>OY101449.1:127614519-128303864 GCA_956483635.1 Panzeria rudis
CAACGCAATGAAGCGTGATTGCTTTTATTTGGATTAATAAGAATTTGTGAAGCAAATTTTTCCAGTGTAAGCCTGAATATCCAGCAAAATAGTTGATAATTTTACAATTAAAACTATTTATAACACGAATCACCAATAGTAGGTATTGAATATGAATATAATTATGCCTTCTTAACTGAATCTGTTAAAACAAATATTTCTAGCTATAAATTAATTTGGTTGCCTAATTTTACAATTTTGGGAGAAGCGTTTTAGTTATCAATATTTTATTAAAGCTATTGAATTTATAAATATTAATTAAGTTTATTTTACACTATCTCACAAGCCGTTCGAAGTTCTGTATCAGATGCAACCTTGATCTAATTTGTTTATGGAAATTAAAAAAAGAACAATAACAAAACATTATATCAAGGTTGCACAGAAGTCGAACGGCTTGTGAGATAATGAAAAAAGCTATTATGTTCAATACAATATTGGGTTTCTTAACAAATATTTTATAACTGTGGCCATTTTCCAACCATTTCTGTGTGTTGACAAAATATTAACTGTAGTTCTTTCAATATCCTTACTAAAAATCAATTTTGTATCTTTCATACCTACAAGTTTGGAGCAAGAGGAACCAGTCTTAATACTCACATTTTTAAACAAACTGGAGGTGCTTTCTATTCCAACTTTCTATTTTATTGTTTTACCTCTACATTCAGCTATAAATAACATTTGATGCTTTCAAAATAATAGAGAAATATTATATTCTCAATTGACGTCAACATATAAAATCGTACTATGCATTCTTAATTGTTTTCATACAAATACATACGTACATATATGAATTTGTTTGAAGATTTTAGTGGCAATAAATTTTATATAAAGTGATGAAGGTCATACAATGTCTCACAAGGGACTAATAAATAATGCGTTTTTTTAATTGCATTGTATCAAACCGTTTGGTATGACAGAGCCACACAGTTAGTCGCAAAAAATTTCGAAAATTTGAGATGCATAGTATAAGAGAAGTATATGTACAGCTATAAATAAAACCATTTAAAAATACCACACGTGATCAGGGTTTTATTCATTTCATTGCTACCAAATCGTCAGTAGACTTCAACCAGACTTTTGAACTGTTACGAACCATTTATGTTGCGCACAGACTTTCAAAAACCATTTGAGAATTTACAATTGGAACAACACTCAAATTAAACCTTTAAGAAATGTATTATTTGACATATTGTCATAATTTTATTTTAAATGAAACATAATTGCTGATGGTTAAGAATTGTCTATATGCATTTCATTAGTGCTTTACCATATCGTCAGTAGACTTCAACCACATTTTTGAGCAGCTACAAACCCCTTATCGTATGTACAAACTTTCAAAATCATTTATTTCTAAACTCCCAAATGGGTTTTGAAGGTCTGTACATAAGATAAGGAGTTTGGAAATGTTAGCATATAGACAAGCTCAACCCAAAAAAAATAAAAACTTTTTTTAAAACTTTTTATTATTTCGGCTTTTTAGTTTAATATTTCAGTTAATGTAAATTCAAATTATTTTTATTTAAGTGGATTGTTGGAATATTCAAATTAGATTAGCAGAACGGATCAGTACTACTGATTTCGACAGGTCGTTACACCGTCTCATCAGCGTTCTTGTTCACTTTTTTACCACTTATGACGGTGGATGCTTTTTACAAGGAAGCATCAGCTATTTAACTAATTTTTATCGCGAAAAAGAATACAAACAATACTTTTTCCATGTAAATTCTTGCATTAATTTTTATTGCAACTCAACTTAGTTTGCCTAAATTTCCCTATCTGATTAATAATCCAACACTCTTATTATATTTTCTTCGCTTTTTTTATAATTTGAGTTTAATTATAAGATACAATATATTTAATAATTTTTGTTAGCCACTGTAAATGTGTACCTCCAACTCAATCATGCCTTTGTTAGAGCACATCTCCGTAAGTTTGTATTGTGTGAAAAATATAAAACTAAACTACTTAAATTGTCAACAGAAATACAAAACATTACTTGTTTGTTTGTTTGTTAAATTAATTACATATTGTTAGAAAAATAACAAGTAGAATAACAAAAGTAGTGTTACGTTTTACGAATAAAACAATGGCAAGTACTAAAGTGTTAGATGGCTTTTTAAATGGAAAAAAGAAAGAACTAATGTATAACAAAAATAAAATGAAATGTCCAAATAAAATATAACTACCATTTAACGTTTGCATTTGTATAAACAACTCCCCATGGGATATTTAACAGTTATAAGTATCTAATTCTAATAAATATAAAACATAGAATTTAATGTTTTTTAACAAATATTTTATATGTATGTATACTAATGAAGAGTAAAAAATAAATAAATAGAAATTTATATGATTATTTGAAATGGCCATTAATTTCATAACTACAATGTTGTCATCAAAATGACCAGATACTTATTTATTTTTTAGATTTTAAGCATTGGGAATATATTTATAGAGCTGGCTCAAGGTGGTTGAAAATAAAGAAAGAACACAAATTGAACATGTGTAATTGTTTAGAGCTCTTGAGTGCTTTATAATGGCATTTATTTTTACTTGTTAAAGCACAAAACATGTTTTTCAATGAAAAATAATATAATGCGCATATATTTAATTTAATGAGTAAAAAAAATTTTTTATAAAAATTTTTAGAACTCAAAGATGCAGCTTTGCAAAGATTCCTGCACGAACTTGACGCAACACCACAAGCGGATTGTTCGCTATGGCGAGCGGCTAGAGACCTTAAAAGGCCGGTGGGCAAGAACTGACGCGAGAAAAAGGCACGCTGTTCGTTAACTACTTGAAAAATGTATTCATGCCAAACACGCCATCTGATATAGTTGAGCTACCGACAGTTGTCGCTGAAGATGCCGTTCCTTTGAGATTTAACATTCGAGAAATTGAAAATGCTATCGCCGACTTAAATTCGAAGAAAGCCCCAGGTGCTGATAAAATCAGTAACAAAATGCTTCTAGTGCTACCCCATATAGCAAAAAGGACAATTCTATCCAGTTTTACGAATAGAATACTATCCTGCGGAATGCAAGCTGTCATTGATCACCATGATACCTAATCCTGGAAAAGATCATACCAAAGTGGAATCTTATAGGTCTAAAAGCTTATTGTCAAATACATCGAAACTATTTGCGAAACTGCTGATGAGTAAGTTGACCCCCATACTAAATGAGAGGGAATGCATCCCAGATCATCAGTTTGGCTTCAGAAGACAACATAGCACTATCGAGCAAACGCATACGCTTGTGAAAGTAGGTAGAAAAACGTTCGAAGAAAAGAAATATTGTTCTGCTCTCTTCATTGATGTTTCTCAGGCTTTCGGTAAACTATGGCATGAATGATTAATGAGGAAATTAAAGCAAAATTTATCCTCTAACACTCACAAGCTATTAGAAGGCTATTTAACTGGACAAAAATTCGTAAACAAGGAAAGTCATTTTCTAAGCACACCGTAGATGATTCAAGCTGGGGATCTTCAAGGTAGCATTTTGGGTCCTCTATTGTACCTGATATATACCTCCGACATGCCAGCAGGCTATGACATTCACAGCTTTTCTAAGCGTAAGCGCAAGTTCACAAGAAGCATCCGAAAAATTGGAGGAATATATATTGCATCTGGAAAAATGGTTAAAGCAGTGGAGAATAAAAAAAACAAACAAAAATGTGTACATGTTACGTTTACATTACGCAGGGAAACATGTCCGCCTATTTATATCAATAATCGTATCATACCTAGCAGTTCACCTTGATCGTCGTCTACCATGAACGATCCATATAGATTCAAAGCTGACCCAAATGAAATTGAAAGCAGTTCAACTTAATTGGCTCATAGGAAAAAATTCAACACTTAGTCTAGATTGTAAACTTCTTCTATACAACACAATACTTCAACCAATTTGCTGCTACTGTATTCAAAGGCGAGAAAATAAAGTTCTTCGTTTGATTACAGTGGCACCTTGGTATTTCAGAAACCAGCGCATCCATAAAGATCTTGATGTTCTATTAGGAAAAACTGTGTTTTCACATGTGACAACATATATAAGAAACTCGAATCGCATCCAAATCCTTTAATCATCATTAATTTTAGAGGGCACACTCGGCTGAGAAGGAGGGACACTCATCCTCTCAGCCGAACACGACAAACACAAGACATCTAAAGAAGAAACCGTTGAACCTAATATTTCGTCTAGCAGTGGCAGGATGTATTATCAACAATTTAAGTTTTAAGATTTGAATACTTATTGTTAGTTCAGTTTACAATTAAAGATTCAATAAATAAATTTAAAAGTTAAAAAAATTTCATAAAATTTCAAAAATTAGCTAAAATTCCATTAATTTTTATTGGCATATAGGAAAATATATTCTAAGCAAAACAAGCCATATTTAATTCAAATCGATGCATAACATTTAATTTTACTCAATTGATAAAACTCATGATTTTTCCACAACAGTAAAATTTCAACGTGTGTGTGTGAGTATGTAACACAGTGTGTGTATGTATGATGTATGAAAATCGCCGTTTTTGAAAATTGGCTATCCTCAGATATTTAGAACAATTTAAAAACGAAACATTTTACAAAATCTGTTTACTAAATAAAATCTGTCAGATTTTGTATAAGATCTGTATAGCCGAACACAGAATTCTTTCTTGTATTTCTTTCACTTTAGTTTCAATTAACCCTCGATGTTATAAAATACTTCACATTTTCATTCTTGTAATTTATACCTAACAATATATATGCAAATTAAATGTTAATAATGTTTTTTTGAAAGTTTTAATTATACGCTTTTTTGTCATAATTTCAATTAAATATTTTAACCGCTTTTGTATTATGAACAGTTTGGATACGAGCGTATTTTTAGTTCTACACTTGTTTGTATTATATGTACGCTGTACACTTACTAGGTTTTTGTATTAGTAATCATATTTTGTTTATAGAGGTGTCACAACATTAAAACATGGTATTAAATTGTAACGGAAATTAAATTTGATGTGTATCACCTCTTAACTGCCATCATCTTTAATGTTATTATTTTTGTCGTCAACACCAACAGAGTTGCCAAGTTAATGATTGTCCTAAGGAATTATACTGAACATAGGGATTTATATATCGTTACGGAAAGTGTAATAAAACCTATCTAAAATTTTTAAAATTTTACAGGAGAAACATAAAACTTGTTTAAATGAAAAATATATTAACATATACCACAAAATTTTGCAATATATGTAAATAAGGGCCAACAAATTCATTTCTGCTAAAATTGAATAATTATTTTTAATATGGAACAAGCTACGTAAGTAACGCTCTCTTGGTTTGTGATTTTGTGGAACAAAAACCCCTATCTATCTATTTCCATCTATTTCCTGTACATCTCTGTTCTGTCCCTCTGTCACAGGCTTCGACCTCTATAAAAGTAAGGGGTACAAAGTTGAAATTAATGAAAATTCGTTAAAGTTAAAAATGAAAGTATGCACAATGGGGCAGAGTCAAAATATTTTGGAAATAAATCGGGCATAGCAGAGGAGCACTACTTTTATGTTTTGAATATATTTGGATAGGATAACTGGAAAATACTGTATATACTTTATAACTCACTAAGATGAGTGTACAACCAAGCATGTGTCTTTTAGATCTTATTAAGGGCTTAATATAGCAAAAAAAATTTAAAATCAGATGCGAAACAAAAGAAATGAAAAGCGTTAAAAAATTTTACTTGACAGAAGTGTCGTACTTTGAAACTTCATAGAAAGAAATTGAAATAAATGTAAGATGCATTTTTCTTGAAAGAGTAGTTTACAAAATGTTTTGTAAGAAACATTTTAAAGAAAGAACGAAGTCTTTAGTCCTTGCTTAGTTTTTAGTATTACGAAAAAACAATTGCTTAGTTATCATCTGCAGAACCAAAGTTATAACAAGTTAAAAAAAAACAAGTATTGAAAATTTTGAAACTCAATTAATTTTCACAATTTTGATTTAGATTTTTTTAAATTTATATTACTTAAGTGCTGTTTCCAAAATACACACAACTAATTTAAGTAAAAAATTTGTGTAGAATCAATCAAAAATGTGAATGTTTTTGATACTAATTTTCTACTCAAATAAATTGTCTGTATATTGGACAAATGTCCCAAGTTTTTTTCAAAATTACAGACCTTTCACATAAAAAGTAAAAGTAATTGATATTCGCAGAAATTGCTCTTATGTTTTTCATGTACTAAAATTTTATATACATGGCAAGCCTTACATGGCAAGCCTTATCGAAACAATTTTCGCTCTACCATTTTAGCAGAGTAACAATATCCAACAATGGAACGTATATTGTTTTTTACTTTTTCTTCCTTCCTTTTAGCGTCAGTTTTTTTCTATTTAGCAAAGATTGAACATTTTTAATCGTTTATATAATATATTTTTTTATTTTTAATTACAATTTTGCATTTTAAAATATGCTGCCACAAAAGACATAAAGAATTTAATTAACCACGTTTGGTAAATTATGAGTGAAGTTAATGTTAAAAAAATCTATAAATAAGGAATTTTATAAAGAAAAACTTTACGAGTCAAAAGCAAAGCAACATTAAAGTATGCATACAGCTAAGATGTATACGTTCGTGCTCGTATACTTTGTAATTAAATATATTCACACAAAAATAATTCACCCAACCGCCATTATAATGTTAATAAAGAGAACAAATGTTACTTATTCCATAATTTTTTTCTTCTAGTCACTCACTTTCCCATACCACTATAAGGAAAATAGAAGGAAATGAAATATTTTTGTTTAAAAATGAAGGAAATTCAGTGTGCACTAAATAAAATGTGAATTTTTGCGAGAATAAAAAAAATTTAATTTTGTTTTCAATTTGTTGTATAGATAGGAGTGTTTTAAATGTAAAGTCTATTTTAAATTTGTGGCATATTTTCTTTGATGAACATTTTTTATAGATATTTTATTTATATTTGTAAGTTTTAAAAGTACATTCGTTTTATCATAGTGGAAATTGAAAAGAAAATGTTATGTAAGTAACGAATGTATAAATCGCTATAACATTAGCATGCATTTTCGTGTTCTGATAAAATATTTTTTTCAAATTAAATTGTTATCTTCAGTACTTAATATATTAAAACGCTCATAACATCATATTAGAGTCACACAAATTTTGATAAATTTCCGACAGTATTTAAATTTATTTGCGTAGCTCCAAACAAAATCTACAGAAAATATTTTTAATTCTCTTCCAAGATTGAAATCAGTACAACATTTTCTAAAAATAACCATAAATAGAAAATATAAGGTTACATATTTAGGTCTAACAGAACTCTACTCGTCAGCACTTTATGAACATCTAAATGTTGTAGGGTACTAAAAAAATGTTTTTAGTTTTTGGTGATTATATTTTACTTCCCTTTTTAATGCAAATATTTTCTGTGATGTTCAGATTTTTTTCTGTTTTGCGTAAATAAGTGCAAAAAAAAAAGAATAAATTACTCAGACGTTCAATTTTATAAAAATGCAAAAAGCACATTTTGTAGTATATTTCATCCACATTATACTCTCCTACCATCAAGATTTGGATTATGCTTTATGGATGCTAACATTTCATCATAATGTTGAAGATGGTTGCATTCAGTATGTGTACTTAATTATGTATGTTCTATTCTTCTTACCTTTTGTGGCTCTTCATAATTTCAAATGTTAAATGACTAAAATACTGTACAAATGTAGTCATATTAATATGCAATTCTTTGTATGTATACTGGGAAAAAGAAAGCGAAAATATTTGGAGTTAAAAGGCATTTTTATTAAGACACGTTTGAATTTAAGTTCATTGAACTAAAAAAATATATTTTTTTGTTTTTATGGTCTAGACTTTTGGTGCTTTCTAAGTTTACAAAATTTTTTATTAACTTTAAATTTGTCAAAGTTTTTATCATTACAAATATTACAAATATTACTTTAATGTGATTCTTTTTCGAACTAAATTGCTTTTTAATCGAAAGCGATTCTTTCTAGGCTAAAGTTCATAACATTTTTAGTTAGAAAGAACAATTTACGATGAGATCTTTCATAGTGCTTTCCAAAGTTTGTTTACAATAAATAAATATATACACTTCCACAAGGAAAATTGTGTAGAGGGAAGATGTTCACTGTTCCCAATACGAGTTCCGGAATTTTATATGAAAGGGACCGGTAACCTTTACATGGCGTTGTCATTGAAGTTGGCTAATTCACATTATTAATATACTCAGTGATAGGTTCCCGACTAGAAATTGTCCCAATACACACATTGGGGCCCAGTTGGGAATGTATGTGGCAATCCCAAAAGGCATTTCCCTTTCGGGATCTGGCTGGGAATTAGTTGGGATAGCCCATCTATAAATTAGTGATTTAACATCAGTTATTCCCAAGTGGGGATCTATTGGGAACTTGTTGTGAAAATCTAACAGAAATTTTTAATTGTATTTTTTGCTTATTTTCGATAGAGGTGGTTTTTACTTACTTTTGCACCTTTGACAAAATTTATCTTCTGCATACGTTCGTTGCAACATTACATTAATGTTGTGCAAGTGGGGAAGCAAAATAATTGTCTTAAGCACATCTGCAAGAGGTCTTGGTCTGCACAATTGAATTTTTTAACTATAATTTCATCCCATCCGCTATTATTGGGTGTATTTCTGTACGTACATGAATCTAACCAAACTTAGCCAAAAGCTTTATTCAATACAATATTTTTATATAGAAAACACAAAGGAACACACCTATTATAGCCAATATTTGGGCCAGCTAATTAATTTATTAATTATTTATCTTAATTTTTTATAAAAATCATATAAAATTTTTTAATTTCAGATTGAATTTGACCAAGAGCTCATTGTTTTAAGGACTGATGAGTACCAAAAATGCACATGAATTTCAAAAATCTGTTTCAAGGTGAATTAAGTTTAATATAACAATTTTTTGATTTTAATATTGATAGTTGACCTTAATTTTAAAGAAATTAATACCCCTCATTCTAAAACCATTTTTTTCTTTCTATCCTCCAAGTTCTAGAAAATTCAAAGAGGCTGTTAAATATTACTCAACATTTAGAATACGAGTGCAATGGAACAATTTTTCAAATAATTTATGTTATCAGTTATTTACATAAGTATGTATGTTATGAACTTGAAATACGACAATATATGCATATAATAAAAAAATAAACAAATTATATAAAAAATTTCTTGAATTTTTACGTAAATAAAATTATTAAAGTGGAGACTAATGAAAAAACAGTAAATACACCCCGATTGGGATCTTCTGGGAACTTCCCGATGGGATCTTGCGGGGATTTCCCGATGGGGAGCTTATAAGGATTGCCTTATCAGTTCCCAAATACGTTTCTGCGTTACATCCCAATTAGGGAACCAATTGGACAACCCTATTGGGTCCCAATTGTGTGCTCATGAGAATTTCTAATCGGGTTCTAGACCCAAACTTAAGCTACTTGTTTTGTGATATGTTCTTTAATACTAGTTAAATTAATGTGCTTTGAAAAAATATTTTTAGTTTGGAAAGAATATGTTTATACGACTGAGAAATATTTTTTGCCATACCCATTTACACTAGTCATAGGAAAAGCACGTTTAGGGCAATTGAAAAAAACATGGCTTGAGTTCGGTCTTTAATTTAATTCGGTTTTTAGTTCAATTCAGTTGAATTATACTTTTAGTCCCCGACCAAAAAAAAGGGCTGTTATAAGGTTGTTGTTGTTGTTTTAAGAGCTCTGCTGCTGTTGCAGGGAGTTTCTTCCATTAGTGTTATGGGGGTGTCATAGGGTGGAAGTTGGAGTTGGAGAAACCTTGCCACCTCAGTAGGCCTTAGCCATAGGTCAATAGGTTGGAGAGTTGTGGACTTATTTGGGCAATTAAACAAATGCGCAATATAGTGGGGCCTTTGTGGGCAATATGAGCACATGTTTAGTGCACCTGGAACTATTCTTTCCTGTTAGCAGTTCAGGATACAGCTCCATTCGCTCCTTAGCTGTGCCAGGATTAAGCGAGATTGCCTAAGTAGGCTGCAGTTACTGTGTGAAATCGCGGGGGTCGCGTATTGAGAACCCTGTTTCATCTATAGCTATTCACAATTTCGTTGATCGCCGGTTAATGCAACATTTTCATGGCGTTCGCTGCAGACAACGGGTTGATGTTGGGTGGAATCACGTTTGTGATGTCATCGTGATATCGGCGAAAATCTGATGGGATGTGTCTTGGGAGAGGGTGCTACATCAGAATTTGATGATTAGGGTGGGTTGGCAGGTGACAAGCCACCAGGAACTGATTAGTTAGCAGTATGTTATGCTGCCTCACGGGTAGCACTAATGTCACCTCATGCAGATGATCTATGTTGATAATTTTTACACATCCTGTTGCTATTATTTTATGTCGTTTGCAGCACTCGCCATTGGGATACACTAAGAAAAGATGTTCATATTGGGGCAGCATAATTTAGGAGGGAGTGATCTATCACCTTATATGTTGCTACTATGACCTCCTTGTTCATACCCCAAGAGGTTCCTGAGAGTGCTTTTGGGACCTTATTTCAGGATTTCACTTTTTAGTTTATATAGGTGGCATGTAGGGTTTGGGATTTCCCGGACTTTTGCTCTTCCCGAGAAACGGGAATGAAAAAAATCATGAGCCACAGTGGGCTGAGTCTTTCATAGGAAGCGAACTGAGGACCTCCCGAATGACAGACTAACACACTACCCAATCGACCACCGAGACACTCATACTTCAAAGTTATAAATACCAGTTAAGCTGAAGTTAATATCAAAATATAATTACAAGACTGGTTCCTGAGTAGCATGGTGGTCTTATTAGAGGGATACAATTAACGTTATAAGATATTATGTGATAGCTGTTAGATACAGACGCATCGAAATTATTCAGAACCGTTTGCTAAAATACAAGCGCGAGTCCCAACAAAATTGATTGAAGGTTAAGATGACACATTACGAAAATGATTAATATTTAAAGATTTACACGATGTCTATTTTTTCATCATTTACTAGTCTTTACCTTTGGGACCACTCTCATTTTCTCAAGTGATAGGGCGAGCACGTTTAGATCGTTTGGCACCCCCGTAGTCTAGTGGATAGTATGCTAGATTATTAACCGGGAGGTCGTAGGTTCGATTCCTGCCAAGATTCTGGATGTTTCTGCAGAAAAGCCGATAAAGGCTTAAGCAGTATGTGTGTTCGTTAAAAAAAATAAAATAAATAAAAAAACCTTCTGAAGGGTCGTGTGTTAAGCTTTTTGTTTTCCTCAATTCTACTTTATTTCTCCGTAAAAATTACGAAATATTAGTGTGTGGACTTGTTTTGTTTATTTTGTTATGATTTCTTAGCTATGTACCTTTGCAGTTTATAACAATTAATTTATGGATTTTTGTCGAAAAAGAAAATTTATTTTGTCTTAAGTTCGGGCTTTAATTTAATTTTTCAATTAAATTATATATTTATTCAGAGAAAATTGTGCAGAATATAGACAAAGATCGGAAGGATGAACTTACACGTCAAAACATGTAAGTTCCAAGCGGCCTACTCATCAAAGTCCTATACCTCTTAGACCACACGATCAAAGTCGGTAATAAGAGACGTAGTAAAACTGTCTGGTGGAGGATTTAAAAACAGTTTTTATTTTGTATCAGAACCCTATAAAAATCCAGAGGTTAAGGGAATATTAGCGAAATATCCCTAGAGGGAGGAGAACCTGCCACAAGAGAAATCACGTCAGTGGTGCCTAAGGATACTAATAGCCTCTAGACGCAAACTTAAGATAATTTTCCAGTGGTGGTTTCTTTGATACTAGTCAAATTATTGTACTTTCAACAAATATTTTTGATTTGGGAAAAATCTGATTGTACAGTAGGGTGATCGATAAAAATTTAAATTTCCCGGAGGCCACAAGAAACTTTCCTGTTTTCTTTTTTAACAATGATATATCCATAGTTTTTTTTCCGAATATCTCTTAAAGTAGACGAAGTGGAGAAAAAGTAATAAAAGCAATATTGAAGAAAACAAAATTCTTTACAAAAAAAGTTATTTTATAAAGTTCATGTTTATGGAGATATTCTATATTTAATAAACTATATAGCGAGCAATTTAAGGCATATAAAAGATATTTTGCTTTATTAAAATCTAAAGTTGGAGCGGCTTGCGGCTCGTTTTTTTATTTAGAAAGGAAAGAAAACAGTTATGCTTTCTTCTTATCGAGAGAAACGTTTTTTTTTGAGGCGTCCGGGAAAATTTAGTTTTCAGCGACTATCCTATTATACAGTGAGAATATTTTGTTAGAATTTTTCTTCTAGTTAAGTAATGTGTTTTCTTTTTACCGCTCACGACTCGGAATTATACGTTGAAGTAGAAAATTTCCTGCAGCGATATTATTTAGGAGAGTCATCAAACTCGGTGTGAGTTACTTAGCAGGCAGCGTACGAATTCCAACTGAAATTCGACCTGATAGCAGCGGTCGAAAGGGTACATCTCATGCAAATGAATTCCTAGTTATCTTATATCTGAAGAACTATGTATATCAGTAAAAGTCCTCAATTTTGGTGTGCGGTAGTTGGAAGGTAGTGCGCGTATTTAAAAAAAAATTGCGACATGGCCGCGTGAAGAGTATCTTCAATACGTTTTTATTTTATTTTCAATATTACTTTATATCGGAGGTTCCCTTCCCCCCGCTCTTATCTTCCTCAATAAATATATACAGCTCAAACGAAATAATAAGTTTCTTAAGAGTGTTTCTGGTAGAGGGAACCAAGAGTGATTCTGGTAGAGGGGACCGACATACGTATGTCAACATTTTTGAAGTTTATACGTGGAATTTTTTGGTCCATCTGCAAGAAAGGTATGAAAAGACTCTTTCAGAATATATTTAGAGGGTAAAAATGGTACAAAAATACTCCTCGCACTCTTTTAATAAAAGTCCCGAGCACACCTCAGACGTTATATGTAAGGATTACAAGATTTCCTAAGCCTATGTGTAAGTGTATGTGTAATAATGTGTAATAATGTATAATATTTTAGTTTTCTTTTATTTCAATGGAATACTTGTCATCTAATATAAAATTTAATGAACTGTCTTGAATGAAGTTTACTTATAAAAAGTTCTAAATTTTTTGCAGATCTTAGTCATTCTTTAATGAGTTTGCACACAAGAATAATACTTTGTTGAACAAAAAAACATGTGCGAAAAGTAATATTATTAAATGTCCCTCAATTGTCCTTGAATACTTGTTTGTTCTTATCGTATGAAACAGAAAATGATTTTTTAACTCATACTATTCTTTTTTTTTGTTTTCTTTTAATTTTACACGAAAAAAGTGTGCAAACACTGCTAAGCTTTTGTGCATTTATGTGGTCTTTATTTGAGTTTTATCCCCTTTGTTGGTTCAGTTGCTTACAACATGTTTCCACGATAGATCGAACTGCATGGTTAAATTTTTGTCAAAATATGCTGCTTTCACGCGACGTTTTTATTTATGTTATATACATTTTTCTAATGATTGTTTGTTGTGGTTATGACTTGGTGACGAATTTCAATAAATTTCGAATTAAATTTAGAGAAGACATTGATTTAATTCACATGATAATAGTATCAGGTAGTTTGCTAAAAATATTTTTTTTGATAGATTATAAATTTTCAGTTTTGCATAGAGTGTATGATTAAAACAAACGATCGAGTTAAAATCGAAGCTGAAGTGGAAACACAGTATTATGTAGCTGATATGAAAATGTAATTATTTCTAAAGTCCCAAACAAGTTGAAAAAAAGTATAAAAACATTTATTTAGCTAAATTGCGTGCTAGATACAAAAAGTATTTTTGATGCTTTTGCATTGTGTGAGTTTTTTTACATCTATGGAAAAGTTTAAGTTTTAGTTTAATTTCAGAAGATCTTTTTACTAAAGTATACTTTTTTTAAAATTATACTTCTTTGTTTAATTTTTAACCAACTTCAAAAAAGAAGAATTGTTATCAATTCGTAATACATTTTTTTTGTATGTTCCCATAAAAACTCCGCAATTTATAAACCAATTTTGGATGTATATTTTTTTTTTATTTTTCGGCTCTAAATTTAATCCTAGCAATTATCCCAAATACTCTGCACGCACATCGTTATCAATACATGCCAGTATTTGAGGTAAAAATCCGGACAACATTATTTGTTGTACTATTTTTCTTTTTATGAAATAAAATACAAAATTTACTGTGTACTTTGTTTTTTCCTATCACTTACAGATATTTTAAGGGAATGTCTAACATTTCCACTACATAAGGATATTTTACCCTAACTCGAGAGGGGTATTCCCGATTTCGATCAACGAAACACTAATAGATACATGCACAATTACCTTCAAATTATCTTAATATAGTTTTTTGGTTTAATATATGTTTTCGGAGCTATTCACTCACTCATTAGTATTGAAGAATTATTTGTATAATTTTGTGATGTACGATAAAATATATACTAAATATCAGCGAAAATACAAGGTTTGGAAAGAAACTGAAAATACCATTAGAAAGATCATGTAAATCTCATTATGAATGTGTAATAATCTCAAAATCGAAATCATTTTTTTCATTTTCTTCTTATTTATTTTTAGTTTTTGTTTATTTTAGGGATGTAACGATACGCCGTTTTGCCGATCCGATACCGATACCGATATTTAAAAATAAATATCGCCGATACCGATTCCGATACCGATACGAATATTGAAATTGAGTTCAAGTTTATATTAACAAAACTCAAGTGCAATTTTTTATTATACAAAATTCATTATAAGAGAGAATATTTAAAATTGATAAAACATTGGAAGTAATTTTTAAGGAGCTACATTTTCTTTGCTTCCAAAAAATCTATATTAAAAATATGCAGATAATTAGTAGAAAAGCAAGAAAAAATTTTTAATTGCTTTATAATTTTAAAAAATACTCGGCATGCTTTTTAAAAAATCGATTTTTTTAAAGGACATTTATCAACTAATATTCTTCTAAATAACTTAATAGCTTAATTATTAAAAACTTCTAAGTTTATATTTATTCAATTAAATTTACATGAAAATACAGTTCTGAGTTTAATTCGCATAAAAAAAATTGTGAAAATGGGTACTTTTTATCCTTTTTCCTTGAGGAAAAATCATTATAGAATACCGAAAAAGAAATTTGTCCTAGCATCGCTTCCAATTCGGTGATTGGTAATCGAAAAACAGAACTTCCTGCAATGGCAAGGATATGTAATATATGTATTATAGAAATTATCCAAATTTGCAATACTTCCAGATCGCGAATTCTACATTTTCATGACTTCTTTGGAGTATCTCTTTTTTGCGGGAATAAGATTTAAAAAACAACGGCTTGAATTTGAATTCATGGTAAAATTAACAAAAAATAAATAATTTTTTTACAAAATAACAGCATAAAATATTAATAATTTTTAAAATTGATATTAATAAGATTTAAAAAATAACGAATTGTGTTTAAAATCGAAGAAAAATAAATTATTTGTTAAAAAAAACTCTTAAAAAATTTTTAAAAGTATCGTCGTATCGGCAGTAAAATATCGCCGATACCGATGTATCGGAAAATCTGAAGTATCGCCGATATATCCGTATCGGTATCGGTATTCGTTACATCCCTAGTTTATTTGTATTGAATTTTTAATATTAAAAGAAAAAAGGCTAAACGTTTTTCTGATACTTTTCTTGGTGTCCAAATAGTAATAAATTGTTCATAGTTGAAAACTTCAAAGTATGTAGTACACTTTACAAATAAGTTTTATATAAAAATGAACAAAATGTACCTGTTGTATTATGAACAAAACTATAGTTTCTGCATCGTCATTTTATATTTTCATGTTATTACCGTATCAATTATATATATATATATATATATATATATATATATATATATATATATATATATATATATATATATATATATATATATATATATATATATATATATATATATATATATATATATATATATATATATATATATATAATTTTATTACATATTAATCATACGTATGTACCTTTGCATTTGTACAGTACAATAAGATTAAGTTCTTTGAACTTAAATATACAGCGCAACTTTCCCTGATATAACACGATTTAAAACGAATGCCAGTCCTTATTGCGGCATACTCATTCATTTAGATTATAAAAAAATATTTGTTTTGGCGAACGAGCTTTATTTGCAGTTGGTATACTACATACATGTCTATATAAATGATGCTGATTATATTTTCTCTGCTGATGTACATTAAAATTTTTTTTTTCACTTTTTATGTTTTCAATACTGAGTTTTCTTACATTTTTGTTAAAGTCTTCTTCATTCATTTCGTATTCTACGTTTGTGATTAAAAATTCAATTAAAATTTTCGATAATTGATTTTCACGTATACAACTTGAAATAAAATTGCAATAAATTTCTGTTTTTCGTGAAGTCAAACGTGTGTACAAAATACAGAATGAGGAAAACAATGTTAAAAAAAATCTGGATAAAGGTGAAGCAAAACAAACTGTGGTATTGTATATGTATGTATGTATGTATGTATGTATGTTTGAGTAGCAGGTGTTTTGTGATATTGCTATTTTTCGGTATCAAATTTTCCATGTAATATAATTGTATAAAATGGTTCGAGATTGAAATTCATTTAATCATTGTTGATTTTCTGTGCTGGAGCGCATTGCTCAGTTGTTTTAAATTACAAAAAAGCCACCTGATGGCTTAAAAAAAAGATGCATAAACCAAAAATGTGAAATTGAAAAAGAGACTGCTTTGATATAAAAAAAGAAAAATTATTAGCATATTTTCCAATTCAATGATGAAGAAAAAACATACATTCAAATCATTTATTTTTAATTTCAAAAATATGCAAAACATCTATATCAATGTTTAACTGTATGCTTGCTTATTGCTTGTTGGTATTATGTCCTTCCTTGACAGTGTTTTCCCAATAAATATTAAAATTTATAAAAATGTTTCGAAATAATTCAACCTTAAAATCAAATGGTTTTACTTTTGTGTATTTTTAATCCATAAAGTTCATGTTTTGTTATGCCTTAAATTTTGCAACAATAGTTTAAATAAATATAAAATATGCAAATCACAAATAATAAAGACTTTATTTTATTTGAATTTGTATCAATGAATTTTTCTTTTATACAATGTTTAATTAAGTGAAAGAACTATCATATGCTTTATCTATACTTATAATTAAAAATTTTATAAACAAGAATATATTATCATAATTTATTATGCATAACTTTTCTTAAAAATGCAAATATATATGAGTTTTTGAGAAGCCGAATTAAAATTTTGAATGAAAATGCTTACAAAATACAAAATGGTACCATAATAGCCGTTGCGATATACCTACCAGAGTTCGTAACTTTTAGAAATATACAGCAATGTCAAAGAAAACCATGCCGATTCAAAATAATTCTGTAAATCGGGTCTCCGAAAAATTTTCTGTGAAATCAAGCCATTTTTTATTGAAAATGACTAGACTTTTTCTACACTCAAAAGAAACATTAAGCTATCTATACTAAAATAGAGCCTTTTCAGCCAGTTTTAAGCCTTTAAAACTTAGTCACGAAAGGCAAGCATGATCTAAAACTGAAATGAGATGGCTTTGGACTAGCTACTTAACGAATGCCATGAAAAGGGACAAAAACTCGTCTTCAACGGCTGAAATGTATGGTGAGTTTTAGTGAAATTTTTGTTTTAATAATTGTTCCAGGCGTTTGGGCTCTACGTTGCGCAGACAGATACACAGATACACATGCACACGCTACAAACTTATAGCAATCTCATATATGTTGGTCGGGGGTTAAAAAGAGACAAAAAACTCCTCGTCAGCGGCTAAAATGTATGTTGAGATTTCGTGAAATTTTGTTTATATACAAACTAGCGTTGCAAAATCTGGTTTTGTGGGATATTTTAGTACGAATTGTGAATAAGTACGATAGTAACCTTTAAACACGTTTTAAGTTTTAAATGATTTGCGGCCTTGAAGTTAATTTTTAATCTTTGGAGTCTTTGAAGGCTTATAGTATCATACTATGTCAAATGTTTTTAGGGCACATTTGACAGCTACATCACCGTTGAAGTGGAGGTTTTCCCCTATTTCTACAGCACAAAAATAGGCAAGAACGCTAATGAGACGGTATACCGGACTGATGAAATCAGTAGTACATATCGGTACGTGCTGCTAATCTAATTGAATATTCGAACATTCCACTCATACGATTTTTTTCTTAATGTACGATTAAAAGTTAACGTGGACTTTAACGCCAATATCGGCATACAAAACTTGTCGTTAAAGTCAACGTTCATTTTTAATCATACATTATGTAAAGGGCCATTAATAATAATTTTAATTTAAATTAATTCAAATAATGAACTAAAAAGCCGAAACAATAAATTTCTTGTGGTGTTTATAAAAGTGCTGAAGTCATGTTATGCCATAAACGTAAGGATTACATAATTCTCAATGTCGATTGACAATGACAATTTGCAAAAAGGGTGGGAGGGGAAGAATTTCACTCCCCTTAAAATGAATATTGGACGTTAACTTTTAAACCGCCGATACACGTACATATTTTGGCCCCTTCTGCCAGAATAAGTCCTTAGAACCTCCACAAGTCGTAAAAGTGAGCAAATAACGTTGATGATCCGGTGCACCGCGGTATAGCGGCCTTGAAATCAGTACCCATCGTTTCTGCTGTCTGATCATTATATATTCTAATATTCCTCTCTCAATAATAATTTAAATTTAAATATTAAACGTTAACCGAAATAATAACTTTAATTTTACAACACTTTGTTCTTAAAAACTAACACTAAGAAACTTTATCGTAATAAAAATCACTTTGGACTACACTGAAAGAATTTTGTTCATAAGTTCTGTGAATGGCTTAAAAGTAGTTTTATTTCAAGTTTTTTAGTTTTTTTGTGAAGAAATTCGGTAGCATTTTTCCAAGTTATGGTAAAACCGAAGGAAGGAAGAACTTCCCAAAACTTGATTTTTTGCAAAAATCAGTTAATTTCACTTTATTTATTTATGCATCGATTTTCGTGAAATAAAGCTCATTTTATTTGTGGTATATGTGGCTTTACGGTGATTGGATGAAGATGGTATAATTGTGCAATTTTCGATTTTTTATAAATTTTTAATAAATAATAATATGTCAATTTTGCATTAGAAAATATATTTTTCATCATTACGTTCTGAATAATTCTGAAACTGTAGGGTATATAAAAAACTAATGGGTAGAACTGCTTGAAGGAAATTTTATTTAAATTTTTTTAGATTAATACTTTTTTGTTTTATTTTTAACCGACTTCAAAATAAGAAGAATTGTTATCAATTCATCATATAATTTTTTATGTATGTGCTCAAAACTCCGCAATTTTTTAAACCTATTTTCGATGTGTATTTTTATTTGAAATACTCTGCACGCATATCGTTACCAATACTGAAGACCTACGATTAAACACCTTTGATATCGTACTACATACAGGTATTTGAGTTAAAAATCCAGACATTATTAGTTGTACTATTTTTCTTTTTTTATGAAATAGAAGACAAAATTTACTGTGTCCTTTGGTTTTTCTTGTCACTTACAGATATTCTATGGGCATATCTAATATTTCCACTACATCAGGATATTTTACCCTAACTCGAGAGTGGTATTCCCGATTTCGATCAACGAAACACTAATAGATGCATGCACAATTACCTTAAAATTATCTTAATTTAGTTTTTTGGTTCAATGCATGTTTTCGAAGTTATTCACACATTAGTATTGAAGAATTATATGTATAATTTTGTGACGTACGATAAAATGTATATGAATATCAGCGAAAATATAAGGCTTAGAAAGAAACTGATAATACCATTAGAAATAGCATGTAAAACTCATTATGAATGTATAATAATCTCTAAATCGAAATGATATGCATCATTTTCTTCGTATTTATATATAATTTTTGTTTATTTGTATTGAATTTTTAATATTAAATGAAAAAGGGCTAAAATTTTTTCTGGTGGCTTTTCTTGGTGTCCAAATGGGTTAATAAATTGTTCGTAATTGAAAACTTCAAAGTATGTAGCACACTTCACAAATTAATTTTATATAAAACTGAACAACTTGTACCTGTTGTATTATGTACAAAACTATACTTTCTGCATCGTCATTTTATATATTCATGTTATTACCGTATGAGGGATATATAATTTTATTATATATTAATCATACGTATGTAACTAATGCTGAATTGCTTAAAGGAAATTTTATTTGAATTTTTTTTGTGGTTTTTGTATTAAAAGCGGGCAATCCCTTTATAAGTTACGATACTGTTTTTGTTGTTAGGTACTATAAAACATAAAAAAAACATAGTGGTACTCCCCGGCATTTTTCTTATTGCTTAGCGTATTCTTTCATTATTGTGATGCAATTATTTCATTGTTTCAATGAAGTTATTACATCACTTAGTAGCCTCATTAACTCTTTTATGAACTGTTATGGACTGTTTTAATTTATTGACAGTTCCATCATACAATTTCATACGATAGACGCCAGAAAAATTTTTAATGGTAATTACCGCTCATAGTATCCAACTCATATGCTTTATAGGCTACATGTTAACTACTTCAGCCAACAGCACTGTCAAAACAACGTGAATATGAGTGTATTATAGAAAGAAGTATTACAACAACTAATTTATAAAACAATTTTTGCTGTTCGCTTTTGGTTGCCAACTGCTGAAATTAATAATACCATGTTCAAATAAGCACCTTGATGGCACAGTAAGAAAATTTACACAATTTAGGCCTAAAATGAGCTCAATTTACCATACAAGAACTCAATTAATAAATTGAGCAATTAGTACTTAATTTTTGCATAAATTTAGTAACTTCTACTGAACAGGCTTCATAGATCTGTTCAGTCTGCAGGCAAAATTTTGAACAATGCAAGACGTATCTAACAGGTGAACTCACTAGAACAGATGACTAGCTATTCGTTACTCGGTTACAAGCCAAACATATACATAAAATTTAAATCAATAAATAAAAAATTTAAGACTAAAATAAAAACTGGTTGATTGTATCGCGAAAATTTGCAAATTGTGAAAATAAGACAACAACAGTAGTAGTCAGCTGTGCTAGTGATCCCATCTGTCAGATATGCCTTCACATGCTAATTGAGTAAGCTAAATTGCAAAATCGATATCTCAATTTAAAACTTAATTACCGCAATTAGGGTGCATGTATGAATATAGGAAAAGTGTATGTTTTTTTAAAATAAAATATATGTGTGATTTATATGATCGGTCTTTCATAAATGCAATGAAAATTTTCATGAAAACGATGAAACATATTTCATTGAAATTAAATTATTCAAGCACATACAATTTTAAATTTTTTTTGTTGAATTTCTGATAATATATACTCCAAGAATTTAAGTATTGATTAAAACATTTTGTCCAAACTTAAGAGAGTTTCCATAAGATGACAAAATGTTATTGTCATAAATCCAATGACAAAACTATGAAAGTTTATGAAGCAATTGCAATGAAATTCTTTCACAATATTCGTAAATTTTATTAGAATTGTAAAATATTTCATAAGAATTGTGAAAAAAAATTTTATTAGATTTATGAAGCGAAATTCTTTCAGTGTAGAAACCAGTTTGTTTCGCAAATTAGTTTCTTTGAATAAATATATATTTTTATGCAAATAAATTTAATTATTCCAGTTTGAGTCTATGTATTAATTTAATCTTTGAATCAAATTATATTTTTATTTAGATAGAATTGTGAAGCATATAGACAAAGAAACATTTGACTTACATGTTTTATGATAACCAGGGCTATTCGTCAGACTTCTTTACCGTTTAGGCCTTATGACCAAAGTCGGTAGTTTGCAGTCCAGTTGTTGAATATCATTTAATTTTAATCAAGTTGAGCCACTCCTAGAGTTGTTTTTCAGCCTTTCATTTAATATTTATTGATATTCTTTTTTTTGTGTTTTGTTAAGGTTTTTTCTCTATTCTAGTATATTTTGCTGCGGGCAATTACGAATACTAGTGCGTGAGTATTTGTTTTGTTCATTTATTTATGTAAGTTCCATTTGTCACTAGACATTTTAGTATAGTTTAACTTACATCATATTTATTAAAAAAAACAACTGCAGCGATAGCATATTTTTAAATCCAACTGTAACATAAATGTTTAATGCTTGAAGCCTTTTGTCTTTCAGTTGATATAAAATTGTTTGATTTTTATGATGTCTTACATTCTGTTTTACTATCAATAAATTTTTTTTTGCAAAAAAACAAGAGAAAAATTGCAATTGTTGCAATATTAATATTTAGCACATCAAAGAAAGGAAACTTTCATTGTAACTCATCATTCATTTTTGCATTCAATTTCCTTTTCTTGTGTTGGTTACAACCAGAAGTAAAACAAACACTTGAAACATACGAACACAGATGTCTGTTTTGTAGTGCTGTGCATTTAGCTACATTACTGTTATTAAACAGAGGCAACGTGGTTCAATATTGGTAACCCAGGCCAAAGACAGCCTCAATAGCAGGAGAATACAAAAAAATACAATTTCCTATTGTTTGTTGCGGTTTCAATTTTTTCTCTTCAGTTTTTTTCTAGGCTGTCTTTTTGACTCTTCTAGGAACAAGCTAAAATTGGTATTGTTATTGAAAGCTGATGGTTAGGAAGCCATAAAGAAACAAAACCCTTCAACAAAAGTGTATTGAAGAAATGTACAGAGTGCAAAAAGGAGCACAAAAGGTGGTATTTCAGCAAACTATTAGCATATGCTGCATCATATATTAACTCAAGCCCATATTTTTTAAAGCAAGCACATATGACTGCACTTGTCTTTCTCATGAAAATTATAAAATTTTCTCAAGCATGTTGGCTGAGCATTTCGTAGTAAGGAAACAATATATGCCATACTTTGACCATATAATACACTACATAGACCCACAATTGAATTTCTTACAATATGACCTCATTGCGGTTGTCATTGTTACAATTTATTATAATACAAGAAAGGAGAATAAGAATAAAAGTAATATGACTACAAAAAATTATAGTAATGGCCTTTGGGTTTTTTTTATTTTTGTAAAATAACCGTTCTTAGGTTCATATTTAAGATAAATACAAGGCATCATTTAACCCTTTTGTGGTCGCTATTCAGTTTGGTTTTAAAATAGGAAATGAGACTTAAAACACATTCAGTAAATAACTCATTGCAATTTACATTTAACAGCTACACAAAGTTGTACAAATTTTTTTTCAAGTTATGTATATAAGTGATTCTCATTTAAAATATTTTTTTCGTATCCGTTGAAAGTATAGTAAAATATTTCATATAATAAACGCATAAATTTTAATATTATAGCTGCTTTAGCATGACTTGATAGATATACATACGTTTTTTTTTTTATTTATATATATTTTTTTAAAATTGTTTTCTCCGCAGTCTTGTGTGTTGAGCGTTAGGCTTTTTTAGTACGCTTCAGTACTCAGTTTAATTATTAAAATTGCATAAACAACATACACTAATATAACAGCTTAGGTTTGTACACTAAAATTTTATAAATCCAATGAAACAATTTCGTTGGAATTTTTTTCACAAATCTAATGAAATACTTCACAATTCTAATGAAATTTCATTAATATTGTGAAAGAATTTCATTGGAATTGCTTCATTAATTTTTATAGTTTTGTTAGAAAATTTCATTGGATTTATGACAGCAACATATTGCCGTTTTTGGAAAATCCTTTAAGTTTGGGCAAAATATTTTAATTGATACTTAAAATTCTTTAAATATATACAATAAAAAACTAAAAAAAAAATCTAAAATTTTATGTTCTAGAATATTATAATTTCAATGAAATGTATTTCATTGATTTGGTGAAAATTTTTCATTGGATTTATGCATTAATTAAATCACATACATATTTTTTTTAAAAATACCTTTATTTATTTCAACAAATGGCAGCCAAAAGCGTACAACAAAAATAGTTTTATATGTTTGTTGTTGTTGTCGTTGTACTATTTCTTATTATTATACACTCATAGACACATTTTTTGCCAGTGCTGTTGGCTAAACTAATTAAGACGTTGCATATAAAACAAATGACAAGAATCAAGAGCCTGTACTCGAAACTGTGAGCGGTCAAAAACTTTAAACATTTTTCTGATTTGCATTGGCGTCTTCGTATGTATTTCAATCATGGAATTGTCAATAAATTAAAATATACAAGTAATATACTAAGTAATATACTAAGTAAGTAATATACTAAGTAATGTAATAATTTCATTAAAACAATGAAATAATTGCATTCAAATAATGAGTGAATATCACTAAAATAATGACAGAGTTTTATTAAAAGAATGAAATTTTTTTATCAAAATGATGAAACAGTTTAATTAAAACAATAAAATAATTTCACTGGTATAATGACATATCTTCATTAGCTTAATGAAATTATTACATTGAAGCAATGAAATTATTTCATATATTTAATGAAATTTTCATTAAAATAATTTAACCAAACTTGTCTCACTAATCCAACGAAGCGTTACGTTAGTTGGGTTTTAATGAAATTTTTCATTGGATTAATGTAAAAATTCACAGAATTTATGCACAAAATTCTTCCAGTGTACTTTAAATTTTTTGTGAAATTTGTTAAATAGTATTCTACTGCAAAACGTTTCATCAGTCAATCATGGTTTGTATCCAAAAAATATATTGAAGATATCCATATATTTTTTTTTAAATTTTGATGAATAAGTGAAGAGTTTATGTTGAAATATATTGAAGATTACAAGACTGAGCTGTATAAAATTCTAAATATAGTGTGTGTTCTGAAAAAATATTGAATTCGTATAAAAATGTATTGAGCGTTACGTTTAAATATAATTTTTCTATAAATTTTAGGATGTCAAAAAAAGGTTAACATGAGCTGAAGGGTACAAACGATAAAAATAAAATTATCTGTTCACAAAGTTCTGATTTATGTGGGATTTCTTTGAAATTTTTTTTTCTACCGCACTGTGGGTTGTTATATTTCCGATGAATGTAGGTAGGTCGTATTTTGGTACGAATAATTATTTGAAATTGACATAACTTTTAACATTGTTAATCGATTTTATTAAAATTAATCTTATTTGAATGAAGAGTTAGCCTCCTTTTTGTTCATCTATAAATGTTTCTAAGGAAATATTTTAAAAGATACAATTTTCTTATTTTTCCATGTGAACCCCAAGTCAAAATTAAAAAAAAATATCATAACATTTAATTTCGTCCTGCGATTATTATACTCTTTTGTTTTTAGAGAGTAGATGTATTATGCTTTCAAACCATGTACTAATTTTTTGTGGTGTATTTTTTCGCAAAAAACATTCCCAGAAGAACCATGAAGGTAAATGTAAAGCTGAATATACAAAAATGTTAAAAGTCGAAAAATATAATTTTATTTCAAAATCCATTGAAAGAGGTGAAAACTATAATATGAATCTTACATCCTCAAATTTCTATTAGTTACATTGTTAAAAAAATGTACGTTTAGAATGAGAGTCACCAAAAACGGATATTTTTGAATCAATATCTGCACGATTTTCACAGCCATGATGGTAGACGCGAATAAAATTTAGAGTTTTTCTTTAAATCTCATTATTCTTTTTTATTTATGGACCTTACACAGGAATCAATGTTTAAATTTGTACTTTAGTTATTAAATAATTAGGTCAATTGAAAAGTAAATGAAAAATATATGAGTGTAGTTGTTCACGTCTGAACACTAGGAGTTTTCCATCCCTGGCTAGAGTCTAAGAGCGGTGGCAAGCTTACTGCTGATGATCTGACCGCAAAGGGGCGCTGCAATCATCAAGGTTTCTTTATAAACCTTTTCTTAAAAATTATATTGGATTGTACTTGAATTCTATATAGATATTGTTAATTGAATACATTTTTTTCCACCATATCGTTGGCTTATAGGTTTTTTGGAAGAGAAAGTCGTTCGCTACATCAAATTTTAATTATTAAATTTAAAGCTAATCGAGCTTACGCCATATTGTTGGCATTCTGCATAGAAAATAAAGCTCAAGCGAAAAACTCGCGATATCGTTCGCCATTTTTCGATTATTTAATTAAATAGCTTTTGGTTTGGAAATTAATTAATCGGTCAAAATTTAAATAAATTGATTTTTTAATATGTTAATAAATAAACCAAAGGAAAGTATATCCTTATTTTGTCTCTGTTGTACTTAAAAAACAACAAATTTCTTGTGTTCTATTTTTGTTAAGCTCGTTCCAGCTATTCTTGAAGTTCCAATTCAACGAGGGCGCTGTTGACATTTTTAGTAATCATTGAAGATTATACAAGAAGAACAATGTTTACACCATAATTGCTGTAAACATAAATCTTAACATCTTAGGGATTAAAACCACGCTACAACCAAACATCCTAGGACACATATAAAAACGTAATGGTATTTAATAAGAGCTGGTTGGAGGAAGAAAATTAAAAACTCAAAACACTTTCTGTGTGTGCCGGGCTGTAAAGGAAAGCAGGCTTAGATATCTACACTTTACCTTTAATGAAAGTACTGCGAGCTCTGTTTTATCATGTTGGCACCATCAAAATGCTATGAATATTATAAGGAATTGCTGTGAATAACAGAAAGGTGCATCTTTACAATTTATCATATACCTTCATATTTTAATTGCTTATATTTGTCTGAAAGTTTTTTAGTATTTTGATATTGTTAGAATATTTATAAATATCTTCCAATCACCCATACTTCAGAATGAAATCTCTAAAACAAAAAAAGAATGTAACGATGTTTTTCTACAACCCATATATTTAAAAGTTAATATAAAGGAAAATTAATATTGTTTTTATTTTTTATTTTTATATACTACTTTCTTCATTTTCTTCGTAGTCATATACAGAGTTGTTGAAGTACGAATACCAGTGCACATTTATAATGTAATACAATTGTTTAGAATTTTACAAAGTTAAAATGTGATCACAGTATTAAGTGAAGTGGAAATCTAATAATTTTTTTTATATTTTATGACCATAAAGCAATTTCAAGGAAATAAGTGGTTATTTTTTTTAAATGCAATACATTCATATGAATTGTATAAAGGAAACAAAAATAAACAAATTTATAAAAATAATTTGTTTGCTGAGCATTTAAAAGTGATTTAAGGTGAAATATATATAATATAAATAAGTTTTATTTTATAGTGTTTAGATAGTATATCAAGTATAATTGAGTAAATTGCAAAAAATTTGATTTAAAATTTTCTCTCATCCTCTAATTTTGAAGTGAAGTAGGCAAACATTTGAAAATTGGGTACTTGTAAGGAAAGTATCCTTTTTTATAGCAAAAATTTCTTCTATGTAGTTTTTAATGAAATAAAAATTAAAAAGGAAAGGTAATTAAAAAGAATGTTATATTAAAAACCATTTGAAGCAAAATAATTCCAGTAATAGGAAATGATTTGCCATTACCATTCTCCTAACAGAAATCCAGTTTGCTTAAATTTTTTTTCGTGTTTATTTTTACTTATTGCATCTTCAATTAAATTGAACTAATAAAAAGTAATCAAATCTGAACTCTAAAAATTTAATGTTTAAGTCCAGCCAATGCCAGATAAAAATACTGGTTTCTGCGGTTGGTTATTAAGATGTCTTACGTCTCTCGTGTTCGGCTGAGAGTAAGAGTGTCCCTAATTCTCAGTCGAGTGTGACCTCTTAAGTTAATGAAGTTGCGGGCTATGAAATTTGGGTGCAACTCAAGTTTTTTTCTTCTGTATCTTGTCACATCTTTTGAAAATACAGTCTTAACCATCGCAATATCTAGATCGTTATGAATTCGCTAGTTTCTGACATACCTGTGGGCTACTGTAATCGTATGGAATATTTTATTTTTTCGCCTTTGAATTTCCTCTACATTTGATGCCGAGGTAGGACCATATTGGTTTTAGAATAGAACTGTATTTAAGAAGTTTAAAGTCCAGGCTTAGTGTAGAACTCCTTCCAATGAGCCAACTTATTTGAGCCACTTTTATTTTTGTTTAGGCCATCTTTGCTTTTATGTGGGATTTCCGTGTTAGACGACGACCAAAATGAACACCGAGATATTTAACTTCAGTGTGTTGAGGTATAGTTTGGTTATTGATTTGTATAGGACGGCATGTTTCTGTGGGATTTCCATGTTCGACGACGACCAAGATGAACACCGAGGTATTTAACTTCAGTGTGTTGGGGTATAGTTTGGTTATTGATTTGTATAGGACGACATGTTTCTCTGCGCAATGTAAAAGTAACACGTAGACATTTTTTTTAGCTAATTTTTATACGCCACTGTCCAAGATATTTTTCCAACTGAGCTATACATATTCTCTTGCAATTTGCGGGAAGCTTCTTGATGGCTTCTGTGACAACTTACAAAAGCTGTATCATCAGCAAATGTTGATATGTGTATGTATGTTACTGGTTATCGGCAAGTCAGAGGCATATATCAGATATAATATAGGACCGAGGATGCTGCTTGGAGGAACTCCGGCTTCAATCGGCTGCCGAGGGCTTAGAAAGATACCTTCCTTAACAACAAATTTTCACTTAGTTAATTAGCTTTCTAAAAACTTAAGGGTGTTTGAGGAAAGGTTTTGGCTTAATTCATGTATTAAACCTTTGTGCCATACTTTATTAAATGCCTGAGAGACATCAACGTAGAGCGCAAAATAATACTTCTTTTCTTCGAAACCTTTTCAAACCACGTTCACGAGTCTATGTGTTTGTTCAAACGTGCTGTGTTCTCTCCTAAAAGCGAATTGGTGGTCTGGAATGCATCCAGTACCATTCAGTATGGGTGTTATCTTACTCATAAGCATTGATGCCAACGTTAGCTTTTTTACGATATAAAAAAAAACGATATGACATACTGTATTGTCATATCGTAAGTGTTTTACGAATATTAAACCTCAGGGTAACATCTGGTATAGCGAGGACTGGTGGCAGCTCAACTATACTATCAGACGTATTTGAAGAAAATACCTTCCGCAAGTGGCTTACAAACAGAGTTCCTTTTTCAGCGTCAGTTCTTGCTCAGTCTCCATTCAAAGCTCACAATGGAGGCTTAAATATCCCTGGTCTTATGAGGTCTCGGGCTGCTCTCCATAGCCAATAGTCTGTTTGAGGTGTTGCGTCGACCCCATGCAGAAATTTTTGAAGAAAAGCGGTTTTTTTGATATTCTAGTAGAGTTTTAAGCTGTTTAGTACAGTCCTTCAGCCTAGATTTTAGCTGAGGGGATCTGTAACGTTGCCATTCTCTACGAACTCTTCTTTTCCCACATAAAACCCGTTCTACATCTGCCGAATAAATTTTATTATATCTCACCTGAAGATTTGTAGTAGTATCATTTAGAGCAGGTTGTTTAAGGTTTGCCTCAAACATTCTAATAGTGTCATCTATGTGAGCAGGCGTTTTAATGGAATATTTTCCGTGCAATGAGCACTCAAATATTTTTTGTATTTCAACTAATTAATACGTGTGGTTGTCGTCGTTAAATCACAAGTGTGTGCTAAAGTTTTATGTGAGTATATAATGACAATAGTAGGTGAGTGGTCTGAAGACAAATATAAAAATGCTTCAACTTTAATTATTTCCTTGGACACATCCTTTACTATTACAAAATCAATAGCATCAGGTATTTTCGGCAATCTGTTGGGCAATAAATTGGCTGTCCACTTGAAGCAAAATTCAAACGCATTTTAGAAATTGTGTCAAGCAAAATTTGACCCTTTGACATGATGAGACGAGACCCCCAGAGCGTGTTTTTAACGTTGTAGTCACCGGCGGCCATAAAGCGTGGGCCTAGTGAATTCAATAATCTACTATATTGATTTTCTGTAATAGAGTATCTGGGAGGAGTGTAAATTGATGAGATCCCAAGGTTTTGATGAAAATTTTCAATGCAGAAGTCAGTTGCTTGAATATATTCTTTACAATGATCACCCATGAGGTAGTATTTTAATAGCGATTTTATTGGTATAGCCGAGCGACCACAAGCTTTAGCTTGGCGGTCCTTGTCACGTACAGAGTATATCCGTTGATTTAAGAAAAGATTCTAGCACACATGATTTGAAAAACTATTTCAAGGAAAAAAAATTCATTTTGTATTCTACTAAATATTATCGCAGCTATTTACTTACACTCTTAACATTGATCAAGTCAACGGAAACTTTTCGACCTTAAAGTGTTTACAGCTGATTCTATATAAAGTAAAAAGGTCGTCATGAATGCTGGTGAAGCTTGTAGCGGCTCAGAAAACAATCAGATTGATCTTTTTAGGAAAATTAGTTCCACTTAAGGGTGAAAATAAACCAATTAATTGTTCTAGAAAAGTTAAACAGAAATCACTAAAAAACGGAATGATTTTCTTATAAATTTTCTAGACGACATGATTAAATAAACAACAATACAATATTTAACAATTTCTATGTCAACTTCTAGCGGTAATATAAATTTAATCAAAATCAGTTCACAGTAATTAAAAAAATTTTCGAGGGCAATATCGGCCACTTTAGCGAACAATATGTCATATCAATATTGAATAACTTTATTTACTATTTAAAATATTTACGTAAAAGGAGGCATAATTTTACCACAAATATATCTATGAAAAGTAAATTAAATAGAATCTCTTACTTTATTTATTTGTTTATTTCATCTTAAAAATAGATAATAAGACGTGTAATAAGGCACACTTACCAGTTAATATAATTTTCAAAGTACTATATCTCACTGTTAAAACTCTTTGGATTTAGTTTAAAAACATATCATAAACATTTTTGGGTATCCTGCTTCTTCTGTACAGCCTCAGTTGTGTGTTTTGTTTTAAAAATCAATACAGACTACATTTTGTGGTGAATTTTTTGATGTTTAAAATTCTTTAGGTTTAAATTTTTAAGCATTGCTACTTTTGTGCACACCTTTTCTACTCCTTCGAATTTTATTTAGTCAGTGTTATAACATTGAGGCACTATGCGCCACTGGCAGAGAAGGATAACAAAAGAAGAAGAAGAATGTCTGTTACGCATTCTAGTACTTGATGCTGTTGTTATTTCTGCCATTATCATCGACATTGTTGTTGCCTCATGTTCTTGTTATTATAGTTGTATGTTTTGAAAAATAGTTTGCAGGTGTTGTTAATTGAAAAACTTTCCAATACTAATTAAAAGTTTTTTTTTCTAAACGCTATTTCCTATGATTGAAAAAAGGCATCAGAGTTATTACTGATATAGCAGAAATGGAAAAATATATGTTTTAATATTTTACAAAGAGAAACCACGAAAGAGCATTCATAAATTTATAAAGATATATGCCTTAATTCATAAAAAGTATATCTGACTTTTAACAGATTAATAAAACATACAACAATTTGTTTTATAAGCCTCTTATTAATCAAAAATTTGTTTATGGAGCCAACTGAATTTCTGACTTACCAGCACAGTAACTTAAAGAAAATCAGATTTAAAATTATTTACTGACGAACCATAATTAAATAAAAGCGTAAAAAGATTTAAATTTGAAATTTTTCACAAGAGAAATATTTTTCGTGTAAGTACATATTTTAAAATTAAAAAAAAATACAAAATGAAAAAAATAATCCTGTCGAGTGAGTACTTATGCCGTTTCATTGCAACATTTTCTAATGATCCATATTATGATTAATATAAATTTCAAACTACATTGTTAGATATATACCGTTGTAATATGAAAAATACCCTTTCTTCTTGTTTTGCTCTAAAAACTTGTACATTTGTGTATTTTTTAAAACAACTTCTTCCTACAGAGACAACATCAATAATATTAATGATGAAATGGTAAAAGTTATGCGGACAAAAACAACATAAAAAAATTTTGCAAACTACGTAGAGTTAATTAAGGAAATAAAAAAGTTTATATTTGTGCAATAGAGCAAATTGTATAGAAAATCCTGACTCCATCTTACAAGGCTCATTTCCGCAAAAAAAGCTCCTTATTTTTTTTCCACCCTCTAAGACGGAATTCAACCTATTTCCTATTTCTCGTTAAATTTTACTAAGCTCCTTATTTTGACCTCGAAATCGATTTCGATTCCAATCGAAAATCGATAATATGTTATAAAAATCGATTTTTCGGAATCGACTTTACGTCTGCGATTTTATACTGAAATCGATTATTGGGATTTTAAAATCGATTTTCTTATCATATTAAAATATTGGCCATTCTTGTGTGTTTTTTTATGAAGTATTGAGAAGCATTTCTGTTGAATTTCGTCAATATATAAAGAGAACAGTGTTTGATCGAAATTTAAATCCACTAAACGAGTGGAGCACATCACTTTATTCCACAAGGGAAAGTTTGCACATCCATGAGACATCAATGCCATTTGAACGTTTGTTTTCTAAAAATGAATTAAGTAATAATAACTCTGCAAAGAGTTAGACAATGCTAAATTTAGTATTCAATAGAACACTGAAGATGGCACATAACCGAAACCGGACTGTTTATCAACCAAATATGACGTGGGATGACGGAACATTTTTTCAAATTCAAACAAACCCCGTCGGAAGAAAAACACAACACTCAACGCTTTTTATATTTAGAAATTGGCAAATCTAATATCATCTTCGATCTTAAAATCAATTTTGAGGTACGATTAATCGATCTTGAAAATCGAAACGAAAAAGGTTGATCGAAAAATCGAAAATCGATTTTTGAGTCTGTTTACCATTCCCTAATCTATAGGTTCTATGGCGTACTTATGCAGCTTACGCGCTTCGTTATTGTATGACCTTTCACCTGAAGAAATGCCAGGAGTGTCTGTTCAGTATAAGCGTTTCTCACGCAGCTCTAACCATTAGCTTAGGTAAAGGATGTGATTTGGCAACTCGTTCATATGAGCTTTGCTCATACCTACACATAAAATAAAATCTAGTGCCTTTGTTTTTCTAGCGTTATTTGCTTTTATATTTTTTTGAGTAATTCTTCCCCTGCTGGCCCTGGTGGCAAAATTAAGGCAATTTAAATTATATTATTGACTAGGATTAGCTACGCAAAATACCGTAACTTCTATAAAAAAAAATTAATGAGTTGTAATGAAATAAAAGTGGCATGCAATAGCGTCCATAGAAATAATGCCCATGCAAATTATTTCCACATAAAAAGGAAATAATGTCCATGGACATTTTTCCACATACAAAGGAAAAAATGTCCATGGATATTATTTCCACCTCTTTTCAAAAAGAAAATAATGTCAACCGGACATTATTTTAAGAGATAAAATTGTTTTATTTTTCTATGTGAACTCAAGTAAAAATTAAAATAGTGGGCATAACTTTTAATTTCGCCCTGCGATTATTATAATTTTTTGTTTTTAGAGAGTAGATGTATAGTGTTTTCAAACCCTATACAAATTTTTTGTGGTGTATTGTTTTCACAAAAATCATTCCCAGAACAATAGTGACATCCAATATAACGTTCAATACACAAAAATTTTAAAAAATCGATACATATAATTTTATTTCAGGATGCATGGAATGAGGCGAAAACTATAATAAGAATCCAACGTTCTCATATTTCTATTAGAATTAAAATGAGCACTATCCACACAATTTTTAGTTTTATTTTTGTTTTATTGTCAAGATCTTGTTCATGGTTTTGACCTACGATGCAATTTTTTCTTTCCTCCCATACTCTTACCTTGAAGTACATTATTCAAAGTGCCTATTCTTGTTACAAACACTTTAAAATATTTAAAAACGCCCACAACACTATAACAAATTTTATGATTATTATCAAACACTAACATTGAAAACTCCACAGCAAGAACCTACACAAAAACAATTTAATGGGATATTATAGAATATATGTTCACATTATTGTGGCAGTTGTCACAAGTGCATAAATTGCAACGCCATCTAAGTTACAATATAAACATTCTTAAATTTTCCAAAAGAAAAATACTTGTTCTCTTATGGTTTAGACAAGAAAAAGTACTCATATATAACGATACTTTATGTAACATGTATTTCCTTTTTTATTCTTAAAATTTTGTTTAGTCTTCCTAAATTGGAAAAATAAGAGTTTGCGGTTACGTGTAAGCATATGTATGGCCAAAGTTTGAACATTGAACATTTTTGTTTGTTTATTTTATTTTAAAGTGTTTGCCTTTTCGATTGCACTGTTGTTGCCATTACGGATATACATAGATGTTTGCTATGTTGTGGTCGCAGATGATGATTATGATGTTTCAGCAGAATTGCTTACAAATGCTACATCCATACTTGGATATTCTCATAGGACTTTTTTTGCCAATAACTTGCTCAGGGTTATAATATTTTTATTTTCTTATTCTTAAGCTGTAATATATTTATTTGTCATATTTTCATGTTCTTCCTAAGGAAAACATTTTAGTTTCTTTGTTAACTCAATAGTGCTGTCTTTTGTAAGTTTGAAATCTCAGTTGCAAGCGTTTAATTGTAATAATATTTTTGGTGCTGAAAAGTAAATGCTTTCACTTGCACCAAAATATTATTTAAACCACTTTAATTTCTTGAAAGAAATACTGAAATTAATAAAAAACTATTAAAACAATACGATAACCTTTTTAAACAGTGAGCATATTGCAGTGTCTTTCTTGAAAAAGGAGAACACTTTTCCTTTAAAGAGTGATATAACAGGAAAAAATCTCTTACAAAAATATTTTCCATATTCAACTTAATCGCCAGAAATAAGTAAATAAATTTTAATTTTCCTGGAAATATTGTCCTATATATTAATAAAATCCAAGCAAACATATTGATGGCAAAGTAATGACCTAAATTGATAAAAAACATGCAACATACAACAATAAAAAAAAGACGAGCGGTGTCTTGGGGACACTCGGTTAGAGCCATGCTCCTTGTCTACATAAAATATGGATGATTATAAATTATCTTCGAAAACAAATAAACTTCATATCATTGAATAAAAATAAACATCCCTAAAGTATGCTTCGAAATTGTATATATGTATACTAAATATTAAACTCATACAAGAACTTATTTTATCAAACAACAATAATTATAAGAAATCAAAGCGAAAAGAAACAAAAAGAAATACAAATACTGTAATAGTGTCGTCTTAATTTTTATTACGAATTTGTTTTTAATAACCCAAGTAAAACATTTTCATATTTTTTGAAGCACTAAGGCAATAAAGCGCAAACTAATATGCTTTAAAAGAAGAGCTTATTGCAGAGCAGTGAATGTATATGAAAGGAACTGTACAAAGAAGCAGATTTTTCACTGCTGATGCAATGCAGGCTTTTAAGCGAGAAAGTTTCCTATTTTTACAGCTTTAGTGTTAAAAATAGTGATGATTTTCAGCGCTTCAAAAAGCTCTTTTTGTATCAAAAATGTACACTCAAAATATTCCGTACTTAAAATTAACTAAAAGTGCAATATAAAATAAATTAAAACTCAATTAAAAACCGGTCTACTTATATTTCATTTAAGTTTAACAAAGAGTGTATTCAACTTTAAGTATTAAAAAGTTTACAGACTTAAGACTATAAACAATTAATGATTCCTTATTTGTTTGGATCAATTTCACTGTCAAAAGAACTAATAGCAGCTTCCGTATAACTAAAAGAGGTTTCCTTGTTTCTGCTATTTTCACCGTTAAATAATCAAACCCAATAATTGAATTATGCTTTATTTTTAAATGTTAAGAGGCTTATTATTTCGTATCTTTAATTATTATTTTATTAAATTTATATTTTTACTAACTGTTTGTTATGTTAACTTCTACTAGGATCAAACAAAGCTCGTTCGGGTTTGAAATCCAACGTATCAACCATTCGGCCAAAGCATAGTATATAAATTAGCTGCACGAAGACAACATAAACTTACTCAATTTTAGGCATTTAGCATAAGAAATTAAAAAAAACACACGCATGGTCTTGGCTGAAATTGAACATGTGACCTCTCGTTTAATAGTCTTACGTACTAACCACTGCACCACTGATTTTAAATGTATATTTATATAATTCCAATTGCAATTTCCGTTAATTTTACGTACAGCATATTTTGAGTATTTGTGTGTGTTATTTCTATGCATGTACTTTTTTGGTACTTATAACATAAACAACGGACTATATTGAAAGCAACAGAAAATTAGTATAATTGTATTTAGTTTTTGATGTGTAAACATCTATACGCTAAGGGGTAAAAATCTTTTTCACAATGCAGTCACAAATTTTGAGTAAGATTAATCTTACTTGAGTAAGATTAATATTACAATTGTAATAACGCGGTGTGAGCTGTGTATGAGTGTATTAATGTAATCATACGGACAAGAAGAAGTACAGAGAAACTCAACAGCCGCATAGAAATACTCTAACACTGGCAAAGGGAGTCTCAAGGTCAAACTCCTGCAGTAAGGTCGTACGTTTGTTGGTTGGTGCTATGTTGCCGTGTTTTTCAATTGAGTGAGTATTTCGGCGTTGCCGTTTTTGTTTTTTGCTGGGAACTTCTGGGATTTAGGAGATTTTGTGTAGAGTTTTTCGGCATTTAGACCCGGTTCGTATCGGATTTTGAGCCCGGGTTTTTTGAAAAAAACCCGGTTTTTCGGTTTTACCGAATTTGTTGCTGAACTTGGTACGATATTTGGCTGACGGCTTATTGACTACGTTTGTCTTTTACTGTTGGTTATTTTGCTGTTTAACTGCGGTAATTCCATCTATTTTGTACGTGTATATTATTATTATTTTTACTTTTTATTACTTTTGATGTGCAAACATCTATACGCTAGGGGGTAAAAATCTTTTTCACAATACAATCACAAATTTTGAGTAAGATTGAAATAACGCTGTGTGAGCTGTGTATAAGTTTATTAGTGTAATCATACGGACAACAAGAAGTACAGAGATACTTAGCAGCTGCATAGATATACCCTAACACCATATAGTGCGCAATATTAGTAGTAGTAGTAGTAGTAGTAGCTACTAATTTTCATTAATTGTCGTACATTATGTTATCGTAGGCAAATAAAAACAAATAAATAAAATGAATATAAAAACATTTAATTTTAATAACTTTTAAAAAGATTTTTTGCACTTTTAATAAGAAATTTACTAAAACAAAGCAAAATAAGGAAAACAAAAAACTAAACTTCTCAAACTTAAAGTCTTCTTAAAATGTTTCATTACTAGATGTTTACACATCCCCCATGTAATCGGACTCACATTATTTTTTTTTATTGAATGTTAGAGTCAGTTAAAAATTAGATTTCTTGGAATTCTATATGTTTACGCTTTTAAAAATGATTGCACGGAATTCTTCTTGAACAAAATACATTCCGTTACTGTCATAATATTGTGAGTGTAGTACTCCAAACCGGGAAGTTGCCATACAAAAACCAGGAGCGATATCAGCACGTTTGTAATCACTCTTCTTATTCTCTCATACTAAAAACCTGCTTTATTTGTAGCAATTTTTTACTAGTATTGTTTATAGCCAGTGTGGCCATTTTACATTTTGCAGCTAAATTTAGCATTTTTTATTTTGATTAAGTTGCAAATTTTCCATTTATTAGTTAGCATTTTTTTAGCATTTCTTAATTTCTTAATCAGTTTATTTTGTGAAAAACATATGAAATGTATCAACAACATTTTGAGTCTTCATGCGAAATAATTGGCCAATTCACAACCTGGCATTTTCTAGCATTTTTTTCTAAACAAAAATCAAATCTTACAAAAATGTCATGGAAAACTTACTCAATTTAAATGGCAAAAAAAGTTTATATGATTGTAAAGAGTGCCTTAGTAAAAACACACTTTTTAATTTTAACATAAAAACAAGTATTTTTTCAGATAGCTGTGATTTTTTATTGCTATGCAAAGAATACATGTTCCGATTAAGCACGGAATAAATATCCGGCAAATGGCCCAATGGTTCTGATGGCAGGCTATTAGTGTTTTCATGAAATTTTCCATGTTTTCGGGTTTTCGGCTCATCTCTCGTTTACAGCAGCAATGTTTTCAAGAAACCGATCGGCACGTTGACGTACTGGAGTCTTACTGTCCATAACCGACACAGTTTCTTAACTTGGACTACACTTCAAATAATTGACATATTAGGTGCACTTTCTCGACTGAAAATTCTTCGAAGTTTGCGACCGGTCTCAACTTAACTTTTTGTAATAAGTTTTCACAATTATAACGCGTTGTTCTTTCGTAAAGCCCTCCATTTTTAGCAATCGGAATAAATATGTGATAGCTGCCAAATTTCCAAGTTGACACTTGCAAAAAAAAAATGACCACTAAATCTAAAAAGTGCTTTCTTATTAAGACACCCTATATAAGCCAGAGCTCAACAATTGAGTCCTAGGGCGAATTTCACAAAACTAGAAGTTACAAATCTACAAGTAAAATACCCACAAAACCACAACAACTTTTGTATAAGTGTTGTTGTTTTGTACGTATTTTACTTGTAGATTTGTAACTTGTAGCTTTGAGATATGACCCCCTGGGTCCTATTTCTCGAAAATACAACTTACAAGCCTAAAAGTAAAATACCCACAGAGCAACAACGTTTTTACAAAATCTATTATTGTTTTGTGTGCATCTTACTTCATTTTATACGTTTGTTCAATTATAAATTCTTCATCTACAGATCGATGTGGAATAAATTTTATTTCATATTAACGGGTATACTTTCAGATTCTGTAGAAGGGCAAGCGGAGTAGGAAAATGACATTACTTCAATTTCATGTAATTTGTTTAAAAAATTCAATCATTTTAATTTTTGCATTGTATAACTGTCTCATTGAATTGTAACTTTGAAAGAGAATTGAAGAACAAATCATTGAGAATTTCATCGTGTAAATTTAGTCTTTTATGTTTAAAAATTAAAAATGGGAATTTAAAATTTCAAAAGCATCAATAGTAATTGCTGTTTTATTGTGGCTTATAAGTTTTTCATATCAAAAAATACATTAGTTATCCTTAAAAGGTCTATAGCTTTTACAGATATTCAAATATCATTTTGAGCTCTTTGCTGTGAAAAAATAAGAGAAACTCAAATAACATATTTAGGGTACTTAAGAATAAGGGATATTTTTTCATTCATTGCAACAGAAAAATACGTTTTCTGTTTTAGATGGAAACCTATGCAAATGAGGATGATTCGCTCATGAGTATAATGAATAATTTCTTACAAAAATGGTCGAAATACAGAAATTTAGAAGGTTACAAAGTAGTTTCGTGCTCCATAATATATTAAGATTAAATTATATACACGGAATTTCACTGAAGTCAAAAAGGCAAAAATGTGTAAACTTGAATTTTCTATTAAAAATTACCCAATAGCATTCTATTATATGCAACCCTCTTCTGTATTCCATGCGTAATGAAAATTTTCAGAATTGCCAAAGCATTGATGTTGTAAATATTAAATAGCAGCAATCCTTTGATAACTCCGAACATTTTCCTTTCGCATGCAATACAAAACAGATCTAATAAACTATTTTATTGATGTTGAAGTATTCTTGTTTTACTGGAATTAAATCAATTATTTGCTAGAAAATTCTGCTAGATTATGAAAAATAAACGCGTTATGTAGAAATCCTAGTTAAAAAGGAACTTTTTAAGTTTTAGCTTAACATATTAAATTTTGTTTTAGCATTATTTTTGGCCCGATTTAGCTGCAGAATATTTTTAGATATGTCCATACTGATATAAACACACGACCACAATTGTGCAAGCAAGAGAGGGGAAGACAATGGTTTTTAGTTGGCATAATTTTTCATTCAGTTACAACCGCGCATTAGCAGCACAAAACTAAAAGAATGCAAAATACACTAATTCACACAAAGGTGTGTGTGTATATATATTTTATGCCAGATGAAATAGTCTGGTCTGTTTTGGAAAGAACAAAAATTGTGCGGCATAAAAATTGCGCTTGTGTAATTATAGCCAATAAGTAAATGATTTAACTACTGTAAACTAATGCAGATAATATCTAGTTTGCGCTGAAAAGTATGTTGTTTGGTAACTACAACACATTCCCAAGTTTTTGCTGGGATGTTACAAATTTTACTCTAATAAAATATTTTGCTCCATGATTAATTTTTTGAACGAAAATTCTAAGTTTCTTCCTGTTATGCGAAAATTTTTTTAACATACATCAAAATATGTGTGTAATAAAAAATGTGTGAAAAGGATTTTTCACGTTTTCTAAAGAATTTCATAACAAAAAATAGCGACTTTTATGTTGTAATCCTGCTTTTAGGAAAAGTATTTTTTTATATTAACTTTTGGGAAATATTTAACTTAATTTGTCATTACTAGTCAATTTATTTAATGGAAATTATCTGCTTCCGTTGCCGCACGAACAAAATAAAATCATTGTGCGTAAAATAAATTACAAAAATTTAAATTCCTGGTAGTCATTAAAATGTATGTAAACAGAACATTCTTAAATATTTATAAACTTTATTTATCATCTTCCATCTATCTTTATATACGAGTATTATTATAGAGATTCTTAAAAGGCCAACAAGTTTATCATTAAATATTTATTTGTGCGACCTTACACCTACTGACTATCTACCACAAACATTATGGTATATGACAAGATAGATAGATACACAGGCGGAGGAAATGTATGTACTCTTACATAGGCGCATGTATACATAAATATTTATCCACCCATCATCTTACACCCGCAGGGACTATGTTTTTTTTTCTTTCTTATTTCTTGCCAGCCATCAATTTCGTAACAGTTTTATTTCGATAAACTTTTGCTTTATTTTATTTTGCATTTTATTGTAACGAAACGATTCTGTTTTCTTTTTATTTTATTTTTTGTTTTAATTGTCAATTTAAGTTTTACTACTACATCGTTTAAAATCAGCGACAAGCTGTCTTTTGATAGTGTCAAAACTTGAGACAGACATGAACATTTTAAAATTCTATTATATTCACTTGGATATTATTTTATTTATTTTTTATCTTTTGCTTTATTTAGTTTTGCCTTTTGGGCAATATTCAAATGGATTTTATACTGCCATTGGTATCTCTGTAGTTATTTATCTGAGTCAATCTATAAGCAATTTTAAGTTTGAGGACATTTTTCTTATGTATTTAGATTGCTGTATCTTATGATATTTTGCGCATTTAACGACTAGCAAAATGAGATCAGCAAAACGTCTTATGTCACTTTTCGATACGTAAGTGAATTATAATTTTAAATAATTTATGTGTAACAAGATTTAATATATAGTGATATATACAATGAAAGTGCTGAGTTTATTTACTGATATGTGTATATTTAATATAATTTAATTGTATAGCCAACGGACGATACAGTCGTCCGTATTCTAGATGATAATCCAGATTCTAGATTATAATCCAAACGACAAATATATAATCAAAATATATAATGTAACTATATACATTATATATATTTTATATAACTATATATATTATATATAATTATAACGCAACAATAATTAATTAATGAAATTGTAACTTTCTTATAGAGAAGTTAAAAAACGACGGTAAAATACACGAACAAACCCCCTGAAAGTATGCTAATCCAATTTTTTGAACTATATGCCTTTTTAGTCTTATGACTTTCCTACAAGAAAACCAATTCAAAGATGAAGAAAAAATATTGTGTTGTTTGAAAAAATAAAACCTACAAATACACGTACATGTTTTGTTTGTTTTTAACTTTAAACTAATACATTCATGTGTAAGCATCCTATATGCACATCCCGGTTGGCCATATCTTTCAGACATCTTCCAAGATCGATGCATGACAATGTTAAAGCGTCGATGACTTGTTGGTGATAGTTCAAACAGATCAATGAGGAAATTTTCGAGCAAATGGCCGCTAAGTTCATACATGACAACAAGACCGACACTGTCACCCATCTATTCATTAATGACCATATAAATGACAAAATCCTCAGAAATGTCCCCAATATATATTTTCGTTTGTTTCTTTTTTACACGTCTTCTACAATAACAATTTGAGGAATTTGTCGCTCAGAGAGTATTTAATACAAGAAGCTTTAATAGACATTGTAACAGAACTTTTCATAAGCTCAATTTCGCTCAATTTTAGCAAGCAGGAATGTAACAAAATGATTCAAATTGGTGACAGACTGAGCGACAATGTCCACAAGAAGTTAATTTGGCTAGTTGGTATGACCAGTTGAGTAGTTTTTCTTTCATCCATTCTTTTAGTATGGTCTCTGTTAGATTGCCTAAAAAGAAACTGTAATCGATAAATATTGTGCATGATAAATGTCGGAATTTCTTTAAGTAGTCGTTGATGGAAATGTCCTCTACGACGAGTTGGCCTATTAGAAATAACTTTAAAACAGCGGTGGCCAGGCATACACAATCTTATACATAGTGTAAGTGTGTTGATGGTAAAAATTTAGAGAATGGACACCACTGCTTTAAAGTCTTATTGCTCTCCAAATACTAGTGTTGTCAATTATTCGGTTTTTATAATAGTTCAAATAAAGTTTCATAATTTGTTTCTTGTTTGAACAGACGAATAATGTTAAAATTTTATTCCAACATTCGAACGTATAATAAATAAAAAATTTTATTCGAATAACTTTTTTTTTATATATGTATTCTCTCATAAGTTGCGACAAAGCCGTTAGCAGACATTCCATTTTCAGCCAAACTCCTTACCACATATTATTTCTTCGATTGAATTGTGGTAACTTTTCTTTCCATAGTTTGTTCTTGGACTCATATTAGTTTTGTCAGATATGTTTGGATCTTCATTGAAACTATCAATTTGTATATTGTGTACTTTACGCAAATGAAAACAGATTGGTTTTTCTAATTATCTTCCTCAGAGTACTTCCAAACTAAGCTCATGGGAATAATAATCTCTATGACAGTCCAAACTCCATATATAAAATAGAATAAGTTTACCATCACATAACGTGTTTTAATATACTACAAACAAGAAAAATTAATAGGATTCACAACTTGTAATAACAAGTTACCATATACAAACGATACAATAGTTGCGAAACTCTTGTTCCTTGTTGTTAATTGATTTAAACTTATTTAGTTTAGATATTTTAAGATTATCATTTTGATACATGTGTATATGTATTGGAATTTCTTATTAAAAAACCATAGGAAACGCCCAATATGCTTAGCACATTCTTTTATTTAAGATGCATAAGAGTAAAATAACTTCAAAATTGGCATTCTTATAGTTGCCAAGTGAATTGAAAAGAAAAAAAAAACACTTACAAATAACTACATACACATTTCTATACGAAGCAGCCGAAAACACTTACTATTTGATTAGAATTACATTCTACAAATTATATATTAAAAACTAAAACACAATTGAATTGAAGCAATTCAAGAAAGAAAGAAAGAGAAATAAACTGTCATACAAGTTCTATTAAATTGACTTAAAATGCATAAAGTCATGCACGCTGGTACCATACAATTGTAAAATTCTACAGATTCGACAAAGGCTACGAGGACATCGATAACATAACATATTCATGACTTTCATATTCCTAGTTGGAATATGTTAAACATTGATGATTGGCATTCATAGAAGAGTTTGAGAAGGAAAAATTGAAATCTATATAATAAAATACTTAACTGAAAAGAACTTACCTAAAAAAAGGAAACAAATATTAAATTGCAATGCCATTATAAACTCTTGAATATCTAGGCGCACGGTAGTGCGGCAGGCCAAGTTTCGGCCACACTGTGTGTATATTTACACGAAACCATTCCAGCAGTTTTTACCCTCTCATTACTTTGCTCCACTAAATTAATGAAACTTAAAAGAGAAGGTCTCCCTACAGAGGTAGCGTCATAGGTGGAATTTGAAAGCTCTACCGTAAACGCTTGCCGAGATATTATGGTGTAAAAAATGCATATTTTACTACATATTCACTGACTCACTCATTCACTCAGTGACTCATCAATATTATAGGGCACTTTCATTATAGCTAGAGAGCTAAAATTTGATGTGCAGGTAGGTCTTGGCGAGCAATTAACCAGAAAGATCTGAAAACAGTCACTTTTCAGCTGGGGGGACTAGGGTGCCCCTTCTTTGTAAGGAGGACTTCCAGTATACACTCTAAAACATTACTTTAAATTTACAATCATTAATTGTCTAAATTTGTGTTGAAAATTTCTCCTTGTCTAAAATTACATCGATTTTGTAGTTATTTTATTAAAGAAGAAACCCTTAAAATTAAACATATTTAGTCTAAGTGGAAAAAATGTAACATAAAGTATAATATGGCTATGGCTGAATGGTAGATACGTCAGACTATCAGTCAGGAGGTCGTGGTTCGAACATGCACGCAGCCAATCGCTTTTTTTAGTAAAAACATTTTGTTGAAAAATAATGCGTGTGTAATTTTAGGTCGATAATAATCTGTAAAGTGTTGCCGACTATTCTCGACCTAATTTTCAACAAAAGTGTGTTAGAGTGTAGCCAGAGTGCAGAAATTTGGTACGAAGGTAGGTATTGTTGAGCAGACAACCAGAAAAAATCTGAAAGCGGGCACTTTTTATCCGGGAGACTAGGGCGCCCCTTATTTGTATGGGACACTTTAACTATAGCTAGAAAGCTGAAATTTGGTATATGGGTAGGTCTTGATGGGAAAGTACTAAGAAAAATGGGAAAACGGACATTTTTCATCTAGGACGTATTGTATGGGCACTGAGATCCGCATAAAAAGATAAATGTGAAAATAAGGCCAAGTTCCTATCTAAAAATTTCGGCTGTAAGAAGTACTGAGATAGAAAAAGTACCAAGTTCTTGATAGGTACAATACCATCTCATCTCTACGCAACTTGTTAGCGTGGCAATATATTTTTTTTTTTACTTTCTAATGTGGGAAAGAAATGTGAGAAAAATGTTGCCAAGCTTACAGGTTGCCTAGAAATGAGATGGTATTGTACCTATAAAGAACTTGGTCGTTATTTTGATCTCAGTACTTTTGTCGGTCGACATTTTTGGATACGAACTTGGCCTTATTTTCACATTTATGTTTTTGTGCGGATATGTTTGTACATATTTCTGGAAGACCTACAATTTTTATGTGTCTGTACTGTGCCCTCGAAAGACAACATAAAAAATAGCCTCATTTCATGTTTATAAACGAATGATCACTGAAAGAATTTTGCTTCATAAAAGCAATTACACATTTTCATTAAATTTGTTCATTGATCCAATGAAAATTTCGCAAATCCAATGGCAATTTCACAAATCAAATAAAAGCTTCATTAATATTGTGAAATAATTTCATTGGTTAAATGACAATTTCATAAATCCAATGGAAACATTTCATTAAAATTCAAATAACGAAGTTCTTCCACAATATTAATGAAACGTTTCATTGGATTTATGAAGTTGTCACCCACCCAATGTAAGTCGAAAGTTGAATTTCAGAATGTATGATAAGATTAACAGTTGTATAAGTAATATAAATTTTGGCGACCAAAATGCTTAAACGTTTTATACCGTTTTTCGAGGTAGTGCTGTAACTGTATTCGTATAAATGTTTTAATGTATATATGTATGGATGTGTAAAAGTTGCTTAGACTAAAGTGTTAAAATTGCATTGCATTTTTTATTATATTCATTTTATTGAATACCATTTAGGATTTTATAAGTCCTTCATACACTTAAACATTTCTCTTATTTGATAGTGTGCCAAATATGTAACATGACCAAATATCTTGAAAAAAGTACTAAACAATAAGTTAACGTATTTAAAAAAAAAACAAAATAATAATTTTGAACATAAAATAATGGATCTTCTTTAATGGATCTTCTTTAATAGATATACTCGTAGTTAAGAAAATTGAGAAAATTAGCCACAAGATCGCGTCTCGGCTGTCAATTGATTAGAGTACTAAGGACCTTAAACACGTTGCAAGGCGTTGGTTGTTGCTGTCTTCGTTGGCAGTGACGTCTGGGCGGCAAAGAGTTCTGATGATAAGATCATCTTTGGTCTCGAAACATCATGATGTGAGTTCAACCTTTCGTACAATCAAAATTTTTCTTTGTCTGTTTAATTATTACATCCTTTAAATTTCCTTCTAAAAATAAAATAATGTAATCGAAAAATATAGTATTTTTTCATATTATTCCGACATTTAACTGTATTAATTGAGTAATACTGAAAACTTTATTTATTTTGTTATTGTTACAAATGCAAGTAAGCATTTTATTTTATTTTTAAGAAGTCTTTGATGGAAATTGAACTGAGGACCTCCGTTATGACAGGCTACCCACTCGACCACAGGAACACTCATATATCAAAATTATGTATACCCGGTAAGATAAAGTTAATACCTAAATATACTTACGAGACTGGCTCCTGGGTGATATGGTGGTCTTATTGAGAGGCGAAAATTAATATTATTTAGATATTATATTTTGGATCCGTTTACTACAATACTAGCCCTAGGTTTAAATAAATTGAATGAAAATGAAGACTATACATCGCCAAAAAGGTTAATATGTAACCATTTACACGATATGTCTTTTTTTCGCCATTCATTACTCCTCAGTTTTGGTACCACTGTCATATTCTCAAGTGATAGGATAAGTCTACTACTTTTAATTAGACTTGTATCAAACCCGTCCAATTAAACTACCTCAAAGACATTTGATTTACATTGGCAATTTCGTCCTGAGTTGTGCGGCTCAATTGTACAGCTCATTTTAGTTCAAAAGAGCGGTTGGACATAACACTATTTTTAATAATTGATTTTATAATTGTATTCACTGCTTGTTATTTCCACTGTGAGTAGGGTTTGGGAATCGAGAATTCCCGGGAAAAGTCTACCAAATATTCCCGCGAAATTTTTGAGATTTTCCCGGGAAAACGGAAAATTAAAAGTACGCGTTATTTCATAAACATATTTATAAAATGGCATAAATGACAGCCAAATTTATTTTGATTCATATAAAAAATTTGTATTATAACCCTGATTTTTCTTTAAATCAAAATTTGCACTTTCGATCAAGTCACCTTTCAAAAAAAAAAAAAATAATAATAATAAAAAAATAAAAAAAATTAATCAAAATCCTTCCAGCCGTTTGGTCTGTGCGGGAAATTTTTCATTCTTACAATTAAATTTAAAACAAAAACAAATTCAAAAATTTTGTTTTCATTTCAAATGTAACTGTAAGAAAGAAAGGCTTCCTTCGACATCGATAAACAGGCAGTATTTTCGCGAAAAAAGTAACAGAATATTTTAATGTCGTACATGTTTAATCAAATTAATATAATTTAAATTTCAAAATCATCTCAAAATTATAAAAATAGTTTTTATGGTAATTTACTATGCAAATTTTCCAAAAACGGCTAACACCATTGAATTCAACGTAGTCCAATTAACTTTACAGTGATGTTAAATTTTGTGACTAGCATAGTGTTAGTAATTTTGCTTGATCTTCTAGTCTCTACAATAATCCAGCAAAAAATTTTCGCAGTAGTAATTTTTTAAGGTGTTACAAAGTAATAAGTGGTACTTATTTTTCGGTAGTAATTTTTAATGTGTTACAAAGTAATTTGTGATTTTTATTTTTCTTATTATTATGCTTTAAATTAAAACTACTCTAAGTACTTAATAAAATAATTTACATACATATAAAATCAGCAGCCAAGCACATTTTAAGTAAACATGTGTTTCTATATGAAAATAAATTTTTGGCTCTTAATCTTATAAGTCAACAATAGCTAAAAAGTAAAATTTTAAGTTTTAAAGTTAAAATTAATGTAATTTAAGAATTCCCAAAAAAATTTTTTAGTTATAAATATGCGAGTGTTCGCGCAAAAAATACATGTTGGCATCACAGCTCATTGCGAAAACAATTTGTAGCTGTTGTTGCTTAAATTTATTTTCAATTGCCTTTACAACTACAATTTAGATTTGGAAAAAAACCAACCGGTTGTAGTACGCAAGTAAAGAAAATAAAAAAAAATGATTGATTATGGAGCTCATGTTTTAACTTTGATATTATAAACTTCTTATTCGTATGATTAGGAGTTTGATAAAATATCTTTAGTTTTTCTAGACAGAAGTACGGACCCACAGCGCAGCTAAAACTATAGTATTATTTTTCCCACAGTACGGTGTACGGAACCCTAAAAATGGACTTATTTATAAATCCTGAAATTGATATAAATGAGAGACTTTTAGGCGGTGTATTTTTTAAACCATTATAAAGAGAAATAAAAGTTGAAAAACAATTAACTAATTTTCACATTTTCGTTAAAAATATTCTGATCTAATGGTACAATTGTAATATGACACAAAAGTCTGCAAAATATCAAGCTAATCACATTATTATTATTTTTTTAAACAGATTTTTGGTCACACTGTGTCTTTAGAGTTTCAAGTCCAATGACAAAAATGCTGTCACTCGATTTTGGGGAACTGATTTAACTTTTTTGCATTCACTTAATCTTCTTACACTTTGACGAATTTCGTTTCTTTTTTGAGTCTTTTACTGGAAGTGTCTTTTATTGTACATTTTAATGCGGATTTTGTAAAATAAAAGAAGAAAAGCTGAAAGATAAGTCTCAACACTATTATGGTTGATGGCTACAGAATGTTTAATTTTAACTTGCAACTGCCAATGCAAGTTACTCTAGTTACTAATGGTGATTCATTATGATATACTTTTTTATAATAGATTTTCTATCAAAAACTGGTTTGCAGTTTCTGTCTGTTTTGGTAAGTATTGATCAACATTTTATTAATGAATTATATTTGGCAAGCATAATTATGTGATATTTTCACCATGGGTGGCTACGTATAGTGCAGAGTAAACATATATGCTGTAGCTGATTGAGAAAGAAAAGCTTGGAGACCACCCTGCGGGAAATGTTGTATCAATTATCTTGAACATGTTTGTTCTATGACTGGTGAAAATGGGAATGGTACAAAAAGCTCATGAGTCGTGCCCGGCTAATAGAGAATATATTGCAAAGCTAGAACAAAAATGTTTGCAAAATATCCTAACTGTACAAGAAGGCTTTTTTCCAAATACAAAATATTATACTGTATTTTAGTATTAAAGAAATCAATACAAGTAACTTAAGTTATGGTCCAGAACCTCTCACTGAGTACCTTAATTGTGTCAATTTTCCCACTTCAATGATAGCGCCATGTAAAAGCAATCGGGCCCTTTCATATAAAGCTTCAGGACTCTAACCGGTTGCTAGCCCAGTCACGTGACCTGTCTTGTGACGGGTTGTCTTTCCTCCAGGGCAATATTGCACGTGACACTGAATTGCTCACAAACGTTGTCCGAAAGTGGGATTATGGGAAACATTTGAAGGATGTAAATATCGTCCCTACTATGCTGAACTATCGAATATGCAAATCGATACTATTCAAAAGAGGCCAAAAATGCGTCAAACAATGTATTTCTAAAAGTGTAAAATTAAAATATTTCGTATTGAGTTTTCAATCCTCTATGAGAAAATCAATAATTGACACAGATGCACTTTGCAACCATTGAAGGACCAAGATAACAAATCTAAAAAATTCATTTTTAATATTCCATAGTTGGACCTGATAGAGACGACATAAAAGCATAAAAATTATATTATTTTGCACGAAAGGTATGCCTAATATTTCAAATTTCATCTTTATATTAGAAAAAAGTGCCCTCAAATAAATCACCTCTTTTAAAATATAATTATGACTGTGTGCATGTTGATGTTTAATATATGTAACTTTGTATGGTTATTGAATGGCTTTTAACCTCAGGGGCATGCTTAATGAAATTGTGCATTCAATCGAGTGTAATGATGAGAAAAAGTCGAATCAAATTGATGTTGCATTGTTGATGTGCGCAATATGCAACGATACAAAGTTAGAAAGACCCTGTCAAATTGTCAGTTATTTTTTCAGTCAGTTAAAGCAAAATATTTTTTTATATTAATGCTTGGCCAGAACTATAATGCGACCGACCACTTGCCAATTGTATATGTATACATTTTAGTTAAACAGAGTAACATATAGATAGACGTATGAACAGATTGATAAACATACAGACAGGCGGTGATGCTTTCTTTCTAATTTATTTGTTTATTTTAAAAGAATTACTCATAAACTTCAACTTATATTTAACTCTTATTTCATTCAATTTTATACAATTAATCCACTTAAGTACCTTCTTACTTTGTATTTCTATGGCAAAGATTTAATGTTGGCTTAAATTTTATTATTCTCTAGGTTTTTTCCTTTTGTTTTGACTTTTGACTTCTTTATTCTGATAACATAAAAGTCAAGCCAGCTGAAATCCAAGGAGTCTAATGACATTGTACGATAGCTTGCACTAACATTTTTCAACAGTCATTTAGAGTTGCGCATTTATTCTCATATTTATCGCATTGATGTTTTATGGTTTTGGTTAGTTTAGTTTTCTGTGAAAATGTACTTTTGCAGCAACATAAAAATTCAGTAAGAAATACTAATATTGTTGTAGCTGGTGCTCGTATCTTTTTCAGGTTGAAATCACATTCTGAATTTGTATGCTGCTTAAAAATGGCTTTTGCTTTTGCACTTTGATTTGGTTTTACACTTTACTCGTCATTTGTACATTTTTAGCATCACTCTGTGTCATTAGCCCGATAAGCTTGACTGGTAATTTATTGTGAAAAGTAGAATTGCTGGGAAAAAAATGTAGATGAATACGAACAAAAAACTTCTTAGTGATGATATTTGCATAGTAACTTGTTAAAAGTTAATAATAAAATGGGGTTAAGTTTCTAACAAAGAAGCAACTGAGATTTTAGTTTGTGACAAATATAATTGCTAAAAAATGGAGACTTTGAAGAGATTATTATTTTTCGTGGACATAATGAAAGTGAAAGGATGCGATATATACATATTTTTTTTTATAAAAAGTGGTATGGTTGGTTAATTTGAGGTGTGTAAAAAAGCAAAGAATAATTAATTAACTATATTCTTTTTTCCGCTAGTACATAAAAATGAAAAGAAAAGTTTCCGAGTTATGCGGTCATCAAAAAAGAAGGAGGGTATCAATATACGTACGTAGATAGTCAACTAAAACTTCAAAGACCTAAGTCTTCTAACAAAAACCTAAGTCCAGTGGCGTTTTCTCTTCTAAAAATTATGTAACATTTTTATACTTTACAAAAATTTACCTTCGTAAGGGATCATTCAATCGTTTCTAATAAATTCACTTCCACGAAATATGTTTATAGTGCAAATTTTCATTGAAAAGTGCAAACAATGCAACAGTTTTTGGTGAAAAAGAACACGTCATAAGAATGTGTTAGTAGAACATTTTGTATAAATATTTATTTAAAATAAAAAATTCCCCACAGCACCAAAACCATACTTAGTTGTACAAAACGTATTTACGAAATTTATATTTTTTAACCACGAATTTTTAGGTATTATATAACGAGTGATTTTTTTGCTATTATCTTTTTGGCAACACTAGTTTTGACAGCTCACGCACGTTTTGTATCTTGTGTCACTGTCAAACATCTTCAGTTTGGTCTATAATTTAATCATGAATCGTCTTACAAACGAACAACGCTTGCAAATTATTGAATTTTATTACCAAAATGCGTTAGATGAAGATACACTTTTTTATCGAAGAATTGTGTTCAGCGACGAGGCTCATTTCTGGTTGAATGGATACGTGAACAAGCAAAACTGCCGTATTTGGAGTGAAGAGCAGCCAGAAGCATTGCAAGAGCTACCAATGCATCCACAAAAAACAACCGTTTGGTGCGGATTATGGGCTGGCGGCATCATTGGGCCGTATTTCTTCAAAGATGATGCGAATCACAACGTTACTGTGAATGGTGAGCGCTACCGTGCGATGATAACAAACTTTTTTCTGCCCAAAATGGAAGAGCTTGACTTGCATGACATGTGGTTTCAACAAGACGGTGCCACATGCCACAAAGCACGCGAAACAATGGACCAATTGAGAGGCGAGTTCGGTGAACAGTTTATTTCACGCTTGGGACCAGTCAATTGGCCGCCCAGATCGTGCGATTTAACGCCTCTAGACTATTTTTTGTGGGGCTATGTTAAGGCTAATGTCTATAGCGACAAGCCCGCTTCGATTGACGCACTGGAAGCCAACATTGCCAACATTATTCGTGAGATACCGGCCGAAATGTTGGAAAGAGTATGCCAAAATTGGACTAAGCGGATGGACCATTTGAGGCGCAGCCGCGGCCAACATTTGCATGAAATAATCTTCAAACATTAAATTATATCGACCCAACTATCGATCCAAATAAATATTTCATGCATTTTTCTGAATTTTATGTGTTTTTTTTTTTTACTTTCCGATAGTTCTTATAAAATCACCCATTAGAACTAATTTTGCATTAACTAATGAAAATATGAATTAAGACTCCTTTTTAATACATTTGAGCTAAAAAATATTGATTTGCTTAAAATTTTGTTGCTATTTATCTATTTGGTACTAAACATTTTTATCCCAAATATTAACAAAATGCAATGCTGCTGAACGAAAAAAAATGGTTCAGAACATCGATAAATTTCAAAATACAAATGTCAACAAAATTAAAAAAATATTTTAAAAATTTAAATAGAAAAAACATAAAATGTATTAAAGAACAAATAAAAAAATTAAATGAAATAAAATAGTGTTTGTGTGCGCAAAAAAATAAGTTTTAGTGCGAAGGCTCGTAACGTTATATTCAGAAAGATTTGGGATGATTAATATTCCAAAGAACAAGGGAAAAATTAACATCAACTTAATTTTTCAACGTACACAGCAGAACAGAGTAGCGCTACTTTCACCACCTGACAAGTGGTGATAAGCAAAATACACGTGAGCACTGACGATGCAAGTGTAGCGTCTTCTGAAAGTGGCGCTACTCTGTACGTTGAAAAATTAAGTTGATGCTAATATTTTCCTGCGTACTGACTTATTCGGGTACACTATTTCCAAAAGGAATATATTTTGAGGACCCGTCTAGAAATATGATGCGAAGAATAAAAAATAATTAATTATATAAAAATATTAAAGCCAATGTAACTTTAGAGCTAGAGCTATTATAATTTTTTTAGTGATTTCTGAATTAAGCAGATAAAAATATATAAGAATTATCTATTGCGATTTCTGAAACTTTTTCATTGTTGTGGAGTGTAATTCTCCATAATGTTCCGACCAAATTTCTTTCTGGACACATTTACATGTAACGAGCTTTCTATCCTTATATTTTAGAGGTTTCGTTTTGCTTCTTAGTTTCAGATGCAGATTGTGATTCTTTAGCGAAAATATTATTTGTTAAAATAAATGCAAAACATAAAAATATTGGAAAAACTTCATACTAACCTCAAAAGATATATAAGAGCATCTTTTTCTGAAAGCAAAGTTAAATAAATATAGTAAAATTGAAATCAAGGAATTATAAAATATTTATCATGTGACAATGAAATAAGCGCATGTATATAGTTTTACCTTTTGGATACTTATATAATTATACTTATACCTATCTTAATTCTACAAATGAAATGCTTATAGGTTTTGTGACGTCACACTCATAGCACATAAATTCATAATTTAAACTAGTTTCTGAATTGATATTTCTTACCAGATTCATTAAATCGATCATCAAGTGAATGTTATTTACATTTTAGTCACAGTTCTAGTATTTATAAATAAAACTTTTTGTGTATTTGTAACAATACTAGACTTCAACATTTGTAGCAAAAGTGTTTTATTTTTCATGTAAACAATACCTAACTAATACCGTAATAATGCCTATACAAATTATGATACTTATGTAAGTTATTTGAAATGAGAAATCAATACAAATCAACCTAAATAAAAATGGAAACCTACCAGCGTTGCCACAAATGAAAATTGCATTAAAATATTTTTACAAAATCTAACTAGGTAGCACAATAGTTTAATAGCGGAGAATTTTTAATATTAAAATAATTAAGAAAACTATTTTAAAATGATAAATAATAAATAGTCTTAACTTTGATTTCTTAAAATATTGAAACTAAATTTGAAAGCGGCAACTCTGATAAGTACAAAACTAATCCTGTAACATATAAATGCTTTTAAATTAATCTTCTATAATGTTTCTCCTTCATTGCATTTTTGTTCTGTTAAAATATTGTAATACTCCAACACTTAAAAAATATATATGGCAGACAAAGTTTTTCAAATATTCTAAACAATTTGTAAATATTTTGTTTTTGCTTCCAGTTATAAGTCAGTATTGAAACACATGCACGTTTTGCACAGTTGTAAGTATTCAGGTTATACAGATCTATAGTACAAACAATATGAATTGGTTTTTTCTAATGGAACAATAATTTGAATAAATATTTTAAGATATTATGTACTATAATTTTTATTATTGATGTTGTTGTTATTGCTCCATTTAGTATAAAAAATAATCCTGCTGCATATTAAAATATAATACACACTTCAGTTTAACAAACGGAAAGCAAATGTAGTAGGACACCAAATATATTGTAAATTACACTGTTTCTTAATATGATTATTTCGAACGTATTTGCTTGTGAATCCAAATTGATTATTAAGCATTATATTTAGAGAGAATATAACGTGTATGTTTGCTTATCACCACTTGTCAGGTGGCTCTGTTGAGTGTGATTTTAATTACTATATACGAAAAAAGTTGTATATGTAGGATTGAAATCACATTCAACAGAGCCACCTGACAAGTGCTGATAAGCAAAAATACACGTGAGCACTGATGATGGAAGTGTATCGGCTTCCGAACATGGCGCTACTCTGTTGTGCTGTGTACGTTGAAAAACTAAGTTGATGTTATTTTTCATGCCCAATTCTTTCCGAATATAATGTTTTTGGATTTACACTATTTCATTTTTTAAGACTAAGATGTATGTTAAATTTCAAGGAGGGCGACTTTCTGAATATTCGTGATAAACTTTCTTTCTTATAACTTTTTCAGGGCCATGTCCAGAATTTTTTTCTAGCGAATTTTAATTTCCAATAGCACTAAAACGTTGAAATTTATTCTAAGATAAATAGGAAAATTATGAAAAAATATTGTTATCTACTTTAAGTGCTCTGTCGCAGCATGAAGATGTTGAAAAACGATCAATTTGTGAAACATCATATGATGCAAAATTAAATGTTTTTTATAGCTGTTGTAAATCATTGCCAGGTAAACCGGAAATATGTCCTAATAAATGTGTTTTATGTCCATTAAATATGCACTAAAAACTTAAAAATATGTTTCCAAAATGTAAAAAAATATTATCTTAAAACTTTATAATTACGTTTATAACTTATTCAATATTCATTTCTGACACCACGAATTATGTACATATATTGATGGCATGGAACAATGTCCAACAAGATAACGTCTACGGATATTATCTCCACTTCAAAAAAGAAGTCATGTCCATGGTAATGTTGAATAGTGGCTTTGCAGAGTAAAGGCTTTCTGCCTAGTCAAAGATCTAAGCTCTGCGAAGCCACTATTCGACATACCCAGAGAAGAAAACAAGTAATCCTGTCCAAGGACCGGATATCCAGTCAATATTCACTCTGCAGCACCATTTGCATGATCTTTATTTACTTTTTTTATGGTCATTTTATTCTTTTAACGCGGCAATAAAGTCCATGGATACTAATTCATTGGACGGTATTGCATGCCACCTCAATTCTGGCTCTTTATGGACACGGCAGCCTGGACTATCATTTGTCCAAATACAAAATGTTGGGCACCAAGTTTATAATTCCTATTTATAATAAATCAGAAAAATCACGTAAATAGCTTGAATATTCGCAAAACGCTACAATTTTCATCCTGCTGTTTTTCTATGAAATACAAATAACATTTAAATTTCTCAAAAAATCGTCAAAACTACATAATTGAAAAAGTTTAAGGCTGTGAATAAACTGGGAATAAATCAATAGAATGAGAACAATTTTTATGAAATTGGGAAAAAAATACTTTAGACTAAATTTAAAATCACAAGAAAAATTTTTCAACTGCCAGTTTTTGGAAAATAAAACGAAAATTTTGTGTGAGAAATTCTATTGTCAACAAAAAAAATTATTGTACATTATTGTAATACGGGACTTAGACAATGGCTTTTTAGCATGATTTTTTTTAAAGTTTATAGTCAGACAGGGTATAAGGGCGTTTAGCAGGATACCAAATCGAAAAGAAATTTACTTTCTTAGGAAATATCTTTTGGAGTTCTCACTCGGTTAGCCGTATTTTTAACCCGTTGGACCATCACCTCTTAAAAAATCAGGCTAAAATATCTTCGTCTAAGTCCCGTATTACTTTCAACATAAATTCTCATATGAAATTTTCATTTTATTTTACAAAAACTGGCAGTAAATGTGGAAGTATTTCTAAATTTTCGATGGCAAAACAGACTTTCGTGAATTTTTTCAGTAAATATTCATATTAAAATTTAAAAAAGACAAAATATGCAGGAAAAATGCTAAATAATAAATCGGTGCCAAAATTCTTAAAAAGTTCTGAAACTGATAAATACTTCGCGAATATCTCGAAAATGTTTTCTAAGAATAATAAAAAAATTCCATATTCTAGTTATGCGAATACAAATTACATCGTTCAGAAACATTTTTGCTGCGGGTAATTTATCTTATAATAATTTATTTTGTCTATACAAAAGCTTTTATCTTTTGAATAAACTTTTGTTGATATACATTTTAGCATATCTAGAAATTAATAGCACTAAGAGCCTGTTTCACCAATACTATTTAAATATCAATTTATATTTAAATGTCGATTTTCATTAATTTTTGTATGGAAAAATGACTTTTAAATAGGAAATCAAAACTATTGAACGAATTTCAGTTTTTAAAAACAAAATAAAAAAATATTTGCTACAAAATTTGGAAATGCTTCTGTTGTAATTTTTCTTATCTAATTGATTTTTCTTTTTATACTAACATGTTTGTTGTATATATGTAGTATAAAATTAACAAAAGTTCCTTGTTTAGTATAACAAAAACATTAAACTAATAGTAATTCTATTTCAATTTTATTTTTCTCTCTTTTTTATTTTTATTTTCATATCATATATTATTGTATGAATTAATGTATATAATACTTTTGCCAACTTGCCTCAAAAATGTCCAAGTACGCTGAGGCCCTCAATTTTTTGTAAATATAATTTTTTATTCTGCAATAAATTAATAAAAAAAATTTATATATTAATAAATTAGTGAAATAAGCTCTAAGCCCTTAAAATTCTGTACCTATCAGTAAGACAACTAAGTATACAGACTCTACTAATTCTATGTGTGCTGTAAATAACTATTTTCAGTCATAGTTTTCGTGGCAAGAAACACAAAACAAAATATTGTAAGCTTGTGAAATTTTTACAAAGAATTTAATTTCGATAAAAGTGACAACCACGAATGGAAAAATTTAAAACCCTTAAAACTTTATTTTAAGATATGGAAAAGAGGAAAAAAACAATCAAGTTTTACAATACAGAGGTATTTATACTTTACTCAAATTTTTATATACCAAAAATTAACAGCTTAAACCTAATGTCTCTTTGACTAATTTTAAGACATTACAATATATTTTTTTCCCTTTTCTAGTGCCTAAATTCACTTACTTATAACATTGCAATTATACTTTAAAATGAGTGTTCCAACATAAAAGAACAAAGTTCGCGAATAAAGATAAAAAAGAGTTCGGTTAGCTGCATATTTTTTATTTTCTTTGGACGCTATTCTAATGTCACGTACGCAGGGCAAGAACATTATTTTTCTACGTCATTTGAATTTGACCGATCGCAATTGTTTAAAAATAGAAGTTTAAATCAAAATACTTGTCGCAAACAAATATTGATCGACATTTTTTTCATCTTGCCGTAATAAACATTTTATAAGCATTTAAAGTTCGTCGCGTACACTATTGTAGTACTACAAATCCTACTAAATGCTAACGAAAAATGACGAAATTTCTATAAAATTTCAAAAATAAAAAAATTTCATCTATTTTCATATCATGATAGTCAGCATATCGAGTGGTAACCGCCAAAAAAGCTACATGCTTTTTGAACATCGTTTTTTTACGAAAATCGATTATTTACGATAATTCGGACAATCTGTCAAAAAGTCATATCAAGTACCGTTATGGAAATACAGCAAAAGAAATTTTACCTTAAGAGTATTTTTCATATACATTTTTAATTTGTTTACATATTTTTGTAACTACAAAGTGTCGCTTAAGCTAGAATTCTCTTTTTCAAGTAGAGCAAAACTAGTGTCAAAAACTGCAAGGATTTCAATAAAACAGTTAAGAATAGCTTGCTAAGGATGATAATTACTAGTTTTAAAATATCTTTGATTAAATTAACTGATATTTGATGACATCAAGAATATCTTAAAATATCTTAACCCCTACAAACATGCGTTGTCTTATAGGAAAATTATTAAAACTATTAACAATACTGTTATACAGTTCACTAAAATCCTATATAGCCAATACTACGGATCTACTTCGATTTAAGCCAATGATAATTAAAATATTTTTCTGTAAAATTTACTTTTTGGCGTTTAAACTTTTTTGGCGGTTACCATGCGATATATATGATATTCGAACTGCGTATTCGTTAAGCGAAAAAATGTCAAAGTAATTAGTATGTACTACTCTGTAGTAGGCTAAGGCAGCGCCGGAAGCTCAGCGCACAAATACATAGTACGCAGAATGAAATGAATTCGATTCTTGATTGTTTTTATTCCTTTTATCAAAAAATACATATTTTTTATTTGTTTTTAAGTTTTTGTTTACATATATTTACAAACCATATTTTTCATACTTAAGAATACTATAAGAAAAAAATCTGTCGCGTACGTTAGTCACGTTTTTATTTTATTAAATTAAATTTTTTTCATTATAAGATAATCCAAAAGTTTTTTTTTCATTTAAAATTTACGGATAATAAAGCAAAAATAGTTGGCTTCATTTAAGAAATTAAAAAAAAGAAAAAAAACTTTACAATTCGTATATTTTCGTATATTTGCACATGCAACTTAACATCACTTCCGTTTTATGTCGCGTACGCTATGCCCTTATATCCCCTGATATTTTGGACAACAGGGCTCCAAATGTAATAATTTTTTTTTCACAAATAGTACCCTCTGAATGAAACATAACAACGATAGAATTTTTTTCAGTTACTCCTATTTTTGCAAAATCTGTTCCACTTTGTAGTCGTACAAATCTCGCGTACGCTGATATGGAAATGTCGATATGATAAAAATTCACTTGCGTATAAAAGTTTTCTACCCATGTATGATGTGATGCTATGATGAATTTTGCAATTGACATGGTGTAATATGAAACATTTAATAATATAAAAGAAAAAAAAAAAACTGTTTTTATTTCAAATACACTATCACAGTAGATTGAAAAACTGTTTTTTATTCCTGGACTTATTTCCCCCAACTTTTAGATGGTATCTGGGTACTAGAGCGAGTAGAAAATTTGGAGCAAATAAAAAATAGCAAACAACTGTAACTACAAATATAAAAATACCAGCACATATTTGTATATATCTTTAATACGCCAACAAATAAATATTAAATATAAATACAGAAGGACTATGGATTCATCTAGTTTTTTGTAATATGAACTTAAAAGAAGAAAAAAGTGGCATAAAAAAGTTGGTAGGTAACATTTTCGTTGTTAACTTTTGTTATAACAAAAATAATTTTTATTTTTTGGCATTATAATGTAGGAAATTTTTTACCACCATACTACTTCATTTATTTAGTCGTAGCCAAAACTGTGGAAGAGAAAAACAAATGGAAAACAAATGTACATATTTATGTAGAGAAAATAATAATACGAAAAGTTTTATAATAAAGGAAATGAAATGGAAAAAGTTGGTGGATACATGCCAATAGCCATAAATGAGGTACTCTCTATACACACCTCTTTGAATATTTTCTTCATATTAAGGTATATTTTTTTTTTGTTTTCTTTTTAAAAATAAAAAACCTCCTCATACCTTTATTTTGTTTTTATTGTCATTGTATATAAAATAGTCTACTTTAGTTTAAAGTTGTTTTAATATCTACTTTGCAATATTTTTGAATATTAAAGAGTCGAAAGTAGTAAGAAATGGCAAGGCACTGGTTTGGGTGCAATAAGTTTTTGCACATGTAAATTTTTACCCTATTTCTCTATTCAAAACTGCATAAAACCACAATGGCTAAGTAAGTAATTTTCGTTGTTAGAAGTATGCCGGAAGACCGTTTTCATATCCTGTGATAAATTGTAAGTGAATAGGCATTTAAATTAGTAATTCAACAAGATAAGCAAAGGAGTCTTTTGTTTACAAAATATAAAGTTGTATTTTAGCTGTAAATAAAGCGATAAATTTAAAGAAATATGTTAGTTGATAAATAAATTTATTTAATAAATAATTATTGTTGTTTAGGTTTCAACGAAACCCAAGAAACCTGAATGCTGACGAGGTAGGTTGTGGCACAGAAAATACATATTACATTCTGCTGGTGTAGTCCTATAGTCCACAAACTCTGCTTTGATATCGCTAAAGACAGAAAATTATTGTAATATCCGATTGCAACTTGTTTATGGTCCTTCGAACTGGATGTGGTGCATGTGTCAGCGATATAAATAATTAGGTGGCGCAATGCCAATCACCTTCAAACAACAACCTAAACGATACCCAGTCTCACATCTACAACATCAGCGCTTATAATAACTGCAAACTGATCCACCTAAGCCAGCAACTGCAGTCACATCATCAACCTGATCCTTTCAACGAGCTCATAATTTACGACACTACTGGCTGCAACCTTAGTGTTCACCACGACAGCAACTGCAGGCACGTCAGGATGCCTCAAGCATCATTCAGCATCATCGACCACGTATGATACTTGCAGATCCACAGCTGCCACTAAGCTTTGCGTTCACGGTAATGAAACAGCATCAATAACAACTCGGATGCCACTAGGTTCTCTCCAAATGCCTAGTCCTGAATTTCTACATATTGCACCACTGCAAGGCGGGCGCCATGTTTAGGTTTCAACAAAACCCAAGACACCTGCATGCTGGTTGAGTGCGTTCCGGCACAGAAAATACGTATTCCATTCTGCTGGTATAGACCTGTAGTCCACAAACTCTGATTTGGTACCTCCAGACCGAGACAACAATTGCAATTTCCGATTGCAACTTGTTTAATTGTAAATTATTCTTATAATGTCTGAAGTTGGAATTTGCTTTATGAAAAGGAAATTTCGTCTAAATTTTGCAATTTCTAACAAAATTCCAATTTTATTATATACTTCTTAGCTACTTCTCAAATTACACAATTCTCCAATGGTTTTCTCATAAACTTAAGATAACTTTTCGTCATATATTTGACATGTGAAATTAATACTTTCTCTAAAAAATATCTAAAGAAAAATTTTAAATTATTTCCTTATATTTTTTGTATATTTATGTTTCCTCTAAAGTGTAGTTGCCACTGTTAGTTAGCAACTGCTGTTGTAGCAGTATTCCCAATAATAAAACATTATTTATACAAATTTATATTTTAGTATAAAATTTTATAGCAAACAGTATATGTTTCTCGTTATTCTTATTTGTTAGTTTTTTGCATAATGTGCTAATTATTATTGTTATTGTTTTTGCTGTGCTTTGTATATTGTTGGAAAATTTGCATCCACAAGATTGGCAACAGTGCACAATGGTGCAACATTATATAATTTATTATGTCAATTAAAGCTATTTATTTAATTAATGCCGGATGTAAATATGCCATACTTCCACTGGGTGGAGGCAGGATGACTGTTGAAAGCGGAGCTACTAATTTTAATATATAGCGGTCGCTCTTAATATAATAATATATAGCGGTCGCAAATTACATAAGGACTTGTTTTCTTAAAATGTCTCATACACATTTTAATAGAAATCTGAACGCTGTACACCTGATCTCAGATTTCTATTTCCCATACGGACGATTTTCGATATCTTTGCATTATAAAAAAATTTAATTAAACTTATTGAATCAAAAATTTAGATGTTTTAGAGACACCTTGTCCCCATGTGCAACTTAATCATAGTTGTAAATTTTTGTGCCAAAAGTTTTATGTTTTGCCTTTATCTTTATTTAATTTTATTTTTGATTTACCATTAAATGTTATTTGAGGTTAAAAATGTTCAATTATTTACATTCGTATATTGTGCGGCTCATTCTTGTAAAATTTAATTGGAACATCCTTGTGCCATTAATAATATTTTTTTTCAAATTTTTTATCTCCTTTTAGATCTTTTGACTTGTAGTGGTACTCTCAAAGTATGTACAGGGACAGTTGCTATTGTTTATTTATAGAAACTGAATTGTTCTTAAAACTCATGATGGTAGAAAAATTATGGCTCACAATTTGTTTTAATATTTGTGGCTCGATAGAGCATTTTTTCGTAAACACAAAAAGATATACATATGAACTTTGATTCACGCGAAATATTTAGATATTTTTCTTAATTTAAAAGAATTTTTAAATATTTTTTTGTTAGAATTTTTATATCTAAATATAAAGACGCCCATACTTAGACAGATATGTATGTATATTAGACCAGATCAGTCCCTACGTAAAAAAGTTGTGCCAGTCACCCCTAGAATGCAAGATATGTCAATGACGTTTCTACAACAGGAACCTTTTTTTTTGTTATGCAGCAATATACAGCATTTTTAATTTTTTACATATAGCGTCGCCATTTAATGTCCAAACCATGTCACAGAGGCAAAAGTTACCACTGTGACATACGAAATTTTAGAAGGCTCTTTTTTGCCACATGCGAAAATTTCGACATTAGGAAGGAAGGATTCGATATGGAATAAGAGGCGCCCAGAAACTGATGTCGGGTTAAAAAGTCATCAGAGGAAAATATTAAGCAATAGTGATGCAGTGAAGAGCGATTTATGATATGATGAGGTCGGACTTTAAAAGGCAGCGCTATAAGGTCGGACTTTAAATGGTAGCGCTATAAACTATAAAAATTAAAAGTATTATGTATTGAAACGCAGCCCAAAAAAATTGTATTTTAGAAATATCATTGATTTAACTTTCATTCTATGGATATATAAATGGCGGAAATTTTTCTTCGACCCATCGTAATGTATTACTACTTTTATACGCAGTGCTTATTTGCAAATAAGAACGTAAAATGCTGCGAAATTTCTTTTGTTGTCATATATTAAATCTCTGAATATTTATCTATTTATTAATATATTTATCTATTTGTTATTTTTATTAACAAACATGTGTACATATTTGCAAATATATAGTGCGTTAATCTGCAATTGTTTTCCTGAGTTAGTAAGTTACAATAAAAAAAAACATACTTGGTAGCACTACGTTTTTATTTGAATATTAGAAATGCTTATAAGCCAGTGCGGGCTATTGAGAGAAATGAGTTTTGAATTTATTAGTAGTGTTTATCAGTGCCTAAAAAGTGTTTATAAGTGCTTAAAAAGAAAAACAACAACGTAAAAAACAACAAGCTTTCATACAATTGAATGAAGTTGTTGTTTATTTTATACTCTTTAGTAAGTACGTTGGTTTTCATTCGGCTGTATACATATACGAGCCGATTAATGTTCGGAACACTGGTGCCAGTATGAGCGAATATGTTATAAACGAGGTATATACATATATATCAACCCAAAAAAGTATGGTATCGTTTTTGCTTAATTTTTATGCTACGTATGATGATGTATACATATATCAATCCAAAAAAGTATGCTATGGTTTTTACTTACTTTTTATGCGACGTATGATGATGTTGTGTAAAGTTATTTTTATATTACTCATACGCAATGATTAAATACTTTATTCACACAGATTAAAAATTCTGCTAAAAGTATGCAACATTTTTTTCAATTTTGCGTGTAGGTATTATTTAAACATTCAAATTGAATATTGCTTATACCTCATGTAAATAGCTGTTGATTATATGAGGTACTCGTAGTTATTTGATTGACAAACCGAGTTTATTATCGTTTTGTTTCGAAACAATTAATATAAAGTCACGTCATGGCACTTATTACAGAATAAGTTTCTTAGTAATATCCAAAGAAATATAATTATTTTCGCTTGAGTTAGATTTTAATATAATTTTAATTCAAATTATATTTTTATTCAGAAATAAATGTGAAGCATATAGACTAAGAAAATTTTTGACAGCACGGAGGGTTGAACTGACGTTTTGAGAGCTCCCGCTAATCTCTTCAGAATTCTTTTCCGCTTAAACACACGACCAAAGTCGGTGGTTTGCAGTCAAGAATTGAATATCATATACTTTTAATCAATTAAATACTGTCACTCTTAGGGCTGTATTTTATTTGCTAGTTATTGATATAACCTTTTTTCTTTGGCTTGTGTTAAGCTCCTTTTATTATTTTTCTATACTAGTATGAATTATCATTGATAATTACAAGTACTAGTGTTTGTGCAGGTTTGCTTGTTCAGTTTATTTGAACATTTACATCCTTTTGCTAGGTGCCTTTGAAGTTTAACAATTAAACTATGAGCTTAGTTAAACTGTATGAGTTTATATCCAAAGAAATTTAGCTATTTTGGCTTCAGCTCGGTTTTAATTTAATTTTTTAATTAAATTATATTTTTATTTAGAGATAAATGTGAAGCATATAGACAAACAAAAAATTTTTTTATGCACGGAGGATTGAACTGACGTTTCGATTGCTCCCACTTTTTTCTTTTCCCTGTGGGCTACGTTACTTTCGCCAGTAGGACTCAATAAAAAGCATACAGCTGTCTATATTTTGTATTGAATTTTGTGCAATAGTCTTCCAGTTTTAATGAAGCGAAAACAAATTTTTCAAACAATATTTTAATACTCTCTATTTTTACTCTATTTTTTTAACATTGTCCCGGAAACTTAATCTGACTGAAAAAAATAAGTTTATAATGCTAATAAGTGTTGAAGACCACAAAAATGAATAATTGAAGCATTCAGAACAAAATAGGAAAAATAAAAAATCTTCTAATGTCTCGAAAATTAAGCTGACTAAAAAAAAGTTTATTATGGTAATTAGAGATCATCAAAACAAACAAATATGAATACAAATATGAATACAAATATATGTATGTACATATCGGCACTTGTGTTATATATGTATGCTTGTGTTATAAATGAATATTAATTTTCCAGAATAAATCAATTTAAGGCAATTGTGTCCTTTATGACAATTAAAGGTTATTTTTGTACATATTTTGTGTATAAATATTTTGGTATGTTATTTTCTTTTGTAATTCAACTATACATATATGTATAAAACAGTTAAATATCTATTAGTAAATTCATGAATATAAAACTATCAATAGACATACATATGTATGTATACAAAAATGGACAAAATAAAAATTGGTCCTTAACAATACAACAGTAGGATACCAATTCATGTATATTTATTTATCGTTGTATTTTTATGAAGTGTACATATACATTACTAATAATGCTAGTAAATATACAACATACATACATATATATATGCGGACATACATAAATAAATTTTGCATGAAAAAATCCAATCTCAGAAAACTAAATTTACACCAGTGCTGCCACGGGTGAAACATAAAGTAAAAAAATACATTATTCCAAGCCTACTGATACTGTATTTACACCTGAATGAAATCTAATTCTAACGAAATTTATTTTGTTTAGATTTTACATACAAAACAAAATGTTTTTCCCTACTAAATTTTGACAAAATCCGGTTAAATTGGGAACTACATAGTGACAAATCTGTGGGGTTTTCGTATTTTAAGAAAAATAAACCTGCGTAAGAACCCTGCGTAAGAACAAAATCCGGTTAATATGGGAACTACCTAGTGACAAATCTGTGGGATTTTTGTATTTTAAAAAAAATAAACCTGCGTAAGAACCCTGTGGAAAATTTGGTGACAAATGATCGAAAAGTACTCGTCCTATGACTTGAGAAAATGAAACTTATACCAAAAATAAGAAGTAGTGAATGGTGAAAAAAGACCTATTGTGTAAACCACATATTAACCATTTTCAGTCAATTTAGTTGGTACTCCGGCTAGTATTGTAGTAAACGGCACTGAACAAATTCGATGCATCTGGATCTAAGGCGTATCAGATAGTATCTATATAAAATTAATTGTCTCCCTTCAATGAGACTGTCATGCCACTCAGAAACCTATTCTGTGAAAATATTCAGATACTAACTCCAGCTTAACTTGTATTTATAACATTGAAATACAAGTTCCCCTGTGCTCGAGTGGGTAGTGTACTAGCCTGTCATGCCGGATGTTGCGGGTTCGAATCCTATCAAAGACACCGCTTAAAAATAAAATAAAATTTTTCTTGGATTTATAACAATAAAAAATATATTAATCGATAATTACAGCTGAATTTTGGAATAATATTTATATATAATCTCTATTATTCTACACCGATTAGGACTCCATAAGATAGTTCAGAGAAAAGTTACAAGGTACATACAAAGTATCAATTAACCCCATCCTAGGCCATCCCCATGTAAAAGTGGATGGTCTGCTTCATAGAAAGTGTTAGAACTCAGACTGGTCCCTACCACCTGGGGACCGGTCACGTGAACTGTTTTGTGGCAGTTCCATTTACTTTAGGGAAATGTATATTTTCTATGTGGTGTACGCTCTAGCTACTTTGTTTTTTAAGTGTCTATTTTTGTATAGAGGTTAGTAACGAATAAAAACATTTCAAAAAAGTTTCGTGCTAGTGTCTATATGAAAATAAAATAAATATTACTTTGTATGGGAGATGCCCCTCTCCCACTCACATCCACTTAGTTTTGTGCTCAACTACGCATATTGGCTTCTAATAGAGGTAACAATGGGACCACGTCTGAAGTGCATCATTATAAAAATTAATTTTTAAAACCGCTCTACAAATGATGGTGAAATCGGTAAACATAGAAAAAAAATTCATATGTATATGATGAACATATTGCCTCCTCTTTTTTGAAGTCAGTTAAAAATTCGGTAGAACATATCTTTCATGGTATCAATTCTTTATTTTTTTTTTGTTTTATATTTTACTGATGATATAAGCTATGTAGAAGTAAAATTTAATAAAAAAAATTAAAATATTATATACACTTTTTTGTTTTTATACACTATTTAAAGAGCAATAGGTGTAGTTATATTAACCCCTCTTCTGAATTTCTATTGCGTTCCTGCATTCATTTACGCAAATATTGAAAAAAGACATTCAAAATAACAAATAAATCGCAAGAATAAGAAGAAAAATAGGACAAGAGTTTTCTCAAAAGCTGCTGTTTCGCAATTTTTTAAACATTTTAATAAAAAAATATAAATACATTTGTATGTAAAAAACTTACATGCAATAAAATATTTATGAGTATACAGTTGTGGTCGCAAATTTCTATCCAAACGGAAAAAGAATTATTTAAAGAACAAATATATATGTATTAGGGAGTCTCTTAATTCCAAAACATATTATATGTTTACTATATGGCCGGAAAAATCAAAGAGAATATAAACTGAAAGTCTACATTTCTAAAGCATAGGAGATTATATTGATCTGATACAGACTTATATTTTACGCTATAATCTTTAAATTAAAGAGTTGTTGTAAAAATTTAACTTAAAAAATAATGGATACCCTGATATTGAATATATTTAATATACTTATGTTTTTATAGATACCACAATATGTAATGATGTATTTATGTGTTAACTTTTTCATAAGTTTATCTATAGTGTTGATTTGAGCTGTTCGAAAAAGTTTTATTTATGTTCTTGCCATAAATTTAATGTTAAACTAACTTTCGAAATACAGCTAAAATATTAATATTTTATGGGTTTTATTTTTTTCATGTTTGATATTTTCTTTTTGCTCACTATTGTGTTGAAATTTGTGATCTGTATGGCTGGCTGTATATATAAATAATATAAGTGGTACATTTTTTATGACACAAGAAGAAATTCAATTTTTCGTAAAATCTTTTAATATTTTCTTAAAGGTCAATGACCATTGCAATGTACATTCCTTTTTCCTTATTTAATTATATAACAAGCTACATTTGTCAGAATAGCTAAAATTTAGAAAAGCTGCAGATATTAAAATCTGAGAATGAAAAATATAGCCGGTACCAACCACACGGTAGCACAATGTTGGCTCTAACTATTTCTATTAAGAATTATTTTTTCCCCTTGCCTTAGTTGACAATAAACTATCTTTATACTAAAATTTATCGATGAAAGAAAAAATAGCAAAAGTAAGAGAGTACCAAAAGTATAAATTTCTTTCCGGTTTTACCAAAATTCATCCAAATCCATTAAGCGGTTTTCGCGTTATATTAAAAATTTTGTCATTTATAATATTAGTAGGAGGATGGATGGATTATGTTATAATACAGGTAAACACTGAAAAAACGGCCAGGCACAAGCTACGAAAACATTTCCGGTTTTTGCTAGCATTTTCAAAGATATATTTCTTTATAATGTTTTTTTTTGATATGTTATCAGACTCGCTCCTTAAATCCAACAAATCCTCCGACTACACTGGTCTGCAAAAAAAGTTTTGCGGGCCTATTTGCATGTGAAGCATAAAGAGAGTAATTATGAAATTTTACATTTATTTCTACTTGAAAAATTAGTAGTATACAGGAATTTCTTTTTATTAGCGAGAATTCATTAACTTTTATAAATTACAACGTGCAAAACATGAAAACCAAATTAAAAAATAAAACCATCAAAAATTCTTTGAACAAACAATTACATTAGTCTGCAGAAAAAATCGATTTTAAATAAAATTCTGTGGGGTATAGAAAGTTTAATGCGTTAAGTTCAAGTATATTTTAATTTTTTTTCTATCACTCACAAATTTTTTGAAACTTTTTTTGAAAACTATTTTAACTGATTCAGGAAATTATTATGTTTGAAATTGGGTTATTTTCATAATGAAATCAAAAAAAAATTTTTTCAGATATTTTTTTTATAACAAAATTTATAAATTTGGACAAATGTTTTGTCTGAATTCGCAATTTTTTTATTTGGACTGAATTCTTCACAATAAAGTTTAATTTTCCCCGTGTAATATTAATTTCGCATTAAAAAGCGTGTTGTCACCAATAATTTCTGAATAATTACGAAATTAGCTGTGTGGTTTATTTTTTAACTTAATTATTAATTTTGGAAATTATGGAATTTGGCTTAAAGTATTTTTGCAACGCCCATGAAATTTTATTTGAATCGTTGGTGAACGTTAAAGGTTTTTTCGATTAACATTTCTGAGCCGATCATCAAAACCATGAAATGCTTCTGGATTATTGATCTGCTCGAAGAAGCTTTCATTTGAATTTAGTGAAGCTTGTTTGTGTTTCAGGATATCTTATAATTTTGCCAGTCAGTTAAAAGTGTAATTCTTTGATATATTTAATTAAAAAGTTGATATCGAATATATTTTATTTGCAGCGCAGTGTTATTATAAGTTTTTAGTTTGATAAACGAAAACCAATCAACTATTGGCTTTTTTCTGTCTTAAATTTTTTTACTCCCTCTTTTATATTTCCAAAAAAGTCGTAATGTGTTTATAAAAAAAAAACTAAATTAAATTCATTTTCTTGAGTTTTCTTTTTGCATTAGCTTTTGCAAATTTATTATAAAATTTCGTTTATTTACATTTAAATAAAAGTTGTGGACTAACTTTAAAACTAACTTTAAAACAACAATGAAAATAACTTATTCTATTTTGATTGGCTGTATTTAATTAAAATTAAAGTTTTCAAGACTAGTTTCTTCTTATTCTATTGTTTCAGCACATTTATTGTATTTCCTCATTCTTTTCAACATATTTTATTATTATTTTCTACATAAATTTAATCAACTTTATTGTTTTGTTTTATTTATTATTTATGAGTCTTACGCTAATGAACATCAAAATAAAAACAAAGTTTACAACAAAAGTAAAAAAGTGTAGTAGTCGTTGTCAGTAAAATAAGTGAATAATACTAAAACCAGAAAAATAAGAGCAAAAAAATTAAAGGAAATCCGCAAAATGTAAATGTCGTTGACAATAAAGGGATGCTTTTTAGTGTTAAAAAATAAGACAAACAAACATACTGCCAACAACATCCTAAGTACAATGTAAAGTGCGAGAGAAAAAAGATATGAAAAGAAAACAACCTGCATCTGCATTAAGAACATTTGCTTACTTCAGGCTGTTGTACAATAGAACTGACAGTAAGGCGGTTGTGGAAGTAGCAGTTGTAACACCAACACCAAATCGACATTATAGTATCAAGACAACGTGAATAATACGTTCTTCTTTATTATGTCTTCTTCTGCATTTTAAGATTGTTATACTTTGTGATTTTTAAATGAAAAGATACAAAAAAAAAACAATGACAAAAGAAGTTAGAGAGTCTTGTAAAACATGACATCAGCTTTTTCCAACAGGATCTTAATAAAGCAATGCCCAACCTTCATGTCTTAGTCTAATTAAAGCTTAGTGCTCAAACCGGCTTTATTTATCAAATCAATTTTTTAAGCTTTTCTATACCCATCTTCGACATTTTCTGCTTGAGTTTGTTGCTTTAAAGTTTTATTCCATTTAAATTGCTTTGACGATTTAACAAAAATATAACTAAATTTTTTGCATTTTAGAGATTTTAGAAATTTCTCTCATAATTATTTCAGTCCCTTTAGTTTTGGTTAATAAATAACACTGTACAACACAATGGCGCATATTCAGAAATCATCACTAAGTGTTAACTTTTTTAAGTACCTATTTAAGTTATTCACAGTTGGTTACTTTGCACTTAATTATGGACAAAGCTGTAACTAAATGCCCACTAACTAACACATTCAAAGAACAGCTGACTACGTCCATTTCTAATGCGTCCAAAAAACATACATACAAAACGAAAATAAGCTAGAGATGTGTTTTTGGTCAACAAAATTTTATTGAATAACTTAATTTTTACAGGGCTTTATTTTAATTGATTTATATACAAACTATAGCCAAAAAATTACTTTTTTTAGAATTTGCATGAATTTTTTACAGAACACAAACTGTTTTTAACAGCTTCATAAACTTTTTAATTAATTACAGAATATATCGTTCAAAATATTATCGACATTTTATTTTCTTTAAATACCAATATGCTGGGTTGCATTTCTTTTGCCAACTAAAAGCAGTTGCTGCACTAGTTATGAATTGTGACTAAGATCTATAACTATCTAGGAACAATTTTAGTTTCTGTTTTATTAGTTCCGACTTTGGTTATGATTTCTGAATATGCGCCAATAACATGGTTCTAGCGAATGATTTGGCAGAGAGTGCAAAATAAAATATACATGTATGAGCGTTTTAAGAGTTTACATCTGTGGTTTATTTTAGAAGGAGCTAAAATTCCTCCACACCCCCCACCCTCTTTCCTTTTCGCATATTTTTGTGAAACATTTTAACCCTCTAACTCATCGGTGTATGGGTCATTTTGTCCCTTTCCCAAAAAGGCGTAAAAAAACTCCCCTTCCGGGGCGATATAGCCATAAAATTCTATTATAGGTTTTGCATCCAAGATTCAGACATGACCATGGTGAAATAAGTATACAGGTGGCAGCATAACGTCAGCTGATTATTTTTCGCTCTGCTAGTTTTGTGCATAATCCACGTCCAGCACGTATATATTTTTGACAAGCATAATCTATTTTTTTGTTGTATTGTTGTATTTGTTTCCCTTATGCGGTCACCTGTATACTTATTTCACCATGGACATGACTCAAAAACTTAAAACCTGCTTAAGGGTTTAGTTTCGTACTTATTCGCAATAAGAACTCGGTATAGGAAATCTTGTAAGCCTTACAATCAAGGTATAATATATGTTTAGCAATTTTTTATAAAGCAGCACGAAGAAAATTTTTGATTTTGTTATACAGTGTAGCTGGACAAATTAAATTTGTCTGTTCCAATCTTAAGGAAATTAAATACAAACACATTTCTTTTAAATTACTTTTACCTTTTGCGTACTTGGTCTTATAAGTCTAATTATGTAGTTTTTTTTTATCAGTATGGAGCTTTTCTTGTGCATGACTTGCAGCTTAATTAATTTGCTGAATTGTTTTGTTGCAATCTTTTTTATAGAATGTTTCAGTTTTTCTGTTTTATTCTTGTGTTCCCTTTTTTGTATGTATGCAAACATATTTATAAACTTGTTTTAATGTAGAAATACATACTTATAAACAAATTGCAGCAATGTGGAGCAAAACTGGTGAGAAAGGAAAACTTATTGCATTCATATTCTTTTGAAAGTTGTATTATAAAGGAAGAGTTTTATCCTCTGCTGTTCCTTATGGATGCAAAAAAAAATGTATTCATCTATTTGCTATGATTTAACACTTCTATACCTAAATGTGTACTGATTTTGCTGCACGAGCGTGTGCTTTAGTCTGAAAGTGTTAATATATGAGTATGCACAGATGCATACATACATACATATGTCTATCTTTATGCAAAGGAAGCAATTTTTTTATGAAACTTGATAATTAAAATCGTATTTTTTGTTGCATTTTCTTTTTTAATTTATACATAATCAAACATAATGTTGAAACAAAAAATAAAATTGTATGAAAAAGTGTATCTTTGAATGAAAAAATTCATTGCATTCACGTATCTCCTATTACTGTTGCTACACAACACGAAATGATTTCGATATATGAGTAAGAATTATGGATTCGATGTTAATTTTTTTTACTAAAATTTTTATAAATTTGATATACGAAATTGCATGAAAGATTATTAAGTTCCTTTATGTTTTTTTTGTCAATACGCAAATCTAACAAATCAGCGAGCATTTTTTCAATGTCCTTGATAATATATTTTGTGGTGGCAAAAAATATAAAAATTATTTAGGCAAAGTTCAAAAAAGTACGATTTACTCGTTTACATGTTTTTTTCTTGTTTAATTTTTCTTGTTTTTTGGCTATATGTAACTACACTGGAGTGAAGAGAACCTCTTTTACAAGACTTGTCACGTGATTACTGTGTATTGTAATGGATTACAGTAACGGATTACATAAAATGCAGCACAAAAAGCTTGTGTATGTAAATCTTGAAGTTGAAAAAAATCACTTTTTTTTACATATTGTTGATTAAAAGGTTATAGATATTATAAAAAATGTAGCGTCCCTAACGAAGCGTCCACAACAATCAATTTTTACATTTTTGAATGAGCCTAGAAACTTACCATCCTCACTGAAGCCATTTAAAAATCCTCAAATACCCCTCTCTCTTCTTTAATCTATATTTAACCTTTATTTTAATAATAGCCTTGATATATTTCTTAAACTTAAGATGGTTTTTGATCTAATTTTTACAGTTAAAATGCACTTGAGTGCTTCAGATTAAATAATCCAGTCTGCTATTCTTGATCCCATACATGATACTGATTATTAAAAGAAGCTATTTCTCAGATACGTTTAGTTTTCTCATCAACGACAGAATTTAGTGACTTTTATTTGTATTTTTATTAACAAATAAATGCGCTTGAGCTTTTTCTTCCTGTGTACGTATACGTTAGTATTTTAATAAGCAGTCAACACTTTTTTTTATTTCCTTTAGCTGGTTGGTAAAAGACTACGCTTTCATTGAGATTGTGGTTCGTTGGATGACTAGATGGTTGTCTGTCTGCATGCCTAAGAGTCTGTCGATTCTTTAGTTGGCAGTTTTGTTTATTGTTTTCTTATCATGATATTTTTCTTTCTATAAATGCAGATAGTGTGAAAGGGGAAAAAAGAACTCCATACTTTGTCTTTTTGTTCTTTATGTTTACTTATTATACATGATGCGTTTTTAATTAATTAGTTACCAGGTAATGTAAGAAAATATGTATCAACAGTTATTAAAAGCGCCTGAGTATTTCCATTTAGCTCTTATTTGTAATATATATTTTTACAAGCTATCGTTGTTATTGTTTTATTTAAATTGAGCTCCAGGTATTATAAATCTTTCAGGTGTGGTGAAATTATACAGTAATGTATATTAAGAAATACGAAAACATGCACTCGTATGCATTTGCATATGCATAAATTATCGTGTGTTAAATAAACGAAGTTTTTATGGGCAATATTTCGTATATTTATTTCTGTAGTTTACTTTACATAATTGAATTAAAATAGCAGCACATTCAAAAATGATATTAATAATTCGTCTGTAATTGATTTCGTTAAGAATTTATAATCTTAATATTAAAAACTTATTATGGGAGTGCAAATGGAGGTTATTTACATACAATGGCTGTCCTTAGTTACATACAAGTATCCCAATACTGTACAGTGGTGTCGATATTAAAAGTGATGGTAAAAAACTTTTATCAGAACCGATTACAAATAGATGCGAGAAATTTAGCAACAATTGTCTTCAATGTACTTTTCCTATGACTGGTGGAAATGGGAGTGATACACTATGTTCTTGAGTAGTGAGCAGTGAAAAGAGAACAAATCACTTAACTAGAGCACAAATGTTAACGAAATATCCTCACTGTACAATATTTCCTACATAACTGCCTTAATAATAATACGTAAAAAAATTTCAACATTCCAAAAATAAAAAAAAATGGAATGCAGTGTAAATGTATTTATAAACTCAAATCATACTTTGGGTTATCTTTTGCTCTATAGCTATAGCGGCACCACAATCAAACTCTCCAAGTATATGGAAAAGTATTTTATAACAGAGCAGAATCGCAGCCCCTCTGGTGTCAAGTAGGGGCATTAACTTGTTTAAGCTGTGCAGACATTTATTAAGGTGGAGGTACATATCACGCGTTACGCGGCAACTCTTTTCTTACTTTTCGAACTTTTAACGCTTTAAGAACGGCAACGCTTTAAGAACGGCTTTTGATGCTCTTCTGCTTATACAATTTCAAGCCTTTGCCGGCTATATTTTGTCTTGCCTTTAAGTTTTATTTTTCTTTATATATTTAATGCAGTTTTCATCCATTTTTTAATAAACAAATTAATTTCTAATAATTTATTTCCATTAAACAAACATTTTAGCATATGAATCTGGCAGCACTACCAGTCATTTTGTATACGACGCGTGAAAGTTGAAGAATGTTCAACTTTTTGCGAGTTACGCGCGTCGCAAACTTCGCTTTGTATCTTGCCTTATGGAAACACACTATTTCAACTTTTTTGACAGAAGTCTGTAACGCATTAGCGTATTTAACGCATGCTATGTACCTTCACCTTTAGTTCTTTTACTTCGCCGACGGTTCGCCTACAATACCGACGAAGGAGGGTGCTGTGAACTGCATTAGGATATGTCAGTATTAGTGTCGGAAAGATCGATTACTCAATAATGAAAAATCGATTTAAAAAACATAATCAATTTTGTTTAAATCGATTTTTTGAGAGGAAATTTTTCATTTTACTCAGTAATTACTCATTTACTGTATTTTACTGTAAAAGTAAACAAACGGACCTATTGCAGAGACGTTTTGTGAGATAGCCTTATTTGAACACTTTTAAGCCGAACTTTGTTTTCAATACTTCGCAAAATTAAAATTTAATTCAGATAAAAGTGGCATATGTATCAGCGGACGAATAGGATAAAATATTTTATCACAATAAAAGAACTGCAAAAATGAGGTTTTCTAAAAAAAAAATAGAAATATTATTAATTGTACTAAATTAGCCATTGGTGTACCATTGTACTTTTAAAATCCGAAGTGTACCAAAAATGGTCAATTGTACCACTTTCCCATCCCTGTTTTGGTCTGCTGTTTTTGACAGATTAGGTTTATTCAAAATGGCCGAACTGCATATTGTTTTTGTATTGTTGTACTTGTTTTAATGATGAGTTTACCTGGTACTTAATTCGCCTTGACAGCTTATTATATATATTAGTCCGTACAGATAGCGCTGATTTTTTTTTTATCGACTTGTACAGTAAACTTACCCATTTTTTATCCATCGCACAGATGGCACTATATACAAAAGTCTATTAAAAATGAGAACTACATATTTTTAATCGATTTTTGTAAATTTATTAAAAATCGATATTCACCTTTAATAAAATCGATTAGAAAAAATCGACAATGAAAAAAAAATAGTCGATTATTATAAAAATCGGTTATTTATTCACTTCCCTAGTCAGTATTAATCGCTGACGGTACTGTCAAAGTGATCAGCGCAATGCCTTCAATGAAGGCCCTTCATCACTTTACCCAGCGGTAAATGGAAAGATTAAGAAGGCCTTCTATAAGGCCTTAGTTAGCAGTCTTTAGTACTTCCCCTCCCATTGCATCTTCATATCTTTTTTACACGCGATGTCATAGCCTTCGACCCAATACTCAGCAGGCCTAATTGAAGTTAATCTTAAGCAGGCCTACTTGCAGGTCTTACGTGCCATGCCTGATAGGTCCGTTAAAAATCAAATGGAGGTACATTTTTTTATCTGTGTAGTCTTAAAGCGGCTTATATATATTGGATTATAGTAATTTTTTAATTCGAACTCCTTCTTTTCATCCAAAGTAGTTTTTTATACATATGAGGGAGGCTAATTTTCGTGTATTTATTAGGAACGAATTGTACAAAATAAACGACATAATAGCAACATGTATGATACCTCTGTACGTAAATTTCAGTCTTATATACAAATTATTTGCGAAAAAAGAATACGAAAATCTTTGTTATTTCTAAAGAAAATTTTTTACTAAACAAACGGAAATATCTAAAAATAGAATACTCCTTCCAAAAGAAACCAGTGTAGAGGCCTTCTAGAAGGCCTATCCTTAGAAGGCAGAAAACAGTTAGTTTTGAATCTTAAATTCAGGCCTTGGAAGGCCTGTAAGAAGACCTGTTTAGAGAATGCCTCGTAAGTTTTGCCGCTGGGTAACAATCCAACAACAACCAACACAATAGCACTCCAATGCACATCAGAAAAATTCATGATGTTGTTGGCTTGCCTGAAACTAGTATTGAATTCAAGACCTCACGGTTTGTAGTCAAACGTGCTAACCATTCAGCCAACAATACCCTCGGACACCAACGACCTTAGTGTCTTAATATTTTTGTGCAGCAAAAATCTTTTGACATACACTATCTGTCGTGTGTTTTATTGAAGTCGGAAAGTTTTGATCCGAATTGCTTTCGATTTGACATGGATTTACTCAAATTAAAGGTTATTAACATTATTATTAACATACCTTTCAACTTAGAACTGCGATTTCTTTTCGACATATCTTGGAAACCATATTTAATGTTACATATCAGGATAATAGAAAAAAACAAGTTTTACTTGTACATATAGGCGTAGTTATATGTATCTATAAATTTTTTGTTTTATGCTGCTCTGAAAATATAAGAAGAACGAGAAACTTTTAAAGATAGCACAGTTATCTATGTCTACACAAAGAAAATAATGGATGCATATTTTTATAGCTGTAATATTACTTGCTCTATTTCAACGATTACCTTTCGAAGTCACTATAGAAAAAATACGTAAAATATGTATGTATTTTTGTATCTTGCATTTGTACTAGCACTAAAGTATGTTCATATGTACAGCAAAAGCTCCCATAAGCGGATATCCATAAGAAGAATATATATGTATATACGCTTTCAGAAGCAGGTCGTGACTAGATCTCCCTGGAGACAAAATGACTAGTATGTGGTTAGAAATATATTAGTTGCTTTTTAATTCAGACTAGTTACGTATCTGTCCTTTTTGCAAATATTGAACTATCGATTTTAACATTAGGTTGTCATAGGAGCCCAACTAGATCATTTGTATATAGTTATATGGTAGTTGAAATACTAGTTATTGTAGACCAGTACGCTTACTAGTTTGTTTATAGTTTTTTATACATATAAAAATATTTGGCTTAACCGGACTTTGAATACACATTCCTCATATATCAAGGCATGTACTTTATCCACTGAGCCGGTTTCCACTTATTATATTATAATCTAAAATTTTGTCTTATGTACTTACACCTAAAAATATGTCAATTTATAAAAAAATAATATAAATTACTAGTATCATTACAACTAGTGATATGACTGTTCCAAAACGTCGTTTTATCACTAGTATCGTTACCAGCCCCATTAAAACTTGTAATATGGCAGTCCTTTTTTGACAAGTATCGTTACAACTAGCAACATGACTGTCTCAAATCGTACCTAGTTATATATAATCTGCAGCGTTTTGACTGTATGTGCATGAACTAAAAAAAATAAATAAATATACATCAACAGGTTTTAACAAAAAAGCCCAGTTTCGAAATATATATATTTCTTTTTTCTATACTGCATGTGTATTTTAACGATAAATTCACTAGATTGTTTTTTAGCATGTACTTTGAAACTAGTAATATAAATTGGCAGATTTTTTGCTAGGGTTCATTTTCCTATGAAGTATCAGTGCCGGATAAAAATAAGTTACGCCTTTGAAACTCCTTGATAATGAAATTTATATCAGTTTGACCTGGAGTTAAATAAATATACATAATTTTTAATGAAATAATTTCACTATGCGATGTAGATTACACGAAAAGCAAATGTAAGGTATCGATTTTATTATATATTTGGTTTTTGTATTTTTTGTGTGATCAAAATTTATTATCTACATAACGTTAGTTGTATATTCCTTACGCTCCTGTAGTTAAAAAAAATAGCTGCAGCAAACATATCCCTTCAACCTGAACACAAGTGTGTTAAAAGTTTCACATGTCAATTGCAAATAAATTAAAGTAGATTGTCAAATAGAAATTTTCGTTATATTTTCCATTTTTTAATTTTCTTCTTTTATTGTTTGAATACGAAGCCTTTGGCCGAGAGAAAAAAAAACAAACTGAATTGAATTGAATTCGACAACAGCTGCAAAATGTGGACAACAAAAAAAGTAAAACAGTCAGTCAATAAGAGCAGGATATATAAAACTCATACATATAAACATATGCAATATCTGTATAGGTATGTATACATACATATACAGTTTTTTATGTATGCAGGTATATTTATGGTTGTTGAAAATCGAAAATTTATAAACGTTTAATATGTTTGTTCAGTTATAACAAATGCAAAAGGTTGCAACGTTGGCGTCTAGACTGCATTTATCATTTAAAATTGTACTGAATAAAAAACAAGAATAGCTGCTGCGGGTTGAAAAAAGTTAAAACGGCTAAAGGAGCTGACTTCATGGCAATTTTTGTTTATTGTTCTCGTTATCATTTTATTGATAAATTAATAAAATAAATTGAATAACAATTGATTAATAACCAATTATTGGCCAGAAATATCACTTTTTAAATTTAACAGTAAATAATGCAAAAAGAAATTATCGGCGAAGTTATTAATTAATTAAATATAAGTTAATAGTTTTATACTATATTTATAGCAGTAAAAAAATTTTTAATTAATTATTGTGCTTATCACATATCGATATATCTAGGCGCCGGAACTAGGCGCCAGGCCTAGTTCCGGCCACACAGTGTGTATATTTACACGACACCATTCGAGCTGTTTTTACCGCCCTCATAGCTTTGCTCCACTTTTCTGTATGGGGCACTTATTATTACAAATAAAAGCTTAGAAAAAACAATTGAGATCCGCACAAAAACATAAATGTGAAGATAAGGCGAAGTTCCTATCCAAAAATTTCGGCCGTAAAAAGTACGGAGCTTAAAATAAGGACCAAGGTCTTGATAGGTACAATACCATCTCATTTCTAGGTAACCTTTTAGCTTGACAATATCTTTTTTGAAAGAATTATGGGAAAAATGTTGCCAAGGTTACAGGTTGCTAAGAAATGAGATGATATTGCAGCTACCAAGAACTTGGTCCTTATTGTGATCGCAATACTTTTTTGCGGCCAAAATTTTTGGATAGGAGCTTGGCCTTATTTTTACATTAATGTTTTTGTGCGGACTTTTATTATCGCCTACTTAAGCAACAGCTATAATGTCATCAGCCATAACACAATTTGTGTTAAACATATTTTCTTTTATGTGTAAGAAGATAAATTAGACCAGCTGAGGAAATATAGATCTCTACATCTACATATGGTTGTGACAGTGCTGTAACAACGATATTGTGGCCGTTAATATCTTATGAACGAAAGTAATGTTGCATCAATTGTTGCTATATGAAACTCTAAGTGGTTATAGATGCAACAAAATGCCATATATCGAGCCTGCCTACAACTGTCCAGAGAATCTCTCTCCATCTTGGCACAGTTAGAAGGCGTGCAGCGCCTCTGGTATCAAGTAGATGCATTAATTTGTTTGAGTTGTGCAGCCATTTTATTAGTTCTTTTACATCGCCGACGATTCGGCTACCATTGATGCAAACTTTGACTCCTTTTTACGATATGACAAAAAACGATATGCCATACTGTATTGTAATATAGTAAGTTTTTTACGATATGACAACACTAAGATAGCCATAGACGGTGTTGTCATATCGCAGTGTTGTCCTATTGTAAAAAAATTACGATATGAGAACACAGTATGTCATATCGTTTTTTGTCATATCGTAAAAAAAACCCATAAAAGGCATCGCTGTGTGATGTGCACTTGTATATGCCCGTATTAATCGCTGCCGATATTGCTAATAGCTGTTTTACACTATCTCCAAAGTCGTTCGACTTCTGTAGAAAAGGCAACCATGATCTAATTAGTTTATGAAAAGTTTAAAGAAAGCAATAATCATCGTTGCATTTTGTGCAGATGTCCAACAGCTTGCAAAATAGTATAAAAACAGCTTAAGTGATCAGTGCTATGCCTTCATCACTTTAACAGTCCAACAACAATAAGCACAATGGCACACCAATGGACATAAAAAAATTGTTCGTCCATGTCCATGTTAAATGGCTAATTTTTTTGCAGAATAGTTTGATTCTGCTCCACAGTGTGTCGTGAACAAAATTCACAGAGAGGGAGAGGGTGTTTCATATTTATAACAGTTACGACGAGCTCTGAAAGGTTTTTATACAATAATGTGGTCAACATTGGCAGCTCATTCTGCATTCGCACAGCGTATATTTAATTTTCTGAAGGCTTCTGTTCTTACATATTATATATTTCTGCTAATTTTATTGTAATTATAACGAATAATACAATATTTTGTATGTTATAATTATAATTTGAAAACTATTTACAAAATTAATTTTTAATTTTAATTCCTAAAATATATTTAGTTTCTAAAGTACAGAAATACAGAAATAAATAAAAATTTTTAATTTATAATAATAAAAATTCTACATATCGCTCCTTTATTGCAACGTAGTCATATCTCAAAAAACCAAAATTTTCCAGTTACTTAAAAAAAGTCTTCATTAAGACCTTATTTACATGTTAACATGTTTTCGGAAGCATATGTTAATCTAAACCGAAGATATAACCACTAAAAACCTAACACCGCCCATATACTTGCTAACAATTTTAAAACTTTAAACGCGATTTGCCAAGTTTCATTTGTTTTGAGATATGACTACGTTGCAATAAAGGAGAATTTTTATTATTATAGATTAAAAATTTATACTTATATATGTATGTATTAGTGCTGTCATTCGAATAAGAATTATTCGAATATTTGAAAACTTTTTTTCATTTTTGTTCGAACGAACAAAATTTTTCAATTTGGAATAAAAAAATTATTCGAACAGCTTTTGTCTAATATTCGACTATTCGAATAGCTTTTTTTAACGACTTTGTTATGTTTAACTGTATCCTTTGGGCAAAAATTCATTACAAAGAAGGTATATTTTCATGGATAAAAACAAAGTTTAGTACAAAAGGGCTAATTTCCACCTAATTGTTACAGATTGATAAAAAAGAAATGAAGTTTCTTAAGTGCTTACTTATATCACCAACGGCCACTGCGAATACATCACCCGCCTCGGAAAACCTTATGATAGGTAAGATAATCACAAGAAGTATCCACATTAAATACAGATTAGTTAGAAATAAGCCATTTTGAGAAGTCACTCCTCAATTTCTTCTTTAATATTGTTAACAATAGGATTTATTAAGTTAGCAAATCGCGCCGTATTTTAGAAATATTTGTGCAAGTGATTGTTGACATATTACGTAACGCCGTGTAAGATTTCATATTAAATTACAACATGAGCTTAGTTAAGAATTATTATTTATTTATTTATATAGCATTAGAAAATAATTACAAACTATTAACTAATGTGAAAAAAACAGGGCCATCATAACGAGACAGTTTAGAAGTATTTTAAGGAAGACAATCAGAAAAACCAAATTGCAAAAAGTGTTGATATTTGCGTAAAGTATACATTATAAAAATTGATAGTTTGAACGAAGATCCAAACAAGAATAACATGGACCGAATGACAAAATATTTAACAATAAGTTATATTAATTCAAACGAAGAAATATATAGGAAGGATTTCGACTGAAGATGAAACATCTGTTAATGCCTTTGAAAAGTGATAAATAAATATTAATTTACATCATAAATGCTTTGATAATTCCGCACATTTAAATTCCACATGAAATACAGAACATACCCGATTATATTAGAAATCGTGGTCTTACTGTGGTTATTCGAATGAAAGTTTTTATTCGTTTTTCGTTCGAATATTCGAATACAAATTTAAAAATATTCGACTGTTCGAATAAGAAAAAAATATTCGAACAATTGTAAAACCCGAATAATTAACAACACTAGTATGTATGTTTATAAATAAAATATATTTTTTATTACAAAAAAAATAAGTAAATAAACACATTTGCAATTAAAATTAGTGATAATTGTTTATTTGCTACATCAATTAACACAATCAAAATATTTTTAGAATTTTTCATTTTATTGCGAAATCAATTCCACTTATTGTTTCATTTTTCATAGTGTGTGGTATTTAATGCCCAAAGATGGCTCTGCAATTTTAATTAACGTGATATTATTATAAAATTTTCATAACCAATTTAAATACGAGGCAAATTTTTTAATTTGTTTATATTTTATCTAAACATTAATACGTGTACATAATTTTTTATCCATACAGTATCATATTTTTGCGAAGTTTATAATTTAAAAATATTCGCAAATGGTCAAACGTTAAAAACACTTTACTGAATAAAAAACAAATTAGGAAAATTAAATACATTATAATTTCGCTGAAATCGCTATTAAGCACACAAAAGAGTATTGAATACTGATATATAATTTTTTTTGTTGTTTGAATTATTTTAAGCGATGCTTAAAATTCTGTTTTCGATTTTGGGAAATTAATAAAAATTAGGTAAATGTTGCCAACGTGATATAGTAAATTTATAGTTTTTGTGAACCTTTTATTGAAATATTTTTTCAAAGGAATGAAATTTTGGGTTCTTTGTCTAATAATGAGTTATCGGTGTTAACGTTTACTTTGTCTTATATACAAGTATATAAGGTTTTGAACTTTAGCATTATTTGAATTCGGGTCAATACTTGGTTTCTTCAATTTTGATATAGTTTTCGAGATATACTGTTATTTTTTTCTTTTAAAGTTTTTTTTTCGCTTTTTGTCAATATTTTTCATTTTACTGTTTTTTTAGTTTTGGTGCTTTTTTCAGTATTGGCGATATTTTCAGTTTTAGGGACTTTTCTTCGTTTTGGCCACTTTTTCGGTTTTTGGCAATTTGTTTTTAGTTTTGGCGCTTTTTTCGCTTTGGTGATTTTTTCCCATTTTTGGCAGTTTTTTTCTGATATATTTAGTTTTAGCGATTTTTTGTAAGTTTTATTGCTATTTTCGTTTTGACGACTTTTTTCCGTTTAAGGCGTTTTTTTTAGTTTTTTTTGACAATCTTTTTAGTTTTGGTGATTTTTTGCGTTTTAGTGATATTGTTAATTCTGCTGCTTTTTTTCTTTTAAGCTTTTTTTGGAATTTTTTAGTTTCAGCGTTTTTTAAAATTTCAAAAGTTTGCCTCTACACTCTAAAACACTTTTGTTGAAAATTAGGTCGTTAATAGTCGGCAACACTTTACCTATTATTATTATTACTTTACTTATTATTATACCTAAAGTTGAACAGGCATTATTTTTGAACAAAATATTTTTACCAAAAAAAAAAGCAATTGGCTGCGCGCAGACTTGAACCGCGACCTCCTGATTTATAGTCTGACGTATCTACCATTCAACTATAGCCGTATTATACTTTATGTAAAATTTTTTCCTCTTGGACTAAATATGTTTAATTTGAAAGGTTTTTTCTTTAATAAAATAACTACAAAATCGATGTAATTTTAGACTAGGAGAAATTTTCAACACAAATTTTGACAATATATGATCGTAAATTTGAAGTAATGTTTTAAATTTGAAGTAATATTTTAACGGTTTCCAAAATACAGGAAATTGTCTAAATTACATACTCAAAATTATATTAACAGATAAAACAACCTTTAATTTTTATTTTTTTAAATATCAGTGTTAATTGGTGTAATCCATTCTACGGACTATACCAATTAACACTAACTTTGATAAATTAAAGTGTCTATATATCAGTGTCTTTATATTACATTAGTATTTCAATATGTTTCGTTTCAACATGTTACCTGCCATATATTTGTTGTTGTAGCTGCCAAATTTTTACATATCCTGTGAACATTTCAGGTCTGTATCTCTTACGGATCCCGAGAAAACATCGTGTGGTAGACAGATAGACAGACGGACAGCGCAACGAAAACCATAGGACAGATATGGACATTTCCAGACGGACATATCCAGACGGACAGCGCAACGAAAACCATAGGAAAGATATGGACATTTCCAGCGAAAAGTTCACTTTTCGTAACACAACGGCACCAAGCAATTAAACTGTATTTCAAAGAAAACCAATTATTTTTACTTTTTTTACAATTTGTGTAGGTCGTAAGTAGCTCTACATGTAGTAAAATTTTAGGAAAAATCGAAGCACATGGTTCTGAAATACCTGGTTAATTCTAATATGGCGTTACGTTACTTGTCGCTGGAAATGCTTATATTGAATATTATGCAAAATGAAGGGAATTTTTAAATCTTTCGTTTGTTTTGTATAAAAACTAAACACATTTTATACCTTAAACGTAAGACTTATGAAATTTCATATTCTGAGTACTAATTGTGAATAAGTATGAATGAAGTCAACCCTTAAACGAAGTTTATGTTTTCGATGACTTCTGGCGTCCAAGTTAAGTTTGGTTGTCTTTGAAAACCTATAGTACAAATTTATGGGCAACATTTTATTAAAACATATTATCCACACTCTCGCTTTTTAGGGGTATTTTTTACGATTTGTTAGAAAAGAGCCAAAAATTACCGTTATGTTGGGGACTTAGAGGGCCTTAATATTTTCAATATTTCCCATAATTGCTTTCTTGTTGTGCAGTGTAATCACTTTAAGTTACGTAAAAAGTTATATCAACTTTGGCTAGAAATTTTTAAAAGTTCGCAAATTTTTATGGTAAAAATTGTAATTTGCTTACCACATAAAAACGAAAACGACAAACATATTTTTTACACCACCTAACTTTGCAAAGTATAGGATTTTTAATCTAGAAGGTTTAAAGAGCAAAAATATGGCACTACTTCTATAAGAGTGGAGGGCGCAACAACTATGTCGTAATTACCGGCAACCATCAGATTACGTTTCGAAAGACCACAAACAAGCTGAAATTTGTAATATAAGTCTTAAATTTTTTTATTATTTCGGCTTTCTAGTTCAATATTTTGAATTAATGTATATTCAAATTATTTTTATTAAGAGTGGAGTGTTGGAATATTCAAATCAGATTAGCAGAACGGATCAGTACTACTGATTTTGACAGGCCGCTACACCGTCTCATCAGCGTTCGTGTTCACTTTTACCACTTATGAAGGTGGATGCTTTTTACAAGGAAACATCAGCTATGTAACTAATTTTTGCCAGCAAATGGTAATTGCAATTGATATCTCTGCTTTGCAGTACTAAAACAAATGTAGCTATAGAGCTACATTTGCAGTTTTTACGTTTTCTTTTATCTTAATTGTCATTAGCATCATATTTTTGCAAAGTAAAGCAAGATTTTGCTTTATTTAGTAGAAAACCATTATTACTATCAAATCAAAGAGAAACTCTTGAAATAATCACTAATCGAATGTAAACTATAATGCAATGATTCGCTTTTTCTCGATAATATTTCTTTTTTTTATCACCCCCATATCAACTTTATTATTATTTAAAGCAAACTGTCACCAGTTTGTTTAAACATTTTTAGTATTTTCTTCTAAGTATATGGGTAGGTGTAAAGTTATACTGTCAAACAAAATATTACTTCAGCACATTTTACACTTTTTCAACCGTAGCTGTTTGCTGCCACAAACAATCGCAGTACCAGTAAAAATTTCTTCTAGCAAGAGAGTGTTGTAGTAAACACATGCAATTTAGCTTCTTTTAAACTGCAATATATGTATGTACGAGTACAACAACTGTTGGTTTGATATTTACATGTTGTGCATGCTTTCACAGAAAATCAACCTAAGGCACGTTTTTACCATCATGCATAAGAATATCAGAACAGCATGACATAACCACAACTAACTGAAAACGGAAATCCCTTAAAACGTCTCTTCATGTATTCAAACATACACAAGTATCAAAGTGTTTAAAGTCGTTGGTATACGAAAGTGTGTACACTACAATTAAGATTCGTTGGAAGTAGTAGTAACAAGAACAGCAACAACAACAACAACAACAACAGCAACAATAATGACAGCAGCAGGGGTTGTAATAAAAAAGACACTATGAAGAATACTTGAACTTCAAGCTGAGGTTTAGTCTTTTATAACGCATATTCACACAAACACCTACATAAGTGCGTAGTGTATAGTTAGTTAGATATACGGTTGGTTAAATATGTTAAAAGAGTTTGAGAAAAGTCTACATCCATATGGGCATTGGTATGAAAAGCTTTCAAGAAATTATAAATTGTTGCAGGATGTGACATGCTTCATAAGGTTGAAGCAGGTTGAATAGACTTAAAGATTCTCCATGGCTACTAGAGAATAAGTAAAACACATAAAGAAACAAAGAAGCATGTTGTACTGGTTTGCAACGAATTTTAAAACCCCATCATCAATTACTAATTTATTTATATATGACAGAAAAACTATATTTCCCGCTAAGAAAGTAGAATTTTAGATGCCAGGAGTTTTAAATGTGAATGTGTGTCAAGGCAAGAGTATCAGTGAAACTGTCAATACAAAAGGGAATGTAACTATTTTATATATTCTCTGTCAGCACTAATATTTTTTATGATCAAGTTAAATATATTAGCAAATTACTAAATGCAATATAGTATTTTATTCAAAGAATACATTTCGGTATGACTGTCATTTGTATTAGTGTCAGATATGTGTGAATTACTTTGAATAAGAACAAGTATTTTTACAAGCGTGATAAAGTACTAATGTGTATTTCCATCTTGTTTATAAAAGTGTTTATTTGTTTGCTTTATTTTTCCAAAAGATTTTTGAAGTTTTTCCTTTAAAACAAAAATATGCCACAACAAAAGTAATTGTTATGCATGCTTTAATGTTTCACAAAATTGCAACACATGTATGTTCTTAAGTTATGGCTTTGTAAGAAAACTAAACAACTTCTTTTATGCCACTCTGCATTTGAAGTTGCAAAACGGTATAAAAACTTTTATTCAAATTAATTTATGCATATAGCACAAATACAACTGAGACAAAAAAAGCGACATCTCAGGTAAAGCACTTTCTTGTGCGTGGCTTTTCAACTTTTTAGAAACAAAGAAAAAAACAAAGTCCACAAGATTTTGTTCCCATTTACTTTTCTTTAAGTATAAAAAATCGTGCAACTTTTCTACATGATACTATACATGAAGAAGTTTCTCTGTTGAAAAGCCTTAAACTTCCGTGCAAGACACTATGGGCGGGAACAAATAAAAGTATTGATTCAAAGTCAAGCTGAAAACCTTATTATTTAGCTTGCATACATTTTATAATACGGTACGTTGAACATTTGATAGATAGCAGATTTCGTTATTATCACTTATGTTGGAAATACAATTTTTTAAAGTTGTTTGTAGCGAAAACTTTACAAATGCACCAGTCTAGAATAATAATTAAGCTAAAAAAGAAGGCTTATTAAGGAGCTTTAAGCCGTTGAACGCGGATATGAAAGTTGTTTAATTTTTAAGAATCGTTTTCGAGTTATTCTCATGAAACGTGTTTGTCTTCAGATTTTGTTTTAATTACACAAGTATATAAATTTTTTGGACTGAAGCAATGAAAATTATTTCTTATGTTATTTGGTGCGCTGAATACGAATCTGTGCTCGCAAATTGGTTCTTGGTTTCGAGATATATTATTATGTGAAAAAGGACGCAGTTGCATGACAAATATGACCATAATTTGCAAACGGGTTGTCCTATTCAGGTAAATAAACAAATTTTCTTTTTTAACCGACTTCAAAATAAAGCAGAAAGGATATCAAATTGTCATGTATTTTTTTATGTATAGTAGAATTGGGAATTGCCAATAAACTTGGTGCATTCAACTTGAGCGATTGAATTCTCGTATTCAATTTTCACGAAAAAGTTGTATATATAAGAATTGAAATCGCGTTCAACAGAACCACCTGACAAGTAGTGATAAGCAAAATATACATGAGCACTGATGATGGAAGTGTAGCGACTTCCAAAAGTAACGCTGCTATGTTCTGCTGTGTACGTTGAAAAATTAGGTTGATGTTAATTTTTCCTTTGTTCCTTGGAATATTAATCATATCCGATTCTTTCTGAATATAACGTTACGAACCTTAACCTAATAATAAATTTGGATTAAAAAGCATCGAAATAAACATAATAATTTTTAAGTTTTCTTTTGATACATTTTTAGCAAAAGCGAAAAGTGACATCTTTCACGTGGTCCTATTTACTGATTTGAAATTTATAATATTTTCCCCTTTTCGCATATTTTTCTCAATATATACAACTTTATACTATATACTATATATACAACTTTTTGTTGTGTAAAACTCGGCGGACGCAATGTTGCCCATCGGCAAAATTGTGGTTAGAAATATATGTAAGACAAACTAAAAACGTTTTTTTTCGTTTTTCTTTTTTCATATCATTATCTTGTCTGTTTCTTATAAAATAATACACTTTTTATAAAATGACGACGATATCTTCCATTTCTTTTTTAACATTTTTGACCAAAACTTTTTGCATTTTGTTTTCAACACATGCAACTGCGACTTCAAACAGCTTAGTCCTGAGTACTACCATCGCAAACTCTGTTAAATTTCGCCAAGGCATTCTTAAACAACGCAACTTTTGCGTAAAAAAGATAAAAAAGAAATAAAATAAAAGTAAAGGATTTTTGGACACAATTGTCCAATGTTGCCTATAGGCACCAATAGGGCTGAAAAAGTTAAGTGTCCCAAAGTGCATATCAGTAGGAATTCGATTGCAGCATCGAAACTACGCCTTGTGCCCTTTTATTACAAAAAAAGTTTGCAACAAAATTTTTAGCAAGTTTTATGCTCTACAATTTTTATAATAGTTGTTAACATCATTAGAGTTATAGAAACCTAGATAATCGGGATAAACAAATTTTAGTGACCTTTGACATTCAACAACTTTCGACGCAGATACGAGACTCCATAAGACTTTTAAGGATACTTTTAAAGCGATAAAATTATTAAACTTTCATTTCGGGGTTGACCTCTTTTTGCTGCCTAATTGATTGGGCTATATATTTATATATAAAATTCAAAAGGGCCTACCATAAATTTTAAAAATATTTCAGCAGAGATAAAAACGTAATAAAACCGAACTATTGTAATAAAAGTTAATGTTTTCAGGATAATATCACAAAATCACACCTTATTAGTGATACTGCACAGTAAAATTAGTTTTTATCACCACAACAGTTTGCTTTTTATTAAGTTTTTTAACTCTGCTGAAAAATTTTTAAAAATGTTGTTATGACCTGTTGCACTTTATTTGACGTTAATGCAAAAAACAAATTTTTTTATGAATCAAAATTGATTATTGGGCAAAGGTTCGTAGCATTATATTCAGAAAGATTTGGGCTGATTACGAACCTTAGATTCACAAGCAAATACCTTCGAAATAATCATATTAATAATACAGAACTTTTTGATTTTAATTTTCTATTTTTATGAACTTAATAATTTATTTTCACAATTCATCATTATGGTATTTGAGAAAATAATTTTAAAATCATGCCATAATGGCGGGCTCTTCCTCCAATTTTCACTGGATATTCAGGTCACATTAGCAAGGCCTGGCCACTTTTATTGTTATGAGTCAGAACAGAAACTCATTTATATCAATAAACTACTTGCGACTTTTATATGACACAAACGTTTGAATAGGATTCAGGACATTTTCCAACATTCTTGGATTTTCGATAGCTATGTAGTTTTTAGTGCTTCAAAAAGTGCACTTTTCACAGGGAATACGTAAAAATCGTAAATAAACGAAATGACATCTAAAAGTGAATCATGCTCTTTTCGAAATGACAGGTTCAATAATTTTACCTCTTAGTTTGAAAGCATTGCTATACTCAGATATATATAAACAGGCAGAAGTAAAAATGTTGACTAAAAAAATGTTGTAAGCCAAAAACCCTCTAAGCTTAATTGTACCATATTGAGTCCTTGTGCTTTTTTCTCTGCATGTCTTGACTCCAGACCATAGTGTTTTTTTAAAAGATATTTTGTTGTATTTTGTATTGTCTTTATAAGCGTTTGTATTTTGTTTGTAGTGGGTACTGTAAACTCTACATGCACGTATATTTTTATTTATATACCACGCATTAAAACTATTAAAGTTTTTATTTTTGTTATATTCCGTCATTTTTATTAAAGCGTGCATGCTGCTGTGCATGTTGTGTTTTTCTTGAGATTAATAGCGATTATCCTTTGTTCAGCATATCAATTGCTTCACTTTCATTCGCACTGTACATAGCAATGTATGTGTACGAAAGGTACATACATATGTGTATGTATATGTATATGTATATCAGTGGTGTCCATACCCTGCCGACAAAGTAACTGGTATGTAGTTGGAACTATACTAGTTGCTTTTTGCTTCAGACTAGTTGCCTATCTATCCTTTTTTCATATATCGAACTATCGATTTTAACACTGGGTTGTCATAGGGGACCAACTAGTTCATTTGTATACAGTTATATTCCAGTTTGAATCCTATTTATTGTAAACTAGTGCGCTTACTAGTTTTTTATTAAGAGTTTTGTAACCTTTAAAAAAAACTTTGGCTCAACCGGGGTACGTACACGCATTCTTCATACTTTAAGGCAAGTACTCTACCAACTGAGCCACATTCTACTTATATTTTTAATAGCTAGCAATTGGTTTTATATAAAATCGTATACCTGAAAATTTTGTAATTTTTTGACTAGTATCGTTACTAGTCTCGATACAACTCGTAATATGATTGTGCTTTTTTGACTAGTATCGTTACTAGTCTCGATACAACTAGTAATGTGATGGTTCTTTTTTGACCAGTAACGTTAATACTCTTGTTACAACTAGTAAAATGACTGTCGTTTTTTGACTACTACCATTACAACTAGTAATAAGACTGTCGCAATGCGTTACTAGTTGTAACTTTAGCTGCTGGGTACATACACTATCTTATTCTTTGTTTTTGTATGTGCTTCGCGGCTAAATAGATAGGCTGTGTGTCTCACACACAGTGTACGTGTGTTGATGTTAATAAAAACAGCCTATACTCTCGAGTATAGGAAATTGAGAGAATGGCCACCACTGGTGTATATATTTTGTGTATAAAATACTTTTATAAGTATTTATGCATGTTTATTTTTTGTTGCGTAAGTCAGCAGGATTTTAAAAGAATATATAATGGATAAAAGGATTTTTGTATAATGATACCAAATGTTTTTTCCCCTTTTACTATTTGTTAAGATATGAATATATGTGTGCATATGAATATATGCATGTAGTTTTATAAACATTTATTTTATATTATTTATTCTGGCTTCGCATTAAATCATAAACACAAATAAAGCCGCTAACAATTTGGAAGAATAAAAAGACGAAATTTTACCTATAATTTTATATATTTATTTATTTTTTTTTCATTTTGCGTGACATTGTGAGCATATGAGTAAAAGTTAACGTACGAGGGTTACTACAAAATTTTTGCATCGTTAAAACATTTTATATTTTTAAATTGGATATATTTTGGAATAATACAAATATGCATATTTTCTTTTAATATAGTTATGCTAATTACGTAACCATTTTATCGTTTACGGTAATCTTTAAAACCGCCAAACCGATTTAAATGAAATTTTGTAAGTGTGCGAGGTTTGTTCCACCTTGATAGGTAGCAGATCAACGTCAGTGGGGTCATAGCTTTGTTTTTACGATTTAAATAAGAAGAATCTGTGGCAGGTAGATGAGTTTTTATCCTCGCAAAAATGGTTCGAATTCTAAAGAAATAAAAAGAAAATATGCCAAAAAAAAAATTATGATTTTTTTTAAATATCAGTATATCAGATGACTAGCAAAAACTAAATTTCTGATAATAAGAATATGTTAGTATAACGCACGTTTAGAAAATTCTGCATTTATATAAAAATCTTTAAAAACAGTTGGTTTGATGTTCAATGTTTAACTTCTCGACTTTAGCGTACGATGGAAAGCCATAAAAAGCGCTCTGACATGAAAAGACCATGGTGTTCAGTTTGACCCCTATTTTTAAATTTTTAATTACCTGTCTGTAAACTTTCATTAGCCGAGGGTAACGTTTACGTATCCTATTATGCGATATCATAATTTCCATGGACCTTACGATATACTAATACTGTAACAATGTCCATGTCGTAGGCTGGCTGAAAAGCAAATGGACACTCAGCAAAGCCTCTGTCCTTGGACATTAACCGTAGATTGATAGAAGAATAAAAAATTGAAATTCTGATCCTTTGGGACATTTTTGTTCCATATGTAAATTTCAAGACAAACTATTTATTTTTCTTCACTTTATTTATAAGTACAAACAAAAACATTTTATTTATTACTTTTTAGACCTTTTGTGAAGTCAAGAGCCACCCGCTCTCCTTTATTTTATTTAAAATTCCAATTACTCCTTTTCCCAAATACGGCTGAGTTCGCCATACATATTCGTTCAGAATATAATTATTTCACACATGCACTACGTTCCATAATTTTCCGCATTGAATTATGATGCCATAGTAGAAAAAATATCCCAACACCAACCACGCAATTCTTAAAGGCATAAGAATTTAATTTGCCAATCCAACAAAAAAATCGATAATTTTCCTCAGCTATGACTACCAGTCACTCAATATACAGTCAATGTGATTGTTTGCCTGTTTTTTTGTTGTTATTTTTATTTGTACTCCGGTTCGTAAAGTTTAATATGAACATTATTTGTGTTTACGTTACTTCAGAGTTTGGCGTTGTTACATTTTGTTTTCTGTATTTGTATATAAAACAGAAAAATACTTTATTTCTATCGTTATCGTTCGATTGAGTATTATATATTTTAATGTTGATAATGATGTAAATGGGAAAAACGACGCACAGTGGTACTGATGGCAAAAATATTGGTAATAATCAAGGCAAGCTCAAATATAAAAAAAATATTTACTATGAGCAAGCGAAGCAGCTGTACAAATATCTAAAACTATTCACAAGAATAACCTAGGCTTTAAAATAATTGAATACTTGATGTTGCGTTTGGAATAAGGGCTGATATATACAACCACTTTGGTTTCTTAAAACATGTAAGAGCATGCAGCCAGCGTTTGCAAACATGGAGCGGATCAAAAGTTTTTAAATATCTCTAAATATTCAAGAACCACTAAATTACGTTAAAAAACAGTTTTTAAGCCACTGTGTAACGTTTAAGAAAACACACACAAACCATAAAATGTTACAATTACCCCCATCACAACTACTAGCACCAATAACAAAAACAATGACTTAAGCTAAATTGCTACAGATTGTTAAATGACAAGGCAAAACGATAATAGAATCTCTAAGAGAGGGTGGAAAATATAGCAAAAATATCTGATAAATAAAAAAAGAAACATATACAAATAATAGTACAGTATTTCGCTGTATTGAATTTCATACAGCCTGCATGTTACAAAAAAAAACTAAAACAGAGATTTTTTATTATTCTATTTGTTTACCTTAGTGAACAAACTACTGCTACATCCAACCCTGGCTGCATCAACAACACCCCCGATAACTGTAGCCAACTTCGAGTGCAACGGCAAAGAGATCATCATCATACAAGATAGATAGACCATACTTAAAACCGAAAAAACTACATTCATTCGTTAAAGGGAAAATCCGATCACAAGTCGCTGATTCAACTCCGTGTATTTTGAATAAAAATTTTTTGTTTAAAGAAAATCCCTGTGTATCAAAAAGACTCGCAAGAACCCCGATCACAAGTCGCTGATTAAACCCCGTGATGTAAATATTTTGTTTACAAAAACTCCTGTGTACTAAAAACAATTAGAGAAGTACAACAGAATTTTTATAATTCGTAATAAATTTTAAGTTATTAAGTGAAATTTATAAAATTAAAGAAAACTCAACTGAAATATAAAGATAAACGAAGTCTATTTGCTAATAGTTAAGCACATTTCATTGGCGCTTTACGAAATCGACAGTAAACTTCAACCACAACTTTGAACAGTTACAAAGATCTTATATTATGTATAGACTTTCAAAAACCATTTGAGAATTTAAAACTGACAATATTTTTGAGAATCACAAAAGAATAAGATGAGCATAGTAGGCTTAGAAACTTATACAAAACCCAGCAAATAGTTTGTATTCGATATGAATCTATTTTATTTTTCTTCACCTATAAACAATTAGATATCCATTGGATAACAATAAAAGTATTTATAAGGCAAAATGAAAAATAGAATCCAAATTAAACCTTTAAGAAATTTATTATATTTTTCTACACCTTCTTCATACAATTAGAAAGCCATATCGAATACAAATTATTTGCTGAGTTTTGTATAAGTTTTTGAGTTTACTACGCTTATCTGATTCTTTTGCGATTCTTAAAAATATGATCATTTGTTAATTCTCGAATGGGTTTTGAAAGTCTGTGCATAAGATAAGAGGTTTGTAAATGTTCAAAGTTGTGATTGAAGTCTACTTACGATTTGGTAAAGCGGCAATGGAATGCATAGAGACAATGCTTAACTATCAGCAAATAGACTTCATTTAAAATAAAGTTATAACTATATGACAAATGATAAATTTCTATAAAGATAAACATATATACAAAGTGTTAAATTTATAAATCCCACAAGACCCTAAACCCTAAAATTAAATCTTTACATAAATAATTTTATATATACCTACAGATTTATACTTACCGCCTATATACACATCTCAATAGCCAAAGGTTCAATAAATACATATTTAAGCTTTATAGCGTTTATGGAAATACACGATTTTTATTTAATTGGCTTCCCGGTCAAAGCAAGTGTTATATCTATCCCCCTCTAAGGCGTCCAAATACTATTCTTTTATTACTATAACATAAAGGGACATCCCGGGCATATATTCAAGTACTAGCGAAATACAATACCTCTCACATCTGCCTAGCATATTCTAATGAACCATTTAAGAAGGCTATATTCCAATGTTTCTGCTGTCTACGCTTCTGCAAGGTACAGTCTACAAACATCATATTTCAAGATTTTCCTTTTAGTCAAATGATATCTGAAGTTACCGTACACAGAAAAAATTATCATCCAAGATTTTTCAAACAAACGTTTGTCTAAAAAAAAATTTTATTTTCAGTAAATGTTCTTTACATAATCAATGAACTGTTTGTTTGACTTTTATTTAGGACGCAAACATCAAAAACAACAAGAAAGACTGTGCGTAAAAAACAACCCTGATGACGACATGCACACAAATAACAACAACAACAATGATTGCAAAAGAAATGCGATTGTACCAAGTTTGTTTACTGAAAATGTTTAAGTGAATCAATTCGTTAATGTCGTTGCGTTAATTCTCATTCATTTTTTAGAGTCTTTAGATAAACATTCAGACTTGAACATATTTAACATAAATACTTAGTGGATGATGATGACCCAGACAAAAATGTTGTTTGATATATTACAAAAGAACCAGTAAATATTTTTCTTTGATAAAGTAAACTATTTTATTTCATATATGTTATTATTTTTAGACTAATTGGTTTATAAATTCAGACAAAAACGATAAACACAACATACAAAAATATTGTTTGATATTTTTCAGAAAATCCAGTAAACCTTTTTGTTTGATTTAGTAAATTGTTTTGCTTGCAATTTGTAAATATTTTTAGACAAATTGTTTTATAGATTTAAACAATTTGTTCGCTTGAAAAAAACACGATTTGCTTTCAATGAAATTGTTGATATCTTTTTGTCTATATTTATAAATTTGTTTGTAGGTCCGTTCCTAGACAAAATATTTACTATTTCATTGAAATCCTTTACAGAAAATGAAATTTAGTTTTTTCTGTGTATTAACGAATAGAACTGAAACAAATTCTGATATGCTCATTATATTCGCTTTAGCCTGAAATTTTCAATACTTTTTTCCAGAATTTCTTAAAACTGTTTGTTTTCTTCTCTTTTTGTTTTGAAGTCGGTTTGTTTTTCATGAATTATTATGTAAATTGTTTATATAAGCAAAAATAATTGTTTTGGTGTTTCATTGTCCCCTGCCCCATTTATGTTTATTATTATATGTTTAATGGAACATTAATACGCAAAGGCTGTTTTCGCCCCCCATACAATCATATCGGCCTCTTATATGTTATTCATATGTTTCAAAAACATTTGTGTTTTATCGCATTCAAAATCACGTTTATTTACGAATAAGCAATACAAGAAAATACTAGGAACACAAATTAAACTCTATTTCATGGTAACAAGAATATTCTCTTATACTCTTTTCTTAGTTAAGCAAAAACATATACACGCACCCAAAACTCAAATATTTAGCTGAATAAAGTCCATGTGACCTTATTGGTGAAAACAGACCTAAAACTGAAATGGAGCATATAGAAAACACCCATTTGGGTGTGTTAAATATAAAAACAAAACTACAACACAACAACCTTGAACATTTACTAAAAGGTGGTGAATTAAACATTTGTTTTAGGAAAGAGAAAAAATATATACATATAAATAGAGAGAAGAAATAGTGGGTGAAAGAGAGGAAATATAAAAGGCTAAATGAGTAAGAAAGCATGTACTAAAATAAATTCGAGTAATTTTAATTTGTTTTTAGAACAACGAGTAGAGAGTTGTGATTATTTTTGTTATCATAATGGCGAACAAAAAATTTATTATATGATGAGCTTAATACACTTGTTATGAGAGAGCAGAAAGAAGATGTAATGAGGAAACCAGAGTGAATAATAGAGAAAAATAAACGAGACCAAATGAAACAAATAGCAGTAGAATTAATTATGATTTATGATTATTAGCTGTGTTGCCATCAAGCGCATAATTATTTTAAAAGTTTTACAGTTCACATAGACAATTAGTGCAAAATTTAACAACAAATACTTATACATTTGTTGGTCTTTTTTTTACGCATATTGTAAAAATGTTGCTCTAATTGTCAATATATTTTTCATTTAAACAGGTTTTTGCTTCTCCTCTAAAGCTTTTAAAATGTTAGATAGGTTTTTTTTATTTTCAGTAACGTTATGTATGTAGGTAGAGCGGCTTGAAAAATTGTTTTACGTTGTACATAGTTCATGTGGAATATGAAAGTTTTTATTTTGAACAGAGCTCTTTCTTATTAGAATGATTCCTATGTTAAACATGTGTTCTTTTCATCACTGACGTAATACTGTACCATGGCCGTCATTTTGAATTTGTTATTTATTTCGAGAATAGTATTTTTATACGATTACATATGATAACTTATCACGATAAGATTTAATAATATAAAATTTTTGGATTCTGGCATTATACTGCTCTATGGACGCCATTTTGAATTTGATATCGTTAGAGTCTTATTGTTATAATCTTTAATATGATAGGTTTTGATATTAGTCCATGGCGTAGCGCGATCCCCTGTCCGCCATTTTGAATTTAAGAGAACAAAATGTAGCCTATAACCATTTCAGCACAATGGCCAACCGATTGACACCCCAGCAAAAATATCTCTCTACCGGAAGCAGGTTTGTAAAGAAGCATATCGGTACTCTCCCTTACTAATCTGCTTCGGTATTACATGATTTTTGTATGGAAGTCTAACTTGGTAGGTCTTGAGTTAAGATCTTATTTCTGCGCATCCTAGATGCATTAACCTTATGTTTTTTTATATAATTAAACATTTTTTGATCTTTATATCTTCAATAAAATTGAATTAACAATAAGTAATCAAAACATAACTCTAAAATTTTAATTTTCAAGTCCAACCAATGCCAGACAAAATATTTGTTTCAGCGGCTGCTTCTTTGGTTGTCTACGTTTCGGTCTAAGGGATTTGGGTGCAACTCAAGTTTTTTTATGTATCTTGGCATGTGTTTAGAAAACACTGTCTTAACCAGCGGCACATCTAAATCTTTATGAAAGAATAAAAAATTAATTTAGGAAGTAAAAATCACACTCGCTTACGTTAACTATTGGATCCTCGTAGGGCAGAGGAGGTGCACTGTGTGCTTTTGCTCATTTGCGACGCAGCTTATGTGCTGGGGTGGAACATTCTTACAAAATTTTTTTTGATAAACTGCTAAACTCTCCGCTCCTCTCCGCTTTAAATAAAATTCGACGTATATATTCTACTCTTGTTTGCGCAACATACGACGAAAGAACTACTTCGATACTTCTTATGGTTTCTATTTAATAGCCGTACAAACTTGGGTATTTCGGCTATATTTTCAAAAAGTTCGTCATATTAAAGATTGAATATTTTTAGAGCGGGTCATCAGATAATAATGATTTCATTCACTACAAAGGTTTTAGTCTCTCTTTAACAAGTATGGATTAAAAACGATATAGACTCCTGCCATAAGTTCTTCTAAAATGCGAAAATATCTTTTATGCTTAGATATCCTGAAAAATGGTAATTCATTTTTATTCCTTTTTAAAGAATTTAGCCAACTATAACTTTCTAAAAAACCGTAAAAATAAATGGGCAAGGTGATTTTGATTATAAAGAATACATAGGTGATATTAACTCAATATTGGCTTATCTCGACTTAAGCAGCTATGCCCTATTGCAACAGAATTATTGTAGGATATTTTGATAATAGAACATTAACTATACAATAGTAAGTTTTATTAATATCCTAAATTGGGCACCTTCATTTTGTGGCAACACTGGCTTTTACAGTAAGGAAACGAGAGTTTTCTTTAATATTTTATTAATACAATTGAGAGCTATATTCTAAATAGAGAGATGAATATACTAAAAGCATTCAAACCCGGAAAATTGTTCAAGTATAACAGTATTTTATCTCTTTTGGCTGCGAGTTTCTGACAAATCATGTGTTTTACTTCTTATATTTTGTATATATTTTTAGTACATTTTCTTAAACATTTAGATTTTCCATAATTTTTTGTTTGGGGTTATTGTGTTGAAGAAAAAAATCAGTTGTATGTGCGGCATGATTTCAAATCTAGTCTATTAGCGTCTTTCATATACAACACCACGATGTTGTGTCGTGTGCTGCAAAAGTGAATAAAAGTTTTAATAGAAATTTTCATCATAAAGGAGAGCAAAAAATAAAAAAAAATAAAAAAATATATTTTGTTAAATAAAATATATGTGAAAATAATAAAGTAAAATTACTAAAATTCTATGGAATTAAAAGAAAATTTAAGAATAAAAAATAGTTTCCTGTATTATTTGTGGTTGGCCTGATTGTGATTGATGAATTTAAAGAAACGAATTATAAAATAAGAAAAAAAAAACAAAGTGGAAATCGTCACTTGTCTGTCATGTGTCATCTCAAATAAAAACCATTTAGCACTTACCACTTACAGCTGCTGTCAAAATAAAAGCACTTTCATACACATACATTCATGTGTAGTATATTGATACACACAAGTTATGTTGCATATTGTTGTGGCATGAGAAGTACTATGGTATAAACCTATTTAGCATATAGTGTCGTTGAATCATATTTACATATGTATATATTTCTCCCTTGCCTATTGCGGTTTTTTTGGTTTACGGTTTTCGGCTTTGAAGTGATTTTGTAAAACGTTTTTATTAAAAGTGTTTGATAGTTTTTTAATATATTTCTTAATTCACTTAAAATGTCTTTGTCAAGCAAAAATTTGGTATTTTCAAAATTAAAATTATTTGAAAATATGACAAGCATAATAGTGACCAAAATTTGTGGTAAAACAAGTTGTTAATTTATTAAAAAAACAAATAAAATAAACTGTAATACAAAATAGATTTATGAAAAAACATAATTATAATAATAAAATGATAATGATAATGAAAATTGCAACTGAGTGTGTAAATTAAAATTATATATCTGTGTATCTACATACAGAAGTATATGTAAGAAATCTAATCAAAAATCTCTTAAAAACTAATTATACTAAATGTGCAAGTTCCATAAAAATATAATCTAAAATCTACTCACCACAATAACTTTATTATGGCTAAATATACACAAAAAAAGGTTGAAGACACCATGAACAACTAAACTTTATTTTGCAAAATAAACACCTGTCACGTTGATAAAAACCAAACAAAATAAAAAATATACAACAAAACAATTCTAATTAAAAGTTTTATTAAACAATAACAAATGACATCTGTCTTCCCATGACTCTAACTACTATTTGAAATGGATTAAACAAAACAGCTTGCTATAAATGGAATAGCTTTATTCTATTCAATAGAAAAAATACACAAAGAACTAACAAAAGTTTTTCACACAACAAGGTAATGTTTTCTTACCTTTTTTCCACGAGAAAATTATACACATGTATGTATTTTTGTAAATATAAAACTATATATATAAAAAAATTTTAAGGCGTTTCACAGGACCGTATTCAACAAATATGTATTTCAATTGAACATATTTTTCATTAATATTTAGGAAAATTCATAAAAACAAAACAGTTTATTGTTAAGGCTAGACCTACTACCGACTGCTACCAGAATTTCACGTTTATTCATTTATTGCTACATGCAAAAAATAGTCATACATATTACTGGGGAGAATTTTATGTAAATGTGGCCGGTATTGCTTACCGGTATTGCTGTCCTTGGAGGGGGTCAATTGTCACAATTAAAATTTGCAATGATAGTCTCTAGACCAAGCTTTAGCTACTTGTGCTGTGGTGGTTTCTTTAACACTACTTGTACTTTAAGCAAATATATTTGATTTGGAAAAAATTTGCTAACATTTTTGTCCTAGAATTGTGATATGTTCTCTTATAAGTGGCTACGACTCGGGAACATTTTCTACCATTCCCATTTTCGCGAGTCATAGGACAAGTACGTTCAAGACAATTGCTACAACATTTCCCGTAACGTCATTACTAGGGTATCCATTTTAATCGACTTTTCAGTTGTACGATTACTCAAAAAATAATCGAAATTGAGGTTTTAAGCTACTCGAACAATCGAGTAAAACTTTTATTTCGTTCGAGTTATTCGAGTAAGTTTTACTTTTAAAAATTATTCGAATTAATCGGGGAATGTTCGATTTTATTCGGGGTTTTTCTCATTTTTGTATGAAAAAAATAATATAAACTAAGTAGCGTTAAATTTAATTAAATTAATATATTTATATTTAAAAATATTAAGAGTTTCCAAACTCAAAAAATTCTTGCACTATGAAAAATAATCTTTCACTAATTTTAAAACTTGTTGTAATAGAATAAAAAAACATTTCATCGTACCAGATTTTGTTGTCTTCGATGCATACACTAAATATAATTTTCGGTTAAGAAATTCAATGAATTAGCAAATATTTTCTATGAAAGCGGACCTACAAACAAATTTGTAAATACAGACAAAAATGTCTCCCAAAATTTTATTAAAAAAAATGCGGTTTTCTGTAAACAAATTATTCAAATTTATAAAGCAAGTTGTCTAAAAATAATTACAAGTTCTAAACGAAATAATTTACTGAATCAAACAAAAATATTTTCTGGATTTTCTTTAATATATCAAACAATATAATTGTCTGATTTTAAAAAACAATTTGTCTAGAAATATTTGCAAATTCTAAACAAAACATCTTACTGAATTAAAGAAAATTATTTACTGGATTTTTTGTAATATATCAAACAACATTTTTGTCTGAGTCAGTAAAAACTTTAGTTTTTGGAAAATATATTTAAGTTTTAAATAATTTAATCATCATCCATTAAGCATTTATAAAGTTTCACTTACCTAAAGACTAAAAAAATGAATGAGTTGATTCACTAAGGAATCTTCAGTAAATAATTTACGTTTGATACTAATTTTATGAACTGTGACATCGCATTCCTTTTGCTATCGTAGACGACGTACGTTGGGAAAAACATAGTAAAAACCCTCGCAGCCAAAAGTTACGGGCTTTTTTTTCTTCATGATTTTTTGTAATCTAGATTATTGAATATATGAAAAATGTATTTTTGAATCAGCCCTCTTCGTTTGATCTACAGCCGCACAAACATGGCACTAGAAAATGATTTTTTTTATTTTTATATAAACTATTTTTTATTGTTGCATTGAAATTAGTGTAGAGTAGGTATTTATCTGCAGAATGCCATGAGTTTCAACATTTATAGTAACCACAACCATACCATTATCCAGAGTTAAAATTTTGCTTCTACTATTTATATTTCCGAAGATATTAACATTTCAAAAATGTATTATTTTTACCGAAATTTCAAATTTTTTTTGCATTTTCATTGGAAAAGAACTTTCATGGATCCAGCTGGATCCACCAGATCTCTACACAGTGACAATGCTGAATGCTTAACCAAGAAAATGGCACCTAATTTTCCTGCGGATTTCTGCGCCTTTTCCGGATTTTTCGGTTTTATTGTGTTGTTATGCCTTTTGGAGTTTTTGGTACCCACTAAATAAAGTAAGTATCGTAGAACTAATACATAGAGCAGACTAACTTAGACCGTCAAATCTTTTATAAATTATGCTTCTAACATAAAATTCTAAGTGGTTTGCAAAACTGGGCCGCACAGTGTCGTGAATTCATATAACGAGCGGCCAAAAATACAATCGCACGTAAAATTTCAAGAATATGTGTCCTTCCCATATATCCTGAAATAAAAAAAATTACCATAACCGACAGAAAAATAATTGTAAGTTAATGAAATTTTTTTACAGACATAAGTTTTAATACATTTGACACTGCTTGACTTCCGAGTGTAGGGTACTAACGTCCAATGATATTACATAAAAACTTTTTATATCATACAGTTCTCTGAAAATTTATATTAAATATATCCAAAATCTGTAAGCCTATCGCTTATAACAAAGGCAGTATCAAGTAAAATAGGCGATGCGAGCGTTTTTACTATGTTTTTCCCAACGTGCGACGCGTCGACAAGTATTTACAGAATAATATATACAGAAAATAAATTTTTGGCTTCTTAATTTTGTCAACACTTTTAGGTTTTTCATTTAGTTCTGTCATTAGTTTATTTTTAACCATCTAGAATATTACCTGATCTCGAAATTTTAATTTAAATACTCCATTCTTCGCTATTATATTTCTTTATGATTTATTTACTGGCTATTTCACGATGTCGAGAGCATTCTTTCTTTCGTAACTTTAAAAACAAAACCAAAAAAAAAGAAAGAATTCTTTCGACGTCGTGAAATAGTTAATTCTTTGATAGCTACGCCAACGGGTCTAACAGTATCAATGAACGTATGAATTGAGATAAAAATTTCATAGAACTTAAATATTTCGTAAAATGTAAATATCTAGCAACGTCAATTTTCGAAATTGGTATAATCGGCCATGTCACAGAGTTCAATTCCGTTCGGAAACGGAATTCAATCCACCCCAAGATGACAAGACCTAGCCGGTGCATACCCCAATATACAAGCGCTACCAACAGTCTAGGCACCCCTGACAAATTTGCGTATTTTAGTTTTCTTTTTTAGACACCAGCTGCTATAAAAATGGGGTGAACTGAATTCCATTTCCGATCGGAATTGAACTCTGTGACATGGCCGAATATATGATAAAACCTGTATGTGATTCATATATAATGTTTAAAATAATTTTTTTTTTTTAAATCATTAGGGAAAAACAAAAATATTAAAAAAAATTTTTTTTATCAAATACCGAAAAAGGGTTTATCACAGAAAACTCAGCAATTTTCTTCTTTGTAAGAAATCAACAAAAATGTAGTAAATAACGTTAAATTAAAAAATTTTAAAACCACCAAAGAAAATGGATGATAACTTCGAAACTGTTGGACTGCTTTTTTTCAAAACTAGATTAGAAGAGTTTAGGTCAAGTCACCTCTTAAATAAAAGATCCATCTGTTTGGCAGCTACGATACCACATACATATATATTCAAGAGGCTACCGCTAGAAAATAAGTGATAACTTATAAATGGCTGGACCGATTTTCTCACACATAAATAAGAACATTCTCGATCAAGTCACCTTTTAAAATTAAAAACTAAACCAAAATCGGCCCAGCCGTTTACGTCCTAGGAGGGAGCAGACAGACACACAGATACACAGACACCCAGATACACAGATACACAGATAAACAGATACACAGATACACACTACAAACTTATTATAATACCCCATTTTTTGCTCGTTGGTTAAAAAAAATATTTAAATAAATTTTTTTACTCTAATTATTCGATTAGATGGATAAATTACTCGAATAAATTTTTACTCGAAAATTTACATTTTTATTTGATCGAACATTATTTGGCTTCAATTATGCGATTAATAGATCAAACATTATTCGAGTGAATACCCTAGTAATTACACCGCCCAACATAAAACAACTAACAAGGTTCTTACGACTGATCCCATTTTATTTTGTGTGTGACTTAACCCTTCCGCTATATTGTATCCATACGGATACACGTAAACTAATAAGCGTATCACGAGAACCGCATTAATTTTAACTTTAGATTGCTAACGGATTATATAATTTCCTGGTCTTATTTCTTAATTTAAACCACTTTTGTACAATATTTTGAGTTTTTTCTTAAAAAAATAGGCATTTAAAAAAGCATGTTTTAAATTTTTTATTTTTGGTCAAAACAGAAATTTTTATTTTACTTATAAAACAAATATATTGACTTTTTTGAATAAAATTTTTTTGTTTAAGCAATTAAAAAAGCACTGACGATTTTTTTAAATTTTCACCCTAAATGCGTTTGTTTTCCCTTTTCTAAAAAATGGACTCATCTTTTAAAGAGTCAAAATTTCGCACAATTTTAAAATTTTGGAGTAACTGTGTCCAAATAAAATATAGCTATAGATAATAGTAAGAAATCAATTTCCCGTCTTTCCCCCTTCTTGGGTCGTTCCATAAAATAATGGACTCATCTCTCAGAGAATTCCTCTTTTGATCTACTTTGAAAGTTGGAAAATGGCTCGTTTCAACTCAGACTATTAATTTGTAGTACAATTTTATGCAAATATTTTTGTAGTACATTTCAGCGCGCTATATAGTTGTTTAAGGACAGTTTATTTTTCACTCTATTTCAAGAAAGGCACAAAAAGGTCCACACCGTAAGGAGTCAGAGGCCTAAACTATTGCACAAAAATTTCCCTCGTAATGAGCTGAACAGGCACACCCTATACCTAAAATATTAGAATTACAAGATTTCCTTTGCCTTGCCGATTTGATATAATAATGTGCAAAGCGGGGTGAAAGAGAATTTAGCTTCCAGGTATAAGGAATCAAACTGCAGAAACACGTACCGTTTTTCTTTCGTCAACTCTACCAGGATCTATTTCTCTTCAAAATTTTTTATACATTGTTACAAGTTCTCACCTTCTCACGTCATCAATTCCGTCAACAAAAAATTGCAGAAAAATTAAGTTTTATTTCAGTTGACAGAAAAAAGTATCCGCTCTTTCTTATAGCATCTATGCAATTGACAATAAATGTAAAAAAAAAATTCGCAGAATTTTCTTAATTATTTTTTTTCACACAGTTCTTATGGGAAAGTAAAATTTAAGCAGAACTCAGTACCAACCTGTAATGCCAAAGATAGCAGTCTCAAGCAAAAGAAAAAAGAATAAAGCGAAAAATAAAATTCAAGTGTCTTAATGAAATGGTCAAAAGTTTGTCGTCAGTAAGCTTATTAAAACATTTTTATTTGCCAAGGAGACAGCATCATCGAATTCTATTCGCCGGTGTGGGCAGATTTTCAATCACCATATACATATGAACACAAAATTAATACTTATTTTGTGAATCTAAATTGATTATTAGGCTAAGGTTCGTAACGTTATATTCAGAAAGAATTGGGTATGATTAATATTCCAAGGAACAATGGAAAAATTAACATCAACTTAATTTTTCAACGTACACAGCAGAACAGAGTAGCGCCACTTTCGGAAGCCGCTACACTTCCATCGTCAGTGCTCACGTGTATTTGCTATCACCACTTGTCAGGTGGCTCTGTTGAATGTGATTTTAATTCTTATATATACAACTTTTTCGCGAAAATTGAATACGAGAATTAAATCACTCTCAAGCTGATATTAAAGTGCACTTTTCCAGCGTTGCCATCGGTTTATTTTTCTTCATTCCCATTTTTCTGATTTTTGTTCTACTCAAGACAAACTTTTTTGGTTTGATTTTATACTTAAGTATATATGAACATGTAAACATGTGAAAAGCTCAAGCCAGTAGCTAATTGTTTTATTAATATGATTATTTCGAACGTATTTGCTTTGTGAATCTAAATTGATTATTAGGCTAAGGTTCGTAACGTTATATTCAGAAAGAATTGGGTATGATTAATATTCCAAGGAACAATGGAAAAATTAACATCAACTTAATTTTTCAACGTACACAGCAGAACAGAGTAGCGCCACTTTCGGAAGCCGCTACACTTCCATCGTCAGTGCTCACGTGTATTTGCTATCACCACTTGTCAGGTGGCTCTGTTGAATGTGATTTTAATTCTTATATATACAACTTTTTCGCGAAAATTGAATACGAGAATTAAATCACTCTCAAGCTGATATTAAAGTGCACTTTCCCAGCGTTGCCATCGGTTTATTTTTCTTCATTCCCATTTTTCTGATTTTTGTTCTACTCAAGACAAACTTTTTTGGTTTGATTTTATACTTAAGTATATATGAACATGTAAACATGTGAAAAGCTCAAGCCAGTAGCTAATTGTTTTATTAATATGATTATTTCGAACGTATTTGCTTTGTGAATCTAAATTGATTATTAGGCTAAGGTTCGTAACGTTATATTCAGAAAGAATTGGGTATGATTAATATTCCAAGGAACAATGGAAAAATTAACATCAACTTAATTTTTCAACGTACACAGCAGAACAGAGTAGCGCCACTTTCTGCTGTGTACGTTGAAAAATTAAGTTGATGTTAATTTTTCCATTGTTCCTTGGAATATTAATCATACCCAATTCTTTCTGAATATAACGTTACGAACCTTAGCCTAATAATCAATTTAGATTCACAAAGCAAATACGTTCGAAATAATCATATTAATAAAACAATTAGCTACTGGCTTGAGCTTTTCACATGTTTACATGTTCATATATACTTAAGTATAAAATCAAACCAAAAAAGTTTGTCTTGAGTAGAACAAAAATCAGAAAAATGGGAATGAAGAAAAATAAACCGATGGCAACGCTGGGAAAGTGCACTTTAATATCAGCTTGAGAGTGATTTAATTCTCGTATTCAATTTTCGCGAAAAAGTTGTATATATAAGAATTAAAATCACATTCAACAGAGCCACCTGACAAGTGGTGATAGCAAATACACGTGAGCACTGACGATGGAAGTGTAGCGGCTTCCGAAAGTGGCGCTACTCTGTTCTGCTGTGTACGTTGAAAAATTAAGTTGATGTTAATTTTTCCATTGTTCCTTGGAATATTAATCATACCCAATTCTTTCTGAATATAACGTTACGAACCTTAGCCTAATAATCAATTTAGATTCACAAAGCAAATACGTTCGAAATAATAATATTAATAAAACAATTAGCTACTGGCTTGAGCTTTTCACATGTTTACATGTTCATATATACTTAAGTATAAAATCAAACCAAAAAAGTTTGTCTTGAGTAGAACAAAAATCAGAAAAATGGGAATGAAGAAAAATAAACCGATGGCAACGCTGGGAAAGTGCACTTTAATATCAGCTTGAGAGTGATTTAATTCTCGTATTCAATTTTCGCGAAAAAGTTGTATATATAAGAATTAAAATCACATTCAACAGAGCCACCTGACAAGTGGTGATAGCAAATACACGTGAGCACTGACGATGGAAGTGTAGCGGCTTCCGAAAGTGGCGCTACTCTGTTCTGCTGTGTACGTTGAAAAATTAAGTTGATGTTAATTTTTCCATTGTTCCTTGGAATATTAATCATACCCAATTCTTTCTGAATATAACGTTACGAACCTTAGCCTAATAATCAATTTAGATTCACAAAGCAAATACGTTCGAAATAATCATATTAATAATACTTATTTTGTTTATATAACTTTTTTATATTTCATAAAGAATTTGGTATATTGCATGCACTAAAAAGTGATTTTTGCGATTAATTGCAGTTTAGGTATCTTTCAGCTTTATCATGAGCCTTGAAGATTATCTAAGTAACTTTGAATTCTTTTTTTTATTAGTGCAACCGCAGTGGTCAAAATCTTTCCGTGAGATCACATCCCACTAACTGTTCATTTGTTTTAAACGAAATATCTATGTTATATGTTTTTAAACGTTTTTTAAGGATTTCTGTCTTAATCGATTAATCCAATATACTTTATATAATGCTTCTTTTTACTTCATGTGTTTATTATACTCCCTAGAGATACCCATATGTACTGAAAATCGCGCACCGCCAATGCAAATTATTTCAGATATACATACATACCAACTCTTACAATTGCTGAATTTATAATTACACTCCGCAACAACGGCAATGCGAGATCAAAATAGATGATTCTTATGTATTTTCATCTGCTGAATTCAGAATTCTGATAAGCTTTAGTTTTAAGGATATAAAAGTCAGTTTATATTTTTATAAATTCCATAATTTTTTGCATTCTTTCCATCATATTTCCAGAATGGTTTTCACAATCATAAAATAATTTGCGGATTATTAATCTATACAAAAATATCTTTCGTTAGAGTGTAATTTTGTTTTGAAATAATGTGTTTTTACTTTAAAAGTTACATATTTTATCATATAAATGGTATGCAGAAAGTAGACATTCCAATGGAAAATTTTTTGTATAAAAATTGGAAATTCATTAGCAGGGTCCTGAAATATTTAGAAAACCACTTAAAATTAAAAAACAAATTATATGCTAAAGTAGTTAGTACAAAAATTATTTTATTTTTACAAGTTTTTTATTTTTAGATACTTATATTTTCAAGTTGAGTCGTAAAAATTCGGATATTATTAGATATCGCCGTAAACTTAAAGTAATAAACGTCTTTTGCTTAGCAATAGTAACAAAGTAATCTACACAAAATTAGCTATTTGTTGAAATTGTTGTGTTCGTTCTTTGTACTTTTAAATTGTTTGTGTACCCAAAAACTTTGTCTACTTGTTTACAAAGAAAAAGTCGATATGAAGAAATAGCATTATTTTCATTGTGGCATTTTTATGTATAAAGTTTGACACATGTACGCATAAATTGATGGATGATCAAGACGATGTTCTATGTATGTAGCTTAGTTTGTTTTGTGAATATTTTGAATTCTAAGGCAATTAAATGAGATATAAAAACTTTAATTTTACCATAAAAAACTACCATTCATGATGTTTTTATTCTTTAACTTACTTAGAAAAGTGGAGGAGTCTGTCAATATGTTTGTGTACGCATACATAAATCTGCCATTTGTGGCTGGATTTGAAATATTTTTATTGCTTATGTTAGGGTACACCTCTAGATTGGTCGTAATGATTAATTTCTTCATTTTTTGACTCGATATGCGCTTGTCCGTCTACACGTCTGACCACCTGTCCGTTTCTTAGCTTTTTGTTATTGGCATATTTGAAAAATTATTTGGATTGAAAATGATATAGATATGAGCGCCTATATTTAAAATACGCTAGCTAAAATTTTAAGAAAATGTGTTTTGTTATAGTAAATAGTGAATTAACGTGTTATCCATATGTTTTGAAAATTCCAAACCAAAAATTTAAGTTTAGCATAGTGCTATTTCAAAGTATATATTTTTTAGGCAAAATAAGTGCTTTCTAACACCCAGAGGGCTGCAAAGAGTACTCAAATGTATTCGTAGAATGAACTAGTACGAAATTCTTATGTATGTACTATGCATGTACATTAGTGTACATACATAGCCACGACCAAATATACATATATAAATACATATATACACATATACATACAAAAAACGTACATGCATACACACAAATATACATACGAGTACTTACGATTATATTCGTGCATCCCTCTAATAAATAAACCGACGATAATTATAGCGAAGGTAATGAATAGAAGAAATCCAAAAAAAAGTTTATGAAAGTTGCTATGAAAAATAAATAAATTTTTAAATATATGAGTATTTCATTCTGCCGGGTGTTACCGTTTTACACACATTTTTTGTTATAAATTAAGAATATAAAACTTTTAGTTAAACAAGAAATAAATTTCAAAAATCAAAAAACCCGACTGCGTAAGAAAATAAATGAAAACAACTTTAATCCATCACAGATCCTAAATGGTCATTCGAAATTAAAAATCATAAGGAAAACCTAAAGATGATTTTTAAATAACTGTCGATTGATACCTATTTTGATATAGTTCGCCGACTTTTTAATTTTTCCGTATAAACAAAATGGCGCCTGTTGGCCGCCATATTGAATTTTGACTACTGTCATTTCTTTAGTGACACTCCCCGTATTAAGACGAATCGATTGACGTAAGAATCGTCAAAATCGGTCAAAGCGATCGGTTTATATAGTGCCGCAAAGGAACACACACACACACATACATACATACATACATAGGCTGATAAACACAATACCCTTCTTTGCGTCGCGCAGTCGGGTAAAAAACGTTGCGGCTCGCAAGGACATTAAGCTTAAAGACGTTGAATAACGGGTAGACACTGATAGAACACGATTTCTGCTCAGGATGTTCATTAGAGAGCTGCAACGGGTGTGACCTTACAAATCTTAGTTTTAAAGAATTATGACTTTCAGTATAAATTCTGTAAAATTTTGACTGTAAGGTACACAATAATTTTAGTATACATATCTGTTCAAAGTGTTTTTAATTGTATTGTTTATTTACTGTTTGACAAAAAATTTTTTTTTATTATAAAAAACTATTTTTAAAATGAGACGGGTGTGACCTAGTACGAAAATTTAAAAAATTCGAAAAACTAAAACCTTTTATTGATTTAATTAATATAAATATTATAAAGATAAACTCATAAGAAAATAAAAAGACATTATTTGTACAAATTATTTGCTATCCAATTTATTATATCTATCTATTATGCTATCCATTCTATTAAAGCAAAAAGAGTATATTCTTTTTAGAGATAATGGTTTTTATTAAAAATGAGAAAGGGAATAAAAGAAATTTTTAAATAAATATTAAAGTGCCACAAATTGACTAACAAATATTAAATAGTGTATATTTTTGTTTTTTTTTATAATTGTCAATCTCTAAAAAATATCAATTGAGAGATTTTTATTAAAAACGGGAAAATTATTTTTTCTTTGCATAGGGCCGTTTTACGTGGAATCACGGTTTGTGCATGAACTTTTGAATGAAGGTTGGGTGGGGTCTAAAAACTTTTACGAAAATCATACCATTTTATAAATTTTCTTTGAGAAACTTAATAATAATAAAGTTATATTTTATCTCTTTTGAGTGAGGGGGAATGAATATCAATCAGCTGAATCTGCATGTAGTTTGGTAAACATGGGCTCACAATTTATTATGGTTACTGGCAATGGTCATATTATTACCAAAAATTTAGTTCAGATAGCCATATAATTAATACATTCCGGGAAGAAGGTCGAGACAAAATGAGCTCATATGACAAAATTTATAAAATTATCTTTCAAACTTTGAAATGTGCTTAAAGCGCAAGTTTAGCATGAGAGAAAACTGTTAAATAAGCCATAAAAAATTTTATAATTCAAAAAGTAATTTTTTTTTTGTATCTGCCAGCAACTATTTAAGTCAGATACAAGGGAAAAAACATGGTTTGGTTCTTCCCTGAATTAAGCGCCATTTTCAAATCAAGAAATAAATAATCGTTACTTTCTAGCAAAAAAATAAAAATTGAAAATAGTCGTTATTTTTGAGCTTAAAAATAGAACTAAAAAATAAGAATTATCTTACGATCAAAAAATTAAACTCAGTTATAATTCTTATTAATTGATCTTTCTTAGTAAAAATTGAAAATAAAAGTTTATTGCATAAATGTAAAGCATGTCAAAAAAATATCAGTTTTATTGTTCAACAACATGTTACTAATATTGCGGGATCATTATGATTTTTTTGGTCAAAAATATGTGCAATAATCATTATTTTCGGTCCCTGGTTTTAATGATATCCGAAGTCATATATCCAATGAACGACTCGAATGCCCTTATTATGAAACACAACTCAACCAAGTTGATTTGTCAGTGTTACAACTCAATTATTTTTTCGTATTATGATTATTATTCACAACCAATTTTAGTTGTCTTCTTTAAGGTATTGTCGACCTTAACATGGCAACTCGAATCAAACAACTGATTGAAAGTTGCGTTGAGAAAATTTGACAACTACCGAAAATTTTCGAAATGACACATTTGTAAATAATAAAGCCTTTACTTGAATAAAAAATGCTACCTCAGTAAAAATACACAAACAAATGCAAAATATGAATTTTTTTGCATAGGTATAAACTAGTAAGAATATTTAGGCCATCTTATGAAAGGTACATCGTTTACTTTTACAATAATAAGCGAAATATTAGCTTTCCGGCTCTACTGAAAAGTTAGCTCTTTTAAGTTGGCATTTATTGACTATAGGTTCTCGATATTACTATAAGTGTAATCGACATTGTCACTCTAGAAAAGGCCACAGATCTAACGCACATATTTCAAACTTAACAGAATATATAACATAACAGCTTTTATCCTGTAATTAAAGTGGGGAGTACTTCCTTGAAAAATAAGTTACGGAAGGAAGCTATTTTTGACAATTGACTTCCATCACCTAATTGTAAATCGAAAGTTTGGCATTGAATTTAATAAAATATGTCTCGTTTTTTGGACTTTTTTGTTATTTTCTTTTATTTCTTATGAATTTTTGTAAAATCAAATATTCAATTTTTTTGCAAAATTTAAGCTCAATGCTGGTATGTCTTTTAGATAATATTTTTTAAATGTATTATTTAAAGAAAACAACTCATTACTTTACTTTATATTTTGTATGAGGGTAATTATGTATAAGTTATAAATACATCTTAGATCTGTGATATGCCTATATATTCATATAAATCCCTTTATGTATTACATGTTTTGTTTTGCAATGCACATACGTAAACTTTTTACTTTTGCTGACATATATTTAATTGAATTTATATGTTTTTACAATAAAAATCATTTAGTTTTCCATTTATTGTTTTTCATTTTTTTTACCTTTTAGTTTATCAGTTTAATGTTAGTTTCCTTTATAGTAACAGGATATACTGTGTGTGACTAAAACGGAAATGGGTTTCAACTCAAATAAAATTTAATTGCATTGTAAATAAAAGATATTACTCTCACCACCAATTTGCTTAATGACCAAAGAAGGGAAATGTTGATAAATGCTTTGAAATATGACATGAATTTATAAATTTGTTTAGGAGGAAAAAATTATTATTAATGTTATTATGCTAAAATAAAGGTAGAAAAAAATATATTATCGCCCTTATTGCGGTTGGCTGTTTTCATCTACAATTGCAATATTTTGTAACAGATTAAAAGCAGTAGGCAACCTTTGTCTTTATTCTAATAGAAAATGTTTCAATCGGAGGCGAAATACACAAACCAGAATAATGTCCAATATATTTCTTTCGAATTATACGATCGACAAACTTTAAGGTAGAACCTCTTTTTATATGATTATGCCATGGTTAAAACACAGATTTTGTATATAATAATATATTTTAAATTTGCTTAGCGGAATATGAAAGTAAATTTTTTAGATAATTTCCTTATGCCTTACTAGTTCAAGCCGAATATAATTGTGAACGCTTTTCTCTTTTTTCTTATAGGGATACTAATAGTTAACAAAATAGCATAATTTATAAGATTTACACTAAATAGCCCATAAACGAAATTTTATGCAACATTAAACAGCAATCTTTTAAGACTTGTTTTATACATTATTCGTTTGGCAAAAAGAAAGATTAAATATAATGATGGGATTTGAAAAGGATAAATTAGAGCCATTATTTATAAATACAATAAAAATGTTTCTTGTATTTATTTATTTTCGGATACAGAACTATGTAATGGAGCTTGTAAGTCGTTTTTTATCTTCTACACGGTGAACTGAGTGTAAGAGGTGACAACCAGTGAAACTAGTGAAAATATTAAAGGCCCATTTTGCTGCATAATGTAATCAAACAAATTCTTCGAATGTTCTAATAATTTCAATTTAAATGACAAACCTGGAAACTAAATGGCTGTGTACATTACCTTCAAATATTTGAATTAAAATTTATATGATTAACATATTTCCAACTGATTGCATTTTTTATCCCAGCCTTGGACAATTTTCCCTTAGCTGTTGTTTTATCAAGCCCACTGCATGGTTTATTTATTTTCTGTTATTAATGCTTGATGTCAACTAAACTAAAAAAGGATTTACCAAAGGGATTATTGTAATGTCAACAGAGTAAAAAATAAATGAGTATACTTATTAAATTATCGTCGATTGTACTCCTGAATATATGAAATTTATTATATTTTGATGCAAGGGTGGGCATTTTTATGATTTTTTTTGTAATAGTTTTCTGTTTTAAGCTTTATTATTTATAAAAAATATATAATAACCATGAATATAATTTATTTTTAATTATCATATTGAATAGTCATTAATTTAAGCTGATTAAAATTTTAACGCTTGAACCAAGTTTTGAATGTATTTGCTTATAAATATGTGTGCATATGTTTAGTTAAAGAAAATCTAAAATATTTCTGTTGTCACAAGCATTAACCGCCTAGGTCATTTTCAAACATTTTCGGCAGAGCTGTTTAAAGTACGATTTGATTTAGACATGAATGGAGTCCATCACACCAAAAAATTAATTTTTTCCTAACTCGACTTATTCGATTAAGGGTTGTGACCACAGTTTTAAGTGTATACTAAATGTGAGCACAAAATATCAATTTGTGAAGTGTTCATAATATACATAATTAAATTGTTCTCTTCGTTTATTGCTTTTGATTTTATGAGAAAACTAAAATTGTTATTCCCTTTTAAGAAAAGCACACAGCAACAATTCCGACCAACGGCATTATTTATTGTTGTGTCAAAGGTAATTGTAACAATTGGGATAAGTTGTACATGCGTGAAAGAAGAAACAAATAAGGCCAGGTATTTGTATTTATTTTTGTTGCTTTTTTTCATAATTACAATCAGCCAGACTTTGTTAAGTCTTTCTGCTCATTCTACAAAATATAAAATGTATGTATGAATGGATGTATGTATGTAATTTGTATTTTATTATGTAGAAGAGGCAAAAAAACTCAAGATGTATATGTGTTTGCTTAAAGTGCTTTTGAAAGTGCTTTTACGGCATTATGAATTAATTTTACAGGATTTTTATTGTACAATTGACACACGTGTCTATTAAATTTTTTTATAATGAATTTATGCATTGTTGTTCCCAATCTTCTATATATTATCTTTACATTCAATTCGAATTACAACTACAAACAATATTTGCGCTTGAAAAAAAAATGCAATAATGTAATTTTTTTTAGGAATTGCGCACACGTTTAGTGTATACATACATATTTAATGTGCCGAAGTTTTTACTTTAATTTGATTTGGCTTTTTGTGCTATTAAACATTTTAAAATATGTAATATTATTTTCGGATTATCATTAAAATTCTGTTTGTTTATAGAAAAAAATTTAAACGGGATAGTCCTTAATAACACTATGCAACAAGAAAAGTTCCAAGGGTAACCGCTGTATTTTTTTGGTGTGTTATGGTTCCCTAACTAAAAAAAATCAGGATTTTGGAGGACGCTGATCCACTGATATTATTATAACTTGGGAAGGGGATGTCCAAATTTTTTACACAATTTTAAAATTTGTTCATTTTTTACAATTTATAAAAAAGCGAAAATGGCAAGAACTTACCATTATATTAACTCGATAAATAACGATTTTAAAATTGCAAGAAAATCAAGTTTTTTTAAAATTAGAAGATTCTAACGACTGATTCTGGTAGAGGATACTAATAAAACTATAAACGTGCACCGGCGGCTTGAAAGTTTATATGTTGGATTCATTTTAGGGGGAGTTTAATTCTGCCTACGTTTCTCATGTTTGGCTGAGAGGAAGAGTGTCCCTCCTTCTGAGCCGAGTGTGGTCTCTAAAGTTAATGCTGTTTCGGGCTAGTGGATTTGGGTGCAACTCAAGTATGTATATTGTCACGTGTTTATAAAACACTGTCTCAACCGGCGTCATATCTAAATCGTTATGAATTCGCTTGTTTCTGACATATCATGGGGCTGCTGTAATCGTACGGAGTACTCGTATTTTATTTTGTTGCGATTAAATTTTTTCTACCTTTGATGCGGAGGCAGTGCCCCATAACTGTATACCGTAGGACTGTATTGGTTTTAGAATCGAGTTGTATAAAAGAAGTTTACAATCTAAGCTTAGAGTAGAGTTCCTTACAATGAGCAAATTCATTTGTACTGCTTTTAATTTCATTTGGGTCACCTTTGCATTTATGTGGAATTTTCATGTTAGACGATGATCTAGATGAATACTGAGATATTTTACTTCAGTGTTTTGAGGTATAGTTTGGTTATTTATTTTTATAGGTAGGAAGGTTTCTCTGCATAATGTAAAGGTAATGTGTAGACATTTTTGCTCTTTAACTTTAATTCGCCATTGTTTTAGCCATTGTTCCAACTGGGGTATATACTCTTACAGTTTTCGGGAAGCTTCTTGATGGCTTTTGTGAACACTTAGAAAAGCTGTATCATCAGCGAATGTTGATATGTGTATGTTACTGCTCACCGGCAATTCAGAGGTATATATCAGATATAATACAGGACCAATGATGCTGCCTTGATGAGCTCTGGCTTCAATGGATTGCGGAGGGCTTAGAAAATTACCTTCTTTAGCAACAACAGCTCAGTTAAGTAGCTTTCGAATGTCGTATGCAAGTAAGAAAATAAAAGCCATGATTGATTATGGAGCTCATGTTTTACCTTTGATATTGTATTCTTCTTATTCGTATGATTAGAAATTTAACATAATATCTTTAGTTTTTCTATAAGATTTTTGGGTAAAGGTTCCCTGACGATTTGCATTAGCCCCAATGAAATACGCACATGAACTAGTTAATACCCCTCCATAATCAATTCCAATGTATTTTAATAAAATTTGAATTTTTTACTTAAGAAGTAAAATGTTAATTTGGGGTTTCCCACGTTACAAAATTAAAATTAATGTTGAAATAAAAATGGTTGCTCAATTAAAAAAAAATAAATGTATTTTTCTTTACAAGTTATCGGTGGAGAAACCTCTTTAAAAACTCCAAATTTCAGAAAAAATATTTAACCTTCATAAGGTCCTCAAAGTTACTGACGTTAATGTTCTTCGGGTCAAATTTGACCCATATAGAAAATTGTATATGAAGACAATAATTTACTTTACTTAAGTGTATTGTTAGTGTTTATATATTATTTCTAGTTATAATTAGAGTACGTAAGCTGCAGTTTTTGTAAACATTTATTGATTTTATATGTACATATGTGAATATATAAATGCTTAATGTTACATCGATATTGTTCTTAATTATTACATTGGCTACATAAAATAATTGTTTTAGAGTGCTGTTTGCATATAAATTTTTTACACATACTAATGGCGTTTTATTATCGGTTTTGGGGCAAAATTGGCAACGACTTCTTTTTGTTGCAGTTTTGATCTGCTTGAAGTTGACGGCTGCTGATCCTGCTCAGCTACATCAAGTAGTTTTTGTGCAATTTTTCGTGAAAATGGTACTCTTGGCAAAATTTTTCTCTGCTTTATATAAGGCGTGGTAAGCTGCATACGAAAATTTTCTAAGAAGTGTCTACGTTTGACAAAACAGCAAAAAATACTCTGGCCTTCATTATTGGTATATTTCAAAATAATGTTCATACCAGGAGGTGGGAAAAATAATTGAAAACTGGAAATCTCTTCCTTTGTAATTCTTGAACAAGAATAACCAGTCAAGTCTAGCGCCATACTGGTTACATTCTCCGTTCGGACTCTTCCATATCTATATGTAAGAGGTTCCTGGAATTGAACTCTGTGACATGGCCGATAATGTTCGCTAAATATGATGAGAGCAAAAGAGATAGACATATGTATGTACGTATTCAGTGGTACCAAAGCTTACGATATATATAGTGTTACCAGATCGCCAAATGTGTCCCAAATTGTGCTGTTCAGCATAACAAAACTCGAGCTTTTCACTCCAGGTCAAATTTGACCCGAAGACCTTTACTGTAAAAAATTTCATAAATGATTTTATGGCATATATATTATTCCGAAAGCCTAATGTGGCTGTTGATATTTTAAATTAAATAAAAGTCATAAAATATAAAAAGCAGAAACCAAAAATTTTCGGAAAAAACCCAATTTTTTTCTTAAAATGGGTCAAAATTGACCCGAAGACCTTATGAAGGTTAAAAAAATGTATCTGTAGAGTTTAAATTTTCAACTACAGCTAGGCAAATGTATATAAATATCTACCCTAAAGTAACTAGTATGTAGTTAGAGCTATACTAGTTAATTTTTACTTCAGACTAGTTGCCTATCTGTCTTTTTTTCATATATCGAACTATCGATTTTAAAGTTAGGTTGTCATAGGAACCCAACTAGTTCACTTGTATACAGTTATATCCCAGTTAAAATACTAATTGTTGTAAACTACTAGTTTTTTTATTTATAGTTTTGTGACTCTTAAATAAACTTTTGTTCAAATGGGGTACGAAGACTCCTCATATTTCAAGACAAATACTTTACCCACTGAACCACTTACTTTATTTTCTTAAGAGCTAAAAATATATGTTATGTATAAGTCAAATACCTTAAAATTTTGTTCTTTTTTGATTAGTATCATTACTAGTCCGCCTACAACTAGTAATATGACTGTCCTTTTTTGGCTAGTATCATTACATTAGTAATATAATCATCCCAAAGCGTATCTAGTTATAAATTTAGCTGCCGGGTATGTATGTATCTGTATAGCATTAATACATGCATAAATTATATAATGGAGTCTTAAAGAATATACGTGAGTAATTTTGAAAAGTATTCAAAATATTTTAAAATTTCAAATATGTTAAAATAATTTGTCATATAAAGACGTGTATGTTAACTTCGAAGATAATTCTATTATTTCATTACCGAGAAGTATATTTGACGTTGTCTTTTAACTTCTTCTCTTGGGTAAACCGAAGTGTTATAGAAATAAAAATGTATATTAAACTTAACAAATTCTTTATGTATAGTCAACATAAAAGCACACACATGATTTTACCGACTAATTTAAGGAGTTTAATCAAATAATTTGCTTTATTTTATTAAAAATTTATAGCACATTTCATACTCTTAGCAGCACGTATGAAACACCTCTAAACAAATGTGGTAAACGAAGTGCTGTTTAATCCATAAAATCTTATCCCCACTTAAACATTAAAAGCAGTACACAGAAAAAATTACTTTTTTTTTCATATCAAGAATAGTTGTAAATTTTAAAATTTAAATAATTCTTCGCATAATGTTGGTTACAAGTGCGTTGTTTTAATGGATAGATAAGTAACCGCCCAGGAGAAAAATCTTTCAACAACCAAAGGGAAATAGGCGATTGAACATTGCGATGGGGTCTTTCATTATAAGAGGCATTTTTGGTGATTTTTTTGTTTAAACAGACCTCATATATGTATATCGAATAATGGATAGAGTAGAGATTTTTTCTCCTCTTGGCTTGTGAAGTAAGATCCTAGTATATATTATAACATACCAAGAGAATGAAAGGACGATTCGACAGAGATTCTATACACGGTAAGACCGATTCCTAGAGAATACAATTCTTGAGACTATATATCTAAGTAGAAATATTTTATTTATCGAAGCATTACTATTATTATCAATTAGGAAAATTTTAGCAGTACAATTGTGGTACAATTGTGTTATTTTGCCATTATTGCGTACACTGAACAGTGGGGAGGACACAAAATTTTTTAAAAATAAATAAGGTATTTCTAAACGGATAATCATATCAGAATCAAATTTCACATAAGTATAGCAGACGCGTATTTTCATTTACGTTTTCAATATCAATTCTCCAAGCAGTTCACGAGTATAGTACTGATGTCTCAAAATAGGATGCAAAATTTTGTAATGCTTGCTATTTTTTTTATTTCCCATTCGATTTAAGTTTGTTTGCTTTATTATAGTCCTTAATGAGATCTAAAAGAAAATTGAAATTTCTTAATTTTTCAAATATCGGATCCACATATCAACTGATTTTTTTTTAATTTTCCTTTTGTTAGTTAAAGGACAAAATTTAAAAGCGTCCCAAAAAATCGTATGACATTATGTTTTCTGAGTTGAAAAATACTTAATTTTGAAATCGAATATTGGATTTTCGAAAATTTTTGCCATAATGAGCTCCATCACTATTTTATATATAAAAAAATTTGTTGAAACCTACAACAAATGTATATTTATGAGAAAGTAATTGCATTTTTCACTCTAGCCCAGGTAAAGCACTTTTGACTTTGATATATTTTACATGAAAATTTTGATTTTAGTCTATATGTTCTAAAATCATAAAACGCTGATTTAAAGACAATTATCACTTTTTAAAACACTCATGTGTATGCATTTTTTCTCATTGCCAAAGTGTCAAATGGGCCTTGAACCAAATATGGATTTTGTAGGCAAAACCATAAATATTTCCATTTTTGAGATATCTTGCAACTATCTTAGGAAAACGAATAACAAATCAAATAAAATATACTCCATTACTATTGATTTTCTAAAAGAAATTTTGCAAAATAATATGTTTCATTAAAAGTCTTCCCCCTCCCCGGCCCCTAAAAAAACAAAACGGGTCAAGCTGTATCCGTCTCTGATAACTTCTAAGTACATATTTAAATTTTTAGCATGGTATTTGTAAGCATTTGCTGCAACTGAGCTCGCAATTTCAAACTAATTTGCTAAAATGCAATAGTAGAAGTAGTGAATAAATGCAATTGTAGAAGTAGTAATAAACAGTGTTTTATCTCATTATTTTGCCCTCAGAACTTTTTCTGGGCCACAATTGATTCCCTTGAGCCACGTTTTGGACGTTGAGAGTAAGCAAAGCCAAGGGAAAGTAGTCCCCCTATATTAACAATCTCGAGCTCACTTCACAAAATTTGCTAAAAATTATAGATTTCTCTTACCATTCTAAAAAGCTGATATATGTAGTTTCTTTTTTCTCCTACTCCTGGAAACTCTGTTTAGTAGTTTCCTTTATTTACATACACTCATACTACATAAGTGTATTATAAGATACATATTCCTTGAAATAATGACATTAAGGGTCGAAATTGTGTTTTCAAATTAATCGATTTGGCAAATTACATATACATATATGGTACATAAAGCGATTTATTCTACACCAAATTTATATTCTTTTTAACTGCCACCATATAGCATATAATTATAATATCGAAGATATAATACTTGAAGCCTACAACATTCAATTGGCAATTAATTTAGTTTCCATGATACAAATGTTTTCTCTGTGTAGTGGTATTTAGGATGTATGTAGGTATATAGTAGTAGTGTGTGTTTATGTGCTTGAGTAGGCATTTGTATTTGGTAAGTTGTCTCAGGCAACAAAAATGAAGTTAACATACTTTATGTTTATATTTATATACAAACAAAATGCTTTGGAGAATAAAACCCTCAGTACTATCGCTTGATGTTGGCTTAAATTACAACAAGGAAATAATCATATGTAAAATTGTCTTAAATTATTTAGAAAAATGAGCTTAAAGGAAGCAAACGTGATACGTAAACAAAGTGGGGGAAATAATGAATATTTTGAATGAAAAACAAATAGCGTAAATAATATATTGTATTACTTAGGAAAACAACAGTTTTTGAGTTTGTTTTTTCTCATTATAAACAGCATTGGGGACGAAAGGACATATTAAGACTGAGATAATGAATATGGAATCATTTAAAAACATTTCTAATCCATTAATGTTATTTGCATAAGTATTAATTTTCTAACCAAATTTAAAATTTTTGTGAATAATATGTTACACTATAGTAGTAGGCTTCTTTCCACAGTTTTGTTTATTTTATTCTTGAAAATTTTAAAGACAAATTATTTAATAAATGTGTATTTGTACTGCCTGAAATTTGTTGAGCATTTCTTAAATAAAATGAAATTTTAATTTCTTTGCTATGTTAAATTTTTAGAAAATTATTTGTGTAAACCTACTTTCTATTAACTTTTTTGAACAAAAAACTAATCTAATTTTATTGCGAACTTTGGTATTTTGAACTCAAATCAAGCAGAAACATTTTTTTCATTTGTCGTACATATTTTTAAATATTACGGATTTTATATTTCAGTCATGTACATAATTTGTTTTGTTCTTTTTGTTTAATTTTTAGGGGAATAATGGAACGTTTTACTAAATTATTAAATTGCGCAAAAACACCTTGCGTGCTGAGAGTATTCATCTCTGTGTATATGTATCAGGAAATCTTGCTGGGTTTTAATTTTTTTCTTATTTTATTCCTGATATAAGAACTTTTTTTTTATTGACTTTCAATTATAATCGCAGCATTTTTTTTTTCATTGGAATGTGTTGTTTGTGTGTGTAGCGCTAAAACGAAATACGCCATAGCTCGAATATATTGTTTTGTTCTGCTGTGTCATTATTTAATTGGGGCTTATCGTTCAACCTTTATTTTCTATTTTTTGTTTTAATATATCATTGATTTTTCTCCCTTCACTTTCGTTGGCATTATCTATTATTATCAAAAACCTGATGATAAAACCACTTCTGCATCAATATTGTATGTATTGGTTAACACAGACACATACTGACAACACGTTTTTTATGTAAGCTGTAAGAAAAATAAAATATTGATGAAGTTGTTGTTATCATTATTCTTGTTATTTTATATGTTTCCTTTCACAAACAACAAGAGAGAGAAAACTTGCGTAAATTTATAATTTATAATACAATTTAATTTTTAACTTAATTTTCCGCCTTTTTCGTATGTAGACAGAGGATTGGCATATTAATTTGTATTAAAATTGTTGTTCATTAGAGTAATAAACTTTTTCTTATTTTGTAAGAATTTTCAAATTAATTCAAATTAATTGTAGAGTTTGTCCACTCCACATCAAATCAACTAAGAAAAAAGGGTGAAATGGACCTCACCCATTCCAATGTCAATGAAATCGGTATGGCATTTTTCTAGTGTAAGAAAAACACGGATATAACATATTTGAGTCCTGGATCATCTAGTTATGGAGATATGACATCATTAAGATGAATGATATATCTTAAAAGGTTTATTTATTTAATTATTTATTATTATTATTAGAGTTTAGAACAAAAAATAGTTATGACAAGTGCTCAAAGATAACTTTTTTAACCATGTAGCGTTGTTAGTACATTTTATTACTGTTGGTAAGTTGTTCCAGAGACGGATAGCATTAATAAACAATTGCCATTCAGACATTAGACTTCGATATCTTACAGGTATTAGATTATTAGTGCGATTTAAACTGCCAAGCCGCAGTTTTTCAAATAAATATGCAGGCATTTTCGTGGTAATAATTTAATGTAGAAATAACATAATTAGTTTTTTTAAGAGGTCATCAAATTTAACACCGTAAGGTTTCTTTGCAAAATTGGACATGCTATCAAATCTACGACGCGCAAAGACATATCTCGCAATGTTGTTGAACAGCGCATTTAGTTTGCGTGTTGATTCTGCATCACAGGAGGTGTAAATTTCGCATCCGTACAATAATGAAGGCACTAGGTATATTTTAGCCAATACTAATCTAATTTTCATCGGAGTATAATGATGAGTTAACCAAAGGGTTCTTAGTATGTAGTATGTCTTATCACAGACGTATATTATATGATCACCCTAAGTGAGAATAATGTTGAATATGACGCCCAAGTTTTTCGCGCTTTCAACTACATCAATCAGCTGACTATTTATAAATATGTTAGGCTTTACAATTATTTAACTTGTTCTTTTTCGTAGGAAAATGCACTTCGATTTTTTGAGTTTAAGCTGAGACAATTTGATGTGGTCCAGGTAAAAACCCTGTTTAGATTACTATTTAGTTTTGCTGTGCAATCTTCTGTTGCGTCGTCGTTCCTGCTACTCATGTATAATTGTGCATCATCAGCTAGGAATGTGACCTCGAGTCGGAAAAATCGATTACTCAATAATCGATTTTTTTTGTGTAGATATAAATCGAATTGTAAAAAATCGATTTAAAAAATAATAGATTTTTTTTTATACGAAGAATGCCTAACCGATGTATTAGTGAAAATATATTATGAATATTTAATTAAAATTTAATTCGACTGAAAATTATTCACATACAAATTTTTAATACTCCTAAAAATTTTATTACATTAAAATTGTGCAAAACAATAAGATTAAAATATTTAAAAATTTTTTAGTCTCAAAACTAAAATAGAAAGCACATCACTTGCTAAAATTTAAGTTTAGATAATGAAAAAAAAAACGAATATTAGTTGTTATTATAACAAATAATCGATTTATTAAAAATCGATGTTTACCTTTAATAAAATCGATTACAAAAAATTAATCGATTAAATAAAAATCGATTATGTATTCACTTCCCTATCATCAGGAGAAATAAGTATTTTAGAGTGTAGCAAGTGCTCGGGTAGGTCGTTCGCATATATTGAAAATAGTAAATGGACCTAGTAACGAACCCTGCGGGACGCCTCTGCGTATTGGTAGAAATGTTGATAATGTATTATTGCTTTCCACACACTGCATGTGCTCTTCAAGATAGGATAACATTAGTTTAACGGATGTTGAAGAAAAGTTCATAAATTTGCTAAGTTTTATATTTTCAGGATCGTATGGTCAACAGCATCAAACACTTTGGAGTGATCCAACAAAACTAGCATAGCTAAATGGCCATCATCTATTTCTCTCCTTATATCGCCTGCTATGTCAGCCAAGACAGTTATACAGCTGTGTTTGGCACGGAAACGGGACTGTCGCTCAGTAAGTAGCTTATTAACCGTGATGTATGATGTAATTTGATTATGCAGGATGCTTTCAAAGAACTTTGACAAATAGGGAAGGATTGATATGGGCCGAAGTTCATTGTTTGTTTTAGGTATCAGCAGTACCTTTACTTGTTTCCATCTTAGAGGATATTGGCTTGCAGTAATGATTTTATTGAAGATATGGCCTACTATTAGTAAAAGTGAGGGAAGTAATAACTTAAAATTCTTGGGATGTATACCATCTACTCCAATTGCGTTTGACTTGATAGAAACAAAACTTAAAAGTACTTCTAACTGACTAACACAATCAAAGGAAAAAGGTTGTACCGTTGAATGACTTGATTGGTAGTCATCATTAAAATTTGGATCAGCAGCTTGCGTCTCATTGTTAACGAATTTTTCGTTGAATTTTTCGATCTTTGAGCTGTATCTTCAATAAAATAGAACTAACAATAAGTAATCAAATCTTAGGTAAAAATATTTAAGTTTTAAGGCCAATAAAAATATTAGCTTCTGCGGTTGGTTCTTAGGTTGTCTAAAAGTACCTCCTTCTCAGCCGGGTGTGGCCTCCAAAGTTAATGATGTTGCCGGCTAGGGGATTTGGGTGCACTCAAGTTTTTTACATATCTTGTCACATCCCTATGGTAAATGGAACTGACACAAAAGAAGTAAATTGACCGGTCCCCAGGTGGTAGGGACCAGTCCGAGTTCTAGCACTTCCTATGAAGCGAACCAGCCACTTTTACATGGGGATGGCCTAGGATGAGGTTAATTGATACTTTGTATGCACCTTGTAACTTGTGTTTGAACTATAAAATGGAGTCCTAATCGGTGTAGAATAATATAGATTATATATAAATATTATTCTAAAATGGTTAATATGTGACCATTTATACAATATGTATTTTTTTACCATTCACTACCAGTCTCATTTTCTCAAGTCATAGGACGAGTACTTTTGGATCGTTTGTCACAAAATTTTCCGTAGGAATGTTTTGAAAATACAATCTTAACCATTAAAACATCTAGATCTTTATGAATGCACTGGTACGAAGAATTTTATTTTGTTGTCTTTGAATTTTCTCTACATTTGATGCCAAGGCAGTGCTTCATAACTAGATGCCATAGGACCATATTGGGTTTAAATTAGAGTTGTATAACAGAAGTTTACAATCCAGGGTTAGTGTAGAATTCCTTCCAATGAGCCAAGGTGAATTAGTTTTATCAGGTGGTGTTGATTCTAAAACAACTACAACATTACAATAAAATTTGACATCTCAGCACCTATGTCAACGTATAAAAATTTTGACATACGAGCATCTAATTTGCGGAAAAAAGTAGAGCAGCTGTGCTTATAATATCACCTGTATAAATCCACCTTGCAATGAGCCAATTTATTTGAGCCACTTTTAATTTCATTTGGGTTACCTCTGCATTTATATGGGATCTCCATGATAGACGACGATCAAGATGAACACCGAGATATTTAACTTCAATGTGTTGCGGTATAGTTTGGCTATTAAATTGAATAGGCGGGCATGTTTTTCTGCGCAATGTAAAAGTAATATATAGAAATTTTTTCATTAATTTTTAGCCGCTATTGTTTTAGCCATTTTTCCAACTGAGTATAAGCCCTTGCAGTTTGCGGGATGCTTCTTGATGGATTTTGTAAATATTTAGAAAAGATGTACCATCAGCGAATGCTGATATGTGTATATTACTGCTTATCGGTCATAGGCATATATAAGATATAATATAGGACCACGGATGCTGTCTTGGGGAACTCCGGCTTCAATCGGCTGCGGGGGATCAGAAAGTTACCTACCTTAACAACAAATTTGCGTTCACTTAAGTAGCTTTCTAAGAGCTTCACAACAATGTAACTAAAAAATTTTCTCGGACCACATTAAAGTATGCAATTTTTTTTATAAATCCGAAAATTAGAATCTATTCAACTTAAAAATGTTCAATTTTAAAATTTTAAAAAATATATACATATCTGTACCGACAAGGAATAACGATTAAACTCAATTTTTTCAAGTTGTCGAAACAGAATTTTAAAATCTCTGTCTAAAATCAGGGAATTTAGCAACTTGGGACCAAAGGGTGAAGCTATAGACAAAAATGTAGAAAAAATTAGAAAAATTAATGGAATCTTGGACATCGATTCAAGAAATTGGTAAAAAATCACAATTTGAGAATGATTCGATTTTTATTCCGCGTCATTGCTGGTACAAAGTCAGATGTGCAGATGTGTACATACAATATATTTGGTGCAGCTTTCCCCTTGCATTATACAAATCTGTTCTTTCCCTTCTTTGAAATAGAAATATCTTAGCTCAAAATCTATAGATTTTTGCAATCAATCTATTAATTTGAATAACCATTTTTTTTTCTAAAAACAATTTTCAAATCTCTTCTAATTTTTCAAATTATTGAAAATGCTTTATAAATTTATTATAAGTTCTTATGACGTTTAAATAGTGAATATCTTTGAGATAGCAAATGATGAATATTAAAGAGTTTTCATTTATGTTTTTAAATAATATATGAAACAACTTGAAGCCATTTTAATTAAAGCACTTAGCAAGTTTTCCTGCAATCTATACAAAATGCGAATTAGACGAAGTTTTGTGTTTTTTTAAATATATTTTATGTGACAATGTCTTTTTTTAGTACATACATATATCCATATACTAAATTTACAGGTAAGGCTCGATTTACGCGGTAGTTGATTTATAGCCATTTGATCAATAATAGTAAACATTTTTTCAATTACGCGTTCTTTTTACGCGAACTTAATATAAAACGATTAAAAAATTATGGCACACATCAACTGCGTGGTAAAAACATGTACATATTAGTACATAATTAATACAACTTAAAATACTTTTAGTGTTTTTATAAAATGTCTTAGAAATGGCTCAAGCAAAAATGTAATTACCAAACGTAATGTAATAAAGTTAAAATTTTGTACTGAAAAATGGAGAAATTATACAAATCTAGCAAAATGCATTGATTGTAATGGGTCAACAAAAAGAACAATCCAAAAAAATTAAAAAAAAAATCGATCTATTGTTTTCTATTGGAGTTACTGATACAGCACACACACAAAAATTATCCCCAAAAATTTTACAAAAAAAATCTGTCTAAAAATAAATTTCATTTTCAGTAAATGTTCTTTACTGAATCAATGAATTATTTTATTTTGACTTTTATTTAGAGCAAAAACACCAAAAAACAACAATCAAACCCCGTTTTCTGTGTTGTAAAAAAAAAATAACGCCGATGACGACATACACACAAATAACAACAACAACAATAATAGCAAAAGGAATGCGATTGTACGAAGTGTGTTTAATGAAGATTTTTGAGTGAATCAATTCGTTAATGTTGTTGCGCTAATTCTCATAAATTTTTTAGACTTTTTAGATCAGAAACTGGCAAAACATATCACACGGATGTACTCAAACGTATTAACTAAAAGTAAATAAATCAATCAATATGTCATGAACTTTCAAACAAGCAGGTTGTGTTATCGCTTGTATCTTGCTATTGCTTTATATACAGAAACAAAAACTTTGTAAGCTCGAGATTTGCAAAATAAAGCCCATAAAAATTAAACTTTGTATGTATCTTATGTTTGGTTTAAGCCATATGTTAAATTGCTGGTCCCAGAAAAAGATATTGTACTAATCCTTAACATTATTTTACGCGAATTTAGGTCCTAACAGACCGCGTGAATCGAGGCTTACCTGTATGATAATACTGAAAGTCAATACTGTTCTATAAAATAAATTGTGTAAGTAAAAAAATGATTTTTGTTAACATAAGACATTATTCAAATATATGTTTATAGAAATTCCAAATAATATTTCAAGTGAAAATTTTTTGCCTTAGTGTAGAGTATATTCACCACAAAAGACTTGATGCATTCTAGGAATTTCTTTTTCTATACTTTACTTAAAATGAAAATTTCAAAAGGGAAATGTAATAACCTTCAGTATAAAAAGATTAATCAACACCCCTTGAAATAGGATTTTCTTCATACATACATACACATACATATACATGTGTACGTCTGGAAAATTTCGCTTTTACTTTGGCATTCCTGCCATTCAAGATTTTAAAATTTTATGGTTTTTGCAGAATGTTTTAGTCTATATAGATATCTTCAAAAATGTTCATACTACATATAATAAAGTTGGAAAATAAAAACTTATTCATATTGTGTTGTTAGAAAAGAGGTTATTAAAAATTGTAAAGAATTTACTGAAAATCTTCTGTTTTTCGTGTTGGCGTTTTATTTGAGATGAAAAATAATAATATTTAACTCAAAGAGATATGATGAATTTGTGAACGGAGTGTTTTACTTTAAACCTTTTTATGTCTTTTGTTGCATATAAAATAAAATCATATATTTTATATATAAAAGGCAAATATTTATGTAAATTACCCTTTTATCGGCTACTAAAATTGAACACTGAAAGGAAGATTTGAAACCATCTCCTAAAATGTTAGATTTATTCAGTTTAATTAATGTTATTATATATTAACATTAACTAATATATAAAATATATACCTATTTTTATTTCTGTAAGAGCCCAATTGATTTATTGACTGCAAAGTAAAAATTTGGGGCTTTAAGGCTATATTACACCACAGCTAAGGGCTTTTGGAACTGTTATATTTCATCAAAACAAAATATTTTGGTTGTCAGTAACCTTCACAGTATATCGAGACAAAAAATATAAAATAAAAAGAAACCGTACAATTTTTTAGTTATATAGCACTTGAGGGCCCGGGACTATTAATATTAATTCCCCAACAACATTTGAAAATCGAGTCTTCATGCGAAGAAATACTCTTTTTAATGACTATATGAAAAAATACGATTTAAAAACTCTTTATAGGCACTTATATCATTGGGTTATCACATAGCATAACTTTGCATACAAACTAAACTAAATAAAGAAATTGCAATATAGGAAACTGGGCTTAGTTCCACAAACCTGGGTCCCATGATTGAAGAAATAACGACCATTTCTTTTGTTTAGCTAGTTTCTAAAACAAAATAGTTCTTATATAATGGAAAAAATACAAGGTTTATTAAAACTCAGTATGTGGTTGATACCCGCAGACTCGCTTCATTCCCGTGTATCGTTAAAACATTCCATAACTACTAAAATAAGAATTATAGTTTCAAGAAACTTCTCACATAATACCCATAGTATTTAGACCAAATCTCGTCTAGTTCGGAGAGCGCATACCTTTTTCTCAAATATGTTACTGATGTGAGAAAATCATGAATTTTTGTATAAATTGGGGTTATTCACTTAATAGTGAATAAAATCAAAAATTGTGGATCGATTTTAGTGAAATATAGCTTTTTTGAGCATATTTTTCTAAAGAGCTATTTAGTTTGGCACTGAATTGCGATATTACAGAAATTCGACATATATATTCTACTCTGACGTGCGCATTACAGTAATTAGTTCGATTCAATTAATCGGGTTTCTGTTTTTATCTTTTTATCGCTCTATTAATTAATAGAGGTTTTATTTAATAGTTTATTAATCGGTTAATTTTGGATTAGTGTGATTAATAAAAATTTTCGATAAATTACTTACATAAATAATTACACAAATTATTTATTGTTTTGAGATTTTATTACTAACAAAAAAAATTAATGTAAAGTCAACATGACGCTATTTGGATTGGAAATCATATTTGCCCAATTCACAAGCTCTCTCAGTATTGTGTATTTATCCTCTGAAATACACCTTGTGAACAGTCATATTTACTGTCTCGGTCTGGACAAAGGAAGAACATGATACATACAAATACTCTCTGAGAAAAAAAAGTCAACAATAAATATACACTACTGTAAAGTAATACAGAAATACACATGATACAGAGATAGAGCTAGCTTGTGAATTGGGCAATTAAATGTACAAGAAATAATTTGTTGTTTAACTCGGTGGTGTTTATTTGCTTTGTTCATTACAACAATTCACTGTTGTGCTTATTTGTGTGACTTGTTGTTGTTTATTGTTACAAGTGTCGGCTATGTAGACGACAAAAAACGAATTACCAGCAAAAACTTACTGCTGCTTGCTTAAAATTGCCATTGTTTCATTTTAATATTAAACGGAAAGTTATTAATCTTACCTTAAATTTCTTTGATTTAAAATTTATCACTATTAAAACAACTTTGTTATAAACAGTAAATTTCATTTTAAATCAACATGACTATAACATTAATTTCCAATAAATTTTATGTTAAATAGTCGTTTAAATCATGTTGAATTAATATAAACCTAATTTTATATACGATGGTATTTATTTAGTGTATAGCTAAAGTAAAGTTTGAAGCTCATGTGGCTGCAGTGGTTAGCACGTGGACTATAACGCAGGTGGCACGAGTTCAAGTCTTGGCTGGGGCAGCCAACTACACCACAAAGTTTTCTGATGCCTATGCGAATACACATCACGTAAGTAAGACAATTAATAGAATAGGTACATTACAGTCGTGTTGTCTTAATTCAATTTTAATTCAACTTGATTCTTTATGTTGTTTCAATATCAAATTCACATTAAATCAACTTGAGATAACTTTGATTCAACATGATTCTTCGTGTTATTCCAATATTAAATTCCCGTTTTTCAACTCGAAATAACTTTGATTCAACATGATTTTTCGTATTATTTCAGTATTAAGTTCATATTCATTTTACTGTACTGGAATGTTAAATCAACATGAAATATAGTTATTTCAAAAGGATAAATGTTCTTTTAAGATTATTGTAAATCATGTTGAATTAACATGAAACATCTATGAAGCAAAAATATTAAATTGAAATTTTTTTGTGCGAAAAAAAGCAATTCTTGAACCAAATCGTAAGAAGAATTTATTCTATTGTGCCATTAGTGACTGCTTTTATATTTTTTTTCAGCTCTTAGCACTTGTTAGAGTTACGGTTGATTCTTCTAGCAGGCAGTTTGCACTAGCTTCATATATTGTCATGCCAGAGTATCAAAGTTCAGCACTGGACACTCTACAAAAAAGTTAAGTTCCAAAATCCTTAGTTTTTGTTTTCGTACTTTATTTTTAAAAAGCGTTACTGAAAATATTCCTAAGTTAAGGTATTTTAAACTTGAGGTCGTCACTCATTAAATCTAATGCTTGAATTTGTAATTGAATTATTTGCATGCAATAGTATTATTGATTTTCATTAAAGTAGTTATAAATCAACAATTTTTTACAGTAGCATAATCTTTAATAAACTCTTTTATAAAACTTTGTATGAAAAATAATTTCACAACACATAATTACACACATAAAAAAGGCTTTTAAATACTTAAACAAATAAAGTTTTGTTAAATCGGTTAAGCAGTTAATCAAGCAAAATTATTCGATTTAATAGTTAATCGAAAATATCTAATTTTAAATTAATCAAATAGTTAATCGGGTAGTAATTAATTGGTTAGCCGATTAACCATTAACCGGTTGAATAACCTACTCATACTGTTGGCATTTTATAGCCGTCTAAACTTGGGCATCTTGGCCAGTTTTGACAAAAGTTTGTAATTTTTCTGATTTTTGTACTACTTAAGACAATATTTTTGGTTTTATTTTATACTTGAGTACATATGAAAATGGGATTGAAGCAAAATAAACCAATGGCAACACTAAAAAAGTACAGTTTAATATCAACTTGAAAGTGATCTAATTCTCGTATTTAATTTTCACGAAAAAGTTGTACATATAAGAATTGAAATCACATTCAACAGAGCCACCTGACAAGTGGTCATAAGCAAAATATATGTTTGCACTGACGATGGAAGAGCAGCGGTTTCCGAAAGTGGTGCCATTCTGTTCTGCTGTGTACGTTGAAAGATTAAGTTGATGTTAATTTTTCCTTTGTCTCTTGGATTATAATAAAACTATATAAATGCATACATATTTTAATTCATTACATATACTAAAAAAAAGTATTACAAAAATACTGCGTGCTTCTATTGTTTAAAAATTCTTTATATTTTTAGACAAATTGCTTATTACTCCAGATTTGAATGTTTTTAAACATATTATGTTTAAAAATAAACACTTTTAAGAGCAAATTTGTATTTTTTGCCGAAAATTGGACAAATTATATTTTTTTGTTCCAAATAACTACAAAATCGATGAAATTTTATACAAGGAGAAATTTTCAACACAAATTTAGGCAATATATGATCCTAAATTTTAAATAATGCTCTAGAGTGTAGACAGCAAACCTGCGACATCGCGCTTAATAGTTTAAAATACTGTAGATAGTATTCTAAACTATTAAGCGCTACAATTCTCTTTGTTAATTCTAATGTATTTTATATGTTGGTGCAATTCTAACCAAAGAATTTGGTTAGATTTATCAATATATTATTTTGGATGTAGTGCTCGTCGAATTGACGAACATTTGTATCCTAGAATTAAAAGTTTTTTTTTAAACATAATTTATTACTACATTCGATATATATAACAAAGCTACATATTTCACTTATGTATTCTGCTTTACTTAATCCTTTTTTGTTAACAAAATAATTATGTCTTTTTGAGGGCCATTAATTAGATTGCGAAATTAAATTTTCTGGGAAAAACAAACTTTCAACATAAAAAATACCCAGTGAATTATAATATATATTATATATATATTTTTGTTTGTTTTCATAAATATAAATAAAAGTTATACAAAACCCCTTAAATGTTGCTGCCGAGTGGTTAACCACAATATAGTAGAAAAATGTGGGTATAAATATAAGGCAAATGACAGCAGGAATAATAATGCAGAAAGCCATAAAACAGTTATCTAACATACTCCCAAATAAACAGAGGCTCCAATTGTGTAAATAATAATGAAATCTGGCTGGCACAGCCATACATTTAGTAGACCCCGCCATACATATACATGTATACACAATTATAATGTAGACCATTATACGCACGCACAAATTTATAAACACCCACACTTAAGCATAATAACGCATATTTTTACACAAATTCTGGAATAGCAATGGAAAGGAAAGCAGTTCAAATTCGTTGTATTTGTATGATTTAAATTATATGCAGATAAAAGTTGAGGATTTTTTTTGTGCAAAAATAAGATAGAATAAAAAATTAAAATCGGCTTATCATTATAATAGCCATAGAAAATTTTGGAACATAAAATTGGTATACGTGCCTTTTGTGTACATATGTTGACAGTCGTTTTGTTCGGTCACTGTTTCAGACTTTTTAAGGCAACCAGCCTTAGCTTAAAATGAGTTAAACATTTGTCTGCGGTTAAGCTGTTGTTTCTTGTTGAAATAATGGGTATAAATTAAATATAGATTTTATGTTTATTAAACAAAATGGCGATACACTCGTAAGATTTTAAGGAAAACATAGCAAAGTATTAAAGTTTTACTTTAAAGTCGATTAAAGTGTTTTTGGTAAGCTTAAATAAAAAAATGCATTTTAATTAATTAAGAGGATATTAGAAAAAGACCTTTATTCAGCATTGTGAATGGTACAACAAAAAAAAATAAAATAAAAATATTGATTTGTACGCACAAACATTAAAGTTTATGGGATTTTATATAATAACATTTTATTGTCGAAACGGTTATTTTAAGTGAACATAAAAAATCTAAGTCAGTCAAGATGTCCAATGAATGTACACAGAAAAAAACCTATTCTAAAAAAACTTTTAAACGATTTTTCTTTAAGCTTGATCTTCATGTTGCTTAATTACTTGCTTGGCTTGTTTTTTATAACGTTTTATTTACATTTTACTTCAATGCCAGCAAAATCTTAAATAACACAGGACAACACTCAAAAATTTTCCAGACTTTTGTTCATAGTTCTTGGTTAAGTTAAGAGTGCTAATTATGAAAGCATCATTAGCTTTTCGATAGGAGCTCTAGCTTTAAGGATATTATGACATTTATTATTGGTTTAACTTACTCAATTGTTTGCAATACTTTCTTAATATTTCAGGAAGGGTCGTCCAAAACTTAAAATACTTTCTTAATTATTATACAGAAATCTATTTTATTTGAGTACAGTCACATTGCTGAGTATATCAGGATATCTTATTGTTATTGTGAGGATATTAAAAATCTTATGTTTTTGCTTTAGTCCCTAACAACTTTTTTTGAAAACTTTCTGAAAAAAAATAGTTGATCCTTATGTATTTTCGTTCTTGGAGATATTGTGCATTATTTAAAAACACAAGTTTAAAATTTTTCTTTTCTAATGCCACCCAAACCATTTTGGATTTTATGTCACATTTGTAAATTTGCTACTCATGGTTATTTGTAAAAGACGTTCTATAAATAATCCAGACAGCTTCTGTGTTATTTGTGGTGATTATATCGCAAGCCTGTCACGGACTGTATAAAAGCTGCATATTTCAAACGTACGATATTATCATCACAAATAACACAAAAGGTATCTGGATTGTTCTTAAAACGTCTTTTATACGTAATCATGAGTAGCAGTAAAAGTATTAAGTATTCGTATGGAGGAATATTACAAATACATAACAGGTAAAACTATGATCCAATAATCAGCTCAATGCAACTCAACAGCTGTTTATTGTTTACTATAGTAAACATAAAAAGAATTTTTTATATATGGAGTTTGTTTGACATCTTCATGATTATGGAATTTCTGTTTTAAAAATGCATAGACCTAATTATTGGCTCATGGCTAAAACTATTTCAGTACGAGTTTTTACTTAAAAGTTCATTAATTTTAAACATTTAGCAGAGAAATGTAGAAATAATACATATCCCATTTTGCAGTTTTAAACAGTTTATTCAGATTTTTTTTAATAGAAGTAACACACTCAGAGAACAGACGCTGAAGTGAAGAGCGAAAGAGAAAAGAGAGAGGGAGAGATGTAGATAGAAAGCTTAAGTCTTATTTCTATTAATATCATTACTTCGAATGTATTTGCTTGTGAATCCAAATTGATTATTAGACTAAATTTCGTAACGTTGTATTCAGAAAGAATTGGGCATGATTAATATTTTAAGAAACAAGGGAAAAATTTATATCAGCTTAATTTTTCAACGTGCACAGCAGAACAGAGTAGCGCTACTTTCGGAATCCGCGACACTTCAATCGTCAGTGATCACGTGTCTTTTGTTTATCACCACTTGTCAGGTGGCTCTGTTGAATGTGATTTCAGCTCTTATATATACTCTAAATTTGTGTTGAAAAATTCTGATTGTCTAAGATTGCACCGAGTTTGTAGTTATTTGTAACAGAAAAACATAATTTGTCTAATTTTTTCGCAAACATACAAATCTGATGTTAAAAGTATTTATTTTTGAACAAAGTATGTCTAAATAATATTAAAATTTTTAATATTAAGCAATCTGTCTAAAAAACAGCAGACAAATGTTGCACGCCATATATTTCTTCGGTCATCTGTGGTACTTAAAGGTTTTTATATATAAACTTTTTAAGTATTTGTAATTAAATATTTTTAACTTATAAACAAAATTCTAAGGCATTTTCTAGTTTTAATAAATGTAATGAACTAAAAAAATATACTTCATAAATTTTTGTTAAAGAAAAAACTTTTCAAATGAAATATATTTAGTCCAAGTGAAAAAAATTTAACATAAAGTATAATACGCCTAAGGCTTAATGGTAGCTACGATATCAGCCTGTCAGCCTCCTGGTCACGGTTTGAAGCTGCACACCGCCAATCGCTTCGCAGGCGTTTCTATATTATTTTTTTGTATTATATTTAATTTGTTCAAAAACCAACAAACAGAATGCTTGTCTAATTTTAGGTCGATAATAGCACATGTTTATAGTAGCACATCGCGTTCCAGAAAAATTTTACCCGTTAAAGACTACACTCTAAAACACTTTTGTTGAAAATAAGTCGATAATAGTCGGAGACACTGTACCGATTATTATCGACCTAAAATTACATACGCATTACTTTTGAACAAAATGTTTTTACTAAAAAAGCGATTGGCTGCGTACAGGTTTGAACCGCGACCTCCTGATTGCTAGTCTAACGTATCTACCATTCAGCCATAGCCGTATTATACTTCCACTTGGACTAAATATGTTTAATTTGAAAGGTTTTTTCTTTAATAAAATCACTACAAAGTCGATGTAATTTTAGACAAGAAGAAATTTTCAACACAAATTTAGACAATATATGATCCTAAATTTGAAGTAATGTTTTAGAGAGTACATATCTTCTGTGGTCACAAGCCTTAACCGCCTAAGTCTGTTTTCCAAGGTTTTTTGGAGAGCAGTTTAAAGTTTAAAATCCTCACTGCAAATGAGGAGTTGCTTTTTTGTTGTTTATTTTTTTACAGATTGCAAGGAAGCGTATTCTTTTAATTATCTCTTTAAAAAATAGTTCTTTAGCGTTGCAGTCAAGAGATAATAGCGAAAAAGACACTTAGGCTATTATGGCTTATGGAGTACAAAAAATTTAAAATGCTTAAGTTGTGTTAGGCTTATGTGCCTCAAGAAAAAACTAACTTTTAGTGCACCTAAGTCAACTTAAGTCTTTATTTCATGTCAACATTTGTATGATTTTATCTCTCATGTTGAGTTAAGTTCTTATTCCTTACTGATAATTCATAATTTGTCGACTTATGTTATATTTTCACTTTGGATTCCTTGAACATATAAATTTTTTCTAAGATATTAGTCTTAAAAAGCACCTTTTATTTAATTTAAAAATAAAAGTTTTACAAAGATTTTTTTTGTGGTAAGAGTTATGTGACATCAGTATATATTTTAAAGATCAGCAATATCCACTTATGTAACATACTCGTTCTTAAATGAAGATTAAATTAAAAAAATCTAAAAATATCAATAAACTAACTTTTATCCACTTACTTTTTTCCTTAGGACGTTCTTCCTGAAGCTTTTCTAATTCTATCTTCTTTAATGCTCTGTCAGACAATTTGCATATAATTTTTTACAAAAATTGTTAAGAACTCTTAAATCAATCACCAAGATTTATAATTCTCCTCAATGGTCTATCTCGACTTAGTGACTAATTTTTTAAAAAATTTTCAATATTCATAGTTTGAATTGGAGACTAAAGTCTACTTAAACAACAATTTTTCTTAAACTCAAATTTGGAATAAGAATTTAACTTGAAATAATATTTGCGTCAAGTGATTTTTTAGTTTGGAAAAGGAACTCAACTTAATTTGTGCCTATCAAAAATCGATGCTGTAATTCGGACTAACAAAATAACTCAACTTAGGAAAATAAAATGTTTACTTTCTACTGCGGAATAACAACATAAGTTTGATTTAGGCAATAATAAAAACTGTATGTTTCTAATTATCATATCTTAAATTGATTTAGGCCATTATTCCAAAGTAAAAATATAGAATTATGAAACATTTAATTTGAGTTAGGAAACTAACGTCGATGAACTAATCCAAAACAATAATATAAAAAATTACTTAAGCTATTAGGTCTTTTATGGATTAAAGATTCAACAACGGGTCACTTTTATATTCAGTAGCATATAGCTAAATATATTCGAAAAGAATTGACCCCTTTTTCATTGAAATTGCTAAACAGCTTCTGATTTTATTCGCAATTTAATGACAGAACTGAGCTGATAAAGTTTTAATTTCCATAAAACCGTAGCAAATACAAACACAAAGAGAAAACAGAAATTGCTGTGGTATGCAAAATTAATTTTTATTCTCAGCTCTCTCGCTGAATTATAAATAAAATCAAAAGATGTGCACCAATTTCAATAAAAAAGGTCTCAGTTCTTTTGTAATACATTAAGCTACAATCTACTAAATGAAAAATAAGCTCGTTGTTGTATTTATATTTTTTATGCGTTCTTAAACACAAAAAATTCAAAATTGCCTATAAAATGTTTATTTATTTTTCGTTACACTTTTATGATATCACCGACAGTACTGAGCAAACTTAGAAACCTGAATAGAAAAACTACTTCTCAAATTATGCTACTATAAGTTATGAAAGTGCCTTTATATATTTCATAACGCCAGATCGCAAAAACTAGAGCTGATGGAAAAAATGGAGAGCAGATTCGCGCTCAGCGTTCCAAATAACTAAAGGAAGAGCCTTCATTTCTAGCGAAGGAAAAAGTTTTTCGAAATTTGTAAACATGTGTAATGAGTAAAGTGTTGCCGACTAATATCCTAATTTTCGTCAAAAGTGTTTTACATGCATGTAATGAACGTTTTTTTTTACTTTTTCCTTTAAAATACCCTGCGGAAAATTTGGTGACAAATGATCCAAAAGTACTCGTCCTATGACTTGAGAAAATGAGACCGGCAACATAAAAATAAGGATAGTGAATGGTGAAAAAAGACATATTGTGTAAATGGTCACATATTAACCATTTTCAGTCAATTTAGTTGGTACTCCGGCTAGTATTGTAGCAAACGGCACTGAACAAATTCGATGCATCTGGATCTAAGGCCTATCACATAGTATCTATATAATATTAATTGTCTCCCTTCAATGAGACTGGTATGCCACTCAGAAACCTGTTCCGTAACTATATTCAGATATTAACTCCAGCTTAACTGGTTTTATAACATTGAAATATAAGTTTACCTGTGGTGGAGTGAGTAGTGTACTAGCCTGTCATGCCGGAGGTTGTCGGCTCGAATCCTATCAAAAACACCGCTTAAAAATAGAATACAATTTCTACTTGGATTCGTAACAATAAAAAAAATAAATTAATCCAATATTACAGCTGTATTTTGGAATAATATTTATATATAATCTATCTATAATACACCGATTAGGACGTCATAAGATAGTTCAGAGACAAGTTACAAGATGCATACAAAGTATCAATTAAACCCATCCTAGGCCATCTCCATGTAAAAGTAGCTGGTCCGCTTCATAGGAAGTGTTAGAACTCGGACTGGTCCCCATCACCTGGGGATCGGTCACGTGACATGTTTTGTGTCAGTTCCATTTACCGTAGGGTAGTTATAAGTTTCTTTAGTTTATTGTCATGAAATATGTAAACATGAAAATATGGCTGCCAGATTGCCCATTTATCGACCCGAAGTCTTAACGATTTTTTGATTTGAGAAAAATTTTATAACACTAAATTCAGCAAGATTTCATATCACTGACAATTTAGAATTAACAGTGTAATGTTTTCGCACAGTTGTTCTATGAAACAGTAAAGAAATTAACTTTAAAAACTTGATTTTTTACTTCATAATTCGAAGCGATTTTTTTTCTCAACTTCGTCTGGTAGCAGTATTTATAAACAAAAGCCACCATTTTACAGAGCACTATCAACACTGTAGATTTATATGGAGCGTAAAGTGCAATGCCTTCCCCAATTAGTGTGGGTGATTTTTTTTTAGAAAAAATCATATAACCCTTTTGGAGAGCAAAATATTTTTAAGAAACGAACACCAAACTGCACTTCTTACATGTAGATGTAGCATTTTTTTTAGAAAATACGACACCATTAGAATAATTGAAAACTTTAATCTTTGTAGTTAAATATATAATTGAATTTTTTTCTGTGTATGTGTTTTACTATTAGGGAAACTTAAATATATCACAAATTTGCTTATAAGAGATTAAAAAATTCTTTAATATTTATTTTACTTTCATTCGCAGTTGGCGATTTACCTGTCAGTTAGTTGATTTATAGTGTAAATATGGTTTAATGGTTCTTGACAAAAGGTGTAAATTTTATATGATGTGGTTAACATTTTGCGGAGGCGGTAAGTAAATGTGAATGAATCAATGAAAAAGTGATATATGGTCATAACACCAAGTCACATTTTGAAAGTTTTACAGGAGACCGCAAAAAATGTTTAAAATTACAAATGGTACTATCTCTGTCCAACATATCGTTAATAAAATTACGTTATATTATAATACCGTTACTTATTAAAATGGAATTGGTGCTCTTTACCTCCTAGATGGTTTTTAGCAGAACTACTGTCCTTTGAAATATAGAAGTTATTGGAAATCACCCATCGATAGAGCAAAAAAATTCTGATTCCAACAGTATAAAAAAAACATATTAAAAAACATTACTTGGTGTAGTTTACCTCCCACCTACAAATATATTTGTGGTATTATACAATTTTTGTCTTTTGTGTGTTAAACTATACTGCCTGCAAGGTTGTTGGAGGGTAAATAAAAAAAAAACAGTATTACCTATACATTCAACATTAAGTTTAAAAAATACAAAAATAATAAACAAATAATAATAATTCATTTAATACATTATATTATACATTTAACACAATGTATATGTAGTTTCTGGGTCAATTGAAAAAACTTAATTAATGTGACATAAAATTTTATAGTTGATTAATTGAGTTTAAAAATGGAAGGCCTTTCTTTCAATTTGAAAACTTTTCAATAGTTCAAAAACTAAAAAAACAAATTACAATGCTGAGTAGTTTTTTAATATATTTTTAAATTATCCTTTTTTGAGCAAATTTATGAGCCTTCAAAAACATAATCGAAAAGCACAATATACTTTGTCATTTTATTGTGTTTTCTTTTTCATGTTATTCAATTAGTTTGTCACAATTGAATTAAATTACGTATTTGTACTTTCTTGTTTGTATTCAATTACAAAATTTTTGACAATGTGCGGCATAAAAAGAACAATACTAGTAAACACAATAGAAAGAAAAACTTTAATCAGAACAATACAAGTAAACACAAATGAAAGAAAAAATTTAGTCAGAGGATATATTAGTGTATGAAGTTTTCGAACTATCTGGGGCCCGTTTCTCAAACGCACAAGTTACAAATCTGCAAGTAAAATACACACAAAACAACAACAATATTAAAAAGTTTATTGTTGTTTTGTGTGTATTTTACTTGTAGATTTGTAACTTGTAGTTTTGAGAAAAGGGTCCCTGTAGTTCTACTACAATTTAAAGTGTTTTACTGGCCTAGTTTGTTACATTTTTGCACGCCTCATAAGCGAAGCGTTGAGGTGGGTACTGCTCTCACTTCACGCGAAACTACTCATTTTTCAAACTTAAAATGGCTCTATTATTATCATATATTGCACTTGTAAAAAATATATACACACACATATTAAGAAAAATAATATTTTTAACATTCATGACATTTTTAATGTCATTTTTATTATTTAAACTAATTAAAAAACTGTTTAAAAAAGTTCTGTCTTGGACGTCCGTTTGTCTGTATGTACGGATCCTGTATGTGGTCACGACAACGACCGAAAGACTTCACTAATCGGGTCTTTTTTTTTTTCTTTACACTTCAGTATAATTAGGAATAGAAGCCTATTAAATTTCGCGGTCTAAATGGGATTATGAGGCGTGCACTTTTGGATTTTCCAAACTATTTAATTTTTCAATTCCTTATTTTCATAAAAGTTTGTTCGTTGTGCTGTTTGTATAAGTTTTTTCAATCTATTATCGTTTATGGCAACACCAGAAAAATTATACGTACAGCAGCAGCAATATATCTGGGTATTTTGTGTTTAAGAGCGATATATCTTAGAAAATAGCAACTATATCCATCTCAAATTTCAAGATCCCTAGCGAAAGTACTCTTTCCGATGTTTGAGTGGAATTGGACTGCTCATGTCAGAGATATGGCAACTTTTCGACGGGAATTGTACGGAAATTTTTTTATTTTATTAAGTTCTTTATTGTACTGTTGCTTAGTTTACTAAGTTATCTAAACTAAGTTATCTAAATCCACCCAAACATTGGAAGAAGACTTTTGTTTTGATGGTATAATTTCATATCGATAGAATTGCTGCTTTCAAAAAATATAGTTATTGTAAAACTCAAAACACATCCAGATATGTTGCTATTGACATAAAGGTTATGCTTTTGGATTTATAATTCTCATTTCTTGTTTGAGAGTTTGTCTATTAGAATACGATTTCGAAAACTTTTCAAATATGACGGTATTATAGCAGGATCGTCGGCGAGGTAAAATGAATTAATAAAATGGCTGCATAGCTAAAGCATATTGTTGCCTCTACTTGACACCAGCGGCGCTGCAACACTGCTCTACAAAATTAAAAAAAAAACCGAAATAGCAGAGTTGTAAATGCATTAAGCTTTCTATCTCTCCCACTTCACCTCCTGTTCTCGATACACTATAAATTCAAATTCTGGGCGCCACTTATGCCATTTCGGATCCATCCCTCCTAATGTTAAACTTTTTGAACATGACAAGACAGTCCGTCTGACGCTTTGTATATTTGGCTTTTATGTCACGCCTTAAAATTACGCTTCGTTTTTCACATACAAATTAATTTAGACTGGATAGATCCCAATACAAAACAGAAAAATTTGCACCAGTCACCCCATAGAATAAAAGCATACTAATGACTTTTCTAAAACTGCAAAAAAATGTTTTGCCACGCCCCAAAATGCAGCACTTTTAATATTTTATATATTGCGTCGTCTTCAAAAGTCCGACATATCGCAAATTGCTGTTTATGGCTTGAGAGTGTCTTAAATTTCGCTTCTGGTGACTTTTGAATCCGAAGTCAAATTCTAGGTGCTACTAATGCCATTTCGGATCCTTCCATTCAAAGTCAATTTTTTGCACGTGGCAAAAAAGCCCTTCTAATTGGACAGTAGGAGGGAATAATCCGAAATGGCATAAGTGGCGCCCAAAATTTTATGTCGGATTCAAAAGTCAACAAAGGCAAAAATTAAAGTCATGAACAACGATATGCGATATGATGAAATCGGACTTTAAATGGCGATGAATTTTTTTTGTTTTTTATTTGTAATCACACAGTCTAAAGTAATTTGTATGTGAAAAAGAAAAAAGAGGCGTAATGTTATGGCGTGGCATAGAAGTGAGTACATTAAAAGCTAGGCATACTAAGTTTTCAAACGACTTTCTTTCCACGTGCAAAAATTTGAAGATTAGGGGGAAGGATCCCAGATGCCATTAGTGGCGCCCAGAATTAGATGTCGGACTAAAAATAAAGCTATATTCAAGCCATGAACAATGATATGCGTTATAATAAGATCGGACTTTAAATGGCTGCGCTATATATAAAAAACAAGAAGAACTGTATTTTGGGGGCGTGGCAAGAAAAAAATGTTTACGGTTTTAGAAATTTCATTGACATTTCCTTCATTCTAGGGGTGACCAGCACAACTTTTATTTTTTATGTGGAGGTCGGTCGACCCGCTTTAATATGAATGTCTACGCATGCTTTTTAATTTTAATAAAAAATTTTGATTTTGTCAATATTTTGGAATTTTTTAACTAAAAATTCGGTAAAAACCTCCAAAATAGAGAAAATCCGCAAAACTTTTGTAACACCGACATAATAGAAAAATCTAATACTATTTTAATCTCACGGAAACTATAAAGAAGTTGAGAGTTTGCAAAAAGTTGCTACTATCGAAAAAATTGCAAAAAATCGCAAAAAGTTGCAAAAACGGAAGTAATCCCTAAAATTTATTACAACCCTGCAAAACTGTTAAAATGTAAAAAAAGGATATGAACACGAAAATATTTTAAAATCGCGAATAGTTCCCAAATGTATTGAAGAAATCACTTAAACTGTAATAAATAACAAAATCTCAGAAAATCGCATAGATCATAAAAATGAAGACAATTCGCAAAAAATTCATGTTGCCATGAAACCGTATTACTAAAATGGGAATTTTTTGATGTTTTCGAATTATCATTGTTTTTTTTCTGAAATAAAATATTCGGTAAAAACCTCAAAAATAGAGAAATTCGCAAAACCTTTGTAACAGCGACATAATAGAAAAATCTAATATTGTTTTAAACTGACGGAAACTGTAAAGAAGTAAATAAAATCTATTTTTCTACAATAGATTGTTAGAGAATACCAAATTGGTGTCGACAACGACGACGTTGACGACGACAACTAGAATGAAGGTGATGAAATTGAACAAACTTAAACTTGCATGATTAAAATATCTCTACAATAACAATATGAAAAAAATAAAACTTTTATCGCGACCTTTGATTAACCCCTAACTACAAAAACAGTCCAAATTAAAAAATCTATGGACATGCTTTTTTTAATTTTGTTCTAAAATTTGGGATTTTTCCAGGGGCTGCTGCACCGAGTTCATCAAAACTTGGAAAGCGGTAGTGCAATTTAATTACAAAAAAATATAGTGTTACTCCTTGCATTTTTTCTTGTTGCATAGTGTAATTATATAATTTTATTTCCTTCATCTCTTTTATTGTTAAGAATGTAAGTCGCTATACCTACTACAAACACGATTATTCAAAATAAATACGGACCAATTTAAATTTAATAGAAACTAGAATAATAAAATGCATTTCCTTTAGCGTTATAAAGTTTAATATAAAATACTAATTTAAATAAATAATTTAAAAAATATAAAAAACTGTTTTAAGAACCACCCTAATTGCATTAAAAGATATATCTTTTGCATGAAGGTATTTGTCTAAGCGGAGTTTTTCAGCTTTTATGGCCATAACTTATGGCTCTTATTTATAGTTTATTTCTTATTTAGTAACTTTAGTTCTTTCCTTTTTGGAAAATTAAATAATTAAATTTACTCTGTTGTTTAAAAATTCTCCTCAAGTCGCTGAAGTCTTCATCAGGAAACATTTAACTTTAAACAAGTTTGCAGCATATACACTGAAAGCAAAAGTTTTTAGTTTAAGGAAAAAATTTGGCATCTACATTGTATGATTTGCAAAGCATAATTTTTCTGTTAAACACAATTTTCCTGTTAATGGTAAAAATGTTTTTACTGTGTAATCATTGTATTTATTAATATTCGCTTGGGTAATAAAAAATTTATGCTTTTCAGGAATGAAAATAATGAATATAAGGAAGGGAAATTTACTTTGATATTTATCTAAGAAAAAATCTTCATTGGAATATTAAGAAAAACATGTAGTCTAAAATGTTTACATACACAGGCATCATAGCAGAAGAAGCAAAAATTATGAATAACGATTTCAAAATGAACTAACTAACACTTGGCTTTTTTCAACACGTTTTTCTATTCATCTTCTTTTAAGATATTAAAAAAAGTTATTAGGTATAAAAATAATAAATGTTGTTTAAACTACATAAACTGCAAGAGAACTTATTGAAGCGTTCATTTATTTATAAACACTTTTCTTTATTCTAAATAGACATAAGAAACAATTTTTACAAGAAGCAGGAAAACTTGCCATCTGTAGCATCTGCGTTTGTTTACCTATTAACACACTTTGATGTTTTATTTTTACTTAGGTATGGGCTTTATGTTTTAATGTACTGTGTTTTATTTTCGATATTTTTTACTTTCTGAAATGTAAGTATTTTAATGAAGGTGATGGCAATTTACAGGTATTAAATTTTTATTGAAATTAATAAAAATAAAATTTTATTACCTTCTACATGAAGCTTTTAGAAGCAGTTTCTCACATAAAAATTTACTTGAATTAAAGAAGCTAATGTTTAATTACGTTAAAGTATACGTGATATTTTGTAGACATTTTTATTACCCAATACTATGAATAATCATTAAGAAGAGGGTGATTTTTTAATATATTTGTTTGAAAATTTTTTCACAGTGCATGTTAAACTCACGTTTTATATCAAAGTCGAACATGTTAATTTTTTATTTATATTTCTCACCTGCACAATATTTATTTACGTGTCATTGAATATATACTATAAGAAATTTTTTGTTTGGATAGAAATCATGACTTGGATGACTTGACACATGTAAGGAGTATGAAAAAAATTTATAATTTCTGTTAAAAATTATTTATTATGAACATCATATTTATTTTAAAATATCCGAAAATATAACATGTTATGCATAATATTTTAATATATTTCTCAACAACCTTACGCTTACTTCGGTTTAAAAATGAATATAATTGCCACAAAAAATAGTAAAAATGCTCCACTGAAAATTTGTAAAAAGATAGTTATGCTAGTTTGTCATGCTAGCAACAGTATAAAGTCGTGTAATTTATACATTTTAAGCCTTAACGAAATATTTATACATTCATATTATCATTTTGAAAATATGTATTTGGGTGATTCTTATGCTAAACCTTTATTCTGTGTGTGTGTTTTTTTTTTGTTTAACAATTACCCCGTTTATACTTAATTTAAATCGTATTTTCTCATATCGTGTTCATAAGAAACCAATGTATAAATGCACTTTTGAACCTTATCGAAAGTTTTAAGTGTGTCACAACAAATCATATTTTCAATGCGGATAAAGAATTGAGAACCGTATTAAGTTTAAGTATGAACGGGATCTAGATAAACACAGTACTTTATTTCAAAGACGGTGTTGTCAAAAATTACTACACAGTTAGTGATTTTTTTTGCAAATTTAAAAAAAATATATACAAAACTAAATTTTTGTGAAAAAATATTTAAAATAAATTTAATTTAATTGGTTGTATTAAAAGCAATTTCAATACGATTAAAATATTGCGCTCAGTCGTTACGCACTAGCAATTTAAACGTATTATTATTATTATTTTATCTAGAGAAAAGAAGGCTTACTGATTTTTCAAATAAAGCTACATAATTTTAATGAAATCGACAAACAATGCGAAAAGTATTGTCAATTTCAAATAATTATTCGTAGCAAAATAAGACCGTATAATACAATCTTCGAAAACATAACAACCCGCAGTACGGTAGACGTAAAATTTTTTTCAAAAGAAATCCGAAATTGGTAAACAGATAATGTTCTTTACATCGTTGCTACCCTTCAGCAGCTGTTACTTTTTTTTATATCCTAACATTTATAAAAAAATTCTATATTTTTATAAGAGTTCAATATTTTCTGCAGCTCACACACTATATTTTGGATTCAAAACAATACAAACGTATAATTTGTGATATATTTTAACATAAACTCATTAGTTATTCAATAAAAAAATTTTAATTGAATTAAAAAAAAATATAGATAACACTCAATACATTTTTTTGAATACAAAGTATGATTGATTGATGAAACGTTTTGCATTATACTACTATTTAACAAAGTTCACAAAACTTTAAAATATTTAGAATTAAACTGAATAATGAATCGTAGTAAAAAAAGCGGAACGCTCTGTACACAAGGCTGCGGTTAACAAAAATTAAAATGAAGTTGTGTGTATTTAGTCGAACTATATGGGTTTTATCCAAAGAAATTTATTATTCAGGCTTAAGTTCGTTCAATTTAATTTTTACTATTAAATAATTTTTTATTGAGAAATAATTTTTCAAAGCATGTGGCAATTGAAAAGTACAAATACCAATTTCTTGACTTTTGTAAAGGTCGAACTGAACATCGATGTTTTCGGGATTAACCACAATCCCATCGTCAGAGCTCTCTATACTCTAGGCTCCTCAGCCCCCAAAGTCAAGCGGTAAATATCTGGCATTAAACCAATTGCATTAAAGCTTTTCCTGGCTTTAAGCTTATTTTTATGGTGGTTTAGAAATTTACCATACTTGGCACTTATCCTAATCAACAACAACACTTGTGCTTTTTGTTTATAAATAAAAATAAATTAGAATATCTAGTAATTTTCAAATACAAATATTCTAAAACCGTTATAAATTTTATCGCGTTCTTAAAAAAATTCATAGTTTCTTAGTGTGGCAAATCAACAGCATGCATTACGGACACGCCATTTTGTATGAAGAGGGTATAAACAATATTTTCGTTCTTAGTTTTTAACAGATAAGTGACAGTCTTGCACAAAAAAACTAGTGTACATTTATTTATAATCTATTAAATCATGCTAAAGTAGTTTTCATTTTCAAATTTATGTATTTATTTTATGAAATATTTTACTATACTTTCAACGGCATTTGAAATGAGAATCAGAAATGTACTTATATTTTCTTACTTTTCTTTTTCCCTTCATAGCTCTATTGGCTAAAAGCCCAAGTATAGATTTAGTATCATTTTAGTAAGAGAAAGGGGAGGGGGGAGGCAAAGCCACCCCAGCATCGCTCTAGGTCCCCTAGATTTTCAAAATATTAGAGAATTTTGATAAAGTAAGTGAACTGGAGAGAGTAAAACTTTTTTAGCTACGCCAATGACTATATATCCATATAAAGTTTTTCAAAGAATATAATAAAAATAATGTAATGTCTGTCTTTGTATTGAAACCATAAAATTTATTAGTGTTCGTTATGCTTCATTGGTTTTGAAATTACTCTAAATTAAATCCAGTTTAAAAAAACAAAACTTGTAATATATATATATTTTTTTTTTGATACAAATTAAATACTAATAATAGTTTTACTAAAGTGGTAGTTTTATGTTTTCAATTATTATTTAAATAATGAAAGAGCTTGTATAGGATTATTTGAAAACTTTTGCGCTTTCTTTGAAACATGCTTTAACATTTTAAAGGTGATTATATCAAAGAAATCCTTTCTCATTTTTCAACTTAAAATGTATTTGATTGAACAATATTTTAATAATTGGAAACAATCATTATAAATTTAAACGTAATTTTATACTTTAAAATTTTAAAGATGATTATTTCAAAGAAATCCTTTTTAATTTTTTAACTTAAAATGTATTTGATTGAACAACATTTTAATAATTGAAAATAAATCTTTATAAATTTAAATGTAATTTTGTAAAAATAAATTATAAGGATATTAGCAAAATTAAAAAAGATGTCAATTCTATAACCACTTCAGCTAGATATGATGTGAAATATTTAAAAATTATGTTAAGCAAATTTAATCGGTAATTGTGATTGTTGTCTTTATTCGGTAGTAGTAAAGTGGGAAGGCATCAGTAGCTAAAAATTATTCCAAAGTGAGTATATATTCTGCAGTTCTAATGTTATATTCAGAAAGAGTTAGTCATTATAAATACAGCAAGGAACAAGGGAAAATTCAACATCAATTTAACCTTCAAGCTATACAGCAGAGGTTGTTGGTGGCAATCAAGCATTTCTTCGCCAATTACTTTTCAAAATTCTAATGAAAGATTTATTTAAAAAAATCCATAATTTATTTTCGTAAAAAGAGATAATTTGTCTTTGGAAAAAACCTACTGAAATAACACAAATATTTTACAACGAAAACTGATAAAATTTTTTACTCAATTCAGTACCTTCTGCGTGTAAGATAGTACGGACTATTGATCGTATTTAATTCTTTCTGAATATAATGTTACGAAATGTAGTCTAAATCTCTTTAGATTAATAATCAACTCTTTTTTTAGAAATAATATTCACTTAAATTAAATTATCCGAGCAAGAGATTTGAGTTAAAATGCTGATAAATATACCCTTCAGTACTTATACTTTAGCATTTTAGCAAATTACCTTAACATGGCAATGTCGTTGTGGTGAAGTACTTACCACCTTGGCTAAACCCTCTGCGACTGATGTGGCTTTTGACTACTGTCATTCCACTGATTTTAGTTTAATGTCGTAGTTTGTTATTTATTGCATTTTTTTATTGAAAACAAAGCGAAAAATCTTATTAAAAACAAAATTATTGGCATGGCATAAATTAGCCTTAAAAAACTTACATCCATACAAAAACAAAAAGATCTTAATATTTTATTTTTTGGTAAAAAGTTTTACATTAATTTTAGCTTATACCTAAGCTAATCAATATAGAGAAAAAAAGGATAGTATCAATGGTTTAATAAAAAGTTATGACGTATTTTGTCAGGTCTAACTCAGTACTGACGTGGTAGACTTGTAGACACTTGTATACTCACATCAACGCGTGCGCTCGTTTCAATTGCTTTCTTCGCACTAACGTATACATGAGTACGTAATAAGAAGGTACAGAAAACACAAGAATCGATATTTGTATAATTATGGCTTAAAGCAATGTTTTCTGTTTACTGGTGTCTGCTAGACTACGACGCCAGTCGCAGAGACTTATATATAACAACATAAAAATTTCAATATTTAGAAGTCAATGAATGCACATTATATAACAACAATTTAATTTCTCTGCTGATCATTGAACTTGTGCCATTTTAAGTTATTGCTGTGTTTTATGTCAAGTGATTTAATCTTTGCTTTTGCGAACATGTACGCAATTAAAAAGAAACACACTTTGCTTCGCTAGGAGTTGAACTGCTGATTATGTCTACGAAAAGCACAAGCACTACCACTATGTCAATACGAGAATATATGTCGTGTTTATTTACTACCCAGCAAAAACGTTTGTCATGTTTGTAATCGGTAGGTAGTACTTTGTTAGTGTAACCCGCTAATGTAATGAGTGGTAATTATATATTTTATTACTATGCTTCTAATTAGAGCTACTACCTAGTTTTTAATAAAATTAGTACATATTTTTTGCATTATCTGAAAGTACTTACAATTTGTTGATATGTATTAATAAAATAAGTACACAAACACTTTTTAAGTCAACATGTGTTTTGATATGAAAACTAATTATTGTCGCTTAAACTTATAAGTCAACAATAGCAAAGTGGGTAAAGTACTTGTCTTTAAATCTGAACAAGCATAGGTTCGCGTTCCAGCTGGGTCAGAAAATATATAAAACAAATTTTTAATATACATAAATAATATATATATATATAGCATTATTCTGGATTTTTTAGTTCGTTATCTTATTTTACAGAGCGAAAACGTTAACATAAAATTTTGGTATTCTATGGCGCTTGTGACAAATAATATTTTATGTACTGCAAGAGGTTGGTTTGTGAATTAGATAATCAAATAAAAATTATCAGATATATATTTTTTCAATTGTTAGTAGCTTTTCAAAAAACATTTGTTTTAAAACTTTAAAGTTTTTTATTCTGGCAATACATTTCAATTTAATTTAATTTTCTTATTGGCTCAACATTCTAAAATAGCTACTACCTAGTTTTTAATAAAATTAGTACATATTTTTTGCATTATCTGAAAGTACTTACAATTTGTTGATATGTATTAATAAAATAAGTACACAAACACTTTTTAAGTCAACATGTGTTTTGATATGAAAATTAATTATTTTCGCTTAAACTTATAAGTCAACAATAGCTAAGTGGGTAAAGTACTTGTCTTTAAATCTGAACAAGCATAGGTTCGCGTTCCAGCTGGGTCAGAAAATATATAAAACAAATTTTTAATATACAACAATAATATATAATAAATAAAAATATTTAAATTTTTTAGTTTTTTCTTTTGGATGTGTTTAAAAGCAATCAAAATAATTGTTAAACCGATGGAATAAGGAAGAAACTATAAATTTTTAAATTTATGTGGTTTGTAATTAGAAGTTTTAAATTGATTATTTTTTAATAATTTTTTTTCCTGCAATTGGGCATATAAAGTAACATATTACAGCAATATTGTGTGGCTTTTCATAATAAATCGTTCTAAAAATTTCTATAGCAATTTCGATTTAAAACCGCAGCAATCTTCTTCAAAAACTTTGATGGCAGCAAAGTTTGCACTTGTTGACCAATAATTTGGTTATTTTGAGAAGGAAAGTTGCAAAAAAATTGTAACAATATGTTTTAATATTTGTTTAAGTACTCCAAACATAAAATGACATATTTTTCCTTGTCACCTAAAAAATATCTATCGTTGAAGTTAACAGTTTTTTTCGTATTAATATTGGCTATAGAATATGATTTTGGTTTAATTTTACATTATTTTTTCAATAACATGTATTTTTCTGTTAAATGACAACTGTTTCAAAACAAAATGTTTATGGAATAGGAAATATTACGTTTGGGTTATAGAATAAGGCTAATAATGTGCATAAATTTTTGCTTTAATTTTAATATGTTTATCTGGCTACTTATTTTTTGGCCTCAAGTAAGCCAAATAGTAACTGGTTAATTACTGTGACAACGTAAATACATTTGTAAGGGTTACCCCTTATTTTGAGGACTTCTCAAATAAAAATAAGTAATTATCGAGTCATATTATAAGTAGTTTTGCCTACCAGTAAGCAAAGGTTTTGCTGGGTAGTAAGTAATTGATTTATTTAATTAAAAGTAGTGCGGTATTAAAAACGGTATGTAGTTAATCTTGAAAATTATATTCTTTGGCAATTGCAGCACATTGCCAAGTTGTTGCTGGGATAATTTCAATTAAGGACCTCAAGCCTGATTATATAAATTTCAATTAAAACAATTAAATTCGAAATAAGTTACGAAAAACACTTATATTAGCTGGATTCATTTTATGTATGTATTTATGTCATGTAAATAAACAAATATGTAGTAACAGTCTGACCGCACCTTTAGATGTTCGCTTAGCTTTCAGAAACTATTTTATTATTTTACATCTTCATAAAATAAAAATGTATTCTATTTAGTGATTCATATCACATTCAATCCATAGAGCTCTCTTCATCTTGTATAGTAAGTTTTATTGAAGCATTGACCATTTGCTTTTTTTATTAGTTATAAATTCTTTTTATATTCAATATGAGTTTGTGAAACTAGACAAAGCGTGCACAAATATTTTTTACATATACATATTTTATATAAACGTATGTATATAATTATAAATAAAAATATATTACTAGCGGCAAAGAGCCTACACTTATACTTTGTTGTCTATGTGACACAGAGTTTTTTTTTTAATTTTCTACGTGCTTGAAAATTCTTGCAAATATATAACAGTGCGTGACAAGGATAGTGGCTCTCCGTTAAAGGCCTATGTAACTCTTCTTTTATGAGGTTGTCCTGCTTATTTTTTTATTAATATTTTTTTTGTAACTCCATTGTAACAAAATACACATCGAAAAAAAATCCATTTGATAATTTCGCACCACGAAATTCCTGCGTAAGATATACGAAATTTACGACAGTAACAAATTAAAAGTAAAAAAAGTTTGACAAAACCGGGGCGTGGACTCGCAATCTTCATATTTCAAGGCAGTACTCTTACCATTAAGCCACTTTCTACTTATTTTATAAGTGCGAAATTTTTCTTTATTTACTTGCATCCATGATACTCTCTCTTTTCATCACCATATTAACGTTCTGACGTTTTACTCGATTATTTTCTACTCTCAAAAACAATGCTACCGTAATCATATGTAAAATCCAAGTTTTTTGTTATCTTTTTGACTGTTTTCTTTGTTACAAATATCAATTTGTTAGTATTAAAATTATTAGAAAAAAATACAATACATTAATTCGAGAGCAATATTTGAAATAAAAATATATAAAAGAAGAACAATCAAATTTTTCCGATCATTTGTCTTCTTAATACTTTAAGGCGTTAGAATTTTTTTTCGAAGGTTTAATAATTTTTGCGATTAAGGTAATATTTAAAGCTTATTGCTCTCGTGCACAATTTTACCGGTTAATTCTAGCTCAAGCCATTTTCCCCATTGTCCTAATAAAAGTAATTTTTTTGGCAGTTCTTGGCTTTCTAGATCTTTGACGACTTTTAGTTAATATCACACTCTGCTATCTTTCAGAGTTTTTGGCATGCCTTAAAATATTAGTTATTTTCAAGCAATTTAAGGCTTGCTTGCAACATTGAAATATTTGCGAGTTTTCGCTATTGTCGCGATAAAAGTGGTGCCAATTGTTTGCTTGTTGACAGTTTTTCCGATTTTTTATCACTACCAGACTTTGATATCTTTTTGATGTTAGCAAGGTTTTGCAAATTTTCGTAATTTTTGCGAGTTTCTGCTAGATTTTGGCTTTAAGCACTTTTTGGGTTTTTTTGCAATGTTGATTTTTTTGCAGTCTACAGTGATATATAATTAGCTATAGGGGATCTTTTTCTATGATATTAATCCCTTGCAATTTTGCAATATATAACTTTATTAGTACAAATAGCTAAATCTAAACATAGTTGGACATATTGTCGAAAAAGAAAAATGAAGAGCAAAATAATTAGTTATGACAGTAACATAAACATATCATGAAGAAAAGTATTCATATAGTAGACCTTTTATATGAAAGTAAATAATTTTGAACTGACTTAAAAATATACAACATTATGGCAATATGACATGATATTACAACTTGTGAGTCCCCCAATTGTGTTCATTATGTTTGTATAACTATAACGCGTCAGCATTTTCTTTTCCATGTTTCGAACTGAAAGCAAATATAATAGCCTCTCCTCGAAAATATAATACCTTTTTTTTGAGATTGCTAACATTTTATATACAAATTCGTTTTGCTTAATTAGTCTTACTTAAGCTGCTAGTATAAATAAAAACAAACATGTTTTTTTTGTTGAAAAAGAACACTAAACGTGTTTTCTTTTTTGTCAAATTTAAAAGAAAAAATTAAATTCATTTGTTGTAGCTATACTTGTAACATAGCAACAGCTTAGTATATTAAAGTTCTTACTATAGTAACTAAGAGGATATTCCAGCCAGAGCTTAATCTTTCAATTTTTTCTACGATATTGATTCGTTTGCACCACTGCTAGTCAATAGTTGACAGTTGGGAGATAAATTAATATTTCTTGTACAAGAGTAATAGCATAAAAAAAATAAAATAGAGGGAAAAGTATGATTTAAGGCACGTGGATCTGTTGTTGAGAATATTTGGTAGTTGATTTAAATCCAAAGGCTTGGAAAAAGGAATAAAGTGATTTTTTTTTAACTTTACTCAAAAATGTTGAGGTAAAGTGTTTAAAAAGGACGATGCTTTGTTAAAAATGTTTTTATTCTATGCAAAATAAAATTTTGTTTGTTAAGTTGAAGAATTTTTTTTTATATTATTTAAGTGCCTTACATAATGTTTAAAAATTTAGCTTTTTCACTGTTGAGCAGGAATTAATCTAGTTTTTATTGAAAATGTTCAAAAACTGTTTCCGCTTAAAAATACCACATGCATACTGTATATGTGTAATTCTAATATGTATGAGAGATTTTAGCAACATGAGTTGAAAAATTCGAATAAATAAATAAAAATGCTGATTTATGGAAATAAAGAAAAATTCAATAGTTGCATGAAAGAAAAAATAACATGACTAACAGTTATTGAAGTAAATAAAAAAATTTATGTACATAATTTTAATGAATTCCTTGAATCCCATCATAGCAAATCACATTCACATTATCCAATAATTCACTGTATAAAGCAATTATTTAAGAAATTTGGTCACATATTTTTTGGAAAATTACATGGTCATTAACATTTTTGTGGGAAATCATTGAATGCGTATAATCGCTTACCTGTTTTGGGGCCATCATCAATAGCAAGAGGACGATTTTGCGGCGGTACAAGATGTTGCGTCACCCATATTACCCTTTACGATTGTATTGCTATTTTTGCTACCGCCAAATAAATTATAGCTCTTTCTAGGTTATAATGTTTTCTAAAATGATAACGAGATCAAACGGGTTAGTGCTCCGAGTTTTGAAGCAACTGATTAGAAACTTTCAACACAGATAAATAAAGCGTCATTGACGATTAAAAAAAAACAAAGTTTCTAGCCAGCTGCATAAATGGTCATATATTGTTAAAACTTTCAAAACTTGTGGTGTAAAAAGTCCTACGGACTAGCACCTATGAGTTTATTACATGCCAACTATAATAATGCCACTAAACCAGAATATTAAGTTTTCATGGTATTTTTCCAAACCGAATATACTTGCTTTAACTTGTGTTTTCATTCACTGTATCCAAATTGAATTATTTTAGCACACATTTATATTCTTGCTCAAATAAATAGTCAGTTTTAACTGTTTTTTACAAAAAGATATGTTACTGCATAATTTTTTAGCTTAGGCTTGTTTTCTCTTTTAGTTTTATTGCTGTTTTATATTTGTCTTTCTATTGTTATTACTTTGTTGGTCTTTCTGTTATTTTATAAATACCTAGCAAAAACTTTTCTTACTGTTGGTCAAAAAAGTATATGAGGATTTAAGTCGTAACTACTTAAAATTTGACTCAATAACTACTTTTTTTTGTATGAGAAGTCAAATAATAAGGGGTAACCCTTATGAATGTATTTACATTGTCAAAGCAATTAACTAGTTACTATTTGGCTTACTTGAAGCTAAAAAATAAATAGTCAAATAAATAAAATAATATAAAAAAAAATTTTATAAACATTATATATTATTTACATTTTTCGATTTTAGTTTTTTAACCAGCTGGGATACGAACTTGTCTTTGCTCGTGCAGTTTTACAAGTACTTTACCCACTCAGCTATTGTCGACTTATAAGTTTAAGCGACAAAAATTTAGTTTTCATATACAAGTGGTTGTCTACTTAATTTATTAATACATAAGAAAAAATTGTAACTACTCTCAGATAATGTGAAAAAAGGGTAATAATTTTATTAAAAGCTGGGTAGTAGTTCTAATTTGAAGCATGGCAATAAGATAAATAAGTACCACTCATTACTTTGTAACCCATTAATAAAGTACTACCGATTACAAAAATGACAAAAGTTTTTGCTGGGTAGCTATATAAAATTAAATTTTTTGTACGGTGTTCTCTTTAGAGCTATAATGTTTTTTTCAGTTCATATTGGTAGGTTAGCAGCGAAGGTTACTTCTCATGGAAGCCATTCATTCATCATATCTAGAGAGCTTTATCGAAGAAAGCTTTAAGTTTAGGCTTGAGCTAATTGGAAGCCAGTATACATAATCTCACAAAAAATTGGTGGGATAAAAGAATTTTTTTATTGTCGCCTTTTTCTACCCCAATTTGAGTTAAATTTTCAGAACGTTAGTCTCTGACCCTTTACAAAAATATATAACAGAAATAAATAAAAAGAAAAAAAAAATACGTGAAATAAACCAAATCTTTCAAATTCTTTTCATACAAATTAACGGCCGTATGTACAAAGAAAACTTGGCCTGGAGTTAGCATAAATGACGAAATTGAACTGGAGTTTAACGAGATTTGATATAAAGTTTTAATTTAAAAATCACTGTAGATTGTAGCAGAGACTTATGGCTATATTCTGTGATGATTTCTAATTTCAAAATATATGGAAAAATTCAGCAAAGTTCCAGTTAAATTTCGTCACTCATGCTAACTTCATGCCAAGTTTTCGTTATGGATATTACCCTATATGTTTTCTAAAAACTGCCGCTAAAAATATTACTAATTCTTTATCGTCATTGTTATTGCTTTTGGTTTGTATTCCTTTTTTTTGTTCTTATTTCTACTATTTTCATGTTTCTAAACATTTTGATCATTGTTTTGTATAATTTGTTTTCTTTATTCTTTGTTTTTGTGCTATTTTAATGTTAAATAAATAAAAATAAAAATAGTTTCTGCAGTATACACATTTTTATAACTTTTGTTCTCTAAAAAAGAAAAATAAATGAATTTGTTATATAGTTATATTTTAAATGTATTCTGGCCATCAATTTGTTTACATTAGAAAAAGCAAAATACAAACACTTTATAATAACGAGTGGAACCATAACTGCCAAAAAAAGCTTAAGCGACATTATTTTCGAAAATAATGTTATTGACGAAAATCGATTATTTACGATAATTTGGACTATCTGCAAAAGTGTCAAAGTCAAGGAAATAAAGCAAAAATTCTCTTTTTTAAGTAGAGCAAAACTACTGTCAAAAACTGCAAGGATATCAACGAAGTAGTAAAAGAACAACTTGCTAAGAATAATAATTACTAGCTTTAAGGAAATTGGATTAAATCAATCGATTTTTCATGACATAAAGAATATTTTAAAACATTTTAACCTCCACAAACGTGCGTTGTCATATAACAATTTTTTTAAAACTTTTAACATTGCATTACATACAATCCTACGTAGCAAATATTAAGGCTCTACTTCGATTTAATTTAACGATAATTAAGAAATACTTCTATATAATTTACATTTTGGGGCTTAAGCTCTTTTGGCGGTTATAGCAGGATATAATGATGAGACTCAAGAATTAAAAACAAACATTACAAAGATGTCATCGTTTGATCTTTTGTTTTAGTATACGTTGGAAAATTTTTCCTATAGAAGGCCACCGATCGCTGTATACTTATAACGTGTGTTAATTGGCTTCTTAAAAAGCTGAACGAAAACATCGAATGTTTTAATAATATTATCCTCACTAATGCATAATATTTTCAATTATGTCATTTGTTTTCTGTTTCAATAAAATAAATTAAATGTAAAATTGTATCGTGTTATATGGCGCGAGAATACTCGGGATTTTCCGGAAAAATAAAAAGCCGATCCCACTCTCCCGGGAAAAGAAAAAGTCCGTAAAAAAAAAGTTTAGTTCCGGGATAATCTGATTGCCCCGTAAACAATATTGCGGACGGAGTCGCCAAACAGGGCGCGACATTGGGCAACTAAATGATCTTCCACTTCGATGGCATCCCTCTATCTGACTGTAATCTACTGATAAGCTTGAATCAAAAAGGCTGGTACGGCACATATGGCAACGTAAAGTCACCTGCTCCATGGCTAGGTACACGTGGCCTCAATACGTCCTCGGCACGTTACGTGATCTGCTCAGGCTCGGCAAAGTTCGAACGAAACTATTTGTTACAGTGATCACAGAGCTGCCTTCGCAACCTAACCTAACTTCTGTTCGAAGAAATTTGGTTCAGTCGTTTAGAATTTAAGTCCTCTTTTTAACTGTAGCCTCTTGAATTTGTTTGTCTGTGGCACCTAAACGGCTAGACCGATTATAATTTAGTTTTTGTTAATCGACTTCGTCAAAAAATCTTTTAGCATGTGCTTGAAGAAAATCGGTCAAGCCGTTTGGAAGTAATCATTAATATTTTTTGGTTTTTAAAATTTTTAATTTAATGTTATTTTAAAATGAGCCTTCCTTCCCTTAGCAATCCAAAGAATTTTATATACCGAAATAAGTATTATATTTTATGCATATGTGGGAACTTAAAAAGGATTTATTCATCCCTTCTATATATAAAACTAGAATATAAATTTTGTTTATGCATATTGTGTTTATTTGCTTACATGAATATATGTAGCTAATCATGTTTTTCTCCGTTTATTTTGTTCATGTTTTTTTTCCAATAAGGACTCGTAAAAGTAAAATTTATGATTTTGATGAAAGGATATTTTGGTAGCTTTGGTGTGGCTGTAAATGACATATTTGTCACATTGATACATTTTAGGAGGGCTATATTTCATTTAAAAATTTATGAATACTTTTTTTGGGCTAAAAAAAAAATAATAACCACAACTACACTGTAAAAATTAAGACTTGTAAATTATAACATTTGAGCTAATCTTGCGTCTTACCAATATTCTTTTACGCTAATCTCTGAAACTTTTTAATACATTTCAATGGAATTTTGTTTGTAAATAATTAGTTCCAGCTTTAAAATTTTAAGCTCAAATAAAATGAAATATACAGTAGAAAAAAACTAAAAGCCATCGTGAAAAATAAAAAATTATATCGCCAATAAATTTGTGTTACATTTTACCTTTTCGGGGAAAGTACGAAACTTAATGCCGTTCACACACATAAACTGTTCAAAGCATCAAGTGCTATAAAAATATCAGATATGTGGGAGAAAATATGCAACGTTGAATTGCCTAATTGTATGAAATTTTTATTTAACTTCAGAAAGAGTTTTTGTGTTTCGTTTAATATATAATTTAAGATTGTTTATTTTATGTTACCCTACAAAATTATAACAATATGAACGAAAGATTTTTAAAATCTGTTCATTGATGAATGAGAATTCAGTGAACATAATAAATACGCAGACTGATATGTGACCTATTTTTAATAACACCCAACTCATATTAATTTTTTAACCTGTTTGTTCTCGAATCTCACACATTCAATTAATAATAATTTCTTAACGTGTATATAAGCAATATATCATTTCCCAAAGCCAAGAAATAAGTATAAAAACCAACAAAAATAGAAAAATATTATAAAAAAAGAACTAAATTTTACATGACATATTGGATGGTTGGCAAGCATACAGTTGACGATGATGGCATAAGCCTGACAGAAAAATGATATTTTTACGATGGTAAATTATGACTTTGTTGTGTTTTGAATTATGCAGATTTTATTAGCAAAATAAAATTGTTGGTTGATATATTAAGTGTTTATAACCAAGCATCCTAAAATACAACAATTGAGAAAAGAAATTTTATGAGAATGGGAGTCTAACCAAGATATATAAACTTTCTTTTTTAATGGCTTGTGCTTTAAGACATCAAATTATTGGGAAGGCTAAAGGCAATTTATTGATAAAAATTTGCGTATTAAAATCTTGTGTTTTACATAAATCTTTTTTTAAGAGAAATTGTAAAAATAAAAATACTAACAAAATGTATGCCAAGGCTGCGACTCCAATAGATTATGCTTCCGTTTGCTTTCACTTTATAATATAAATATAATACTATGTATAACATAATAACAAAAATCCAAAAATCTGAATTTTATATACCAATTTTAAAACGAGTGTATTTAAAACGAGTGTACGATTTATTAAACTGATATATTTAAGGTGTCAATTAATAAAAAATATTAGAGATTGCTTAAACTATATTCATACTAAAAGTTCTAGATTAATTAGTTTATGGATAATCGAAATTTAATGGTCTACCGCAGTTTGTCGAAATCATATATGGAAATTATTTATTGGAATTGAATTTTGATTAGCATTGTGTGGAAGTAGATACAAAAATAAAATTTAATTACTCTTGGTTATATTATATTATTTTAGCTTCATCAAATAATATTGACACCTACTCGAGAGTATTACGATTGAATCAAGAATAAATATTTTCGTAATCATTATATATTCACATTAGCTTTTAAGACATACGAATAAAACTACATATTTAAATTTTATGCTAAATAGATAGAAAAAATAAGACAAGCTTATGATATAAATATACTACAATTTTGACAAATTCTAATACTTATAAAAATATAAAAAGGCTTTTTACTATTAATAAACCTAAAGATAGTAGTAAACCATTCCATAACATATTTTATTCGAATATTGTTGCTCTACTTTACGATGTGTAATGAAATTTTACATGACATTGCCTTGAAATAGCTTCTGCATAATTTGGTGCTAATGATTTTATATCTTATAGGCTAATGTGCATTAAATTCACTAAAAACTAATTATCAGCCATGTCACAGATTCCATTCGGATTGGTTTTGAATCCGTAGTTGTCAATCCGAACAAGTACATTTTTGGTGCCTTAGATTCCGTTTATTTTGTATTTCGTTTTAACAATGATACAGTTTTTATACCTTGAGGCGTTTGTTTACTGTTGTTTTTATATGCAAAGCCCACATTGAGCCTTTTATTAACATGGAAAGCTCATGACCAAATATTTACTTGACGCCCCTAAAAATATGCACGTTTTTTTGTATTTACTACAATAGAAGTCAGTTGAATCGTGTTTTTCAATTCAACTTTGAAATTTAAAAGTAATTTGATTACGAAGAAAATTTTCGTTTTCTGAAGAAGCAGCTTGCGGAATTGAAACCACTTCCGATAGGAATGGTACTCTGTGACATGGCTGTATATATATTCAATGAGAACACATACCAAAATGTCTGCAACATGACGTATGCGTTATATTTAATAACTTCGAATATTGGTCATACGTATCGATATGTTTGTAATCAAGTGCAGAAGATTCTCATTCTAAACCAGGCGTGCCCAAAAGTTTCTTATGGAAGAGCAAACACCAAACATTTAAAGAAAAACTAAATTTTATTCAATATTTTTTGTTGTAAAAACCAATGCATACAAAGAAAAAAAATATTTCATATATTTATTTGTTGTTTCTTTCCACTTGCCTGTAAACAGTGAAGAACGACAAAAAAACTAATAAGACAAAGTTGTTTGTGTATTTCGTATTGCTAGTGCTGAGTGCTGTATGTGTGTATTAAAACATACATCCAAACACACTTATTTATAGTGCTGAGTGCTGTGTATATATTAAAACACACAGCCTATAGCTAAGTGCTTTTACAAAAACATATGAGCGCCAAGCGCATAGGGCTTGGGCAACGCTGTTCTAAATGCATATTCTTTGTGTGTGTGAGTTTTTTTCTTTACCAATGTAACTAATAGAAATTTGAAAAGGTAGGATTATTTATTATAGTTTTCGCGTCATTCAATGCACCCTGAAATAAAATTATATATTTCGATTTTTTTAAATTTTTGTGTATTGAGCGTTACATTTGCTTACGCATTTGTTCTGGTAACGAGTCTTGCGAAAAAGCAACAAAAAATTAGTATAGAGCTTGAAAGCACTATAGATGTACTCTTTAAAAACAAACAAATTATAATAGTCGCAGCCCGAAATTAATACCTATGACCACTTTTTCAATTTTGACTTGGGTTCAGATGGAAAAATAAAAAAAATCTTTATCTTTAAAAATAATTCTTTTCAAACATTTCTTCTTTTGAATACGATTAATCTCAATAGCATCGACTAACAATGATAAAAGTTGTGTCATTTTCAAATAGTTATTTGTATACGACCTACCTAATAAATTCGAAAATATAAATCTACAGAACGGGAGCAGCAACATTTTTTCAAAGCAAGTCAGTAATTTCTACACTTTATCGTTTCTTGTTCACTTTATCGTTTCTACACTTCCGCAGCAGTTAACTTTTTTATTGTCCTAAAACTTATAGATAAATTATACTTAATAACTTTGTTAACGTAACACTTAATACACTTTCTTACAAATTCAATATGTTTTTCATAACATACACTCTATTTTGAATTTAAAACAGTTCGGATGTATAATCTTCGATGAGTTTTACTACCATAAACTCCATTATTATTCACTAAATAACTTCAATTAAATCGAAAAAATAAGAATAACATTCCATAATTTTTTTGGATACAAACCATAACTGATTGATGAAACGTTTTGCAATATAATACTTTTTAGCAAAGCTCACCAAACTTTTAAATACTTAGAAGTACAAGCCTAGGCTGTTATTTTAGTGCATGTTGTCAATGTAATTTTAATTCAACGGAGTATGAATCGTACTAAAAACCGTAAAAATACACAAGACTACAGAAAACAACAATTAAAAATAAATTATAATATCTAACATTTTTCAAAAATTTGAGGTGTGAAATAACGGAATTAAATGCAAATATTCTAAGACCGTTATAAATTTAATCTCGTTTTTGGAAAAATTCCTAGTTTCTTAATGTGGAAAATCAATAGCATGCACTACAGACACGCCATTTTGTATAAATTGAGTTTAAACAGTAGTTTCATTCTTCGTTTTTAACACATAATACACAGCAGCGATGCAAACTTGTACTTTGGCACTATTTTTAGTAATCTTTGACGTCTTAAAGCTCCAAATTCTTTTCTTTTTGAATGTTTTAGTGCTTCTTAAAACTTCTTTTACCTGTAAATTATGCTCTTCATTCAGTACCTTTTTAAATTTTATTGTGCTTTCTGCTCCAATAAAATTGGCATCATTGATGGATATAGAGTCTTACACAAAAAATAACTTTTCTATAATCTATTAAATTATACTAAAGCATTTTTCATTTTCAAAACTATGCGTTTATTGTATAAACTATTTTAGCATACTTTCAAAGGACTCGAAAAAACATTTGAAATGAGAATCATCCATGTTGATATGTTGATGCTAAAGGATCATAACTCGAAAATGTGATTAAGGTAATAAATGGCGAACTAATCGTCGTATTGTTCTTTATATTGTGTAAAAATTTCATGCATATATCTTGTATACCGAACTTTTTCTATAAAATTTAAAACTTTAAACTCATTTTCTGCAAATTAAGCTTTTTTGAGTTATGACTCTATACTAGTAAAGGCTCGATATGTATGTAGTTTCTAGTATGATGAAATAATCCAGGTGGCATTACTAGTGCAACAAATACAACATTACAATAAAGAAAGGATTTTTTATTGTGTAATGTCTGCGAATATGTTAAAAATTATTGTTAATTGAAATCAAAGAACGCGCTGCAAATAATAAAACAGATACATTTTTTAATTAGAAAACGCAACACACGCGCGTCTGCTGTCAGCGTTTTATCTTATTAAACTTAAATTAACATGATTAAAAACTATAATAAAATGAACTAATCACATTTCAACAAGCGAAACGAAACGTGGACTTTTTGTAAAATAAACAAAACTTTGACAGAATACTAGACAAACAAATAAATGGTAATGTGTCGTAGTAACACCATCAGTTTAGTTCATTATGGTTTCTTGCATAGGGTACATAGAGGCCAAGCTGGAACTTCAAAAACCCAAGTCTGCTGTTAAAAACCTAAGTCTAAGAATTTATTAGAAGAACATTTCGTATTAGTATTGACTTAAAATAAAAATTTACGTATAGCACTAAAACCGATCTTGGTTGCAATAAGAAGCATTCTATATCATTCCTATTTTTTTAACATGAGTTTTCAGCAGTTTGCACAATTATTTTTGTATTAATTAATGAAATTATGAATTTAGAATGCTTTTTAATACATTCGAGCTCAAAATTTATTGATTTGCTAAACATTATTTTGCAATTTTGCTATTTGGTACTAAATTTTGTTATCCCAATTAGCAACAAAAATGCAATTCTACTGAATGAAAAAAAATGGTTTAGAACAGCGTTGCCCAAGCCCTATGCACTTGGTGCTCATTTGTTTTTGTAAAAGCACTTAGCTATAGGATTTGTCTTTTAATACATACATACAGCACTCAGCACTAGCAATACAAAACACACAAACAACTTTATCTTATTAGTTTTTTTGTCGTTCTGCACTGTATACACGCAAGTACAAAGCAACAACAAATAAATATATGAAATATTTTATTTCTTTGTATGTATTGGTTCTTACAACAAAAAATATTAAATAAAAATTGGTTTTTCTTTAAATGTATTGGTGTTTGCTCTTCCATAAGAATCTTTTGGGCACGCCTGGTTTAAAACATCGATAAATTTCAACACACAAATGTCAAAAAAGCTAAATAAATATTTTAAAAATGTAATCAAAAGAACAACAAAATTTGTTTAAAATGAAAACTAAAAGGTCATTGTGCGTGTGAAAAAAGTGCAAATTAAAGAATATTTAAGTGCAAAATTTATGCTCTTTTAAGTGTGTTGAAATGAGAAAAATATTCTAGCTTACGTAATTTGAATTCATAGAGCTCGTATGTGTTAAGAGAATTTTCATTATTTTATTGACAGTACGAGACCTCGCTATCTATGTTATCGAAGAGTTTCTGGTGCCACAATTTTCTGAGCCCGTTCTAGTTTTGACATATTGAAATTTATTGGAAAATATATATTGGTAAAAAAAATTTTCAAAAATGTATGTTTATCACGCTGTATTATTTTTGCTACTCTACTTATTATTGTGAAGTGATGTATTTTGTTATAAAGTTTTTACTAACCGCTTTTGTATCTGTAGAACGTCTTCGTACACACATAAATAATTAAATAAAACAAACTGTAGTATTTTATTACTTTGTTCGTATCTTAATGTCAGAACAAACAATAACACAGACTTAATTCTAAGACTCAATATTACAGTCACAATAAATTATTTGTTACATTCTCGATATACACCGCATACACAGTAAGTGACGCAAATTAAGAGACGTGCTTTTGAATACTATTAAATACAAAATATTAAACAACAAAAAATAAAAAATAAAATAAAAAACTTAAGTACTAAAATAATTTGTGAAAAAATTTTACTATCGCTATACGCACACAATACTATGAAAAAAAATGGAGCACATAAAACCTTTACTTGCTTTATAAATGTATGTTTTGATATAGAAATATGTTTACAAAAAATTCAGAAAAGTTATACTAAACGACCGTTACATATACTACATACTTTTTTTTGTTGAAGTTTACATACATTTTTTATGACAAGTATGACGGCATGATTGACATATTTTCAAGTTTTTAACAGATTTCGTTAAAGCGATTGTATAAAAATAAACAATTTTATGTGATTTGGTAATAAATGAAAACCGAATAGCAATTCATAACAGAAATTACCATAATTTTTATGTCCAGTAGCCAATTAATGATTTTATTTATTAGCTCCATTCATGATTATGATTATATTACGATTTTCAGAGCATGATTTTTTCATATAAGAAAGATAATAAGAAAAAATATAATAGTGGTTCTCGTTTAACCTACTGTATGCCTCTTATATCTCTTAAAGTTCAATTATTTAAGAGCATAAAATATTTGTATGGAAAACTATTATACAAGACTCTTAATATTTTAAGAAACAATTTTGGCTCTTAAATTTCCTACTAAATATACGTGACAGAATAAACTTGTTACTCATCAACTTAATTCACTGTGAATTAAAAAAGAAAATTATCCCTGACGATTTGCATTAGCCACAATGAAATGAGCATAGGAACTACCTAATACCCCTCCATAATTCATTTCAATCTATTTTAATAAGACTTTAATATATTACTTAAAAAGTAAAATATTAATTTATGAAAAAGCACGTTACAAAATATAAAAAAGAAAGAATAAATTAGTTTATTTTGTCCAAAATATTAAGCTCGTACAAAAATGCTTTTGTCGCGAAAATGGCGAAAATTCGTGATATATTGCAATATTAAAAACAAGCTCTAAAATTGATTACAATTCGTTAAAACCGAAACGAATGGCAAACTCTTGGGAAAAAAAATCGTGAAGATATCAAAGTATAATATTGAGTTATCGCAGTTTAAACTGTGTAAAGCTCATAAGCTTTCAAAAAACGCTTTTATTGCGAAAGTTTGCGAAAAATTTCAAATGTTAAATGAATTAAAAATTGTAAGGAAGCCGAAAACTTGGAAAAATGGAGAAAATCCCGAATATTCGCAAAAACTGGCTAGTATCGGAAAGTTGGCAAGGTCTAATATAGCTTAGAGGTGGCTTGAATTATAAAAAGTGGGGATCCGCTTAAAATTGCAAATTTGAAAACAAGCCCTAAATGCGATTATAAATCGCTTAAGCTAGTAGTAATTACGAAAACTTCAAAAAATCTGATGACTGAATGAAAAAAAAGGAATAAGCGGTGTGCTTACGAGGTGCGTCCGTACAAAGAAAGCAAGGGTGCGGAAATAGTGATAAGCTAAACTCAAATCATCTTATAATCAACCAAATGTCAAACTGCATATAGAAATATTTTTATGCACAACTTTTGAAAGCTATAAGAGTGAAATAGTACACTAGGGGAAAAACGGCAGTTTAAAAATAAAAACTCTTCATATCAATTCAATGATTTTCAATTCAAAAGAATAACTTTATTGAAATACACTAAATCAATAATTTTCAACTTTGAATGTACATATATGGTTCCATATTGAAATAGAAATCTTGAACATGACTAGACTTTCGTTAATGTTTCTTATTAAATATTAATATGGTTTTTATTGAGTTTTTTCTTTGGGCGTACTTAATGACTTTACCTTACTGTTGTCTTTTTTGAGTACATGCATGATCTATTACGAATATACGTCAAAATACGAAAAATCAAAAAAATTTTTATTTTGTTTCAAGCATCGTGGGTGTGATGCATACGGCAAAATTTCACTAATAATAAAGGTTCCGCCAGGTAACTTTTTTTTTGAAAATGCTATAAAAAAACTACTGAATATTTTCTCAAATTTCTTTTTTTATTTGAAAGTACAATCTTTCCGGTTAATAATGAAAAATAATTTCATTCAAACGGCTGCCTCGGCTGGCCATGCAGTAGCCTACATGATCGGTCCAATTTTTAAGCACATTATCGATTGTGTGCAGCTGTATTTTACGAATAGCTTCACGAATATTGTCCTCTAAAGCGTCAATTGTCTCTGGCTTGTCGGCGTAACACTTATCTTTGACGGCACCCCACAAATAATAGTCCAACGGTGTCAAATCACAGCTCCGAGGTGGCCAAACGACATCAGCTCTGCGGCTGATAATGCGATCTTTAAAAACAGGGCGCAAAACATCAAGTGTAGCTTCGGCTCTGTGGCACGTAACGCCGTCCTGTTGAAACCAAATGTTGCCAACATCCTCCTCTTCCATTTTTGTGAACAAAAATTCGTTCAACATGGCCCGATAACGATCGCCATTGACTGTAACGGCCACTCCTTGCTCATTTTCGAAGAAAAATGGCCCAATTATGCCTCTGGACCATAATCCGCACCAAACAGTGACTCGTTTTGGGTGCGTCGGCTTTTCAATGTATGCGTGCGGGTTTTCTGTGCCCCAAATGCGACAATTTTGCTTGTTTACATACCCGCCAAGATCAAAAAGAGCTTCATCTGAAAATATGATTTTTTTTGTGGCAAAATCGGCATCTTCTGTAAGTCGATCGCAGGCCCACTTAGCGTGGCGATGTTCAAGCGTATACACAACCATATTCGTTCAGCGGAATGATAAAACTAATTATCTGTCAAATCAGACATGAGCTAAGTGTTACCATTCACGAAATAAGCACTAGTTGAAAAAAAAAATTGTTAGATGGCGGACCCTTTACTATAATGCAGGGCATGCATCTCTATCACCGTTAAATATTTGTTATGTATTAACTTTGTTACGAGCTGTGATATTAAAAACTGTTGCATATCCTTAAGGGTTAGCAAAAGGGAGGAATATACATGGCGTATGACTAACGCTACATTTAAATGTTTCTTTTTATTTATGCCATATCAAAACTAGGGATGTAACGAATACCGATACCGATACCGATATATCGGCGATACTTCAGATTTTCCGATACATCGGTATCGGCGATATTTTACTGCCGATACGACGATACTTTAAAAAAATTTTTCAGTTTTTTTTTTAAGAAATAATTTATTTTTGTTCGATTTTACTATGAATTAAATACACTTCGTTATTTTTTAAATCTTATTAATATCAATTTTAAAAATTAATAATATATTATGCTGTTATTTTGTAAAAAAAATATTTATTTTTTGTTAATTTTACCATGAATTCAAATTCAAGCCGTTGTTTTTTAAATCTTATTCCAGCAAAAATGAGATACTTCAAAGAAGTAATGAAAATGCAGAATTCGCGATCTGGAAGTATTGCAAATTTTGATAATTTCTAATTACTTTTACATATCCTTGCCCTTGCAAGAAGTTCTGTTTTTCGATTACTAATCACCGAATTGGAAGCAATGCTAGGACAAATTTCTTTTTCGGTATTCTATAATGATTTTTCCTTAAGGAAAAAGGATAAAAAAGTACCCATTTTCACAAATTTTTTATGCGAATTTAAACTCAGAACTGTATTTTTATGTAAATTTAAGTGAATAAATATAAACTTAGAAGTCTTTTATGAATATTAGTTGATAAATATTTAGATGAATATTAGTTGATAAATGTCCTTTAAAAAAATCGATTTTTTAAAAAGCATGGCGAGTATTTTTTTAAATTATAAAGGAATTAAACAATTTTTCTTGCTTTTCTACTAATTATCTGCATATTTTTAATATAGATTTGTTCGAAGCAAAGAAAATGCAGCTCCTTAAAAATTATTCCAATGTTTTATCAATTTTAAATATTCTCTCTTATAATGTAATTTTGTATAATAAAAAATTGCACTTGAGTTTTGTTAATCTAAACTTGAACTCAATTTCAATATTCGTATCGGTATCGGAATCGGTATCGGCGATATTTATTTTTAAATATCGGTATCGGTATCGGATCGGCAAAACGGCGTATCGTTACATCCCTAATCAAAACGTTTATTTATAATAGTGGATGGCCAATGTACGCGGCATGCGGCAGCGGGCGCCGATCAGCTGTTCAGTTTTCCGCTTGAAATTTTGCTGCTAGGTAAATGTACGCGGCTAATAAATGCGAAACAAATGTAAAAAAAAACACAAATCACTTTGAACACATACAAATTTATTAAATTACACAATCACAATCACATTGCCAAATGAAACTAATTGGCATATGCTAAGCATTATGTGTGAATATTTTTTGAATCAAACAACTTTTTTGTAAACTGGCAATACTCTTTCCGGCCGCTGCTGGATGTCGCGTACATTGGACTTCCACTATAGTCAAATTAAAATTAAACACACTTTTAAAAGTCAATTGTTTAAATACGTGTACAAAATTTGTAAAGATATTTATTTTAAATAGAAATTAAATACTATTATGTATTGTGCATGCAAAAATAAATGATAGCACGTACATTCAAATATAAAATTGGGGGAAATATTTTAAACATAGTCAGGGTTTTCCTGAAAGCGATTAAAAGTGCCATTTGTGCAATTGCGCAAACTTGCGAGGCGTGTTTCATGAAGTCCCTTTTGAAACTGTTGTGCAACTTTTAACAGCCAATGTCAACTTACTTCTCCAGCTGCTTTTTGTACTTGCCTCTGCATCACAGCAACAATGAGTTATATGTATTTTTTGTCTCTTTAAGTGTTTTCTTTTGTTCCTATATTTTATTATATTTTCACATAAATTATTAAAAAAATATTTGTAAATTAAAATTTTAATTTATATATTTATAAAGTTTATTTTTCATATGCACAAATATTCTGTGCAAGTTTGCGAGCTTAATACTGTCTCGTATGTTCTTATTAGTTATGCAAATGACACATTTTTTGACAATTCATTTACGAGAATGGACAGTTTGAGCAGTCTACGAGGATTTTAAACGTTCTCGTGAGGAACCTTACTATGAATTAATAAGGTGGTACTAAAACTTAAAAAAAGCGGGTACTCCATATGCTTACAGCAGATTCAGAATATTACCAAGTAAATAAAAGGTCGTTATTATAATAACTTATCAATAACATTTCAAGTTATGCGATTAAATATAGAATATTTATTAGTTTTATTCCTTATAGAATCGTTTGCAACTATAAGAGCAGTCGAGCTGAAATTTTTAGTACAGGTTCGCGCCAATCCACGTTAGGTTTGTGTTTTGTTTTTGAGCGAATAGCTGGCCACGCAGCGAAGTTATTTAAAATATACTAAGACAACTTAGACAACATCTGCTTGTCTTTTATGAATTTATAAAAATAAATTTTTTTGGAATTGTTTAATGAACAGTAAAACTGATATATAGAATACGTGTTTCGGCGTTTTGAAAGTTAAAATCTGGGACTCATTAAATTTCCTACATTTGCATAGAGTTGCAGTGACTCGGCATAGGAAATCTTGTATACCTTTCATTTGACATATATATAAGATATGTTTAACACACCACGAGTAATATTTTTGTGGCCCATTTTAAACTTCTTTCTCCCTCTTTTGTCCCTTTCTTAAAAAAGTAGCAACAAAACTATTTATTGGTTATTTGTAATTTTTCAACAATGATGCGTCTACTTGTCCTTCTACTGCACAAAGCACAAACAAATTTTACGAAGTTCTAATGACTGCTTCTGGTACAAGGCGCAAAAAATTAATGTACGTACCTGTATCGGCCTTTGATTTATTTTAGATGAAGTTAAAGTTGCTCCATTTTGAACATTGCTCCATAGTGAACCAGCGTAGGATATCTTAATAAAATAAGTATTCAAAAATTTTATGTAAAACACACCAAAGGACATTTTGTAGAACATTTTCATCCTCTAATGCTTCGTTATATGGGTATTTTTATCCTTCTCATAAGAAAGGGAAAATACTAACTTTCGATGGTGATGTAGTGGGCTAAAATATTTTACAAAAATATTTGCCATGAAATGGTACTTTCTAAGTATTCATAGACAAAAAAATCTAGACACTAAAATATCCCATAAAATTGGATTTTATAAGGCGAGGTTGTATTAAAATTTCTCTATAAGCCACCTTACAAAAGAAAGCTGTAGATATGGTCCGCAAAAATAAAAAATGTAAAAATAAGGACAAGATCCTGTATAAAACTTACGGCCGCTAAAAATTATTCAGATCAAACTGAGGACCAAGTTCTTGATAGGTATGATATCATTTAATTTCTAAGCAAGCTGCTAATTTGCCAACATTTTTCACCATAATTCCATTCCACATTAGAAAGGGACATAATTACTATAACTATTTCCCATATTAGAGTGTCACCTGCTAATTGCATAGAAATAATACGTTATTTTACCTATTAAAGACTTGGTCCTTATTTCGCTCTATATACTTTTAGTGATCGGAATTTTCGGATATGTTCTTTTCCTTTAATTTCACTATTATGATTTTGTGCGGATCTGACTTCTTTTTTTCAGGTTATTATTATTTTTTCATAAAAATAAGATTCATCCTAGTGTCTCGTTTTCAAATTTATTTTAATTGGAAGTGCTCCATAAAAATAGGGGCCACCCTGGTGTCCTAAGATATAAAATTCCCGTTTTGAGATATTTCTGCTTATATAATTAATAAGACTTACCTGAATACTAAATTTCAGCTCTCTACCTATAGTGAAAGTGTCCCACACAACTAAAAATCTATATTTATTTATATATTTTTTTTTTTGAACTGGATAGGTTTAAGTTGAAAGTTATTATTTTGGCATAAGTTAATTTTTTGAATTAATGTAAAAACAAATTATGGTTAAAAGTGAAACTATATGAAGAATAAGAAACCAGTTTAATAATGTGTGACAACAAAAGTAACTTAAATATGTGGTACAAAGTTCTACTCAACAAGCAACAACAAAAAAGAGCTTGGAATGTTTGAATAAATAGTCAGATGGGGAATATCATACTCACCAAAGTTGAGCTAACATAAATGAATATAAGATGAATAATAAACGCTGATGAGATGGTGTAGTGGCCGTCGAAATCAGTAGTACTAATACATTCTGGTAGTCTGATTAGACATTCTAAATAATCAACTTAAGCCAAAAAATTAATTTCAACTTAAAAATCTATTTTGTTATACTACTTTTTTCTATGTCATAAAGTTTAAAGTACAGGTGTTAGCTTTTTCTACTGAAAATGGGGAAAAAAATTATCGCCAACACTTAATTTAATGGAAAGACTCCACGATAAAGAAGAGTTTTAAAGAAATAATTTAATTGCCGGCTTTAAATATTATTCAATTCGTATTAAAAATAATAGTTAAAGGGATTATTACTATATTTCTGAAGTAAACAAATTATACCAAGGATTAGTTTTTATGGATTAATTTTTATGAGCAGGAATAAAATTGAATAAATTTTTATTATTTTTTTTTATTTTTATTTTTTTGGTACTTGTGCAGAAAACCTTAATTGTATATAAAGCTATAATGATAAACTAAATTTGTATTACATATTATAAGTTCAATGGTTTCTATTAAATTGCTTTTTAAATAAATAAAAAATATGTACACACATAGATAATAAATTTTTTCATAAATACCCTAAATGATACAAATATTTATGGTTGTTATAATCGCATATAAAAACACTCAAAAAATTAAGAGTATAATGTGATGGAATTTAATACGTTTTTGCACACAACAATATTATATAAAGATATATATGCAGTGAAGTATTTTTTATGACGCAAAAATATTAGATTTTTAGTGGCGAATAAAACTTAATAAATATGTTCATGAATTTATATTTTGTTATTTATTTTTTTGAGATACACACCTACACACATACATAGATATGTATATACATACCAACATGATGAAATATGGTACTTTCATTTACATAGTACTAGCCCCACCCAGTGTGTTTGGATAAACCATTGCTGTAAAGGTATGGGAACATTAATACATCATTGTTTGGAATTCCCGCGACCTCCCTTCTAGGCTACCAGGATTTTGTTTAAAAGTTTAAATTTAGAGAGTGCCACTATTGGGGTTCTCCTGATATAGGATAATTCCAAATTACTCTGTATTGGGGCTGTAAGTCTCCACATCCTCCTATACCACCAGGCTTTTGTGAAAAGCGAAATTTTTTCTCAGTTTAAGCTACAAGAAATTACTCTCTCCGTTGGTGGATAAGAAAATTAGCTTCTCACATTCAATTTAGAGAGCCTTAATATTGTAGTTCCACAGATGCAGGCAAACTAATAATTACTTTATATGGGGTTACCGGTTTCTCCTATTCAAAATCACCAAGATTTTGTTAGACTTTTCACTTTGTTCTAAGAGTTACAACATCAAATTTAGAGAGGTCAATATTGTAGTTCTGTAGATACAGGAAAATCAATAATTACCTTGTATGGGGTTACCCCTCTCCATCCTCCTTTACATCCATGATTTTTGTGGAACTTTCACTTTATTCTAAGAGCTATCCAGATCAAATTTTGAAAGCGTCACTATTGTAGCCATAGTAATCACTTTGTATTGGGGCTAGCCTTTTCTCCTCACCTATACCGCTAAGATTTTGTAGCATATTGAATTTTATTTTCCAAGTGTCCAATGAAAAATTTAAATAGTAGTTGTGTAGATATAGAGAAATTAAAAATTCATTTATTAGCCAGTTTTTATTTTCCAATCGTAAGTAAGACAGCTCAAAATATTCAACTTCCTATTAGGAATAAATAAACAAAAAAACAATATTAAAAAACAGATATACAAACACAGATTCATTTTAATATATAAAGAAGCAGGTAGATAAATACGAGTACATGTTAAATTGTTAGTTTGCTAAATATTTCTCTAACCGTTATTAGGAGAAATTTAAACTAACGATTATTTCACCAATAAGAACATATATATTTTATAAATGCATATATATTTCAATATTAATTGTAAACTATACCGAATTTTTCCTTTCTTTGTTTTAATTTAGAAATTTGGCATATACTACTTATAATTTGACTTAAATCAAGCTAAAAACAAAGTAGTCAAAGAAACAATATAAAATAAAAAAATTATATAGTCGGCTGTGTTCTATAAATCAACCCGATTTGAAATCTCACGATTTCCAAAAGTAATAATGGTCCTGAAGACGGGTTTAAAATCATATAAGAAAATTTTCTCTCAGATATGATATTTGTGGCTGTATATAATATGCAATATTGTAGTTCTCTAGATACAGGAAAATCAATAATTACCTTGTATTGTGGCGCCATAGAAATCATCGACCCTGTTCTGTAAACCGAATCCGAGTAAATTTCTCCTTTTCCAAAAGTAAATAAAGCCCGCATTGATGTATTTTAAATCATATACAGTAAATGAACTTCAGATATGGTAACTTAAGCTCTAAAATATATGAAACTGCGAAAAATTTGAAAAAAGTTTGTTATAAATGGATTTAATTTCTCTAAATCGAGCGTTTTCAAATCAACTTGCTTTACAGAACAGGCATTTATATGTACATATATTCGTATAATTCAAATTTGAGTATGAAAAGAAAAAGCAAAACTGCCACAAAAAAGAAAGCTAATGGTAATTGCAAATAAGCAGGATTCTCAGATATGACGTTTACTCGCTAAACAAAACTATTTTAAAATTGGTTAGTAATAAGGATTGTCTGGTGATATCCTATAAAACAGTAGTTGTTTGCAACAGATATAATAATTTCAACTTAACAGTGCAGGAGTTTTCCAATGTTTTTGATATGCATAGATAGACTTCAATTACAACCAACTGAATTGTGACCATGAATAAAATTCTAGCTTTACAGAAGGACCTTTAATGGAATGGGTCAGGAGTTATTAGTATATATATATTTATCTTCCTAATTCTATTATTACTGACAGTAATCAGCTACTAATTTAAATATATTTTTCAAGACCAGAGAAATTGAACTAAAAAAACGAAGAAAATAAATTAAAAATAAACTAAAAATATATACACTTACGACTCTGGTATGCTTCTGCCACATAATGAATTAAAAAATAGTAATATCTTTAAAAAATTATATCTTTGTAAAAGAGCTACTTCTAAAAGTAGGCTATCTCACCGCCTTGACTATTTATTACTAATTAAAAAACAGATTGTAAAATAAATACATTTTTATGGGTTTGAAAGTAATATAACTTGATATCTATTTTTCTTACTTCTTCTTTACAGGCATGTACTTATACAGTATACCAGCTACCTATATTACCATCTTACTCGTGCGGTATCATCTCAGCAAATGAAATGCTTAATTCAGTTTGAAAGGTATTTACTTGTTCCATTTTTATTTTATTCTAAGGTATTCAAATAATGTACTCTTAAGATCTTTAGTTTTATAAATGTTTTAATGTTCGACCGATTTGGGGTATAGTTAATAGTTATATAGTTAAGTATAAAAAAAATCGACCAGGTTAAGTCAAAAGTTCGTAACGCTAAAGTTCGTAACGTTATACTGAGAACAAATTAAACATGATTAATATTTCCAAGAAACAAGTTTCTTAACTTTTATCAGAATTTTGTGATTTTGCACATCATGTGATCGTCACAAAATGATCATTGAAATACAGCCCGAAAAAAATATACTCAGTATACGTTTAATTCAGAAGGAATTGGGCATGATTAATATTCCAAGGAGCAAGGAAAAAATTAACATCAATTAAATTTTTCAACGTACACAGCATAATAGAGTAGCACTACTTTCAGAAGCCACTACACTTGCATCGCCAGTGCTCACGTGTATTTTGCTTTTCAGCAAACCAAAAAATATTGTCTTAAGTAAAACTAAAAATCAGAAAAATGGGAATGAAGAAAAATAAGCCAATGAAGTCAGTGGGAAAGTGCTGTTTAATATCAATTAAAAAAGTGATTTAATTCTTGTATTCAATTTTCACGAAAAAGTTGTTTATATAAGAATTGAAATCACATTCAACAGAGCCACCAGACAGACAAGTGGTGATATGCAAAATACACGTGAGCCCTGATGATGGAAGTGTAGCTGCTTCCGAAAGTTGCGCTACTCTGTTCTGCTGTATACGTTGAAAATTACGTTGATGCTAATTCTTCCCTTGTTCTTTGGAGTATTAATCCTGCCCACTTCTTTCTGAATTAAACGTTACGAACCTTAGCCTAATAATAAATTTCGGTTCACATGAAAATACGTTCGAAATAATCATTAATTATACTTAGTATATTTTCTTATCTTAATGGAGCAATTTAAAATTATAATTTTTGGGAACAAGTTTAAAAATATACTTTTTTAATTTTTAAGGGCTGTAACTCTATATATATTGTTATCCGATCGGCATAATCAGTATATTGAATGAAAGAATAGAGAGATATCTATGCAACAGTGTACAATTTATTTTATTTAGATGAACGGTTTTGGGAACTTTTGCCAATAAACGAAAAAACTAAAAAAAAACAGAAAATAATTTAATTTTCGCGAATATCATTAAGAAAAATAAGTGAATATCATATTCGTGTTTAAAATGTTTTTTTTATGTTGCAAGACATGACACAGACTTAGGCAATCGAAGATTTGCTTCATTATTTCATCTTCAGATTGTCTATTCGAAATTGAAAACTGCAGAAAAGCTCTCACGCCTTACTCTAATGAGTAATAAATATATTATTTCAAAGTGATACATACATATGTACAAACTATTTCTAAATAAAATTTTCTTCATGCGAAATTCACTTTTTATAAAAATTTTTCTGTTTCTCCACCAAGTTGATCAAAATGTAGTATGAAAATTTACACGATCAAATAGCAGTTTTATGACAGTTTTAATAAAAAGAATGTTAGCAATAAAAGGTACTGTTGTTGTGATTGAAAAAAGCACAGATAATAAATTTTATCAGATAGCGGATACATATAATTTATTACAATATTTCAATTTAAATAAAATTATAATACGTTTTGTTGTAAAAATATTTGGTAATGAATTTAATAGATGATACTAGTAAATATTTTGTAAGCATACATTAGCGCTTGAAATTAGCTCGATTGTAAGAGTATATTTTTGATTTACTTAAGACAAGAAATAATAATGTTTAACTTATTATATTTTCTTTAACATATTTATTTGAAAGAGCTGCAAAATATATATATATATTACAGCTTTTAAACAATGTTCTGTCCCAAAAATTGCTTATGCGTAAAATGCACTACCCTCTTAAATATCACTGCCTTCATAAATGTAATAAAGTTGTAATATGATATTGAGATAATATGTTAAAAGTGTATATATAGCTGCTATTTATATAAAAAGCAAAAAAAAAAACGTTAAACTATCTGAATATACTTTTAGTTGTATACTAGCAGTTTTAGTTACATATTATTTACCATAGAAAACGATACTGTGAACATTAACTGTTTTATAACATTATACTAAACTAAAGAGGGAAAAAAACTATGTGATAGTATCTCATGGTCTCTATATAAAGCTTTATAAGTACATACAAACATAATATATTCTACTACAGTGATTCTTATAAACATTGAAAAGTACATAGAAAAATATTTATTATGCACATGTCAGGCATAACGATTATGTTAATATATTTTTTATGAGTGCAGCTTAATGTAACCATTAACTGGATTTTTGTTTGCAAACTACAGTTTTTATCATTTTAACGTTGTAGCATTACCATTACCATCGCATAGTTCTAAAAGAGATATAAATACTAATATATACTAACAAATATATACACATTAATACATACATATGGATATATATACATACACATGTGTGTATGTATATGACTGAATCATTTCGACATACTCAAGCAAGTGCAATATGAGTTTTCGTACGTTTATCAAGTTTATAACGGATTTCATATGGCGTTTCATGCGGGGTATATTTTATAAAAGTTTTATGTTCTTCTCTTATTTTGATATGCTGGTTTGTATAGTAGCTGCTAAACTTAATTTACATGTGTTTTTTTTAGTGCATAAAAATACCATTATTTTAATAGCTATTTTAAATAGCATAAAAGTGTATCTGAAAGGAACTGCTTTATTCTTAAAAGAAAAAAATATTTCAAAAATCATCTGCATATTTTTTAATAGACTTTTTAGAATATACAATTATTATGCATTAAAAAAAGTCCTTTGAACCAAGATTGGGTGTGTGTTTAATAATATCTATGTACAAAGTTTTTATGCTGAAAAATGCTAATTATATCTTCTTTTGAGCTAAAACTCTAGAAACCCATTCTTAAGGAACAGTATTTTAAAAATTTCAAAATAGAACGCGAAACTGAGTATTCAGACTTGTTTAAATTTCATACCTTATTTAAGTAGCTTTTTTTTAGTCTGTTACGTTCATTTGCAAAAGAGTGATATCTGATTGTATACATAAGTTATCTGAAAGCCTTTATTTCATAGCTCATGTTATATTAGTTCACACCCAAAATATTAATAAACTAAGATCGAGAAGGAAAAAAGTGAATAAGAACTAGAGTAATTACATACAAAAAATAATTTTTAAGTATCCATAAATACGTTATTTTCAATAATAACTTAATTATTTATTTAGCCCTCTGTTAGCCGCAATCTTTTTCACTTGAAATTAGTCGAAATGTATAATAAAGAACAATAAAGAAAAAGTCGAGTTTGAAAATAATCTCCTCACTTTTATTTCATAAACATAAAAACATTATTAAATTCAAAGAATTTAAAAATTAAATTGGAGTAAAAATATATTTTTATGAAAAAAGAGTTTAAAATTCTAGATATAAAAAAAAGTGAGAATATTAAAGAAACAGGCTTGTATCACATTGCATAAATTGAATGTATCAAATTGAACAATTCAGCACCACCTGCTTTTATCAAAAGTAAATCAAATACTAAATACATAAACAAGTGAATGAAACGAAAGTATTAAGACGTGTGAATTTAAAAAAATGCCATATAACGGGGAAATTTACAGTTTTAAAGAGTATACTTAATAGTTGACTACCAGAAAATGTTAAAAACAAGATTTCGAAAAATATCGAGATTCGGCTTTTCCATATTAATCCAACACACATTGGCTCCAATTGAAAGAAAGGGTAATAAATCTGTATCTTTGAAACTTGCGATCCAATTACAAAACGATGTATGCAAAAATTATGGAAGAACATAAGCTTTAAGTGCAATGCAATTTAAACCACCCTGTTGAAACAAACCTGGAGCTACAGGGTGTCACAATTGACAACCTCGGGAATGAAAAACTTTATCGCTCTCATAAATTTAACAAATATTATACGATTTTAATAAGTTCAAACATCCCGACTAGAAATTTTCCCAATACTCATATTGGGGTCCGATTGGGAATTCATGTGGCACACCCAAAAGGGTTATCCCATTTGTGATTTAATCGGGAACTTGTTGGGACAGCCCATCTACAAATTAATGCCTTAACATAAGTTCTTCCCAAATGGGAAACTATTGGGAACTTGTTGGGAAAATTTAACACAGATCTTTAATCGTATATTTTGCTCATCTTCAAAAGAGATGATTGCCACATACTTTTATCCCTTGGATAGCTTCACCAATTTTAATTCAATATTAGAGTTTGATATTTTCCCGATTTGAGCAAATTTTTGCAAGGTTTTGATATTTCCCCACAGGAAACCAATCGGGTTCCAAATACGTTTCTGCGTTACATCGGAATTGGGATCCCAGTTAGATCCCAAATGTGTTTGCATGAAAATTTCTAGTCGGGATGGTGTTAATTTCATAAACAGATAAAGAAATACACAGAAATAATTTTAATTCATAAAATCAATGAAACGATTTCATTAAATTTTGTTCATTCATCCAATGAAAATATCACAAATCCAATGACGATTTCCTAAATCTAATAAGAATTTCATTAATATTTTAAAAGAATTTCATTGGTTAAACGACAATTGCATAAATCTAAGGAAAACTTTCGTTAAAATTCAACCAACGAATATTTCATTAAAATTCAACCAAAGAAACTCTCTCACAATATTAATGAAACTTTGCATTGGATTTATGAAATTGTCATTCAACCAATTAGATTCTGTCACAATATTAATGAAGTTTTCATTGGATTTGTGGAATTGTTTTAATCAAAAATCTAATGAAATTTTTTCATTGGTTTTATGAAGCACAATTCTTTCAGTATACAGTTTATATCTTTCAGATATCTTTAATATTTTTAAAGATATTTGGCTTTGAATGTCAAAATTTTGAACTATGGCCTCGACTTTGTTCTCTATTTCGTAAATATTTCCGACCATCATTTTCCAAAAAATATTTTCGGATTTATAACATAATCTTTGATAATATGAAGAAGTAATTTTTGGGTTATATTATGCAATGTAGTCCTGAAAAGGAACCAGTCTTTGAAATGTGAGTGAAAAATTTATAAATTTTCACACAAATAATTTGATATCTATATTAAGGTCTTTGTAAACAAATAACTCTGTGGACTTTTGACAAAACAATTTAATTGTAATTTTCAAAGTTTTCAGGAGAGCAGAAATACTATTAAAGTACAGGATAAGACTTTTTTGTGTACGTGTTTAAGGAAAAATTAAACTTAAAAATAACTAGCATATATCGATTAGAATTTTTTTTAATATTTTTCGTATTTTGACAGATTAGAAATTGGCTATTGATAACTCGCAGAATAACAAATCTGGCGATAAGCCAAAATTTTAAAATATTAATAGTTTTGTGACTAAACATCGTGGAAATGTGCTCCTCACACAAAAAGACAGGCCTAACAATTCTGCATTTATAAATGCCGCTACTTGCAAAACTGTCTTAACATGAATTAAGTGCTTTCGTCAAAAGTCTACAGAACTAATTCGCCATTTTGTGGAGGCGGCAATCTGTGATTATTATTGTAATACCTAAGACACATAATCGCAAAGTCATCACATCAATCGGTCATGATAATTAAATATGTTCAACAAATTTCAGATCAATCGATCAATAGGAAGGGGGCAAAACTAAATATTACTTTTTATTACTTTTTAACACTAAATTGTATTGCATTGAAAGGTAAAGTTGTTTAATAAATTTCAGATCAATCGGTGAAGAGAAAGAGGGTAAAAGTCGTTATTACTTGGCACAGAGCACTTTTATAGTTTTAAAATTGTATCGTCATCAAAAGTAAAGGTGTTTACCAAATTTTAGATCAATCGGTTAACAAGAAGAATATAAAACTACGTATTACCTTTTATGGGCGTGACGTGCCCCACTTTTTAGTTACATTGCATAGTCATCGTAAGTGAAGGTTTCCACCATATCTCAAACTAATCCGTTAACAGTAATGAGCTGAAACTAAATATTATATTTTATGGGCATGGCGTAGCCAACTTTTCTAATCACAACATTGAATTGTCATCAAATTGTCACAAAATTTCTGATCAATCGGCCAAAAGGAAGAGGGTGAATTTTCAGTTATTAAATTGAAATCAAACTCCACAAAATGACCAAACACGGCAAGCTAAATAAAACCATTTATAAAAGGAACATCCTTAAAATATGCTGCGAAATTTTATACACCCAAAATATTAAAAAAAAAACAAACACCAACGTAAGGATATGAAAACGAAAAGTATCAAACAATAACAAAAATATACTTAAAGGACGAAAAACCAAAACAAAAAGAAATGTATAACTGTAAAAGTATCGATTACTTTTGTTACGAAACAAAATTTTTAGCTTGTAGTCCGCCATAAATAGCAAAGCTATAAAAAATGTGAAGAAAATGCGAATATCCACGCCAAGCTTGATGGAAAAAATATTCTTGATGACGAAATGCCTAAAGTTTTATTTAACGATAAAATGTAAAACATTGATTTGAAGTTACTTAAAATAATTGATGTTTATTTCAGGAACGTAAGTAATGCAATAAATTATTTTGAGGGAAAGTAATATGTGTAAGATAATAAACATCAATCTCTTAGTATTAATTTAATCAACTTTTCTATAAAAACTTCCTTGGCAATAAAAGAATTGGAAAATTCAGTCAAGCGTGATTAAAGTTTATGGTAAATAATTAGTTCTTTTATGGTAAATAATTAATTTTGTTGAATAGCAACTCCAATTTAATGTCAAATTGTACAAAAAATAATTATTTTTAAGCAACGTATACCTTTTAAGTTACATCAGCAGTTGTTACTAAGCGAATATTGACAATTTAAAAACTTAACGTAAAAATGCAAATTGTTAATCTAGTTTTTCATACAATTCACTACATTAAGGCTTAAAATTTATTCGTGAGCTGAAACTTGAGATTAAAAATAGCATGTTTAATATTTCAAGCCTTCTTCTTACAGACATGTGAGGCGTTATTTGTGAAGCTGACTTGTTGAAAGTTTTTTGTCTCCGATTTTAATAATATTTTACTACCTATATCTATACGTATTCGGTGCAGGAAAAAGATTTTTTTATTTTCCCTAACGATATACACATATAACTTTTAACCTTTAATTAATTTAGCCTTGCTGACTTTTTTCAAAATTATATGGTATAATTTCCTTAGAAAATGAAGATAGACTAGTGAAATGTTTTTAAAGCAAGAGTGTTTCTACAATTTGCTTTCAAATGGTAATGGCTAACTGCGTACAAATCGATAAAAATCATTTATCACAACACAAATCCCAATAGATACTTTGTAAATTTTATTCTAAACGTGTACAACTGTTTTATTCATAAAACATATTTGTTTCTTAAATGCAATGCGTTGTCAAATCCAAATTGCTCTTTTTTATGAATACTTCAGAAAATATTTAATGATTTAAAAAAAGGAGAAGCAAATGAACACGTAATACCATTATACATACATATGTATGTAAATTTCTAAATGTAAATAGAATTAATAAAAAAAAATTTTATGAAAAAGGCAGAAAATATTTAGTGATATAACAAAGGAGAAGCAAATGAGCTCGTAATTATATTATACAGAAATATGTATATATCTAAATGCAAATGAAATTAATATAGAATTTTCTTTGGGATTTATTAAAAAACAATTATTGTTAATTCACATAATGTTGCGGGTATTGCACCATTTGATATTTTACATTGCTGCAACATATTCAGGTATGTTTTTACAAACGCAAGATTGTCAAATCGCATGTGAGTTGCAAATTGCCAAACCGGTTTCTTCATGTTCTGATACTCAAGCGTTTTGCTTGCGATTTGCCATATTAAATAAAGCTGTTTATTAAAATCGCATGTACAGAAGAATACAACGGACAAGCAAAACGAAAGAAATTGTTTTAAATTTCATATGTATGTGACAATAGAGTTATTTCTTCAAGTCTTATACCAGAGTACAAAAAGTAAAGCACAGCACAACTCATTTTGCTCTTTTTTGCGCTTTACGGAAAGGGCTTAGCCAATTTATTATTGCGCTTGCTCTGCGCCAATATTTTCGAGCTGCGCATAAAAGGAGCATTTTCCTTCGAGTTCTTTTGCGCTGAGCTTTTTGTTTGCGCAATGCGGAAAAAGAGTCAAAATAGCATAAAATGTGCATGTCGCATTTACAGTAATACATTTTTTTAAGAAAGCAATGTTCATTATTCCATGGATGTTTTTGCATCCCACTGTAGCTTTCTTCAACAATTTTTCAAACTATTGGACCGGAAGTTGGGTCGATAGTGCAGTTCATATTTCCGCTTTAGGGACTGGACTGGAAGTTGGGTCGGTAGTACAGTTCATATATCCGGTTCCGATTTAAGCCGCAGCGCGAACAGCTTCTGCTTTACAAACTTTTATCTAAATCGCATATATAACAAAATAAACATCGATATCGAAAAAAGCCCATAACAATTAAAATAGTTACTCTAATTTACAAATTTCTTTAAACTTTCTTGTTCCCTAGAACTGAAAGCTGTTTCTTATTTGGGCCGCTGAACGCGAATCTATACTCCATTATTTTTTATCAGCTCTAGTTTTCGAGGCACTTGTACGACATATATTAGCATAACTGGAGATGTGTTCACCCTAATCAGCAAAAAAAAAAAACAAATTCGACAACAAAATTATCATTAAGCCGAACTAACATTCTTTCTAAATGTGCCCATTAGTTTCAAAGGTATTTGTAATAGTTTTTGCCTTAAATTTAAAAATTTCATAAAAAATTTCAATTATTTTTCTCACTAAATTGTAAATAAAATTAAAACTTATGCTCAAATTTCAACAAAAAAATTTTCAATTCCTTTGGAATATATTAAGCTACTTGATGCTGTAAAAAATGTGTAATTGTTGGTGTATTTTAATTATTTTGTGAATTTCAAAAAACATTTTTTTTCATATGTTTTATAAAATTTTTAATTTTGAGACTTGAACTTCTACGAAATTTCTGAAACTAATGAGCAGTTTTATATACAATGCTTAGGCGACTTAAAGATAATGTTGTTGTCTAGTTTTCATTTTCTTTTTTTCTTAATAGGGCAAACCATTATCAACTTATATTAATATACGCCGTGGTAATGCCTTAATTTTCGACATAACGGTATATCTCGAAAACTAGAGCTGTCAGAAAAAAATATTGGAGTGCAGATTCGCGTTTAACGGTATAAATAACTAATGAAAAAACTAGAAGCTCTAGGAGACGAAGAAGTTAGCCGAAATGTTTAAATTTATCGTCTTTTTTTAATATAATTGTTTGATATTTTTCTGCTCATATTGTTAAATATGCAATTTAGAAAAAAGTCGGTAAGGCAAAAGCTGTTGGCAACCCTACAAACAACAACTTTCCAAAAGAAAATTTTTTGGTTAATACTGCATTAACTGACTTATGAGACATAAAAACAGAAAAAGAGCAACTACTTAAACTTTGGTGGCCGTGCGACGCCTTAATCTCTTTGAAATTTCATGCACATCCACCTTGATATCTTTTTGGTACAATTACCTTAGAAATCGGACTATCAAGGAGAGATGTTCCATCAGGTGACCACGTCAATGGAAAATCGATTCAAAGGCAATAAATTAGATGCATTGCTAGCGGAGGTGTGTTGGTGGAGTTCTAAAATTATGCAGTTTGAAGATGAAATCACCGAAGATGAAGATGAAGATGACACTGAAATTGGTGGACATACTGAAGAAAACATGCTCTTGAATATTATGTCAAACTCGGGTGATGATGCAGACTCCTACGAAGAAAACAAGATCATCAGAACCATAAGCGTCAACTTCAATGAGGATGGATATTGAGAATAATTGAAAATGTTCAAAATTTTGTTTCCATGCATAGATAACAAATAAAAATCTTACATTTTCTGTTTAAGAATAGTTGTGGTATGAATCGGAATTTTTATTTTTCATAAAGTTTATTAAGAAAAAAAAGTATATGTGTGGATATGTAATCCAGTTATTGAGCAAAAAAGATGAAATATGGGGAAAAAATGGGCATTTTTGCGACTTTTTCGGCTAGATTTGTTCGGCTTTTTTTCTCCTATTTAATATCTACAACTTAAGTTCAGACACAAAAGAGATATTCCGTACGGTATACCGAAATATAACCGTGTAAAATATAGAAAAAGTGATAAAAATTTACCTTGAGCAAAAAATTCGTATAGCCATTAAATTATTAATGCTGCCAACTTGACAAAACGAATGATGCAGAAGTTCTTATTTTTAGTGCTGCTTTCATGTGCAATTCTCATAATTGAGTCCCAAATCAATGAGCTGAAAAATGTTGTACTGTGTTAGTAAAATAGGGTATATATTCGTTTTTTCTATTTTAACTTAGAAATGCGATATTTTATCGTGGTAAAAAGTATCTTAAGTTTGAATCAGGACTTTAAAGAACCTTCATATCAAATTACATGAATATCCATTCAGTGGTTTTTGCATGAAGCATGTTCGGTCGGACAGACAGACAGATATACAGAAATTCCAAAATTTGGTGTTTTGTTCTCTACATCGATTACTGTTTACGCCACCATAAAAGTTTTCAAAAAATATTTTACGTAGAGACACGACCCTTTTACAGTTTTATTATATGTATAAGTTTTCAGTTAATTTGATCTACATACTATTTTGAGTATACTATTTTTACATTGTAGATGAAGATATTTTTTTTCTTTATACAATTTTTCGCAAAACAGCTTTGGAAAAAATATTATTGCGCTTAGACTTAACAAAAATTGAAAATAGCTGCTCTTAAAAAAATGCTTTTTGCATAATTTTGTTCAAACTTTTAAATTACGATTACAAGCTTTTTATGCCATTCCTATTTTCACTAGTCAAGGGAAATGTATGCTCACAATAATTGATACACAATTTCCAGGAGGGATTTTTGAGGTATTTTGCTTTAGCTCTTATAACGCTAGTACCATCCCTGTACAATTTATTCTTTTGGCAGTTTTAATTTTTAACTTTTTTCTTTCTCATATTTGAACATACTTAATAGTACACTAGGAAATAAATGTCACAAGTTGAATTTAAAACCACTTATCTAATTTTTTTTCCTGCAATATTACTTTCTTTCCAATGTGGCACCCTTAAACCACTTAAAAATATTTCAGTCAGTTTACAGACTGTCTATATAACCAAAGGCTTTTTATATGTACGTTATTATTATTATATTTTGCTCAGTGCTTACGGCTCAGATTTGTCGTGATTTTTATGTATCCGCATGAAAGACTTATATTGTGCACATTTTATGTTTCATATATTTCATTTACTTTGAGAATATTTTAGTTCTATTGAAAAATCTTGTTTTAAGCAAAATTAGTCATATACGTATCTTTTGAAAGAGAATTTTTGAAAGATTTATAGTGGTATGAAAGGAATAACTCATAAAAAGTGTAAGGGATACTTATAAATGTATAAATAAACAAAGACAAAGAAATGTTAAAAATTGCTAAAAGCGTTTATAGAAAGCTATGAAAAATGGGTAAGAATATGCTTAAAGCATTTTATCACACCAAGTCGTATTTTAAATTTTAGCATGTTTGATGGGATAATGGAAGATTTTGGCTAGATACCTTTTGGCAAGTGACTGCTATCTTGTAGGCAAAACGCATAATAATTACACATGTTTACAGTACATCGCGTTCCGGGAAAATGTTAACCGCTACAAACTACATATGCTATGTAGACTTTAAATACTCGTATATATTTAGAATTTTTTTATCATTTCTTGTTTTCGAGATATAACGTTATGTCAAAAATGAAGGCACTTGCAGGACATATCTATATCAGCATAACTTAAGAACGCCATACTTTATTCAGTTAAGTAAAAAATACAAAATTCGACTACAAAATAATCTTTAAGTTGTCAAAGCATTATTTCTAAATCTGCACAGTAGTTTTGGCGATATCGTAAAAGTTTGAGGAAAAAAAAATTTATAAAATTTTTTACATTTTTGTTTTTAAAACTTTTTAACAAAATAAAGATATAATAACGGGCCAGTTTTTTGTCCAGTAGCATGTAGCTAAATATATTTTGAAAAAAATTATGCCTTTTTTCATTGAAATTGGTGTACAATTTTCGATTTTATTCACAATTTAGTGACAGAACTAAATTGATAAAATTTTGATTTCCATATAACAGTAGTAAACAGAAATTCAAGGTCAGAAATTGCTGTTGTATGAAAATTATATTTTTGTCAGTTCAGTTCTCTCACTGAATTAGGAATAAAATCAAAAGTTGTGCACCAATTTCAATAAAAAAAATCGCAGCTACTAAATCAAGTTTATGCTCGTTGTTGTATTTTTATTTTTTATGCATTAGCGTGTTAGAGGGTAAATTTTGCTATCATTTCTAGATTAATCCTTCAGGACATACTCTATCAAAAGCCTGAGAAACATAAATGAAGAGAACCGAACAATATTTCTTTTCTTCGAACGTTTTTCTAACTATATTCACAAGCCTATACGTTTGCTCGATAGTGCTATGTTGTCTTCTGAAGCCAAACTGATGATCTAGGATGCAGCCACTATCATCTAGTATGGGGGTCAACTTACTCATAAGCAGTTTCTCAAATAGTTTGGATGTATTTAACAACAAGCTTTTAATGATCAATGACATCTTCCATTCCGCAGGATAGTGTTCTATTGGTAAAACTGCATTAAAAATTAATATATTTATCCTTTTTGCTATACTGGGTAGCTTTAGAAGCATTTTGTTACTGAATTTATCAACACCTGAGGCTTTCTTCGAATTTAAGTCGGCAATAGTATTTTCAATTTCTCGAATGTTAAATCTCAAAGGAACCGCAGCTTCAGCGACAACTGTCGGTAGCTCAACTGTATCAGATAGTATATTTGAAGTGAATAAATTTTGCAAGTGCTTAACGAACAGCATGCCTTTTTCATCATCAGTTAATGCCCAGTCCCAATTCGATCTTCGTAATAAGGGAGGTTTATATAGCACCGGCCTTTTAAGGCATCTGGCTGCTCGCCATAACGACTAATCCGTTTGTGGTGTTGCATCAAGTTCGTGCAGGAATTTTTGCAAAGATTCAGCTTTTTAGAGTTCCAATAATTTTTTAAGATGCTTGGTTCAATCTTTCAGCATAATTATAACTGCGGGGATCTGTTGCGTTGCCATTCTCTACGAACTCTTCTTTTTTTAGATGATAGCCGTTCCACATCCTTAGAGTAAATTTTCTTAAATTTCACCTGTCGAAAGGCAAAAGTAGTATTTTCAGCAGCTTGCTTAATGTTTGTCTCTAACTGTGTACTAGAGGTCTCTATGTCTGCAGCCGTTCTCAGCGGCAAATTTTTCGTGCAATGCGCACTAAAATATTTTTTATATATCAGCCAATCAATGTATGTGTGCATCAAACCGCGAGTGGGTGAGGTTGTTGTGAGTGAGTATGTAGTTATAGTAATGGGTGAGTGTTCTGAAGATAAATCTAAGGAGGTTCCAACTTTGATTATTTCGATGGGAACTTCTTTTACTACTCCGAAGTCAATAACATCAGTTTTTTTCGGCGATCTGTTGGACAGGAAGTTGGCTGTCCACTTGAAACTGTATTCAATCGCCTGTTATAAATTGTGTCTAACAGCACGCGACCTTTAGGGTAATTAGCCGCGATTCCCAAAACATATGCTTAGCGTTGTAGTTACCGGCGGCCAAAAAGCGTGGGCCTAGTGAATTATATAATGTACTATATTGACTTTCTGTAATAGAATAGCTGGGAGGAGAGTAAATTGATGAAATCACCAGGTTTTGATGAAAATTTTTAATTCAGATGTTGGTTGCTCTTTAAAATAACATTTGCATTGAAAATTTTAATCAGCATGGTCAATGCATGATTTAAAAATTTTTTTTCAATACTTTCGCTTTATTATTGCTTAACAATAATTCGATGTGAAGAGTTATAAAAAAAAAGTTGCCTCGCTTGGAAAAGTGCTAGTTCTATAGCGATTAGTGAAAAATGGTTTCATTTAGAAAAACTCATGGTGTAGACCATCTTATAATCGAGTGGCTTCGTTAGTTCATACGTAAATTCCTATAAATATAGAAAATCTTTGTATAAAATACCTACCTAGGCATATAAGAGTACAATACATAATCTTAAATTTAAAATCTGCCAGACATTTATATAACTTCCAGACTTGAAAAATTTTGCAATAAATATTTTCAACACTTTGGTTAGCTCCTTTACCGCATATTGTATTTTATTTTATTATCACACGAGTTTTAACTCTTTATTATTTCCGACATAGCAATTACACAGCTTCACTATAATTTATGAAAAAAATGAGCATTAAACTGCCAACAGCAAAACTGACCCTTAATTCCTTCCTTAAATAAAATACTACATGCTGTGCAGTATTTTTTTATTTCATATATTTTTTCTGTCACGATCTTAATATTATTCTTTGCTCTTTTCATTTCTATAATAATTGGCATTTTTTACATTGTACATATAAGCTGAAAACGTGATTTCATTTTGTAAGTGTTTTTATTTTCATTTGACATTTATTTAAGTAAGAATACTACATGAAATACCAAAAGAATATACAAATAGTGATACACATAATTCTTATTAGTTAGTGTAATATAAAATGATATGAAAAACTAAGAACTTGGAAATCTAATTAAAAGTAAATATTTTCAATACATATAGCAAAAACGTATATGATTAAGATTAAAAATTGAGAAGACAAAAATTATATAAAATATTAAATATATTAAGCAATCCAATTTTAAACAGAGTTATGGGAATATTCAACCGAAGTCATAACACTGGTCAACAAAATTTTGTAACAAGAAAGGTGCTTACTAATTTTCATTTACTTACCTAGCCTTATTCGAAAGCCATATTTATTTTGATTTGATTACATTACATTGACTAAATAATGGTACATTTGTATTTTTCGATGTATATTTCCTTTTCAAGCGCCATCCAGAGTCAAAGGCTAATCCAATAAAAGCAAGTGATAGCTTGTTTGAAAGGTTACTAAACTACGCGCCGAATAGTGACTAATTTGCTTTAATGAGAAGTTATGATTCTATGAAATATTTAACGTTTTTCTCCAATTTTTGTATTTTCGGAAGCAGTTTTGTGCCAGATATAATTAAGAAACCTTACTTTTAGCAAATCCTTTATGTAATATTTTTTTATTTTTATTCATTTAGTGCATTTCTTTGAAAATTTAAATGCTAGTGCTTTCGTCTTTTACAGCATTTTAAGTTTCAATCAAATTTCGGTCCATTATGGCATTATAGAATTTTCGTAATCGAATGAACTATTCAATTAAATTATAAAACTAAGAACTCTCAATTATTTGTGGTACAAAACTATTTCCATAATTACAAAAATTGGTGAAAAACTTTACAAATTTCATTTTTTTTATCAGATATAGGCCAATTAGCCACTATTCGACGCGTAATTTAGTAGCCTTTCAAACAATATTATTTGCTTTTATCGAACCAGCCTTTGACCCTGGGTGGCGTTTGAAAGAGATGTATACATCGGAAAATACAAATGTGCCGTTATCTAGTAAATTTTATGTGATACATTAAAATGTAATTTTATTTCTGTTATCCTTACCATTAATCCAAACGTAATAGTTTTCCTGTTACATGCAAAACGTGTTTTTTTTTTACCAGTGTAATTGATTCGAAAGAAACCGCAGGGGAACAAGTTTACTCCATCTCGTGTACTATCGGTATAAGAGAGTAGTAGGTGAAAGAAATAAATTCTTAAGAAACTACCGCAAGTCTGCTGTCCATGGGCTCTTAGACTATTTCACGAGCTATTGATTTGGCTTTTTATTCTGGTATTTGTATGAAGTTTGAAATACATGCTAATAAATTGACCAATTATGAAGACGCTCGGACCTTAATAATAATAATAATAAAAAAACACAGCCACGGAGAGTGTACGCAGTATGTGCTTTTAAATTTATTTGTAGAAATTAGTCCCACTACATAAAATATTTAGTGCATTTAAATATTAAAAAAAGGCAAAATCAAATATCGATGCTACTTAGCTTCGAAAAATCTAAAACGGCAACAGTTGCAATTGCAGTCGAAGCATTAATTATCTTTAACAATATATTTCAAAATATTTGTAAATTTTAATTTGGCCAATTAAAATTTTGCTTTTATTTTTGCAGTAAATTAAACATGTACTACAAATCTTACTCTATATAAAAAAATACAGAAAATGCAAAAAGCCCTATCTAACATTTTAAAAGGTTTACAGGAGATGCATAAAACTTGTTTAAATGAAAACTATATTGACAATTAGTACAAAATCTTACAATACAATTAAAAAGGACCCACAAATTTATATATTTATTATATAATTTCGCACTAATTGTCAATAAATTTTTTCATGTAAACACGTTTTATGCTTCTCCTGTTAAACCTTTAAAATTCTATTTGCATTTTCTCTGACGATATATTTTTGCGTTTTCTTTCCAATTAACACATGTTTCTTCATACACTGACATAGAATCAATAGTACATTAAGCAAATATTAATATTAAACTTTCTACATAAAATTAATGTTTTATGACTTTATTTATTATGTTTAATTTTCAAGAACAGTGATATAATACTCACATAAAGAAAAGTTGCAGCAATTTTAGGAAATAAAACAAATAAAATATTATTAGTTTATAGCAAAAAGTTTACAAATAAATTGGGTTATAAATTTCTAAATAATTATTTTCATTATTAAGTAAAGAAAGAAAGTACACAGACAAAAATGTTGAAATTTAGCTCTTCAGGAAAACAAAATTTTAAAACTAAATTTTAAGAATTTTAGATACTCTATTTGGTTTCATAAATGCATCAGAATAATTTAAATATTTACACCAAAACTGGAGCTAGTTGTCTAATATAAACACTTCATTGTTTCATTAAACCAAACGGATATTAATAATTATATTATATATTTCTCAAGCCTTTAATTTAAATACTATATCAATATATTCCAGTTTATTGTTATAAATATATTAAAGCACGTACTAATGTTACCCTATGTGATCGTAAAATATACATGGATTTTCTTAAATGTATGTATATGTAGAATGTATACGAGTATGTATGTATTTTTTTGCCTTTTTTTCTTTTTTGCTTATGTATGCAATACTGTCTGAATTTAATATCCTTTTCTTTTGTTTTCTTACGTATACAACTTTAATTTTGCCTGTCCACCATGCATACTCGTATGTATATAAATAAATGCGTGACAATCTAATCACATTTACTTATAAAATCTCTTCAGACTTAAAAAATATTTAAAAAAAAACGTGGTATTAAACTATAATATGCGTACGTGGTAAACACATGTTTGGACTATTTATTTTCAACTTTGAAATGAAGTATACAATATTTAGGTTACTTAGAATGTATTGCTAGTGAACTATATTTATTAATATTATTATCTTGTAAGTAATATTAGTCAGAGTCACAAAAAGGCGATTCTTGTAAATATATCGAGAGAATTGCGATTTATCTAAATACAACTTAGGCAATAATCAGCGTTGCTAGCAGCTAGAGCAAAAAAAGCTAGATCGGCTTATAAAATAGCTAGAAAAAGCTAGGTCGCCCAAAATAAGAAACAAAAAACGGTTACAAATAATTTATATTAAATTTTCGTTTTAATAATTAAAACTTTAAGTTATTGCAACATGCCATTATTGTAATGAAATATTGCTGTCAAATAAAAAAAAAATAATAATAATACTATTCTCATATACAAAAGCTTGTATATTATATTTTAACTTCTTCAATCAGAAGCCATTCTTTAATCAACATTTATTAATTCGCAGCAAGGGATAGTAAAAATAATAACGCAAAAGCTTCTGTTCTTAATCTGCTCTGCATAGCACACTAGGAAATTATTCCCTATTTGTAAGCAAAATTAATTTAGAGCGAAATGGTCGGACCGTTCAGAAGCGTTCTTTCCTCTTAAGGTGCTTAAAATTTTTCATCACGCCCTCTCACGAATAATTATATCTGATCAGTAACACTCACGTTCTGTTCGGAAAATTTTCAAAGAATCCTCTGGAAACCCTTAAATGTTGCTTAAGCGAAATGTTGCACAGCGAAAAAGTTTTTTTTTCACACAGATTGTATAAAATATTTTTGTCTGTATATAGTATTGTATGTAGTATTATTATGTTGTCTGTCGTTAACCCTTGTATATTCTACCGTCTTTGCTCAGATTCTACATTCGGCCCTACTGACTGTGTATTCGCCCGAACACAGGATACTCCTTATGATCCTGGACTTCACCAATTTTCTCTTCTTCAACAATTCTATACGTCCCAAGATACTTATCCTTTAGCTTCATGTCAACACCATATTGGGTGGGTTTTAAGGCGATAATAACATCAATTTCATAAGTATCATCCCTTCGACGTTTACTCCTAGAGAATCTGCTGTTCCTATTTTGACCTTTAGCGATATTTTCCTCAACTTTTCCTCTTGCTTTATTTCTTTTTATATCTAGATATTCAACAACCTTAGACTCTACAACTTCCTTTATACATCGCGTGGATGTTGTGGGATTACGCCTGATATACTGCTGTACTCTGGCGATGTGTCTGTACCATTTGTTTGAATTGCTCCTTGATAGCTTTGCCAGCATTGGCACTAAAGTTTGTTCCATACTCCTGTCTGAAATAATTCTACATGTAATCCTTAATACTATAGTCTGCTTTCGAAGCCAACTTACTACTGCCTTGGTGCCCGTGTCCTCAGTGGGATATAGTAACAAAACAACTATATATAATTCATGAAACAGATTCTTTGAAATAATGAAATAGTTTCATACCATTTACGACATGGGTGGCCGAATGAATCTCATATATACAAATCCAATAAAGGGCTTCTTACTTTCAATTACAAATTTGATTAATACAATGAATAAATTCATTATCTGAATGAAGATTTTCTTTTCAGTGTACAATGATGGCAAAAGGAGCGTTCCGGCGTCACGCTCCTTTTGCCATTTATACAATAAGTATCAAATGTAAATTGAATCAATTTTATTTTCTGAGTAAATCAATTAGTGAACGTTGTTGCGTTAATTCTCATTAATATTTTTAGAGACGTTGGATATATGTATATACAGAGTTGAACAAATTTAACAAATTAAAATTTCGTAAATGCTTAATGGTTGGATATATTACATATATATTTTATGGTTATATTATAGAAAATTCAGTCAAAAGTTTTTGTTTTGTGTTAATAATTTGTAAATATTTTTAGATAAAATGTTTTATTAGATTTGGGCAATTTTTTACTGAAAATTTTTTTTAATGAATTTGTTGAGACACTTTCGTCTGTATTTATAAATTTGTTTGTACGTCCGCTGCTAGACAAAATATTTATTAATTTATTCAATTTCTTTACTCAAAAAGAAACTTAGTTTTTTCTGTGTACCAAGTTTTTTTCTGTGAGTATACAATTTTTTGTTAATCTTAGGTCGAGAAAAAAGCTTTATGCCCAAACTTGGAAGATGATTATAGAAACTTTTAAATAAATATATGTATGTAGTAGTACTTTGGCTAAACTATCACTTTTTCTTTAATTTTTATATTTTCTTTTACTGTTAACCCCATAATACATGCTGTCAATTCTTAACATGAAAAGCACATACCTATGTACATGTAATGACTCATATATTATTTATTATTCATATGCAATATATTGGTCTTAAAAACACAACCAAATTCATATGTAATATTTATTCATCCTTGGTTGGCAATATTGTCTTTTTGCTATCAAGAAAATGTCACTTTGAATTTTCTCTTTTGTTTTTTATTTACCTTTAGTCATTTATTATGCAGGTTATATTTTAATATATAATGAGTTTATTCTTTTCTAGCAACTTTCCTTTTTAATTTATATTTCTTGTGGAGAGATAGAAAAAGAACACAAAATGTTGTTTGTAATTAAAATTTTAACAAAGCCACTTTATTTGTTTTCTGTCGTTCTTAAATCATCGTGAATTTTTCTCAACATGTAACTTGTTGCTTTACAAAAAAGATTACATGAAAAAGAAATAAATACTTAAACTTAAACAAAAAAATAAACGCAAACACTCCTTAACAAAGTGGCTGCAGAAACCGTTTAAAAAATTTATTATAAAATTTTTATCTAAAGCAGGAGGTTGTTTTAAATTTGTGTGACACAAGTATCAACAAAAAAAACAATTTATTTGCACGCTTTGCCATTACTGCTTTATGGGTAATAATTTCAGCCTGTTATATTTTATGCTTTTGTCGTCTAATTTATAATATTTTTTGTTGTCACAGCTGTAGGTAATTAAAACCCCAAAAAATTGACAATAAGTGCGAAAAAATTGAGATACATAAAATGCTTTTTTTTATTTGATTAAATATTTGTTAGTCAAATTAAGCATAACAAGAAAGTGTAATTCAACTGAATATATTAAATAATTTTCTTACTTTTATATTATATCTACACTGTTTACATATGAAAATATTGAACAAACATTCGCTTGATACGCTCATATGCTCCTACGCTTCAAAATACTAGCAAATTTACTTACATATTTATTTGTTATAAAGCAGTTGTAACTCATTTATTTTAACTTATTCATTTTGCTAAATTGCTCCACATGTTAGAGGCATCTTCACCATTTGTTGAATGTATTTTTATATCTTTATAATGGATATTTATGCGACACATGTTTGCGATTTATTATGAGAAAACACATTTTTGTTTTCTAGTTCTTAACGGAGAAAAGAAAAAATTATTCAATACACTGGCTTACAACATTTTGCTTAGTTGTCGCTGATCTGATCACCTATTATATACATATATTAAAACTTTCGTTATTTACCCCTTCCGCTATTTACCCCTAAATGTCCACTGAATTTTACCTACACAGAAAAAATTATGATAGCTTTTTTTTTTAAACAAACATGTTTTTGAAACTGATTTTAAATCTTTATTATTGTCTCTATTTAGTTTGATATATAATTTTGTTTGACTTATTATTTAATTTCATTTACCTACCGCCAATGTTGGCAACCTGATAAAATTATGAAATTCTTTGATTTATTTTTTATATTTATCTAAAACATTTTTTGATTGAAACAATTTATTTATTGAAAGAATAAGAATATTTTTTCAAACAAATTATTAAAAATTTTTGCATTTGAATTTACAAATTTCTTTATAGGACCTAAATTGAACAAGTTTACATTTGATTTAGGGAATTTGGTATTTGAAGTGAAAAATTATATTTTTCTGTGTAGCTGCAGCTTAGTAATTAAAAAACGTTATAATGCGGCCTTCAAATAGTGCTATTTGAAACACGAAATTTTTTTAGAAAGGACAAACCGCGAAGCTATTTAGCATGTCTGCGGAAAAATCGTACCCACGACTTCTGAAGTGATAGAATAGCATCGCTATCAGTCAGCAATAGCGGCACCTAAATCTATCCTCGGCAACAGTGTTATTACTTCAAAATTAGGGAATATCCTTTTGTCTGACGAATCAGATGGGTGTGGTTGAAGAAATTGCTTAAAATTAATTAATTGTGTAGTCAACATTTATTTGTTGTTTTTATCATTTCAGTTGTTTAACCCTTATGTGCGCACCAAGGTACCCGGGTACCTATGGCCTTTTCAGCCAAAATTTTTTCATTGAAATTGATAATCTGCATATGTAAAACTTCTTGAGAACTACTAACTTTCAAAATATTTAGTATTTTTGCAGCCGTACAGCAAAAGTTTTTTTTTATATTTTATGTGAGAGATCAATTTACTCTTAACACAATTAAATGCGCACCAATGTACCTGTGTACGTGTTTTATACGGGAATGCGGCCATTGTAAGTACATATTTTTTTTTGTTAGTTATTAGTAGCTCTGCGTAAATAAATAAATAGACTTATATAAACGATGTAGACGGAGAAATTTCTAGTCAAATTATAAAACATTTATGTTCACGAAAAAAACACCTTCTATTGCGCTGCAAGGTACCCTGGTACCTATTTGGAAGTTACGTGGAAAAGAAGCATTTTCGCACTCTATATCAAGTTAAAACGTTATAAAATATATACGAAATTGGCAACACATATATATTTTCAATCCGAAAAATATTTCACAGCTACATATTAAGTGAGAAATGCTTTTTTCCACGTAACTTTCCCACAGATAGCCGGGTACCTTACAGTGTTATATAAGGCGTTTTTTTGCCACACACATAAGGGTTAATTGATTTTTTTTGCTCATTCATATATCATTTCTCGAGAAACACTTTGATATGTTATTAAAACCGCATCAATGTAATGAACTTTAATATGCGAAAGCAGATTAATAAATTCTTGAGTTTTTATTTTCAGCGCAGTTATTTCAAATTAGAAACAAGTAATCTTTGGTTATGGGCTACGACGATTTCGTATCCTGGTATTTAATGACTAAACGAAACAAAATTTAAGTTTGAGCAAATCGGACATGCCTACTTCCCATACATCCTGAATTTAAAAATTTTATTCCAAATTGATTATTAGGCTAAGGTTCGTAACGTTATATTCAGAAAGAATTGGGCATGATTAATATTCCAAGGAACAAGGGAAAAATTAACATCAATTAAATTTTTCAACGTACACAGCAGAACAGAGTAGCGCCACTTTCGGAAGCCGCTACACTTCCATCGTCAGTGCTAACGTGTATTTGCTTATCACCACTTTTCAGGTGGCTCTATTGAATGCGATTTAAATTCTTATATATACAACTTTTTCGCGAATCAATCAATTTGGATTCACAAAGCAAATACGTTCGAAATAATCACATTAATAAAAATTTTAATTTTAGCAACAGTGATTATGAGAATGCAGCGCAAATTGGTACCTTTTCTAAAATTTTGCATTTTAGCGCTGTTGTAAACTTTTTTTCATTCAGTGCAAGGATATGACTACCTTTTACATATATATTCTTTTTCGAAAAAAAAACTAAATTTTAGTTGCTTTTATGATTAGAATGCAACCAAAATTAATAAATATTATTATAATTGTAAGTTTTGTTTCACTCGGTGCAAGGGCATGACTTCCTTCAAAAATTTTAGGAAAATATATCTCAGTGTACAAGCACCAAAACTGTTTACAACTTAAAACAATGTTCTTTAAACTAATATTTTGTGTCCAGTCTCTTGTTTTTCATAACCATTTGGTACAACTAGTATTTTTTCTCATTCTTCTAATATGACCTTTTTGGCCCAGATTTGCGGGAACCATGTGCTCCTGGTCTTTTTATTGAGATAATACCATAAATTGTTCATAGTGCTTCCATGGCATGGGGTATATTATGTAGCAGCCATGGTCTTACTTTGTGGTAGTGGTCTGAAACAGTCGATGGTACTATCGATACCATCGATGATTTTGACTATAGAATCCACTATCGATAGTTTTCAATACTATCGCTAGTTGATGATATTTTTTGTTTTTTGAATTATTGGGTCCGATAGCGTATCTTTTGGGTAAATTTGGTAAAAAAGGAGTAACCAAGAATTAGTCCCACTAAACACAAAACATTTTCAAAAGTACGGGAACAGCAAAACGAATTTCAGTTCTAGAGAACGACAAAATTTATCGAAACTTATAAATTAGTGTAAGCATTTTGAAATTTTAATTGTTATGTGCTTTTTTCGCTATTGTTGTTTATATTGTTATATATGCGAATTAAAAAAAAGTGGGTAAGGTAAAAGCTGTTGGAAACTTCACAGGCAGCAACTTCTTAGAATAATCTTCTTTGTAAATTCTGTTTATTGAGTTACAATATATTAAGGTGAAAATTTTCCGGAAATTCCCGCACTAATTATCCGGGAAACTGCGATTAAAAATTTAGCGGAACTCACGGGAATTCCCGTGAAAAGCTCTAGTGGCATGTCCAAAATTTTATTTGTTTTCCTCTTCGCTCATTTGACTGAGCGGTAAAAAATACGAACTGCACAAAAAAATAAGCTAATGAAGCTTAAAATCAGTCCGTTAGAATTTAGGAGATCAAAACTGCTAACGGTCAATCGTGGACTAAACACTTACAGGAAGAAAATGTTTCTTATTTTACTACCAGAAAAAAGGTTTATACAACTTAATCACTCAAAACTTTTAGTTTAGGAGTTATAGCTACGTTAAGCTGTATGCCTTTTTAGAATATTTTTGGGTCGGTCTATCCGTTAGGAACTTATTATTTGCGCTCTTCGTATTTACTTGCACATACACAGAAAAAAAAATTTTGTAAATACAAAAATTTTTTTTTTGTTATATCAATTAAATAATGAATTGATTTTGAATCTACAACGATTTTTGTAAAAACAATTACGAAATTGTAAGTTAAAGGAAACTCAGAAAAAAATTTTTAAAAATTTTTTTGCTGATTTCAAATTTATTTCAATTAAGATTATTGTTACATCAACAATATGAATTGTTGATTTTCCGAACAAATTTTAACTATCATAGTTGTTGTATTAACAATATTTTTTATACACAATCCCCGAAGCGACTTTTTGCTTGTCTTCGAAAAACACTAAATGTTTTTGGGCGGAATCGAACCGGCGACCTCTGGACTAATAGACTAACGTTCTTACCTCTCAGCTACAGAGCAATTCGTTATCAAATACGCAAATAATGAATACACACAAAACGTGCTTTGCTTTGTTTCATCTACGTGTGTGTGTTATATCAACAATTTGTTATATCAACAATGGTGATTGTTAGTTTTTTTCACAATACTTAACAAAAAATTTGGTTAGTTCAGTATGTTGAAAAAATTTCTTGATATGCTTTGTTTCATTTATATGTGTGCATTCATTTGTTATATCAACAATGATAATTGTTCATCTTTTCCACAATATATAACAAAAAGTTTGGTTAGTTCAGTTTGTTGAAAAAATTTCTGTGTTTGTCGTATCAACAACTATATTTGTTGTATTAACAAAATATATGTTTGAATTTAAATTACATATTAACAATTGAAATTGTTAGTTGCAGTTTGATGATATTTTTTTCTATGTATGTGTGGTCTAATGTACATAAATGTATGACGTTTTGTTTTTTTATAACTCTCTAATTGGTAAATTTACTGGATTTGTCAGAAATAATTTTCGTTTACAAATATGCCAAGTACAATAAATGTATTATATAGCCAAATTGTGGTTTTAAGACTATCGAAAACTATCGATAGTTATCGATAGTTTTTGAGAAACTATCGCATGCTATCGATAGAGTAGACTTTAAGGGCCTTGAGCTTATAATCATTATCCGTTATTCAGATTGTTGATGACCTTGCTTTCTTGCTAAAGACACTTTGAGCCATAGAAGCTAATTTTAGAGTACTTAAGGAGTTAGCTTTTGGTTGTCTTACAAGAAAACGTTCTTCTGCATCAGAATATATTTTGTTGTTGGTCTGCTTTGGTATGTTTTACACCTTTTAATGTGCCAAGTTCTCTTTTTGAAAATTAAGCTGATTTTAATCAAACAGTTAAGGGCAACCTAACTGGTGCCCTTAACTGCTACGTACTATTTGATATTTTGCAGTTTATTTTGTTAAATATGAGATGTAGATAAAATTTGGAAAGGCAAAAACTGTTGAAAACTTTACAGAAAACAATTTATTAGAAGGTATTTTTTGTAAATACTATTTTTGGTAAGTTATCAGGTATAAAATCAGAAAAAGAGCGTTTTTTCAAAATTTTGTGGGAGTGCGACACGCCTAAATCTCAACGGATCGATCTGAATTTTTTTGTAGTTTTTTTTTATATAAATACTCATCGAAATCTAAATCTCTACTCATGAGAAATCTAAATTTAATTTTTTACGAATAGTCTAATGTAGACTATTACGACATTTCTTGGTGTGAGGATGTGTATCCATATGTACATAAAAATATAAAGTAACCTTCTAATAAAATAATACAAAATTATTGAACAAATAATTTTTTACTTCGTAATTATTTGGTTACTTTCATGTTGTTCACGATTATTTTTATTTGGCATCAAATTGCCTATGGACTTCTGATACATGATAATAATACCTTAGTCAGAACAAAACATTGTTTAATACGAATATAATCATTTAATATAATAAAAATATTGATGTTACATGTCAAGTTGTAACAAAATTAATTTTAACGCAATATGTGCGCTTTATTCTCTCGTTAAGGATACAAATATGGGTGAACAAAAATATAAAAAACGCAATATTTTTACGTTTTTAATGCTATAACACTTGTAACATTTATTGTTAATTAGAAAAATTTTAAAAGTGTTAACAAATCTGCTGAAAATGCTTAAAATAGCAGTTGCAAAGCAGTAGACTAAGCACTAAGCTAAACACTAAAAACAAAAATATAACAATTTAAGAGTTTTTGGTAATTCAAGAGCTTCAACTTTTTTAAGAATAAATTGGTGAAGGTTTTACAATGAAGTGGTGTAAGCTATTAGCTAAATATTTAAGATCAAAAACAAGCTTATCTGCAATAATTAATTTCATGGTTTTGTTATAATATACATATACTGTAAATATGAAAGTTTCATAGTACAATTTAAGCACAAGACTTTATTTCGATATTCAAAAACAGAAAAAATAGTTTGAATAATTATTGTAGAAATTGAAAATACTATTGCTACTATAGATACTGAAAGGAATACAAGGTTCGGTACTCTTACTTGTGTTTTGTAATAAGGATTTATAAAAGTTAAAAAAAAAATACATAAATTAAGAGTTTATGTTACAAAACAATGGCTTGTAAATTACAAGCATTTGTAATACAAAAGGCACATGGAGAGCAAATTGCACTAAGCATTACATATAAAAAATAAATAAAAACCAACGGATGTTTAAATAAATTCATACATGATTAACACATTCAGATACAAGCGAACATATTTAGTCGCACAAAACAAACATAAATTGTGGTTTTAGTTTATGCTGAAAAATTTTTAGTCATTAGTATAAATTGTGTTAAAAAAATTTTGTGGCTTTTAAGGACGTTTGTGTTGTATATGTTGTTCATAACACAACATAAAGCAAACGAACAAGAACTCATAGTTTCATAAAAATAAAACTCACAGCTTCATGTAAATACTTTTGATAATTAAATACTGTGGCAATTGCAGATCAGACAATATAAGCAGCTTAAATAGTTGTCTGCTTAATTTTTTGCCATAAATGCAATAATTTTTATTTATCCCTCATTGCAGGGATGGAAATCATGTACAACTGTACGTTATGTGAAACGTTTTGGTTTTGGTTGGTATCGTAGTGCTATCATAACTTATTTCGTACGAACTAAAAATCACACCATTCAGTTGTTCCTTTTTCTTTGGGGTTACTCCGTGCCCCCTTGTTATAACAAGGGATGGAAAATTTACATGGCCGAACCAAAATGTTATAACGCCATCAATAATTTCTGAGAAAAGGAGCCGCCTCCGAGAAAATGCCAAATAACCGTCGTATATAAAGCTCGAACTCCAAAAATACTCTTTATATTCATTTCTAGTGAGCTTTTGTTTAGTTCTCCAACCATTTATCAATATTTATTTCTTATAATTGTTTTTACTTGTGGTTAATGGAAACTAATGAGAAGCCGTAACTGAGTACCATTAACCGACGGCGAAACCTGCGAAGGGCAATAAATGAGCAGTGGTCTGGTTGCACTTGAAAAATAATTGCCAACGACACGTGATGTTTACTCGATCAGAGCTGGCTTATGACACCCATTCACTTTTTATTTTTTATCCTTTTTACATTTCGAACGTGAAGAGCTAATAAAAAAACTTGCATGCTTGCAAAGGGAGAATTTACATATGCAGGGACATGTGCATTCATTTTAAAATTTCAATAAAATATGAAAGTCATACGCAGGGAAGATATAGCTATAAGATCCACTTTTTTTTTACAAACAATAGACCTATTGAAGCTAACTAACTCTTTTAATAGAAAATATAGATATAAAACTTTATTAAAAAATTTTTATTTTAAATAAAAAAATAGGTACAGTCATGGTCTAAAATATAAATTTTCAGTCATGTTCTATATCAAAATCAATTCAAAATATTTTTTTATAAATATCAATTTGAAAAAAAAAAACAATGCTTTGATTATTGCGAACATATTCATTCCAAAAGGAATGCAAGATACGCCTGTTTCTTTTTTATTATTAGTACAAAATCAAAACCCCATTCTCCAACCTCGCTACATTGCCAGGTACACAGACACATTTAAAGTTTTATAATATTTTTATGCATTAAACATCCAAACCGAAGCAAAATCCTTATTAAAAAAAAACTTTTACACGACGAATATTTTTCACAAGAAATGCCACTTTTACACATACAAATTTGTTCATGTCGTTCATTTATTCATCTCTTTAAAGTGTCAGATGTATGTTTTTCATCTGTATTATGCAAATAGCATTTTATCAATTAGAACGTGCTATTTGTTTAATATGATAAACCATCTGACAAGAGTTGTTTAAACTTGTTCGTCTTACGTGAACAAAAAATGTTAAGTCTTAGTCGTATGTGCACCGCTGATTTTATCAGAAATTAAATTATAAACGCAGCACAATAAAAATCATATTGTCACAGTGAGATAAGTCACAAAAATAAATTTTTATATTTTAAATGATGTAAACAAATATAATAGAGAATTAAAGTGATATTCACAATACAACCAACTATTTGAGTAGAAAAACTGTATAGGGATCAATCAAAACAGTGTGTACTTTTTATAAAAATTTTCTACTCAAATTAGTTGATTGTATTGTCAAAGCCGCACTTGAGGCCTTTAGAATACTTCACTCTTGATAATCGTTTTGGAATACTGAAGGACCTAAATTTAATACAAATTATGCATATGAAAAACAGTCACTGTTATATGAGGGGGTTACAGCACAAATTGTCCAAGTGACTAATATTTAATATCGAGAGAAATTAGCTTTAATTCATATTTCAATAAAAATTGTTTGATGCATTGTGAAATATAAATTTTTAGTAAGAAAATTTCTCAGATATATTTTAAACTAAAGAGCTTCAAATATATTAATTTTTACATACAGATTCCCAAAAATAACATTTGAATTAAGGAAGGTCGCATATGAACCCCTTATTTTCTTTAGATTTCTTAATTTCTGACTGAGTAGCTCTTCCTTGTAGTGTTTCACTACGTTGAGTATCAGGGGCCCGTTTCTCGGGAATGGAAGTTGCAGGTCTACGGGTGGAATACACACAGGACAACAACACTTACAAATTTTATTGTTTTTTGTGTGTATTTTGCTTGTGGATTTGTAATTTTTATTTTTGAGAGACGGGCCCCAGGTCTCAATATTAGTAAACTTATAGTTGTTTAATATTCTGTTGAATTTTTAATTTCTTATTATTTATAATGTTATCTATTTTATTCGATACTTAATATTTTTAAATTTATTTTTCTTATATAGGTTTTAATATTGTTACAAGTGAAACCGATTATGGCCATTAAGCTAGGTTTTTTCTATTTTGGATGAATAAAAATGAAATGAAAATGAAAATGAAAATATGTAAATGTACATCAAAAATCTTAAGTATTACTTAGTTAAAAAAAACACATGGAGAAAATTAGAAGAAAAAAAATCTGCTAATTGACAAAACTTTTTTGCTTTGACATCATCGGGCTCATCCTCGTCCTGACATTGGTTTTCGATTATTTGTGGAATTTCCTCCTACCCATATAGCAAAGAAGATCTTATAGGTTTTTTAATTTAAACAAAGTTCAGTGGTTTGACGGTGTTTTTTGGAGGAAGTTGTGGGAGTAACTGTACGGATCGGCCAGCACTTTAAGCTTTCATATTTATTTGCTGAAGTGTTTTCTGGCTCAGTCGTAAGATTTTCTTTATATAATAAGTTCCAAGGATCATACATCTCTACAAAATGTGACCATTACATTTTTTGGATGGTGGGTGTGCTATTGTTGAAGATCCTTTGGATGCGCTCAAGAGTTATCAAGTCCTCACTTTTTATTTATGATACAGGAACCTTTTTACTTGAATTTGCCCGAATCTTCTCCTAATCTTGAGATACATAAATTTGCGAGATTATTATTTTTTGTATTTTCTATAATTTCTATAAATGAATGCCCAGTGAGTAAAAACTTGTCATTTACTTCTTGAATATGAGTATTTCTAACGACATACAACCAAAGCTGAACAATGTAGTGACTGCTATTCTGGCCAGCACAGTTGTCGCTATAAGCTGTAAGATGAGTCACAATTAATAAATTTAAATAGGCAACAACTGAATCTAAGTTTTCATTCCACATATACATACAAATGTGTACACAAAAGTTGTATATCCACAGTCTACGGGCGTAGTATACTTGGGTGCATGTCAGCACAGGTAATACATGTTTCTGTGTGTTGTTTGTGGAAACTGATATTAAAGCATGTATTAAAAATATGCCTGTAGTAGCTCTTTTCCTCTGGTTATGTTTCCTTTTTAGTGCCAAATTCTGGAATACTTGGGAAATGATATACTGTGTTGTTTTACCAATTGTATCGATGCATCTAAAAGTTTATTGCCAGCGACATTCTTGTCTCTTTTGCCTGTTTCAGGAATGCATGTTCGTGATATTATCTTTTTTTCACAATACTACCTTTGATAACACATCGAATAATGTCTTCATAAAAACTTTTTACACACTCTACATCCTACCAGTTGATAAGCAGCACTTACAAATTTATTCTGAAACAGGTGTTTTGACAACAAGTCCTATAATTAGATACTAAGTTTTAGATCAGAACTTCTCTGAATTTTACCAACTCACTCCATGTGAAAAATGAATTTTAAATTTTGTCTGAGCACAAGGAGTATAAGTGAACATATAACTCTTTTGCTCCAAACGCAATAGGTATTTTAAAAAGAAGTGCTAGAACTGCTCGCCATATCTCGCCAACGTATGGAAATTCCACTTTGACTTCTTATGCTCTCAATTTCTCTGAACTTCACCTGATAATTCCATGTGCAAACTTAATTTAGAAAAAAATACACTTGAACCCCTTGTGTTTTAAGCCCGTCATATTGAAAAAATTAACTAAAACATTTTAGATATTATTAACATGATGTAAATTAACCGCTTTGTAATCTAAATTACCAAAAGATTTTAAAGCTCATTACTTAATGATATCACCGAAGAATTTTCTCATTTAGATTTTATCACGAATTATCGTTTTAAATTTGCTTAATTTAATTATTCCCACTGGCATATTGTAAGTGTAAAATAAATATCTACCCGTTTATCACATTGTATAGCAAAATATTAATTATTTGACAACAGAAACGTGATGTTATGGACAAGTGCCGCCGAGATACAATAATAATAAAAAAAGTGAAATATTAAATTTCCGTGCTGCTGTAACAGACTAAACGCTTTAATTATTATATTTGGGGGAAAGAAAAACTTTTAGTTTCTTCGATAAACTTTAGTTTTCATAATCAAATACACGTATTAAAAATATATATAACTTCGATGGCGACAATTTAAAGAGTGTAATTAAAAAATAAAACTATAGAGGAAATGCAATGAAATTAAAAGCGATTCTCAAATATTCACATAAAAAATTAAAACTTAACCGCCTCCATGAGAAAAAAATCCAAAATGGGTTTAATTACCAAAATAGTTCAAACGATCAAAAAATTTTTTAAACCTATCACTAAAATGCTGGTACCAATTATTAGAATTGCAAAAATGGAAGTAGAGAAAATTTTTTCTTAATTAATAGAAATTTTGTTTTTGATTAAGCAAATAATTAAAAACATATGTCAAATTAAACAACGGTTGAATTGTTGAATTAAATGAATCAAAAAATTAAGTAACTAAATCTTAGCATATTACTTATTCAAAAATAATACGAAAATTAATTATTATAATAATTGTATTAAACACTTTAACAATAGAATTGTTAATAAGATTCAATCAAATTTTTTATTGAATAAATTGTTAATAAGATTCAATTAAATTTTTTATTGATTTTGAACTATTTTCTTTAAGTATTCGGAATGATGAAGACTAGTATTTATAGGTAAACTCTGTTGCAAACTAAGCTGCGATGTTTGGCAACATAATGTAGACATAAAACCAGTTTTAAGTATCGTCTGGCTTACATGGTGACTTTACTTCAAAAGAAATAATATTTAAATACAATTGGGGCGAAAAAGGAGGATTTTAGAAGTTCGTTGGTACAAAACCCATTTTGTTATTTGTCATTTCTAACACTGCAACTTTTCACTTCTACATTCAAAACTTAAGTCCTACTTACAAACTGTTTGTCAGGTATGACACTTAATGCATAAAATTTTTACTGTTTCTTTATATGTTCTATGTTTTGAAATAATAACCAAAAACTACAATAAATGAAGCAGGCAAAAAACTTCTAATACTTGTTTTGCCAACAAATAAATAGTCGAACATTAAGGTACGTTTACATTTGCCAAATATTTGCTAAAAAAAAAATAACCACTACTTTTCCTAAGGGTCAGTGTGATTTAACTTGGTTTTTATTTCAACAAAATAAAGTTAACTATGCTACAAAAATGTATTTTTATATTATCTTTAATAAATACGAACCCATATTTAACAAAGTATTGGAATTAAAGGAAATACAATTTTAGCTTGTCTGTCGGTCACGTTTTTTTTCGTCAAATATTTGCCAAGTGTGACCGTACCTTTAGTTGGTTTTGGTCAGCAACTATTAATGTAAACATAAGAAAATATCTGCAAGAAAATAAGAAATTATTCTTTTCACTATAACTTTTAACTCTCACCAAAGAGTGCAAAAATTCAACAGAAGCAAAAAGGTCGTGTTTTTTCCTCAACATTTTATTGTATTTGTTGTGTTTTCTTTTTAATTACTCACATTCAAATATTTAAGCAACTAGCTGATTGAATCAATCAAGTAGTTTATTGAATTAATTATTATTTTAATAAAATGTTAATTAAAAATCTATTAAAAAGCTGATTGGAAATTTTATTTGTTTGCTAATTTTTAATTAAGACAATAATTGAATCAATTAATAAATTATTTAAATTTCGTTACTATATCAAACAGTACCTTTAATTGAAAAAAAATTGATGATAATTTTGTCAGTGTGTATTTGTACTCTAATGCAATTACTTATTTTATTATGTTAAAAAATGAGAGAATTTAATATTATCAATAGTTTTTGAATACAGAAATGCAGTATGTTCAAGTAATTTAAAGCAGACATCTCCGTAATATTTTGGAACCCTAATTTATTTACTTTAGATGTTTTTTTTATTTCAGACAAATCCAACCAGATTAAAAATGTGTATATTGTAATATCCATTACGATTATTTTATATTCAGAAAGAATTAGACGTGATCAGTATTTCAAGGAACAATGAAAAAGTTATATATTTATTACTTTTTATTTTGTGAAAATTCGCACTCGTAGTTCTTCTATGAAAAATTTACGTTCGGGTTTCTTTTCTGTCATCATCAAATTTGTTTTCTTTGATACAATTATTAATTTTTTGATATATATATATTAATTTAAGTTACAGTGAAATAAAAATAAAATTAACTATATAAACGACTGAATAAATAAGCAAACCTATTAATATAAGGGAAGGAAGCAAGACAAAAGTAACAGCAATCAAGTCAAGCATGAGAATAAATAAAATAATAAAAACATCCCAACAACAGTATATATAATATGAAACAATAGATAAAAGTAAAATTTCCATTTTCAAAACAACATTACGTTCTTCTTCCAAATAGTTTTTATTTACTCTTTTTCTTGCTTTTTGTATTTGGGTTCCTATTGCTGTACATAAACTAATATAAACTAAATGTTATGGTATCCTTGAAAAGAACAAAAGGATAGATAGAATCGAAAAACAACAATCTGAAAACAACAATAGCAAAATTGAAGCAAACTTAAAAGTATTACCGCTTCCTCGGTAAAATAAGAACAGTGGCTCAAAAATAATTTATTCATTTTTAGCCACTGTCATTCTTTACATAAAAAAATATTTAATTGGGTGATTCTCATTTCAACTGCTTTTTTATTGTCCGCTGAAAGTATAGTAAAATATTTCATAAAATAAACATGGTATAATGAACAGCATGGTTTAATAGATTTAAAATTAATGCACATAAGTTTTTTTTATGAAAGACTGTAGTTTATGTGTTAAAAACCAGAAATAAAAATACTGTTCATACTCTCTTTATACAAAATGGCGTGTCCGTAATGCATGCTGCTGATTTCTTATATTAAGAAACTATGAATTTTTCCAAAAAGAAGATTAAATATATAGCAGTTTTTGAATATTTGAATTTGCTTCTCTTATTTTACATATCAAATTTTAGAAAAATATTAGAAACTCTAATTTTTTTAAAATTTTTTTGTCCCCTGTGTATTAACTACTAAGGTTTTTTAGTATGCTTCATTACTCAGTTTAATTACTAAAATCTAGGCACACGGTAACGGTACTGCGCCTGGCCAAGTTCCGGCTTGAATTAACGACATACACTAAAATAACAGCATCGGTTTCTACATCTAAATATATAAAAGTTTTGTGATCTTTGTTAAATAATATTATATTGCAAAACGTTTCATCAATTAATCGTAGTTTGGATCCAAAAAAAACATGTATTGGGTGATATCCATTAAAAAAATTAAGTTGGTGTTAATTTTCCCTTGTTCCTTGGAATATTACTTAGGCCCAATTCTTTCTGAATCAAACATTACAAACCTTAGAATTATTATTATTAGAATTTAGATTCGCAAGTAAATACGTTCGAAATACTCATATTAAGAAGCAACTAGCTGCTGGCTAGAGATTTTCGCATGTTTATATGATCATATATAGTATAAAACCAGACCAAAAAATTTTGTCTTAAGTAGGACCAAATATCAGAAAAATGGGAATACTGGGAAAGTGCAGTTTAATATCAATTTGCAAGTGATTTAATTCTCGTATTTAATTTTCACGAAAACATTTTATATATAAGAATTGAAATCACATTCAACGGAGCCACCAGACAAGTGGTGATAAGAAAAATACACGTGAGCACTGAGGATGGACATGTAGCGGCTTCCGAAAGTGACGCTTTTCTGTTCTGCTGTGTACGTTGAAAAATTAAGTTGATGTTAATATTTTCCTTGTTTCTTGGAATATTAGGCATGCCCAATTCTTTCTGAATTAAACGTTACGCCTAATAATCAATTTGGATTTTTAATTTAATTGAAATTTTTTAGTGTACAAATAATTAGTTTATGTTAAAACTCATCGAAGATTATGCATCTGAATTGTGTTAAAATAAAAATTTTATGTGTTCTGAAAAAATATTAAATTCGTAAAAATTTAATTTAAAGAAAAATTAATTTATCTAAAAATTTTAGGACGTCAAAAGAAAGCTAACAGAAGTTGAAGTGTAGAAACGATATAAAGAACAGTATCTGTTTATGAATTTCAAATTTCCTGTGAAAAAATTGTGCCTCTACCGCACTGTGGGTTGTTATATTGTCGGAAAATGTATTAGGTAGGTCGAATTTTGCTAGGAATATTTATTTGAAATGGACATAACTTTTAACACTGACTGATCAGCTGATCTTATTAAAATTGGTCTTATTTAATAGAAGGCTTAGCTAGCTTTTTGCTCATTTACTAATCTCTTAAAGAATTTTTTTAAAGATACTAATTTTTTATTTCTTTATGTGAACCCAAGTCAATATTAATAAAGTGGTCATAACTTTAAATTTTGTTCTGCGATTATTATTTTTTTTTAGATAGTAGATGTAAACTATTTTCAAATCCTGTACTCACTTCTTGTGGTGAATTTTTTGCGCAATAATATTCGCAGAATAACCACGAAAGCAAATATAACGCTCAATATAGAAAAATCTAAAAAAAATCGAGCCTTCTCATATTTCTATTAGTTAGATTGCTAAAAAAAAACATAAAATGTACATTTAGAATGCGAATCACCCATATCCATATATATTAGGAGTTGTGCTAAATGTGCTAAGGAATGGAATTCGATGATTGTTCAACCATGCAGATGGTAAAATACTTTTCTCTACTATGACTGTAACACAAAAATATACTATACAACAATACAAAATACCATGTCTGCATACTAATATATTTTCAGATGCTTCCATCCATCTGAAGAAATTAAACAATTTAACTAGAAAGAAATGTCAATAACTTAAAGGAACAAAAGCGCGTGTTGGATCTAAGGATACAGTATATTGTATAAAATATAAAAGGGAATTTAATTAAGTAGTTTCATGTTTTCTTAACATTTTCATTTTAATTTCGTTATACTTTTTGTCCAAAGTAATTTCAACTTTCATTCTTTGTTCTTCTGTGTGAATATTTATTTTATTATTTGAAAGATTTTAATCTGTCGGGCCTTAAAAAGGATTTTGAATATTGGGTATGGAAGGAAATTGCACATTATAAAAAGGTTGATTTGTTATAAAAAAAGGTTTAGCGAAAATAAAATTTAAATGAAATTTGCTACAACGAAGAAGTACTTCTAGCAAATTAATTAATTACAGCATAAAAAGATATATCTGTGGATTTCCTGAATAAATGAGCATGTCTTAAAATCGATTTTTTTGAAAACTTTTTTAACGGCTACATGAATATAAGTTGCAGACATATTTACAAATATAGCAAGCGAAAATTTTATAAGAATTAGAAACGAAGAGCATTTCAAAATTATATTCTTACATTACTTTTAACTTCGTAAGGGATTACACAAATTTTATAATAAATTCACTTCGCAAAATAATTATATTGCACATTTTCGTTAAAAGGAGCCAAACATCTATTTTTTTTTGTAGACAAGAAAACGCCACACAGTGGGGGATATTGGAAAAAAATTGTAATAAATCTGCAGTTTTTAAACGCGCTGTTCTATTCTTATAAAATTTATATTCTTATAAAATTTCATACAGCATTTGTAGAGGTATTGCTGACCTAAAATTTGTAGTTTGAACTTTATGTATTGAAAGTGAGCGGAGCCACAAGTCCGTAAATTCGATCACCTCGGGCTTTTGAAAAATTAAAATCTATGCCAAGCTGATGATTTTGATCTGTTAAAAAAGAGTTTTTGCAATTAGATTCGACTAAAAATATTAAAATATTAAAATTTTAGCTTTTTTACCCACCTTGGTCCAAGGTTTTGCTAAAGCGGAAGTGAAATCTTTTCGGATTCGCCAAAAGCTCGTGTTTCGTTGATTACTAACAAAATTATTAATATTCTAAAAAAAAGTTATACGCAGTTTAAATTAAAATTCTGAAAAAAGCCGATTATCACCGTTTTTTTTAGAAAAAAAGTGAGTTAATTATTTCGTAGTTATACATATTTTTCCAATAATACTTAACCCATATTTATACCTATTTGAAATGTAATATTATAGAGCAAATAACTGCAAATTTTTTTCCACAATTTTCACTATTGAATTTTCTACTGCGTTTCAAAGTAGATCTATTTTTATTGCAAATGTCAGTTTTAAGGCGCGTTTTGTGAAATCACAGGGCTGTAATCAAAAAGTGTATTAATTCATCTGCAGGCTTAATATGTCCTTAAAAATTTCCCAAAAACTTTTCTGCGCCCAGCGAAAAAGAAGAAAAAATACTGAAAAAAATCCAATTTTTTGGATTTTTTTAATTTCTTTTGGAATTATGGCTTTCTCATCAAATCTTATTATTTTCCTCCTTGGTATTTAGTACATAAATTCCTATATAACTGCAAAACTTGATTCGAAAATATTAATAATCAAAGATTTGACGGAATAAAAAACTTATAGTTTAACACAAAACATTAGTTTTCCCCATTGCTCAAGTATTATGTGCACTTAAGCCAAATATTAAAATAAAATTATGACAAGATATCAAATAATAAATTTTTTAAATGTTTAACTTGAATTTTGTGTTTCATTTTGCCTTATAAATACTTCTATTGTTATCCATTGGATTTCTAATTGTATAAAGGAGTAGAAAAATAAAATAGATTCATATCAAATACGTATTATTTGCTGGCTTTTCAATAAGTTTCAAAGCCTACTACGCTTATTTTGGAAAATCATTTGTAAATTATTAAATGGTTTTTGAAAGTCTATACATACGTTGAGGGTTTGTAACTGTTCAAAACGTGGTTGAAGTCTACTGACGATTTGGTAAAGCGCCAACGAAATAAATATAGACAACATGTCAAATATTATGACAACATGTCAAATAATAAATTTCTTAAACTTTAAATCAATTTTAAATCAATACCGAAAATTAGTATTTCCATGTTGTTTCCATATGAAAATTGGATACACTCAGAGTGTAGTGGATATTGCGCTAGACTAGTAAAGAGAAGGTCACTGGTTTGGTTCCTGCCGCGACCATGAGTGTTTCCGCAAAAAAGCCAGAAGAGGCTTAAGCAGTATGTAGCAAATATATAATATAACCAAATTAAAGTAATATTTAGTCTGTTCCCGTACGTACATGAACCCTTTTGGGAGACCTGAGCGGTACTGCTCCACACTCGTACAAATCTTTGTTAAGGAGCTATAGGGCGTGGAATCTAACTTAGTGCACATACGGGAGCAGACTGATTGTTGTGAAACATTTTTCAGCATCACCAAACTTTCGCTAATGTTTCTTCTCTATTCAATATGGTTCTAATTGATTTAAAATTATTTTTGTCTCTGGTTGTATTTTTTTCAAAAATTATAGATTTATTCTTATTAATTAATTTATTTTTGCCATTAATACCGTTCATTCAAATTTCATTAAATCGTTTAAAACTATTTGATTATACGAATATGAACAATATTATGAAGTCTTATTCAAATAATTTTAAGATGGAATGATGCATTGCTGTTTAATTTTTGAATTATTTCATGTGCTTATTTTATTTTTCATTTCTCTCAGTGTATTCAAGTTGCCCTCACTTATGCAACCACATGCTAAAAACGTAAGTATTTGACCGTCGAAGGTTTGACTATTAAAAAAATGTGAAGTTTAAAAAAGATTTTATATGGCATAAAAAATTGACATAGGAAATGCGATGCTATAAATTTAAATGAAATTGAATTTTAATGTCCTAAAAAATACAAAATGTTTTTGAATAAATTAGATTTTATAGAATTGTTTCTATTCAGGCTTCTAAGGTGTTTGAATAAGTTGTTCACTTTTATCGATTATATTTGTAGGGTTTGCATTATAAAATCGTTTATTTTTCTTAATTATACAATTTTATGGTAAAATTGAAGCACATGTTTATTTTGTTTCTCACCAATACTGATTATTTTCTCCATGCTACTATTTGGTTTAATAATATAAACATAGAGCACCAAAACATTTACTTGAAATGTTCTTTGCCATATGTATATTGGTTCAAGTGTTTGTAATTTATGCATAAATTGATAATACTACTATATTTTCCCCACAACTACTCCCACTTTTTGGTGTCATCAATCGCATATTTTGATACAAATAAATAGTATGATGTTGGGCGCAAGAGTTTTTCCAATTCGTTACACTTGGTTTGAAAAGCTAATGAAACATTAACATGTTTTGCACGCCTTTACGCCAAAGGCTATAAACATAATAAGTCACACTAGGGAGAGAGAAAAAAGAGTGCTCAGACGGTTAATATATTCGTATGCAAAGCCACATTCACCATTACAAGTGGATATGGTGATACATACGGAGGTACTGGAAAATGTTAATTTGTAAACGCTATGCCCGGATGAGTACTTTCACAATAAAATTTTATTCAATATTGAACTAAAATAACATGTAAAACTTTAAATACAAAATTAAAAAAAAACACAGCAAAAACTTTGCTTGCTCCTAGAGCTACCCTTTACTGCAAAAAGTATAATTCTATTCATTTTCATCGGTATTGTGCGCCTTAAATGTTCTACCGCAGAATGGAAGGTTTCGCTTATTACTATGATACCTAAGCCAGGCAAAGATCATACGAAGGTGGAGTTCTATAGGCCTATAAGCCTATTGTCTAACTAGTCAAAACTATTTCAAAAGGTAATTATCAGTAAGCTGACATCCATAGTGAATGGTACTGGATGCATTCCAGACCACCAATTCGGTTTTAGGAGACAACATAGCACGAGAGAACAAACACATAGACCCGTGAACGTGGTTAGAAAGCCCTTACAGGAAAAGAAATATTGTTCTGCCCTCTTCATCGATATTTCTCACGCAGAAAAAACTAAATTTTATTTTCTGTAAAGGAATTCAATGAAATAGTAAATATTTTGTCTATGAATGGACCTACAAACGAATTTGTAAATATAGACAAAAATACCTCAACAATTTTATTGAAAAAAACGTTTTTTTTTCAGTGAACAAATTGCTTAAATCTATAAAAAAGTTTGTCTAAAAATATTTACAAATTGTAGACAAAACAATTTACTAAATCAAAGTAAAATATTTACTGGATTTTCCGAAAAATATCAAACAATATTTCTGTCTAAATTTAATAAACAATTAGTCTAAAAATGCTTGCAATTATTAAGCAAAATAATTTACTTATTCAATCAAATATACAAAAAAAATTTTTGTGTGTGTCATCATCATCATACTTTAAGCGTTTATGAGATTTCACTTTGTTAAATGTCAAGATTCAACTTTATTTCCAAAAAAACTTAGTACTAGATACATGGTTTTTCTTAACATAGCTTAAATTATAAAATTCCTTTTCATACAGAGTAAATTTCTAGGACTTGCTAATTAGTACATTTATAATATTTATAGTTCGACTATATAATATATCATTTTCCTTATATTTATTTATTACTAATTTAATTTTATATTCCCCAAAAATTGGAAAAAGGGAAAATTAAATGTGTTAAAGTCTGAATGTTTATCTAAATACTCTAATACTCTGAATGAGAATTAACGCAACGACATTAACTAATCGATTCACTCAAAAATCTTTTGTAAACAAACTTGGTACAATTGCATTCCTCTTGCTATGATTGTTGTTGTTTTTATTTGTGTGTTGTAGGATACAGTTTTTATTGTTGTTTTTACTGTTTGCGTTCTTAATAAACAAACAATTCATAGATTATGGACAAAGCATTTACTGAAAATCACATTTATTTTTAGACAAACTTTTGTTTGAAAAATTTTTGGTGAGAATTTTTTCTGTGCAGGCATTTGATAAAGTATGGCAGGAAGGTTTAATACATAAACTAAAGCAAAACCTACCCGAAAACATCCTTAAGTTTTTAGAAAGCTACTTAACTGAGCGAAAATTCGTTGTAAAAGAAGGTAATTTTATAAGCCCTCCGCAACGGATTATAGCCGGAGTTCCTCAACGCAGCATCCTCGGTCCTGTATTATATTTGATATATGCCTCTGACTTGCCGATAAGCGGTAACATACACATATCAACATTCGCTGATGATACAGCTTTTCTAAGTGCTTACGAAATGGCAAAAGATTACAAAAATAACAAAAGTTTTTGCTGGTAAACTCTATTGAAAAAGTACCTCATAATGAAGAATACAAGCAACATTGAAAATCTCCTTCCAGCACTTTGATACTTCTTTTACATTATATATATCTTTCATTTCTCTTGGTGTAGGTAGGTTTGCCTTTTATTTTCATAATTGTTTCCAGTTCATATATCTTCTTTTTCATTTTGCTTTAGTCCCCGGTGAAAAACTAGTACGACATTTCCTTAGTCTCCATGTAACTTTAAAAGAAATTTTTGAAAAATTATTTCCTGAATTTGCTAAGAAAAATGTATAATATATATCATTTATATGCACACAATATCTATAAGCCACAAATACTAATTCCTAGAAAACTTCTGTATGTATGTAAATGTTTTCTTAAATGTTTTTCTTCTTTATTTGTGAGTTTAGTAAAAATTTATTTAATTAGGTGTAAGGATTTCAAGAAATGAATATAAATAAGATTTAAAGAGAAAAATATGTTTCCTTGAAGAATTCACATAAATTATGAAATTTTATGGTTTTGAATTTGTAATTGGCACATGTAGCATGCTGTTTGAAGATTTGGCAAGCATTTGCTACGACAAAATACATTAGTGCATACGAGCACTATGAAGGGTCTTTTATAATTTTTAAATATATATCTGTGCACTTTTGACAAAACCCCTTAAAAATTATTATTAAATTTTTAAGTATTGAAAAATGTTTTTCAAGTGTTGAGTAAAACCTTTTGTATGTACGCTTAAATAAAAGCGACAAGAAAACTTGTTGGTGTTTAAAATTAAAAAGTTTCCAAATATTCTTCGCTATAGCAAATTAATATTGGTGGCTATTCGGGAATACGCGTCGACTAAGTGAAAAATACATGGAAAACAAAAACAAAACTGCATAAATTTTAAAAACTAGTTTTTGTTTATCATACGTGTTAAAATTCTAACGTTTATTTGATTTTAGAAATATATATACAATTTTGAAATGAGGCTATCAGTGCAAAAGTTTTGTAACTCTAAAAAATTTAATTAGCAGATAATGGGAATTTACACCACTTTTGCTCTATTACTTTGTTATATTAAATTCTGTGCAAAAACGATTTTTCATCTTCATCTGGTTTTGAGCCCAAAAGGTGGCTTACTCTACTTTTGTATTGATAGATAGTAATGTAAGGAATATATTTAACACCAGACCAGCAACAAAAAAAAAAAACTCGAGTTCACCACTTTTGCTCTGAAAGCCTCAAATATTGTTTTTGTTATCATGTAAATTTTTACTACTTTGATGCGTTTGTCCGAATAGTCACCATTATTTTTAATTATTTGAAACAAATTTTATTTCGCTGTACAACAAAAAGAAATAACATGGCTCTAACGACTGATTGTGTCAGAAGGCACCAAGAAATAAATATATACGTGTTTCGTCATTTTGAAGTTACATCTGGCACCCTTTTAAGGCGGAGTTAAAATTCCCCCTTTTGCATTAGAAATCTTTTAAGACTTGCATTTAAGGTATAATATGGGCTAATTACTTTTATGTAAAACACCACGAGAAGCATTTTTGTGAAACATTTTAAACATCTTACTCTACGTTATATGGGTCTTTATGTTCGTTTCTTAAGATAGTGGCATAAAACTTCCTTTTAGCCGCGAAATAGCGGGTTAAATGATGTACAAAAATATTTGCAATAAAATTCTGCAGACACATCTTAAAATGTGTTTATGGGTTAATTTCAATTAGTACTTGGGATATGAAATCATATAAGCCATACGTATAAGACTGGTGCCGTAACGTCCAGTCAAAAGCAAATAAGGCCATAGTGGGCACGTACGCATGCAGAAGGGGCATAGGGCAGACATGGGGAGCAAATCCCTGGAACTCAAAATGGTATTAAAGCCAATACTTACATACGGCGCGCCAGTATGGTGGACTGCATTAGAAAATATCACCTACTATCGGATCACAGAAACGATGCAGCGTACAACAGCTTTCATGATCATAAGCGCTCCACGCACCACCCCATCGAAAGCACTTTTTACAGTGATGCATTAGCTGCCAGCTTATCCCATTGCCATAGCAAAACAGAGCAGCTAACTGGATGATGTAGTACTATAGGATGTACAATGAGGATATCCAGATTTGTACGGACAACAAAGCTACGATTAAGTCTCTTTTGGATGTTTGTACAAAATCCAATTTAGTGTATATGTCTCTAAACGAGATAGCGAGACATTCAAACCTAGAGATACTCTGGGTTCCAGGGCACAACAACGTACACGGAAACATTGTTGTGGATGAACTAGCCAAATGTGGAACCGCACATTCGAGACACGGATTAAACTGCTGTAAACATCAAACTCAAACAAGATTTGCAATCCTGGAAGTAATAACAGGACACATATTAGGAGATGGAATCTACCGTATAATGATTTCTGTATAAGTTTTCATAATGAGGAGGGGGAAGAAAATATAAAGCACCTCATCTATCTCTGCCGCGATCTCTCTGAGCAAGGGTGGCTTCACTGGGAAGAAGATTGTGTAAAATCTTTGCCCTCTAACTCTTGGCTAAATGCTCCTTTTTGGCCCATTCCTTAAAAACTGGGCAACAAACTCTCTTCAGCTTTGATATAACGGGCTAAAATGTTTTACAAAAGTTCTATTTAAGACTTGAAAGCCAGAAATTATATAAAGCCTGCAATGTATTTGTGCATTAATTTCGTACTTTTTCACAATTAGCACTCGGAATAGGAAATCTTGTAAGCCTTACGTTCAAGGTAAAAGATGTGCTTAGCGTGTTTATGTAAAACACCACGAGAAATATTTTTGGAGACATTTTAGGCCCCTGACTTTTCGCGGTGTTGGTCTTTTTATCTCTTTCTTAAAAAGGGGTAAGCAATTCCCTTTAGCTGCGATATAGCGGGGTTGAAATGTTCTACAAAAATATTTGCCTTGAAATTATAATATAAGTTTGAAGCTTGACTGTGTTTGAAACTCAAGATCCAACCTCAACTTGTATACCAGAAATCATTCAAAACTTAATATGTGTTAACTTCGTACTTTCTTACATTTAGTACTCAGCATAGGAAATCTTTTAAGTCTTACGAACAGGATACCTCAATCGGTACCGTTAACTCACGCCAATCACTAAGCGTTCACACGACAATTGGAGCTACGATCCGGAATGACGCGAGTCCAACTCGGCCAAAGACTGTCAACGCAGCAACAGCAGTACAAACCGGAAGTTTTTTTTACCAGGAAAAGAACAGCAGCAGAGCTGTTACAACAACAACAACTAATCACATGTAAGGGTGAGACCCATAACTCTCGAATACCATTAAACGACAGTGGCCTCGTTGCATTTACGAAGTAATTGATAATGACGCGTGACGTTAACTCGCCCACAGCTACTTTACGACTGCATTTTGTATCTTAAATATAATGATGACAAGATATCCTATAACGAGCTGCTACAACTATGTGCAAAATGGGGGAAAATTTAACTCCCCGTAAAATAAATCCTGCATGTAAACTTTAAAAACGCCTATACTTCTGTACTGCTTAACAACCCAAAAATCTTTTTTAAAATCGATACAATTGGGTATTCACAAGGTAGTCATAAAGTCATATGTTTTAAAATAATAACACGAAAAAATATGACTGCTGTGAGTAACCCCTCATAAGTCAGTGTGCTATTACGAGTTTGTGTCAACTGATAAAAAAAGCAATTATAAATACTTGAAATCAGAATGCCGAGAACATGTGAAAAAATTAAAATATTAGTCAGTTTGTTTTTAAATTATTAAACTTGTTAATAAAGTAAATAAAACCCAGCAGAATATCTTTTTTTAAATTGAAGTAAAAACAAATTTCCACGCACACCGAAAATGAAATTGTTCCAATACATAAACATAAACGAAACAAGCTGTTGCCGGTGACTGAGCCGACTAATTTTCCATGCGGCTGCTAGCGGAAAGACGATAGGTGGCTGCCAGCTAGCTAAAGTATACAAACTAAATTTTCTCACTTGCATATTTTAAATGTCCCGATTTTTTATTTTTACTTGCTACACAGCTATAAATATGTAATCAAATGTGAAGTTATAAAACTGTGAGCAATTTTATGTCATACTTTACTGCATATTACATACGTTCATTTATAGCAATGGCGGCGGATTGTAAATATTATCACCGGCTCGACTAAAGAGTTTCGCCCGTTCGGCTCAGATTTTTACTGTGTAGTTATGACAAAACAATAAACATAGAATAAGAAGTCTTATTATTTTAGGACTTTTTTTATTTGAAGCACAACAACAATGTTTTTAAACTATCTTAAAAGTTTAGCACTTTATGACATTATGACATGATAAGACACCTTGTGCATACCCCAAATGTATATATCTCATTTTTAATTATATTGTAGCTTTGCGTTATTTAAAAATCTACCTTATTATCATTAACACAAATGCAGCAGTATATTTCATTCAACGATAGTTACTACCTAAAACTACAATTTAATTAAACTTAGCTGATAGATTTTGTTATTTTTTTTTTGCTAACAAAAAAAATTTCACTAAATACGCAACAATCCCAGCAAAAACTTTCCTTACTGGTAGGCAGAAAAGTATATAAGGATTTAAGTGGTAACTAATTTTAATTTGAATCGATAACTACTTATTTTAGTTTGAGCAGTTTAAAAAGTAAGGGATAATCCTTACAAATATACTTACATTGTCACAGCAATTAACTACGTATGATTTGACTTACTTGTAGCTAAAAACAAATTGTGATATAAAGCAAATAAAATTAAAAACATTTTTTATACACACTATATTTTATATATTTTTTCATACTTTGTTTTTTTACGCGGCTGAGATATGAACCGTGCTTTTTCACATTTGAAGACAAGTACTTCACTCACTCAGCTATTATTGTCTTATAAGCTTAAATGCAAAGAATTTGTTTTCGTATAAAACACATGTTCCGTTAAAAAGTGTTTGTCGCCTTATTTTATTTGCGCGACGCAAAGAAGGGTATTTTGTTTATCCGCCTATGTATGTATGTTTGCTCTTTTGGGGCCGATTTTGATGATTTTTACATCAATCGATTCGACAGTAGTTGAAATTCAATATATCGGCCAACAGATGGCATTTTATGAAGACGAAAAAAATAAAAAGTTGGCGAACTATATTAATTACAATGGCTTTTATTGAACAAGTATTTGAAAATAATATTTAGCTTTCTCTTACAATTTTTCATTTCGAATGACCATTTGGGATCTTTAACAGTTCAAAATTGGTTAACAACCAAAAAACCCAATAGCGTAAAAAGTGAATTAGAAACAAAAAATATAAAACCAAACTGTGTACGAAAACTAAAAAGCAAATAAATAAAACATAAATTTAAAAATTTAAAAAGCCCGACTGCTTATACAACTAAAAGAAAAAAGAAAAAAAATAAAACAACTGTACTTGCGGAACAGAAGGGGAGCATTAAAAATTTAATCTTCAAATCTTCACCATAATAGTTTCCAGATGTAAAAGTCGCTATATATTAATAAGATAAATAAGTACCACTCCTTACTTTGTATCCCATTAAAATAGGACTACCAATTACAAAAAATGTCAAAAATTTTTGCTGGGATAGTATGTATTTTTCTGATTTATTGATGCAGTCAAAGTACTTTAAAATAAAAAAGAAGTTTATTGCTCAACAAAATTTTATTGAAAAACACATTTTTAAAGGATTAGGTGAAACTTAAAACTACCTACCGTGAAATGAGATTTGAAAAGTATGAATGAAAAATATGTATTGTTGTGTATTTCTCATATGGTGCTACAAAATCAAATGCTAACTGTAAAGCAATTCAAATTGCGGCTGAGTTTGATGGCTCTATGAAATAAAACCCAACAAAATGACTAAAAAAATTAAAAAAAAAGAAATGAAATAAATTCCAAAAATTTTCACACATTGTGGGAATTATTGCATAATGAGATAAGTCTGAAATTGCGGAATTTATTCATATACACATGTATGTATTTTTTGAAATAACTTAATTTGGAAAAATTACATATCCTCGTATGGGCTACAATTTCTTTCAAGCTGCACAATTATTATTATCATTATTATTATTATTATTATTATTATTATTATTATTATTATTATTATTATTTCCCACCACTGTGCATTAGGGCGTCTCGAAAAAAAAAAGTTCGCCGTACACCACCGAATACGAAGTAATGTTGTAAGACATTTTCAAAAAAAATTTTTTTAATTTTTTTGCCGAAAGTAGGGGTCGCCAAAATACATTTTTCGTTATATCTTCGACATTTATAGTCCTATCTCAAAGTGTGATATATCGATGTTTTCGTCTTGAGGAGGCCAATATTTTGATTTAATAGTCATTAACCTCAAATATCTCATTCTAGTATTTACCTACCAGATCTCAATTTCTACCACCCTAATGTTCCACCCTATTGTCAGAAAATTAAAGCCCGCAAAAAATCATTAAACTTTTGTTAAAGAAGTTTTTCGATATTTCCAACAGAACTGCTAAAAAATACAATTTATGTTTTTTGCCGAATGTAGGGGTTACCTTTTTGAGTATTTTTGTCAGATTTTCTGTATTTACTGTCGGATCTCACAGTGCCATATATCGATGTTTTTGTCTCGAGGAGGCCAATGGTCATCTTTAATAATGCCTATTCCACTTCAATGAATTACCATTCAGTGCTTTATTGAGATCATTGCTTGGCAAACAGACCTGGATAATCGAGATACCAGGTAGCACAAGAAAAACAACTTTGTTTGATAGTTTTGTTGTCTAACCTTAATTAATTTCACAGAATATCCGTGCCATTCTCAAAACACCGAGCGTTTTGTTCATGTAGTACATGAGTCTGCCATGGCTGTTACCGATGAGCAACGCCTAGGCCACATTTTTTCCAAGCTCGAGAGCCGTGAAAAATATAGCCAACTTGGGTCATTTCAAAATATGATTAAATAAAATTGTTTTAATATACACAGATCTTTGAATTTTTATTGTATTGGTACAGATATTATGGTAAGTTCGAAAAGAGTGTATCACTATTTAAAAAAGAAGATACTAGGCAAAAACATCGATATATAATACTATAAAATCCGACTGTGAATACCGAATATATGATAACTGTTTAAAAAGTCAACCCCTACATTCGGCAAAAAACATAAACTATATTTTTTTAACACTTCTGTTGGAACTATCGAAAAACTTCTTTAACAAAAGTTTAATGATTTTTTGCGGGCTTTAATTTTCTGCTATTAGGGTGGTACATTAGGGTGGTAGAAAATGAGATCTGGTGGGTAAATACTAGAACGGGATACAAAATACCATTGACTATTAAAGCAAAACATTGGTCTCTTTGAGACAAAAACATCGATATATCACACTTTGAGATCCGACTGTAAATGCCGAAGATATAACGAAAAATGTATTTTGGCGACCCCTACTTTCGGCAAAAAAAATTAAAAAAATTTTTTTTGAAAATGTCTTACAACATTACTTCGTATTCGGTGGTGTACGGCGAACTTTTTTTTTCTTGCCTATATGGCGAGACGCTCTACTGTGCATCCTTATAAATTACTCAAGTCGTATAATAACAACCTGAGAAATTATTATCATTAATCACTTTTCTTTATGACTGTCATGAACTTAAATGAAGAAACCAACAAAATCAAAGAACATCATCAATTTTGAAATTAAATTTGAAGAAAAGAAAATCTCATATACTTTGGAACAATAGAAGAGGGAGTGGTAAATGCAACATCATAATGCATTTACCACAATATGTACATATGTAAGTGCAAACATCTTCACGTACAACGGCATATACTATAAGAGCATGTTTAAGGGAATGATGACGTTGACAATAATAATGTAAATGGAAAAAAATATGTTGCTGATGATGCTGCTGATGAAATGTCAGGCTAACATAAGACAAAACATAAAACAATGTCATATGTGTGAATGGAAATGATGTTGAAAAATATAAATGCGAGAAATAAATAAAAACGCAATGATAAGCCAATGAACAAAATGTGAAGTAAACACGAAAAGGAGAACAAATAAAAAATACCAGAACCAAACTGAATAACAATCAGATGAAATATTTCAGAATATTTGTATGAAATATTTACTAACGTCTGATTTTATGTGTATTTTCATTTATATAATTGTGCAGATATTTTAGCGATTGAGTTCTTTAAAGTAAATTAAATTTTTTTATTATTTATAAAAGTCTGCTGGTGAGTGGTAAGTAAAAGGTTTAGTGGTACGAATTGAGTTTCACCTTCTCAATACAATATCAAATAAATTATTCTTTTATGCACTGTCCCTAGTCCTTAACAGAACTTTTCAAATTTTAGTACAAAAAAACCTACATGCATATATGCATGATGGTTCGCTTCTTTATTTTTCATTACTACGAGAATATTTCATATTTCTCCTTGTTTTGCAAATATGAGCTTGTACTTACATACCTACACAGAATAATAGTATTTGAGGGTAATTTTTCACCATATATGTACGTTGGTAGTATGCATACATATTGCAAACATGCCAAATCATTGTTATGCAAAAAATGGAGAAAAAAAACTATGATGCATGATGTGGCAATAACAAATACAGATTCTCTATCATTTGCTAAAACCTCAACATAGAGTTTTGGTATAAGTAGTTGATTTGACTTTGTCTGCCAAGTGATATTAAATCGTTTTTTACACTTTCAATGCAATCATTTTATAGGAATAGCAATTTATAAAATCATTTAGAGATACCTACTGTTTATAGATTTCAAAGGCGTTGGCTGTCATTGTCACTCAGCCAGCAGAAAATTAAAAACCATAAGAACACGATAAAAAATATTATGAACAAATAATATAAAAAAATAAATTTTATAGACAAAAAATCAAGCCATTGGGGTGAATAAGAAATATGTCTCATTAATCATTTTATAGCATACCGCAGTTGCCATAAAGCACATAAAATAATTTTTTTTAATATATTTTGAGATGAATGAAATTAAATTTTACGAAGAAATCGGCAATTTATTTATTGTGTTTGTGTAGTAAGTTTCTCAATAGAACATATTTGTAAATTTTATGACAACGACAAAATGCTAACAAATGTATAATTTTACAAATTTTCAAATTTGCCAAACTAGACAACTAATATTAAACAATTTGTAACAATTAACGTGGTACTCTGGGCGTTATCGTAACGTGCGCTTAATAACTGATAGAACGCAATCATTTTTATTCTACTTGAATGCTTCCGAATAGCAGCCGCGTAAACCAAGTGGAGTTAGAAGTTTTTAAAATTTTAGGTGAAAAGATTAGATTTGTTCATTTATAGTAGATACATATGTACTTAATTCGATTTATACACTGTAATGCTTTCCAGGGGTAAGTACTTTAAAACAAGTTTTATATCATTAAAAAATAACTAGGATATGGCTCAGCTGTAGAGGGCATGCTTTACGTCCGAAGAGCCCAGGCTCGTATCCCAGCTATATCAAAACTTTTTTATATTTATATATATTTTTAAGTAAATTTTAAATACTTTTTTTTTATCAAAATTCTCCCAAGTTTTAATAAAAAAAATTACTTAAATTTGAAATAAAGTTTATTGAAAATATTATCAGTTATTGATAAAATGTTTTATTCATTAAAATTTTTTGATTATTATTTAAAAAATTTAAAATATTTGTTAACAAAATAGCAGAATTCTTTACCACGGGAAATATGAAAAAAAAATAATTGAATACCGGGATTTTTTTTTTTACCAAAAACGAGACCTTTTTTCTGTGCGTCGATAATTTATAGCAACATGACGATTTTGCGGCGATACAGGGTGTTGTGTCATCCATGTTCGCATTAGGGATGGGCAAGTGAAAAAAATATCGATATCGATATACATAATTTTAAATATCGATCGCTAGCGATATATCTTGAATAAAAATTTCGATTTTCGATATATCGTTATTTTTAAAGCATGATTATTCATACATAGTCTCACAATTTTTTAAAAATAAAACGTAAAAAGCAGTGTTTAAAAAACAAAAATATTTTTAACGGCTATATTTATTTATTGTATCTTCAAAAAAATGAAACTAACAATAAGTAATCAAATCTTGACTTTAAAAAATTTTTAATTTTTAAGTCCAGCCAATGCCAGACAAAAATATTTGTTTCAGCGGTTGGTTCTTTGGTTGTCTATGTCTGTCGTGTTCGGCTGAGAGCAAGTGTCCCTCCTTCTCAGCCGAGTGTGTCCTCTAAAGTTAATGATGTTTCGGGCTAGGGGATTTTGGTGCAACTAAAGTTTTTTTATATATCTTGTCAATTGTTTAGAAAACACTACCTTATGTAAAGCACTTGCAGAAAGCATATACTCCAAATACGTCTGGTACTATAGTTGAGCTGCCACCAGTGGTCTCTATACCAAATGTTACCTTGAGGTTCAATATTCGTAAGATTGAACACTGTATTGCGGGCTTAAATTCGTAAAAAAAACTCCAGGTACTGATAAAATAAATAATAAAATGCTCTTAGAGCTACCCTATACTGCAAAAAGGATAATTCTATTTATTCTCAACGGTATTTTGCGCCTGAAATGCTATCCCGCAGAATGGAAAGTTTCGCTAATTACCATGATACCTAAGCCAGGCAAAGATCATACGAAGTTGGAATCCTATAGGCCTATAAGCCTATTGTCTAACATCTCAAAGCTATTTGAAAAGCTACTTATGAGTAAGCTAACACCCATACTGAATGGTACTGGATGCATTCCAGACCACGAATTCGGTTTTAGGCGACAATATAGCACGATTGAAAAAACACATAGACTCGTGAATGTGGTTAGAAAAACCTTTGAGGAAAAGAATTATTGTTCTGCGCTCTTCATCGATGTTTTTCAGGCATTTGATAAAGTATGGCACGAAGGTTTAATACATAAACTAAAGAAAAACCTAGCCGCAAACATAATTAATCTTTTAGAAAGCTACTTAAATGAGCGAAAATATGTTGTTAAGGAAGGTAATTTTCTAAGCCCTCCGCAACCAATTGAAGCCGGAGTTCCTCAAGGCAGCATCCTCCGCCATATATTATATCTGATATATGCCTCTGACTTGCTGGTAAGCAGTAACATACACATATCAACATTCGCTGACGATACAGCTTTTCTAAGTATTCACAAAAGCCGTCAAGAAGCTTCCCGCAAACCGCAAGAGTATATACCCCAGTTAAAGCAATGGCTAAAACAATAACGAATTAAAATTAACGAGCAAATATATCTACACATTACCTTTACATTATGCAGAGAAAACTGCCCACGTACACTCTAAAACACTTTTGTTGAAAATTAGGTCGATAATAGTCGGCAGCACTTTACAGATTATTATCGGCCTAAAATTACACACGCATTATATTTCAACAAAATGTGTTTACTAAAAAAGCAACTGGTTGCGTGCAGGTTTGAGTCGCGATCTCCTGACTGATAGTCTGACGTATCTATCATTCAGCCATAGCCGTATTATACTTTATGTTACATTTTTTCCACTTAGACTAAATATGTTTACTTTGAAAGGTTTTTTCTTTAATAAAATATCTACAAAATCGATGTAATTTTAGACCAGGAGAAATTTTCAACACAAATTTAAGCAATATATGATCGTAAATTTGAATTAATGTTTTAGAGTGCACGCAAATAAATAACCAAACTATATCTCAACACACTGAAGTAAAATATCTCCGTGATCGTCTTGATCGTCGTCTAACATGGAAGTCCTATATAAATGTAAAGGTGACTCAAATGAAATTAAAAACAGTTCAAATGAATTGGCTTATTGGAAGGAACTCTACTCTAAGCCTAGATTGTAAACTTCTTCTATACAACTCGATTCTAAAACCAATATGGTCCTACGGTATCCAGATATGGGGCACTGCCGCGGCATCAAAGGCGACAAAATAAAATACTCCGTACGATTACAGCAGCCCCATGGTTTGTCAGAAACAAGCGAATTCATAAAGATCTAGATGTGCCGCTGGTTAAGGCAGTGTTTTCTAAACACGTAACAAGATACATAAGAAACTTGAGTTGCACCCAAGTCCCCTACCCCGAAACATCATTAAATTTAGAGGCCAGACTCGGCTGAGAAGGAGGGACACTCTTATCTCAGCCGAGCACGGAAGACGTAGATAACCAAAACCAACCGCTGAAACAAGTATTTTTGTCTGGCATTGGCTGGAATTAAAAATTAAATTTCTATAGTTAAGATTTGAGTACTTATTGTTACTTCAGTTTAATTATAAATTTATTACGTACCCCCATTTCTGCATAATTATTAGATAAATCGTTATTAATAATAACTTTTGATGTGCTATCCTTCATTGAATTTAATTTTTTTAGATATAAATTAATAGATATATATTAATTAATTAAATATTTATATATTAATAGATTTCTATGAATCTCCTTAGTATAGTAAGGAGTGAAAAATATTGCATCGCGATAGACGTGATTTTTATAAAGTTTTTGGATTTCTCCAATTTTTTGGGGATTTTTAACCAATAATTTCACTCTTAACAAAATTTTGCAACTTTGAATCAATTTTACAATTTCTCTCAAATTTTCGGCATTCCTTGTTGTGCTAGCGAGTTTTAACCTGCTTTAGGATTGTTTCTCATATTGTATTTTTTTGCGCTGTTTCGCTATTTTTATAAATTTCAGGACTTGATATCGTGTTGTGTCTTCTTTTTATAATTTTTGGTGATTTGTAAGACTTTGTCGGATTTTTGCAAATTTATTTCATTTGCACAACAAATCATATCTTGCAAAACTTTTGACTTTTAATATAGAAAATGGTAAAAAAATTTAAAATAAGTATACATACATATGTAATTACATATGTACTTTCATATATTTTTACATAAAATTAGTTTTGAGAAAAATCCTAAAGCTCTTATAAAACGGTTGCTATGCTACCAATGTAATTGATATTGCTACTGCTATTAGATTTTTCAACAGCAACAGCACAAATAAATTAATACATTAACAATTAATTTTTGTGGCAACAAATGCTTTAAGTTTTTTGCGTTTGCTTTCGCTATGCTATATTTAGTTCCAATAGCAGAGCATAGGCAATAGTATTGTTAATAAAACTTTAAACACTTATAGTGCAGTATAGCATAATTTCCGTACTTTTGCTGCTTCGCAGCTATTTGCAACCACTTATAGTGCTATGATTTCGAAAAAATCTACATGCTAGTAAAGTCTGAAGTCTTGGCTTTCCACTGATACTGGTTTTATATCATAATTCGATATTTATAAAAAAACATTTTTCATACGGAACCTAGAAATATTTTCCATTGCACTCCGGCTGGGCCGAAGAATTTTCTCTTCTTCGTATCATAGGGATTTTCTGTATTAAAGACTAAACTCAGGCTAAGCAAAATTGTGTACTCGCTGAAGCCACTATTGATTAATCCATTAATTGGTTAAAGAATATTTTTATTATAGATAGGGATAGGGTACTAATTTTGAAGTTTTCACAGTTAAAAACTAGCACCCGCACTAAACATTAGTGACACTGATGTTTAAAAATGTTGCACTCGAGTTTAGTTATTTGAATAGAAAAAAACATATTCAGTTTATAGCATTTTTTCTGCACTAATTTGATTCCAACTATTCCAAACTATTTGAAAATTTAGTGAGAGTATGTTTAAATGCAATCTTTTTTAGTGCTAGCTCAAATTTTGCATTAATTAAATGTAGCGCAGATGTTTGCTCTAAGTCTGCATTTAGTGACAGTGACATTATTTTTTTGGTGATAGTAATGAAAAACAATTATCACCAAGCTGGTGGAAAATCTGCTAAATAATTTTTTTCTTTCAATATTAATTAGTGCAAGTGCAATGCTATTTCAATCAACATTTATTGCACTATCCTCAAACTATGAAGTTTAATAATAATAAATCGATTAATCGATTAAAGGCAAACCAAAAATAGTTTTTATAAATGTTCTCAGTCGTTCACTTTTCATTTTAGTAATGCATACATATTTTTTTTAACTTTCCAAAAGGAAAAATGTTGGGTAGGGAATATTTAATACATGCAAATTTTATTCCTTAATTTAACACTTGCAAGACGCAAGATTGAAGTCACCATCTTTACTGTTCGTGTGTGAACACCAATGTTTCTATAAAAATTATACCAGAACTTATTGCTGTTATTATTAAATTCAAGCATTTTGTTATTTTAAGAAATCTTGTATACTTAACACAATTGAGTTCATGAGTATGTATTGTTTATTATTTATTGTCTGCACCTGTGCAATTCTGTACATGTAATCAGCGTGTACACGTGCACGTACTTGCAAATACAATTAAAAATTATTGTGAAATCTTCAACATTAATCAAGTACGTATGCAAAACAAAGATATGTATTAAAATGTAATTATTTATATAACCAGCTGGGTGTTGCGAGTTTAAAGATATGAATATTTTATTTAATATGTATATTATTTGATATTAGGCCAGTAGTTATGAGCGTTCGAGTACTATATCCAAAAAGCAAGTGAGCTAGAATATCTGTTTTTTTTTTTTGAAATTTTCTCGAGCGGTGCAAATTATTTTTTGGTTTATAAATTTGTTACGCTTGCACTTACATCTTATAGAACTTTGTAAATTAAATAGTCGTTTTTAGTTTTAAATTTAAATAATTTCTTAAATCGATGGCTGAATATAAAAAGGCGTATCTGGATTTCATTTGAAATCGCATTTTTAACGTTTTCTGATAGTCTACGAGTAATTACATACTCCTTACAGTACTAAGTAAGTTACAGTTAAAACTAACAGATTTATGGCCACTATAGAAATTATTTTTGTATGTAAATGCTTTGGCTTTTTCAGTTTTTTCCTTCTCCAGTAAAATATCAAATATTCGAGAAACGCCTTTTTTATATTAAGCCATCGATATGTTAATGCTACTGCTGCGTACTTTTAGCCTTGATTACTATTTAGACTTTCGATAAGTATTTACAATATTAAATATTTTTCAAGCTTGAGATTCGATTTAATAAAAATTGTTATTTTGTGGTTTAATTAGTTTATACTCTAAGCTCGTCATATACATATGATATATGAAGTCACAAATGAGAGTGATAATATTAAATATTAACCATTTTCCACCCGTAGTGAATAGTGTAATAAACAAGCTAAGAAATCCAAGGTATATATCTTATTTTTCTACACTTAACATTTTATCATACGAATATGTGTGTGCTTTCACAAGCTTGGTGACATTTAGCAAAATGAAGTTTATGTTCTATCAAACATTTTTTTTCTTATTTTTGTCTTAAAATTAATATAAAAATCCAGCATTAACATTTCCAAAAAAAAATAAAAATTTATGACATGTGTGAGACTTGTTCTGTTATTAATTTTGTCTTTTTTATTTTTATGTAAATTTTTTTGTTTTTGATTTAGTGGGAGGGTGTTGGATTTAGCTTCGCGCGACAATTGATTTACGACTTAGCTATAAACACTTGCTTTAGGGATTGCTGTTGTACTAGAAATATTCGAACGGAAAAGGGGGATTAATATACACATACTGTGCTTGCTGTGAAAATATGAACAATAAAAAACATTTATTTATGTTGTTTTATACTTTATGATCCAACAAACATTTAGAAAGTTCTTTAATTTATGTTGTTAATAATTAAGGAAAATTGATGGAAAATATTTTTTGGAACAAAGACGCATATGTACAAAATACTTTTAACACATATACTAATTTTATTATGTAGCCCCACAACTTGATAAATTAAAATAAAAATATATTTTCTAATTAAATATTTTATATATTTGGTTAGCTATATAATAATTATTACCAACACACTGATGTGCAATTACTTTAACAGTTTAAAAGAAAACAATTTCTCGCAAGCAAATCTCCCCAATTTATTTGGCTATAAAAATATCGGTTTTATTTGATCTTCAGATTGTTTTAATTGTCTATACAGCAAAGCGTCACGTTTTATTTATTTAATTTTTTTCTGATGTGTTTACTTTGAAGAATGTAAGAACATAAGTTTTTAATTTAAATTAAAACTGATATAACTAAGAATGAAGTTAAAGTTTACACATTTGTACTTTAATTAGTAATATTAAATTTACATACGAAACTGATTTCGCTGTAGATATGAAAAGGGATTAACATTTAACGAGAAAAACATTTTTTCTTTGCACACATCACTGAAAGAAAAAACAAAGTGAAGTATGTACACGATCCATATCAAAGCAATTAATTTGCAGGATATAGAATCACTCTTTTATGAAATAAAAGTGGCACGCTACAATGATTTTTAACACAACTTTGAGCAATTAGTCCATATGGCAGATTTATATTATGTAAATTTCATGTTTTAATATATTTTTGCTAGTCATTTACTTTTCATAAATTACTTCATTAAAAATGTAGTCATAACTTCATGGTTGGGCATTGTGGCATTTACATATTGTAAAAACTCCTAAAATACTCCTTAAACCTACATGTAACAATCACTTTAATAAAATATTTTAGTAAATTTCCTTAACTCCTACGGTCTCTAAAAGTCGTCATAAACTAAACTGAAACTAAATATTTTAATATATTTTTCTGATTTGCCTTACTCTCCTTAATGTTTATAGTCTGGATGTCAACTAAATATGTTGCATTCTAAATTCCGTATTTGAGTGTTTAGTTGTGGTTGTGTATTTAAAATACTTTCGGGTTGTGCGGTTATGCTCTTAAGTTTATGGCAAATTAAATTTAGTTTTTATTTGAATGCGTTCTAGAGATGTTGCTTACATTGTTGACGTTTAATACTTTGTGTGTTTCTACAAAAATTCATATTTGGTAAAAGTGCACTTGTTTGTTAATGCTTTCATGCTTTGAGTTTTAAATGCAATTAAATTAAATAAGTTGAAATAGCAGAATACATTTTAATTAACACAAAATATATTTCTGCAATTTAAATATACATAATTAACATGGAAAAATAATGTTCGATATTGGGTTTAGTTTTATTAAATCCAAGCCCAGCAGGTCTTTAAGATTTATTTATAATCGTAACTAAAAATGTTATACAAACGCAATTATAAGGCTGTTGGTAAAAGTCAGAAGTTATGTTAAAGTTAATTAAAATTTGTATGTATACTATGTGTGTAATAAGATATGAACTACATTGAAATGTAGAAGGGTATGTATTATTTAAAATATAACTAATTTAAATATAATTGGTCATAAATACATACATATATACAAAAGTCTGACATAGTAATCGCACGTTGCTGGCCGAAAGTGCCCTGCCGATGGCATAAGGCTGAAAATATAAGGCCGAAGACAGCAAGTCCAAGTGTTTAAGCTGTCCCACACAGAAAAATTAAAATTCGTATTCTATTACTAAATTCATAATTTAAAATTTGTTTACGGAAATAGGACCTACCACAAAATTCGTAAAACTAAAAACTAAAATTCTTAGTTATTTAATAAGAAAATAATCCTTGCAAAAAACCCTATATTTTATCATCATGTACTTTTACGAGAACTGATTGTGTCTGCGAAGTTTCAAAAGAGTCGGATAAGTAGAGGTAGTTAAAATAACTATTTACTCTTCATGGGCGAGGCGCTGCCCACTTTGCTAATCGCAATGTTCTATTATAACAATAGTTAAATGTGTATGCAAAGTTTTATAAGAATCGGCTTAGTGGATGTAGTTAAAATGCTAATTTACTTTTCATGGGCGTGGCATTGTTAATTTTTCTCAACATAATGTTGTATTATAATGATAACTAAAGCTGTATGCAAAGTTTTGTAAGGTTTATTAGAAGTTGTTGAAAAAAATATTTACTTTTCATGGGCGTGGCAGAGCCCACTTTTTTATCCTGATGTAGTATTTAAACAGAAGCTTAATGTACTATGTGTAAATTTTCATAAGAATCGTTTGAGTAGAAGCAGTTAAAAACGAATGTGTATTTGTTGTTTTTGATATTTGGCCAATTTTTATGTTTTGTGTCCTTGATTTTGAAATCTTCAGCTAATAAGGCCTAACGCATTTTATGTCAATAAAAAACTTTTTATTACATATTTACCCAACGTTTCCTCAATTTCTTGTTGACTTTTTCAAGGGTTTCGTCTATTTTAAATTAAAAAATTTTTTAATAAATATTACAAATAATCTCACCAAAAACATGATTAACTTACGGAATGATATTAAATCACGTTACAAATATATTATGGCTTTGATAAAAACCAAAAAATAATGGTAAAAAGTTTTTAAATTTAAATAGAACATAAAGATTAATTGATGTCACAGTTACACTTTACTTATTGCAACACTATAGCTTGTATTTATGTTATTCGTATCTTCTTTTAAGTTCATGGTTCTGTTTATATTTTGTTGAATGCGTAGACTTTCTATAGTGTACCTTTTTCTTCCTTTATTTTCCTTATTGAAAAAGTCAACAAGAAATTGACGAAACGTTGGGTAAATATGTAATAAAAAGTTTTTATTGACATAAAATGCGTTAGGCCTTATTAGCTGAAGATTTCAAAATCAAGGACACAAAATGTGTATTTACTTTACCAATCTGGAAGTACATCCTTTTGAATAGAGAAAACAAATCCAAAACCGGTTTATAAATGGCGGAGTTTTGGGGAAACATACATAAAACAAAATACATGACGAATTGATAACCTTTCTCCTTTTTTTGAAGTCGGTTAAAAGTTTAAAAATCTAAAAAATTTTGAAATTTTAACCTTTTTATATTCACGTCAAAATACGAAACGCCTATACTCGCACCCCGTCTGTCAGACCGATGTTTGTAGAGCCTACAAAATTTATGTTAGTTTAATAAAGTTTTAATAAAACTCCATTTAGTTTTAGATATGTATGTTTCTAGTAATATAAACACGAGATTTAAAGAAATAAACCTTTTTTGTACTGTCATTGTAAAATATGCTTAAGTTCTTAAGAGATAAAAAGAACATCAAACAAATATATTTCTATTAAAACAAAACAACCCGAAATGCAATAAATCCAAGAAAATGACACAGGGAGTTAAAAAATATATAAACTAAACTTAAAAATAGCACAAAATTAATATATATGTTCTAAATATAGCCTATGAAAACTGTTACGCCAGTACTCACGTCGGTCTCGCAAACCAATTATTGCTAGTTACGCTTTCGCGTCTTATTTGCACATACTTTGTAATGGCACGAAATTGAAGTGCATTGAGAATAATGAAGCTAACTGAAATTACAATACGCTCGTGCTCTTCATTTCATAAGAGAAATATTAAAATACTGTAAGTTGGTCTCACAGACCGCATGCCTGAGCATAGGAAGGTTAAAAAAAAATGTTTGCATTAATAAAACAACGAAAGTTTCGCTAATTTTCATTTAATAAATCTACTTAATTTAGAAAATCAACTTTTCCCGTAAATTCCCGGGAACGCGATTTTTCTATTCCCGTTTCCTGGGAAATGTAAAAACCCGGTATTAAAATAAAAACCTATCATAATATATTCTGTGCATGACACCGTGTGTTCTCTTAAATAAATTCACTAAAGTGTGATTTTGACTCGCGCATGAAAGCTTGCGTGCAAATACGATATACATATATATATTCTTTTATTGTTTTGGCAAATTTTCTTTGTTTTTAGGGTATTTTTTCGTATTAATTTTTTTTTTGTTTTAGATTTTTTCAGTTTGACAATTTTGTCGTTTTTTAGATATACTAATTTTTGGTGATTTTTTCTTTTTGGCACTTTTTTTCGTTTTGGTGGTTTTTTGCAAATCATATACCGAAACAATTAGTTCGGCACCTCTTCTGGTTTCTATTTTATAGCCGCCTAAGATTGGGAATCTCGGCCATTTTTGAGAAAAGTTAGTCATATTAAAGATTGAATAACTTTAGAGCGCGCCATCGAATATTGATAATTTTGATATCACTCGAAAGGTTTTAGTTTCCTTTTAACATATATTGAGAGTACATAGCTTCCCGCTATAAATGACTCTAATAGGCCAAAGTATCCTTTATCTGTAAATGTGAGAAATGGCTAATCTATTAATTTTTAAATAATTTTTAAATAAATTTATATACTAAACACAAACTGTACTTAGTAAGAAAAAAACTAATTATTTAAATCTTTATTATATTTTTAGAAATGCAACAACACTGCCTATCGAATAAATAAGGTAAGGAGCTTTACTAATTAAATTAAACAAAAGAGAAACACAGAAACATACCATGGTCCTCCAAGTAGTAGGACATGCCTAGTTGAAAAATTTTGTGCTACTGCTAGAGTATTGAAAACTCAATAACAGATATTTTAAAGCTTACATTTATAGGAATATGCAGATTTTCAGTTCGCAATTGACGGGTTTTAACGCTCTTCCGAAAAGTACCGATTTGCGTATTGCATAGCTGGACATGGTAAAAATGATATATGTCGAAAATCTGAATTAACAAAGTAAAAAAAACAGTAGAATTGATTGGTTGGTTTGGTTGGCGTACATGGCAGCATGCTACGCGCAAGCATTCAACTATATTCAACACTCGGCAGTGTCAATCTATATAGGTCCGAATCAAGTAGCTGCTAGATCCATCGCGTCGTATATTTGATCGCAAAAGCTGCCAGACAAGGCACTCGCAATACTCTGTTTCTTCTTTTCTTTGATTCCGGTAACTAAGGCAGAAGGCATTGTAGGAAAATCCTATCCTGCTAATATGTCTACCGATCGCTCAGTGTACCGTCAATATTGTAACGAGCCTCAAGATGTCCCTACTGTTTGTATGTTGTTCCTATCTTTCTAACTTATAGCTATTTGCGGCAACCCAGATGAGGGTAATGCCAGTCTGACCACCTAACCTCAATAGAACACCCTTGTACTGGCTAACTAAAGTAGATAAAGTAGAGTGTGACCTTAGAGACAGAAGTGGCGCATGGCTGTCGACGAAAAAGCAGACTCTCTCTTAATTCAAGGGTTTGAGAAGACTCCAGAGACCACACCGCAGATAGTTCGTGATCCATCAGTGTACACCCTGAAGTAGAAAGTTTTTCTTTATGACTTCCATTTCACTCCAATCTGCTGATTTCGATTGATAACGTTCTGCATTTTCTTTGAAGTGGTTTAATACAAAATTCATTTCTTACAAAACAGCTTTATGCCATTTCTTAGCTAAACAATAATTTTTACAAAAAACCTCACGCAAAGTGGGATAACATAATTACGATGAATTGTGATGCGCTACATCAGTTACCATTTTAGTTCTTTAAGATTTCAGTGAAATTTATATACATTAATCTCGCTTGATATTTTGATCCTTCAAGGAGCTACTAGAATTTCTTCGCATTATCACGTTAACATTATTTTACAATCTTTTTTGTTCATTATACATATATATTACGAAAGAGCACCTTAAGTAGCGTAGACATAAATTTATTATACCAGCAAAAATTTACAACTGCTAGAAGCAACTCACAAACAGAAATTGCTCTTATGCAAAATATGAAGAAAAACTAAAGAAGTGAAATCAATAGAAAAGTGTACTCATTTACTAAATTAATTGTGAAAAAGAAACTTCAAGAAAAATAATGAAAATTATATATTGCAAAAAAAAATAAAAAAATATTGCCTTATCTATTAAATAAATAACTGCAGGATTACGAAAAATGCTTTAATGAAATCACAATAAAATTTAAGCCATAAAATATGTGTTTAATCAAACAGTTTGTTTTTTTCTGAAATAAACCTCGAAGACATTAACTACCTCCATTCATTTGAAATGGCATTGATAATTACCACAGAAAGATCTATTAATTTACAAGCGAACAGAAGCAGCGAAGAGACACCGAAAGTACTAATAACAATACTTTGACTTAACTAAGCCGGCCGTGTGGAATCAGGCCTCAGCAAGAAGTAACTCAATACAAAAAAAAAGTAGACAGAAAACAAAAACACTACTTTTCATGCAATTATTTCGAAATTATTTGCTTTGTAATTAAAATTGATTAGCTTTATCTTCAGAAAGAACTAGACATGGTTAATATTCCAAGGAACAAGGATAAAATATACAGCAATATTTTTTAACGTACAGAATAGAACAACGTTGTTTTCGGAAGCCGCCTCACTACAATCATCAAGTTGTGATCAAGTCTTGGCCGAAGCGAAGCCACTATTTGACATACTTTGAAACAAAAATAGTTTTGTGATCAAATTTGATTCATATATTTGCAGTTATTTTTCATACTTCATTAAAACCTTGACGTAATTTTCTTTATTTCTTAATGATATTTCATACAAAATATTAACGTTATATTTAGAGTTCTTCTTGGCATTTCCCGGTGCAGGAATTTCCTGGAATTCTGCAAAATTTTCCTTCCAACATTCCCGGGAAATCAACGTAAGAATTCTTGGGAATATTTTTGTCCTAAAAACTTTTATACTCTGGTGTAATTTCCGTATTATTGATATGGATTTACCCGTATACTACAAATACGTAGTCTTCCTAAATAATCCAAAGTTTGGTCTATTTTTATCTTATTTTTGTCAACATTTATCTCTTTGAATTTACCAGTTTGCTTTGCAAACAAAATAACTTCACATTAAAGAAAACCAAAAGTACGAAAATAAAAGTCTTACGGAAAAGTATTTAGGCAAACATAAATGGCTTTTATTATAAAGCGTAATGAGCCAAGATTTTCGTTGTATTTTCTTTTGTGTCTCTAAGCAATATATAAATGAATATTACTTAAATACGCCTAATAATCAGCAAAATGTAAACTTATATACATAAACTTAAGTGCTGCAATAAACTTTTTGGTCCTTAATGTTAATAAAAATGACAATTAGATTAACTAGTAGTTTATATAGTGGGTGTTGTATATTATACATACAATTAGAAAAAAAAACTTTTCTGAAACTCTAAGTACGCCATTGTACTCCGAAGATATTATATTTTAAGCAATTTTGCTTGTTACTAGAACACTAACGAATAAAAAAGGGTGGTTCTACTATAATGGGAAACAATACACACAAATAATTTTCTCATTATTGAGCAATGAAACGTTGTTTGTTTGCATACCCTACTGTAAACGATAAAATTTGTTTCTCCTCTTCTGCAGGCAGTAGAGTAGCTATAAAAAAGATCTTGTAGAAACAGACAGTATTTTTTTTTGTAAGGCAGTCGTTGGTCCCTACTAATGCAATGCATTGTGCTAGAACTAGAATAATTGGTTATGAACCTTCCAATATTGAAGGCGGCAGGAAAGATCATTGCAGGAAGTTTATTCCACAGACGATGTTCGCAAAAAATAGCTCCAGTTTCGGGAACAAGTTTCCTATTTTCATTAGAACAGTGAAGGTCACATCATATTGCGCCCATGCTCCACAGTTGGATACCCCCTCCCCTTTACGCGGTCTGCCAACTGCAAAATAGACTCTGAAGCACCGGCCCATACATGAGACTTGTATCCAATTTTCGGTCGGATATACATAGACTTCTATTAAAATTGGAAAGCTGTGGTCAGTCCATCGAACATCACACTGGATAGTCATACCTATACTTATACTTAAACCATCCGTAACTACAGATGGAGCAGCAAGTCCGATCATACGTCTCTGCGTGAACATACAAAATTGATTCTTCCGGGCGTTGAAATTTACCCTACTCGCACGACCCAATTCAAAGATTGTTATAAGATCACTATTAAGTGTATCATTCATGTTTTGCTATCATCAGCAAAAGATTGGACAAGATTTGAAGTTTGGCAGAGAAGGTCATTAAGAAAAATAAAAGAAGTGTAGGAGAAAGAATGAAGCCTTGCGGTAGCTCTGAATTAATCTTGAACTCATTTGATGAGAACCCATCTAAAACTACTCGTGTAGAACGATTGCTAAGAAAGCTCGATAAAAAGCGAGAAATGTCATCACTGACACCAAACACAACAAGTTTTGACAAAAGTGTAACATACCACACTCTATCAAATGCCTTAAGAATACCTAGAGGCATCATATTACTTTTGCCAAAATGGTGGTACATTTTTCGGAAGGAAATGCCAAGGACTCACCTACAAAATAATGAAGAGGATTGCCAATGGACGTGCAAGCTTCGAAGACTACTGCTTCAAGACCAGTATTGGAATACCATGCGGACCAAGAGACTTATTTATATTTCGATCGGCTAAAAGGTTTTTAGCCACACCCGCTCGTAATAATGTGTTGGGATAATTGCATATTACTTGGAAATAATTAACCGGATCAAGAGATGAAATTGAAATACACAGCAAAACTAAATTTCATTTTCATACAAAAAACGGTTTTTTCAAGAAAAAAATTTTCCAAAACTATAAAATAGATTGTCTAAAAATATTTACAAATTCTAAACAAAATAATTTACTGAATGAAATCAAAACACATACTGGATTTTTTGTTATATATAAAACAATATTTTTAGCTAATTTTATAAAACAATTTGGCTAAAAATACTTACAACTTCTAAACAAAATAGTTTACTGAATCAAACAAAAATAGTTACTTGATTTTTTTATTTTTTGTTATATACCCGATACCATCGTTCTCTAGAGGCTTTAGTTTCTTCGTCCCGAAGGACATGAGGTCTACTGGAGGGTATTCCCCTAGTAGAGAAATTTGATGCTTACACGGACGGCTCTAAGAGAGGTGACAGGGTTGGAGGAGGTGCCTACTTCGAACACCTCGCAGCCAATATTTCCTTCAAAGTTCCAGACAAATGTAATATATATACAGGCCGAGATATCGGCTATCAAGATGGCAGCAAACTGGCTTCGATATCATAGGATATTTGATAGAATTATCAGAATTTACACAGACAGCTATGCCGCAACTAGGTCCTAACAGGTGTATACAAAGCATCTAAGCTGGCTGAGGCATGCAGGCCATCCCTGAACGGGATGGCGAGACATTCAAATATCACAATTATATGGGTGCATGGACACGGGACCAACGCAGGCAAATGCATCGCTCAAGAGCTAGCTAAAAGGGGGATGACACTACCCGAGTTAGACATTGATGTCTTCTATGGGATTTCCATACACGTCAGCAAGAAGCAAATTGAAAAGTATTTCCACACCCTGGCACAGATCAGATGGTTCAACAAACCTACTTGTAGGATCTCCAGGCTGATTTTCACAACCTGACACAGAACAAATTATTCAACTGACCTATTTGTAGGATCTCCAGGCTGATCTGGCTAAGGTCTATCTAGTCTATCTGAGGTGGAAACGATATATTCTAGCAAACTTAGCCTTTTCATCAGTCGCAGTAGATGGTATCAGCCCTAAACCATCACCTTTATCGGAGTGTGATAGCCATACCTCTTCTTTTTCTTCTTCTCCTTCTCCTCTTCACTACCACTTTCACACCTTCACTTTATCTATTACTTTCCTTTTTTTCTATTTAGAAGTAACAGAAAGGGACCAACCATGGACACAAGTGAACGGAAGCTTCCTGTTTAACCTCACCCAACCTTGTAATATATCAAACAAACTTTTGTCTGAGCCAGTAAAAACTTTCTGCTTGCAAATATTTTTAAGTTTTATATAATAACACTATCATCCATTAAGCATTTATGAAATTTTACTTTGTTATATATGTTCAAATCGGTATGTTTAGCTAAAGGTTCTAAGAAAATTTATGAGAATTAACGCAACAACACTAACGAATTGATTCACTCAGAAATCTTCAGGAAAGAAATTTGTTAGAAGCGCATTCGTTTTGCTATCATTGTTGTTCTTGTTATTTATTGCATCCTAAATAAAAGACAAACAAAAAAAAGCACTGATTTAGTAAAGAATATGTACTGAAAGTGAAATTTTATTTCAGAAAAAATTTTGTTTGAAAAAATTTTTGGTGATAATTTTTTCTGTATAGTATTATATTTTACTCTTTTAACGAATGACCAAAAGCTTTTGTTACCCAAGCGGCAGCAAGGACTTTAACATTAAATCGCTGTTTGTGCAGAACTTTTTCACGGCTTAGTACTCTAGCACACGAAGATATATACACAGATATACTTAATTAATCTTACACCTATTGTAGGAGAGATACATATGTTGTATAACTGCAGCTAGTAATTTCCATCCAAATATGCGTTACAAGTCATAACGGCACACAAAATATTTTAATAATGTGCAGGCACACTGCGATACTGTAGCTGTTCATTAAATAGCTGTTCTACTATATAACTGTTCATTACAATTCTGCTCTTTTCGGATCCGCTAAGGAAAGATATTTGTGCTGCCGGCATTCAGTGTTATTAAAGGATTTTCTCAAGACTTTCTTTCTAACTGCACTAGCTGATTTTTATTCCTGGGCTGGCTCACTGAAGGCTTTGCCAAACACAGTTATTCTACCAGCAAACTAGTAGTAGAAATAAAACTCTACATAGTATCATAACATCCAATAAAATTATCACATTTGTCATTATGAAATATTACCATAAACATGTTTCGGAAAATTTCTTTACAGAAATGATCAAAAACTTTTGTAAGACATAGAATTATATAGAGTTATCTCTTAAAACATATTGTGAATTGTGCAAGTGTATTTAATATTTATATCTATGTAATTTGAAAGCTTTCAAAACTAACTAAAAACACCTTTTGTTAAGAATCAAGATGTATTAAATACTTACTTCACAATATAAACTTAAATAATTAACTTGCCAAATATTTAAGTATTAACAAATCTTCAGACTGACAGAAAACAAAATTGTTCATCGCAAATAATTCATGTCAGTATTATCACATTAACAGATGTAAATATGTAATTTTATATAATCTATATGCGAACTAACATTTACAGCAATATATTTGTTTTGGTTTTATATTAATAATACAATATTAATGTGTACATCAATATAATAAATCTAGTTTAGTTTTTATGCAATATAAAAAAAAATTATTTTTCAAAACTAGTGCCGAAAATATTAGGTTTTCCGATTTTGTTCGTAATTATAGACAGCAATTTCTCACGTCCTCACTTATGGAACCACTTGGAAAAAATAATTTGTTACCCCCATTTTCTATTATTTTAAATCATTCGTATTTTTAAATAAGCTCTTCGTTTAACAAAGGAGAAATATAATTTGTTTAGGCTGCAAACGAACATAAATATAAAGACCATCACGAGTGCTGCCGCACTGTGCAGAAGCATTGAAAAAGCGTGTTCGCTTTTTGTGGTGTCTTTACTCTTGCACCCCCAATTAGAGACTTAACTTATAATTGAATGAAATTCATATAAATATTTTTATAAGTTGAACTTACCACTTTGACGCGCACTTTGTCTATGAATATGAATACCATAATTGATATATTATTAGTTATTAATATTATCTACCAAATTAATAAAATAAAATTATATTGTCGGCAACTTACTTATATTATCGTGAACCAAATTTGACGTGGGATGACGGAAAATCGTTTCAAATTTTTAATTCTCGCTATAACTGGTACTAACAAAAAACAACAAAGTTTTTAATGAAAAGGGGACCCAATTTAATAAGGGATAGAGTATTTTAGTGAAAATCTAAAAATTGCAATTAACGAGTTTTACCAATAAACCGACAATATTTAATGTTGAGTGAGAACTTACATATTCGAAAAACATCTGAACAAAAAATTTCATAGAAACATATAAAGCAACAAAGTTGACAAATTAATAGTAATAATCTCGTGCATACAAATATAGAGTTTATAGTTTGTTATTCCAAATGAATGAATGCACACAGTATAACATATTATGTTAGATGAATATATTATTCCTATTATTCTAAACGCATTATGTAAATTTAGAGACATATGTACATATCGTCACCTGAAATGCAAAACGCTCTAAAAGCAATAAATATGCCTAATTATGTAATTGACCAGGTCCTTATCCTTTTTTGTAGTAGTTATGTATGTTGGTGAAATACATCGGAATTTATTAAAAAGCCAATTAGATTTTTTTTGTTAGTTGCGGCTTTTTGTGTTTAATTTAACGGTACACATACTGGCAATTGGGTAAAAATAAATTTTGAAAAAAATTTTTGTTACTTTACTGTAACTTTTAACTGATCTAAAAAAAATCCAAATTTCTATCTAAAAATTTCGGTCGTTAAAAGTATAGAGATACAAAAATGGTGCAAGTGCTTTATAGTTAGAGTATCATCTCAATTCTAGGCAGCAAGATAACTTGTTTATTAATAAGATGATATTTTACCTACCAAGGACATAGTCTTCATTCTGATCGCAGTACCTTTAACTATAAAAACTTTTGGATAAGGACATATTTTTACGTTTATATTATCTTGCTGTTCTGACTACTTTTATTCTAGCTATAATTTGTTTTATAAAAAAATTTGTCCAACACAAACCAGGGGCAGGCATCCATCCTATTGGCCTTAGATAACAAGTTCTCGTTCTCAGAATTTTCTGATTATTTGCTCACCAAGGCCTACCAGTATACCATTCATTACTTTGTAACGCATTAAAAAAGCACTACCCACTAGCAAAATTCTTAAATATCTTATAAGGGCATTCATGTAATCTCATATGAGCTTCATTTAATTCCCAATAGCCAACGGTTATTAATTTATCATTAATTTATCAAACAAATTCCACTTTATTTTAAACACTTGAACTAAATAAAAGAGAGCTACAGCTCAAATTCGTAAATTTTAATTAAATATCAGTCAAAAAATCTAAAACAGTTTTCATATACACCAACTAGCAAACCAATTCAGTTCATATAAACTGCTTCCGAGTTTATTTGTTTGTAAAAAAATCAACTTAAAATCATTTATTTGATTAAAATTTTATGTGCTAAAATTAAGAGGTAAAAATATTTATATTTTATATGATAGCAATAAACATTTGTTAGTTAAAAAGAGATGCATATAAAATGAAACTGATTATTTTCAATTTAATGGAAATTGTTTTTCCAAACATTTAAAATAACATTTATCAAAAGCTTATGAGAGGTTTATTAAACAAATTTTGTATGAAAATCTATTTCATAAACATTTTATAAACATTTGAAACTTTACTATGAATAAGGACTTAAGAAAATAAAAGCTCTGAGGATTGTGGCTCAGAGAAAAATACCTTAGAATTCTAATTAAATAAATTATTTATGTTTAAAAGTATGTCTTAATGTATGTTTACTAAATAGTTTAGTTGAATGATTCAAAAATCTGAGCACAATTTTACTTCACAAAATGCTCTTGATAACTACTTTTGCATTAACAAACTATGATTTTTGATTTTATTATTTATAAAAGTACAAGTATTCATCTTTAACACAAAAAGGTAAAAATAATGATAAAAAAAGAAAAAATTAACTCCAAGTGCAAATTTTCGTCAGAAAAGAAAGTATGCAACAAATTAGAAATATGGAAAAGAAATCAGAGAAAATTTTCAGTAGCTTTTTATGTGAAGCATTATTTCAACTAAGCCAGACAGCTGCTGTAATAAAGATGATTTCTTCCGGTAACTGGTATTATCTTTCATACTACGAGTACTTCAAGTATAATAACTTTCTTGTGCTGTTGACAGAGCTGTGAAAGATTGCAATAAATTTAATTGCAATCACATGATTTCATGTTAATGATTGCTAGTTTTTTGATTGCAATCAAAATCGTAAATTTGATTTCATGATTTCAATTTGAAATCATGAAATAAATTCAACAAAAATGATAGTAATAAATTTTTTTTTAAATTAATGTCTATAGTAATTAGTTGTAATCAAATTTGATTGCAATCAATTCCTTGCAATCAAATTCGATTGCAACAAAACGCGATTGCAATCAATTGATTGCCATCAAATCTAGTGATTGCAATCAAGATTAAATCAGAATCAAAGTCATCGTTCTCTTCAAATGCTAATTCTTCTTCTAAAAATTAAGCTTACTCTGACAATAAAAAAAAATACATGAAATGGCTAACAAAATTACGTTTTGCTATGTTTTTTATACTATTTTGTTGGAATTTCGTTATAGTTGTGATTTCAGGGTAATTGATTGAAATCGCATGAAGTCAGCAAAAATTGAATTGCAATCAAATTAATTGCAATTAAATTGATTGCATTCAATGATTTAAAATAATAATATTGCAAAATGATTGCAATCATCATCATCTGAAATTATTGTGAAATCAAAGAATGAAATTAATTTGGTGAAAATCACTTTGATTGCAATCACAAAAGATTGCAATTTTTACAACTCTGGCTGTAGACGCTACTTACAGATTTTTTACATTTGCTAAGTAGTCTTAAAAAAAACAAATAATAAGTAGGAAAACATATATAGCTTTGATTAAAATTTCAAAGAGATTAAAGTAAAAGCGAACTAAAAGAAAAAAAGCCACAATAAACGGAATGGACTCCTTTTAGAAATTCTGGCATAGCAAAATAAATTTTACTTCTAAAATTTCACATTTAATATTAAAACCATGTTTTTAGATTTTGTGCTGAAGTACTACTATTTTGTATTGAAGTATTGATAATATCCCGACTAATGCTACTATTTTTTAAATTGTGGCTATTTTGAACCAAACTGTCTTCTGTGTGTAATAATAAGGGAAACCGCAAATATGCAATTGCAAGTTTTTTCCTGTGCGATGTATATAGGCAAAAATAAAATATTTATACGCTTCAGAACTTTTTAAAAATTATGGTATCGATTTGTTAGTGCATATTTTTGCATATTTTACACTAAGTGCCATATTTTGGGCAGTTTTTTCTGTTTTTTTTTTGTGTTTTTGTGGTTTCCTGCATATTTGGCTTTTTAAAATTTTAATATGCATATGTGACAGCGTATAGTGAAAGGGACCTAAGGGTAAAAAAATCAATTTTCACTTTTTTTGATGTGGACAACATCTGAGCATCGAATGAGACTGATCCCATGCCCCTACTCCCAGAGATATGCGCGTTTTATGAAATCAGGGAAGCGATAAAAAAAATTTTCTTTTTCGAATTCGTCCACAATTTCATCCTAAAACAGTCTGTAAGAATGTTATTAGTTTTAAATTATTTTCGCGAATAACATAATAAGGTTATGTGAAAAAATTTTCGTACTAACAGGGTGATATTTACGATTTAAAAGAATTATAAATGAGTATTTATTATAATTCACAATTAATAATTTTAGAAAATAAACCTGGATTCGAAAACATTAAAAACCCAACTACACAAAACAAGAGGTAGGGACGACCTACGCGCGTTTTCGAGGTTGCCCAACACGTTCCTGACGTCATGGGATGTGTCGCTTTCAAATGAGACCAATACCAACACGCTCAGTGATGGTACACCAAAGATACACGTAGTTAAATCTTTAAAGTGGCTCTCCTGAACAAAAAACCGGTTATTACCCTTAGGTCCCTTTCTATTTTGCGCGTCACATATATACAAAAAACCCAAAAAAGTCTGTATTGCTAATGGAAATTTTGTAATTTTTCCTTATAACGAAATTTTTTCTTTTGCGATTTTAAATTTACTCTAATTTTTTTTTAATTTTTTAAATATTTTCTTCATCCCACTTATTTTTTCCCAATTTATTCACAGCTTTAAACATTTTCAATTATGTAGTCTTAAGGATTTTTTCAGTTTTGTAGCGATTGCTGGCTTATTTGTATTTCATAAAAATGCAGTACGAGAATAGTCGTATTACTTATGCGATTTTGCTGATAATAGGAACCACAAAATATGTCATGGTATCTTGGTTCCCAGCTTTTTATATTCGGACAGATGGAAGGCCAGGTCATAATTGTTAAATCGACTGCCGTACCCATAAGGAATCAGAATAGGAAAAGGTGGCGTGCAACAACGTGTTCATGGACGTTATTTCTACGCTGAAAAAGAAATAATGACCATAGAAAATGCAAATAAAGTTTGAATAAATGGTACTGCAGAGTGATGATTGACTGCATAGCCGGGCTTTGGACGGGATTAATTGTTTTCTTTTTTGGTTATGTCGAATAGCGGCTTCTCAGAGTCTAGTTTTTTTTACTAGACAGAAAACCTTTACTCTGCAAAGTCACTATTCGACAATCCCATGAAAATTATTTGCTTTTTAAAGTGGAAATAATGGTCGTGGACATTACCTTCTTGGGCACTATTGTATGCCAGCAATATATGTACAAAATGCGTGGTGCCAGAAATGAATATTATATAAATTATAAACGAAATGATAAAGTTTCAAGAGCATATTTTTTACTTTTTGGGAATATATTTTTAAGTTTTTAGTGCATATGTAGAGTGCATAAAACACATTTTTTAGAACATGTTTCCCGTTTCCCTGGTAACAATGAATCATTCAAAATACTTTTCAACATGTATTTTTTTTTTAAATACTTGCATTTCAAATTAAATGTGTACACGACTATTTTCTATAGCAAATAATTCACACTTAAATTTTTATCTCTTAAATATCGATATTTTGTATAATTTTGGAACTTCTTTTTGCAACATTTACTGTTTATGTTGATGTATTATAACACAAAAGAAAAGTTTTTCTTTAGTTTTAGCTACAGCATAGCAAGTATTTGAAAAGTTTTTTTTGCTGACTTACATGCTTGGCAAACTTAAATTTTTCCCGCAAGTGGTGAAAGTAGTAAAAGAAATTGTTGCAATTTATATGAACTTTGTGTTTGTGTCTATGTTTTTATAACTTATTTTTACTTTTGTATTAATCAAAGAAATCAGTATATAAGAACATGTGAATATATTGAAATGTTACGGTGAAGTGTAATATATTCGCAATGGAATGAATATTTAGACATGATACTTTCTAAATTTGGAATTTGGCTTAATTTATATATAGCTTATGGCATGAAGATTGCAAAATGTTAGAGAAGTCTTGTGGGTTATTGGTAGGGATGACAGTCTCGAAATCCCGATCGCGAAAATCTCGGGATTGAGAATTCTGAATCCTGGGATTCGTCGAAAAACTCTATATTTCTATTACGTTTTTTAAGTAAAATTCTTATGCAAAAAACTCGTAATGAAAAGTAACAATTGTGACATTAATTTATGTATTTACATGTATTATGGCTGCCAAAGGGTACCCCTTTTCCCACATCCCTGGTCGGTGGTGATAGACGAACTTCTCCACGATCTTAGTGAAAGTGGGCATGAAGTGACCGGATACGCCGATGACTCGGTGGTTATGATAGCCGGAAAATTCCTCTGTGTTCTATTAGGTGTCATAAATGATGCTTTGCACACTATTTTACTCTAAGAGAAAACTTAATTTTGGTATATTATCGTTAAATGGATATAATATCCCTTAGTTTACGAATGTCTAGTGCTTATGTGATTTTCTTGACAGAAGGCTGGCTTGAAACTCCTATGAAGAATTGTTATAACAGGAACCCTCTAGTATTGTGCTGGATGCACTTGGATCATGAGCCCTAAAATTATTAGGTGGATTTATAAAATTATAATCAGAAAGATTATCACGTACGGTGCGATTGTATGGTTTGCAGTTCGTAGAGACTAACAAGCTATGCAAGGTCCTGATGTTGACATATCTTCTTGCTACCACTGTAATGAGGATATAAAGCCAGCCCTAGCCATTCAGGCCCTAATTGGTCCAAGGCCTATTCAGATCTTCATAAAGTCGTCTGCAGCAATGCCTTACAGGATGGGTCTTGGAAAGTATGGTCATTGTGTTGGCAACGAGCATTCATCGATCTTGAGTACACTATCTTGTAGAAGAAGGTATGTCGAATGTCTCCATAAACTGTGGACTAAGATTTGGCAAAAGATTATGTCACATTTCCCCTTAGGGCTCTCAGGGCTACGTGTGATTACGTTGATCCCCTTGTGGATTCCAGAAATTTATGGTGGCTTGTGGATAGATCCAAAACCTATGACGTGGTTGCTGCTACAGTCTTTGGACCTAATGTTAAAATATATGTTTCCATTGGAAAATAGCTTACGGCATTTCTGGCGAAAATTTAGAAAATTACAACATGGACCGTCATTATTTTAAATAAAAGTCTTAAGGGCTCACATAAAGCTACCATTTCCGATAGCCAAGGAGCTATGAAATCTCTCCCTTCATGGAAATTATGATCCGAGCTTTCTCTAGAGTGCTTTGACTAACTACAAAACGTATACGAGGCAAGCAACTTTTTATTTACTGTATATCTGGTCAATGGGAACATCCAACCGGAAAATACTACATTGAAATTTGCTTTTCTTTGTTAATTTCTTATAGTTATTATGAATACACATAATGAAAATATTTTACTTCGTCAATTGAGTGTTTTATTAAAAAAGACAAATCCCGAATCCCGAAAAATCTCGAAATCCCGATAAATCCCGGCATCCCGGGGTTTTTTTTAAATTCTGAAATCCCAAATCCCAGCATTAGCAAAAGCCAGTACCCTTTGGCATCCCTAGTTATTGGGGCAAAACTTAAAATAAAATTAAAAGAACTGACTGTAACATATTTTGGTGGGCTAATTTGTAGGAAAATATCTGCCACAGGAAAATATAAAAACGTGCCAATGATAAAGTTTATGTTTTTGAGTAGGCTTATTCGAAATATACAGTCAGGGTGGTTAGTGCCCGTCTACACATGTAATTTTTTCTGTACTTCTTGAGTTTATAGGATAGAGAGAGAGAGGAGAGAAAATTGGAGAGCGATACACAGTTTCATGTATTCTGAATATCTTTTTTGTTCTTTATTTTTTAACTAGCTGTTACCCGCCTATTATTCCAAGCAATTCAGATGAGTTAATTGATAGTTTTCATGCTACATGTGTCCTTCTCCATTGTCCTAGTACTACAGCCTTATTCTTGCGTACGCACATTATTTTCAAAGTACCATACACCAAATTTGAGGACCGTCACTTTTGCAGCTCTTCAAATATTAAATAACAGACACAATTTTTATGGGAGTTAACTTATTTCTCCTCCTATCCTGCCTTATTTCCCCTTCTATATTGCCCATCCCATCAGGACTGTCACTATTGCAAATTTCGTATGAAGCACCATTCTCCCCGCTCCTAACCAGCGAGCTTTCTGCTTGCACATAATTTTGAAAGTAACATACAAAAAAATTTGAAGCCTCTTAATATAACAGCTTTCCAGATATAGGATAGCTAATAATTTTTTGTATAAGGGTGCCCTTCTTCCGCTCCTAGCTCGCCAGTTTTTTACTTGACTATGCACATTATTTTGAAAGTAACCTACATTAAACTTGGGGACTCTAGCTATTACAGCTTTCCAGATAAAGGATAACTAATACATTTTTTGTATGTTAGATACCCCTCTTCCCGCTCCTTTGGTGACAGTTATTTGTTTGGTTATCCACACAATTTTGAAAGTAACATACACCACATTTGAGGACTTTCACTATTGCAGCTCTCCAGTAAATTATGTCTCTCCTATCCTGCCAGTTTTTTGCTGGATTACGCGCGTTATTTTCAAAGTTATATGCAACAAATATGGGGACACTAACATTGCAGCTCTCTAGATATACGTAGGATAACTATATTATTTTTTTATGAGGGATACCACTCCTGCCGATCCTATTCCGATAGTTTTCTGCTTGGCAATGGACATTATTTTGAAAGTAATCCTTACAAAATTTTAAGACTCATCATTGTAGTCATCTAGATATAGAATAATTAATAACTACTTTTTTATAGGGGTCCACTTTCCCACTAATCGTTAAAAAGTTATCTTATGTTAAGCCATACAACATCTATTTTCTGACAGAGAAAGTCGGGTAAAAGTCGATCCAGCCCTCTTGCAGATGGAAAAAGTGGTTACGAATACAGACAGAAAGACAGACAAAAAAATTTGTTTTTTCTTAGCATTTTTGTTAGCATTTTTTTATGTGTGTAATAGCTTAAGTACTTGCATATTTTTTTCTTTTGCTTAAGCGCTTTAGGAAGAAACTGATATACTTACAGCATTACTTAAGTGTTTGAAAGTACAAATTTCATACTCTCGAGAAAGAATTATATCGACCATAACCATGAATTATTGTAGTTGCTTCATTTTGTCCTATGAGTTGTTAATGTATAAAGTGTTTTTACAGATGACAATGAACTCGAAGTGCTTTCTATGCATGTTAATAGCGTGTTTATGATGAAGTAGAAAATTGTTATTATTATGGTTTCAAGTGCATAATATGAAAAAAAGTTACTATTTAGATTTGTAGACCCAAAATGCACATAACTTAGTAAAATTGAAGAAAAGGCTTTGAACAGTACTTTAAAAGAGTTGGCTCTTTAATACTATATAGTGCATATTTATACTAATAACACATGTTTACAGTACATGGTTTTCCGAAAAAATTTTAGCTATTACCGACTACATACACATGTTATGCAGAGTTTAAATATATAATTAGAATTTTTTTGTCAGTTCTAGCTTTCGAGATATACCGTTATGTCAAAAATGAAGACACTTGCGCGACATATATGAGCATAACTTGAGAAAGCTATGTACTATTCAGTTAAGTAAGAAATTAAAAATTCGAAAATAAAATAATCTTTAAAATTTCTAAATCGGCACAGTAGTTTGGCGGTATCTTAATTTGAGCAAAAAATATTTTTCTATAATTTTTTTTTTACATTTTCGTTTTTAAAACTTTATACCAAAATAAAGAAACAATAATGTGCCAGTATTTTGTCCAGTAGCATGTTAGCTAAATATATTCCAAATGAATTGACCTCTTCTTTATTGAAATTGGTGCAAAACTCTTGATTTTATTCACAATTTAGTGACTGAGCTGAATTGATAAAATTTTAGATTCTATACAACAGTAGTAAACACAAAGTCAGAAAGTGCTGCTGTATGAAAATTAATTTTTTAGCAATGCAGTTCTCTGAGTGAAATATGAATAAAATCAAAAGTTGTGCACCAATTTTAATACAAAAAAGCTTTCAATTCTTTTGTAATACATTTAGCTACAAGAAACTAAATCAAAAATAACCTCGTTGTTGTATTTTTATTTATTTTTGCATTCTTAGAATCTTCAAATCTTTTCTAAAATTTTTATTTTTTTCGGTTAAACTTTTATGAAATCTCTGACAGTACTGAGCAAATTTAAAAACAATCTTTGTACGACCTCAAGATTATTTTGTTGTCGAATTTCGGTTTATGCTCTTTACTGAGAGAGAATCCCCTTCTCAAGTTATGCTACTATATGTGGTGAAAGTGGCTTTATTTTCTATATAACGCTATATCACGAGTGCTGATTTGCGTTCAGCGTTCGAAATAACTAAAGAAACAACTTTCGTTTCTAGCGAACAAAAAAGTTTTTGGAAATCTGTAAACATGTGTAATCGTAATCAATACTCATAAATCATAGAACAAATAGAAAAACAGCTTTTATAAAATTTTGTTACAGAAAGAAAGAGGCCTTAATCGGTCACAGAATTATCTGTTTAAAAATTAAAGTACTTATGTATGTTCAAGAACATATTTAAAGCTATTTTATTACTCTCAAATACGACTATTCTAAAATTTTTTGTGAAGTTTTGCTAAATTGTTAAAGTTTTTAAGAAATTAAAAACTTTTTATATATTAATATTTTTGCGTAATTTTAATGTTAATTCAAATTATTAAGAGTGGAATATTGAATATATCTAATCTGATCAGCAGACAGCCGCTTGTTACTTCGGATAATAGTGAACAAGTTGATATTCCTACTCACTAGTATCCACCGTTTCAACCAATTTATTTAACAAAATAGAATACGAGAGGTATTGTAAGCTTTTACTTAAATCGATTTTATATATTTTTAATGATTCAAGAGTAAGATTTTAAATAATTTAAAATCTTGTATTAAAGAAATTTAAAATTTTTACTCAACAGAAATTATTTAAGTTTTCATTTTATTTTTTTATTTTTATTTTTACTTCCGTAACATGTCCTTGCATAATTACACACTTAAGAAATATTTTTCATCGTAATTGCTTTACTTGAGAATCCTTTTGTTATATGTTCGAGACACTTCCTTCTTAAGCTGACTAGTTTTAAATATTTGTTTGTATGTTGATTTTAATGAAGCGTTGTAAGTGTCTAGGAATATACCCATAAGTGCATACAATTCTTTTTCTAAACAATTTCAGATTTGTTGCCACTTTATTTTTGTTATTTTTGCTTATGTTGCTATTTCCTTTCTGCAGTAGTATTTGAGCATATTTTTCCATATTATGTGGAAATTTCTAAGACTAAAACAATAGATTGCTACAACTTAACAATAGTTGTTTGTTTTTTTTCTATATAAATGCAGTGGCATTGAACGCAAAAATAAAACCAGTGCATAAATAAATACACCCAAGAAGACGTAAAATTATTGTAGTTGTAAACAAAAACAGCTTAAAAAGACAATTGACAACAACATAAATAAGAGAATAGTTAGGTACATAAGTTTACTAGCCGATATTAGCATATAAAAATTTTTTTTTGTTCTGGAAAACAGAAATATATTTTTTAGTATTAAAATTTCTCACACACTTCTGAATTGTAAAAAACATGTATATACGTACATTTCAATAAAAAAAGAGCTGTTCACCATAATACCTCAAAGTAAAAATGTTTGGCTATAAATCTTTCAAGCTTTCTTCTTAATTTTTTCTTAGCCAAATTTTATAATTTTTTTTACTCTCAATTTATTAAATATTAAAATTATTTTTCCAATTATTATATTAAATTCCTATTTGGGTATATGCATACATATATGTAGGTATATATTTTTCTTGAAACTACAAAATTTCAGGTTTGTATGTAAACTGAAGAAAAATATAAATTTATGTAAAGCTTCGGACTTTAGTTCTATTTATTTGATATTTGTTTTGCAATGTCTTTAAATAATTTATGTTTGTGTTATTATTTGCTTAAGACTCTACACATCATATATGCAACTTAACAAACTTGTTTGTTAATTCTATTTAAGAAGTAAGCATCTTTAAATATTTCTAACTTCCAAGAAAATCTACAAAATTTAATAACATGGATTAACTAGAAAAACAAATTTTAAGGAGATAATATAATATATGAGCTTATTATTTTAAATTGTTAAATTTTCTGAATAGTAAATTACTTAAGAGCAGATTTAACTTTAACAAATATAATAATATTAGAAAAAGAAATGTAGAATATTTTATCCTACTTAAAACATGCACACATTTTGATATGCTACGAAGTATTAAGCTTCATCATGATTTGCGAATTGCTACAATAATTTTTTATTTTTGAGATACTCGTACACATGGCAATATCGGCCCTGTTCTGTAAATCCAGTCCGAGTAAATGTCTCGTTTTCCAAAATATATAAAAATATATAATAAAAATATATATAAAAATATATTTAAAATTATATATAAAAATATATAATTGATGTATCTTAAATCGTATATAGTAAACTAGTATCAGATAGGATATTTTAAGATCTAAAGAATATGAAAGTTTGCTATTAGTGGATTTAATTTCTCCAAATTGAGCGGTTTTAAATCGACTCGATTTACAGAACATGTAGGTATATTTTTAAGCAGAAAAAAAAACTTTATAACTTTTATAAATATCACATGACAACTAAAAAATAGAACGGAAAACTCTATATTCTTTAAAAGAAAACCAAATCTCTCTATAATAAGAAGTAAGAAAAAATTGAAGTCATTTTATCCAACACATAGTTGCAGAGGTAGTGTTTTGACATTTTTATAAAATTTTTTTTATTAAGAAAAAGCATTAAGCCAACAATCCGGAAAAAGCTAAGTTATATAAGAAATCTAAAAAAAGTATTTATGTAGGTCGCGAGACTTTTTATGTGAGAGTAAAATAAACTAAATCGGTTAATTTTTACGCTTTTTAAATTAACCAGCTTTGGTTTTATTTTCTGATATGTTGATTGTGTAAGATTCGGCCAGTATTTGTTCTTTACGATAGTATTATATCTATTAAACATTTATTATTAAACTCTAAATAATTTAAAATTTTTAAAGAGTTTAATGCTACGAAAAATAAGTCATTATAATAAGTTTATTTTATAGAACTCAGGGATTGAAGCCTCGTCATTCTGTCTACATAAATTGCGAATTTTTTTGGATGGATTTGCCTTTGTAAAATTCTGTTAGAAACAAATTATATAAAGTAAATCTCTGCCTGGACATAATTTTGAAAGTTTTCGACTTAACCTCCCTGAGTAGGCATCTGGCCTAGTACATGTCCATATCTTTGGGCCGTCGCATATGCAGGCAGGTATTCGTTCAATCTAGGCAACTAAAATTGAAATTTGGTATTAAATTTTAGCAAAATTTAAATCAAATATGAAATAGATCTTTCTTCCGAAAGGGAAGATGTAAAAAGTGTGTAAAATTTGTCAACACTAGAAATTTTGAGAGTACTTTGAACTTGAATGTTATCGAGAAAATTGAGAAAAGTAATAGCAGTTTACTTACAATTACTGATGTTTAAAAGCGTATAAGTTTATATTGGAATACATACGGCTGTTTGCATAACCAAAACTTGGCAGGAACTTAGCATAATTGACAAAATTGAACCGGGTCTTAAAGAGTTTTTCCATACAATTGTACATTAAAAGCAACTATATTTTGTAATCCTGACTCATCACTATATTGTACACCGATTGTTAATGGGCCTGATTGTGTAAGGAGCTGGCGTAAACGCTTTTATATCCTACGCTGGAGAAACTAATGAGACTTACTCCAGGAAAAGTTAAATCACTTTAAAGGTGTCCTCACATTAGTGTGAAATTTGAAAAAAAAGATTTTTTAAATCTAGTATTTGTTATACTATTTTGTTAGATCCCGTCATAATTTCATAGTAGAGAAAAATGGAACATTTTGCCGCAGATGTGTATATTATTAGTAGATATAACACAGGCAAATTTTGGCAATATCAATTACGATAATACCACTATGATTTTCGAAAGACCAAAAATTGGCTTCCGGCATAACAAGAATTAATTATAATGGGCCTGATTGTGTAAGGCGTTGGCGTAAACGCCTAAGTCGTTGGCGTAAACGCCTAAGTCATTTTTTGTAGTAGATTACAGAACAAAAGTTGTGTTTTACTTTAATCTTTTACAAAAAACGACAAAGGCGTTTACGTCAACGCCTTTCACAATCAGGCCCAATATACTTATGCCAGCGAAGCCCAATTAACGTGACGAATCTTTGGAGGGTCACAATGGTGACCCTCCAAATGTAAATGTATTTTTTCTTTAAATTTTGTCCTTGAGAATAGCTTTGTTCTTGAGAATAGAATAACCAACGAAATGTAGGAAAATAACCTACGACAAATAAAAATTTTTCATTGAAACTTTCATTTCAACTTTAACAGCCCTATTCATAAATATTATAAATATCATCTGAAACCAATTTTAAGCAAAAATCTCTAAAATTGTATTCATTAATGAAATGTATTTTAAAATACATATTTTAAAACCATTTTAAATAAGCAAATTGTAAAATTGGTTCCACCTTATTTTTAAACCTTTTTTTTAGAAGTTATCACCTTTTTTCTAGCTGTATTCTCTTGAATCTGTATGTCTGTGGTATCGTAGCTCCCAAACGGCTAGACCGATTTGAAATTAGTTTGAAAGGTTCTCTCATCTAAAATCTTTCAGCCTAAGTTTGAAGAAAATCGGTCCAGCCGTTTGGAGGGCAACATCTATTTTCTTCGGTTTTTTTTAATTTTTAATTTAATGTTATTTTTATTAGTATACAAGTTATTATACATTTTCATATCATAAAAATTGTAGTTTCCTTAAACACGAAAAAAAAACAATTATTTGCACGAATACTGCAAGAACTAGTAATCATTGTTTTACATCATTAGGATTCAAGAGACAAATAAAAATAATACAGCGTTGCCATCTTATAGCTTAAAAATTCGTTAAATCGTTGTTTAGTTAAAACACTAATTAATAAAGCTTTTTTAGGACTAAAATGTTTTTAACTAAACTGTATTTTAAACCTGTAGGAAGATTTTTTTATGAATACGGCCCTAAGCATCTTGTAAAGAGAAAAATATTTACTTTTTTTTTTAATGTTGTATATACAGTATAATATGTACAAAACAGTCATTAACAACTCGATGTAATTACAGGCAATTTGAATTAACGCTCTTTTGAGAAGTGGGACGTTTTTTTATTGCTACCTAATTCTATTGTTATTTATTGCCAACGTTAAACGATATTTGGTGAAATGACAATAATAAATATTGCTTAAATGTTTACGTAAATAGAGCTTAATTTACCATACGATAAACCCGCTTCCTTCTCAACAAAAAGAGATAAATGGAAAATAAAAATATAGCATTATTACATTATTTCTGGTTAGACCAAACGGAGTTTAATATAAATCAAAATGTAGCATATTGCAGGAAATTACTTAAGAGGTAAATAAAACATAAATTATCAAGACTAAAAAAAAGTCAAACACGCATACAGATAAACATTGAAATTTAGAGTTTGATATTCTTTTAATTTATTCGTATACAAACACACGCACACCTGTTTACATAGTACATAGTACAACAAATAAATAGCAAATACACAAAGAAAACCACACAAAGAAATCCAGCTTACATAAACTTACCAAAAGACTGACTCACATAAAACACATACACACAAACACATTTAGATGAATACAAATTTTAATAAATTTTAGCTTTTAAGCTTTTTGACAAAACAGACAATAAGACCAAAATTAAATATTTCAGTGAAAGGAAAACACAAATAGAACGAAGAAAGGTTTGGTTATAATTTCGAGATAAGAGTAACGAAACAAAACATAGATTAATGCCAACATGTGGATTTTAAGATTTTTTTAAATGTAGTATAAACAAGAAAAATATATGAGGGTAAAGTGAAAATTTAGTTATTTGTTTTTTCAAAAAATTGCCACAGGATCTTAAATAATTGTTGTAAATATAAATCATTTGATGACTTTCTTTTTTCCCTGAGCAGCTATTTATATCTATTTATTTTTATTCCAAGAAACAACTAAATGATTTTAATTTTACTGCTCTATTTGTTATATGTATGTCAAAATAGTACATATTACGTAGTTCTTATATTTCTGTGTCGTTTTATCATAACATCTTAAGTCGAGTTAAGTCAAAATCGAGTTAAGGTCATACACTGGTTCGTTTTCTTACAATCTACATATGGGTGCATTCCGTTTTAAAATACTTTAATTTTTGAAAAAGCTATCACGGTTTATTTTTTGTCTTTCTAAAACACCAACACAACAGATTTTTCGTAAATCATTAATATCTCCAAACACGATTTTAAGACTTAACCGTAGATTGATAAAAAAAAATTTTTTTTTGGTATTCCATCCTTTGGTACATTTTTGTTCCATATGTAAATTTCAAGACAAACTATTTATTTTTCTTAATTTTATAAGTACAAACAAAAACATTTTATTTATGACTTTTTAGACCTTCTGTGAAGTCGAGAACCACCCGCTCTCCTTGATTTTATCTGAGATTACACTTACTCCTTTTCCCAAATACGACTGAATTCGCTATATATAAAATGTGGTTTGTATTTGCTCGTGCACTCAACTGTTATATTTTGCTTACATTTTTGACATCGTAAAATGATTTTTCAAAAACAAAATGCTTGTCATTTTTATGTATTTGCTTTGTATTTGCTATAACGGCAGTAGCGACCACAAGCTCTCTGGCACAGGTGGCGGACGTCTCATGTGATTTCGTATGGAACACTTTTGAGAAAACAGATTCATTGTGATAAACGAATTCGTAGGAAAACGAATTTTGTCAGTTCTGTGTACTATCACATAATTCGATTGCTAGTACTGGACAAATTCGATATAGGGAACTGAATATCACAGAATGACTCATTGACGAATAATAATTTATTGTGAATGAAAGTGAATTTTTTTTTAAATTTTGAATGTTTTATTGAAGTCACAAACCCAAACAATTATAGAAAAACAAATACAAATTAATATAAAATACACGTTCTGAAAACTTCGAAGCCAAATATAGATTAAGTACAATACACATTCTTAAAGCTATAAACGTCCATCGCTTATAATGCCAATCCATCTCATGAGAGTACATACTGCTACTCAGAGATATTAAAATGCATAAAAGATATTAAAATGCATAAAACCTTCATACTACATACAGATTATTTTGATAAACTTACCTTGACAACTTCTTGATGCATTAAAAAAGACACTGCACATATTTTAAAAGAGTTTCCCCAGTTGAAAACGGTCTTAGCAATTGATTCGTTGAATGCAACCATTCTCCATAAAATTTCTGTGGAATCACGACACAAATCTTTACTTACGTAGAGAAATCTACTTTTCAATAACAATAAAAAACCAACCTTTTATTAATAAATGATGTGGTGTTATAGTTCCTTTTATGATCGCCTAGTATAAGAATGAATGGTTCCTTGAGGAATCGCCATCGGAATTATCTTATTACCCCTCCTATAATCCATTAAAGTGCACTGAAATGTTGTCTTTATTGTAGCAGAACCGTCGGTATTGTAGCAGAACCGTCGGCAAAGTAAAATAACTAATAAAATGGCTGCACAGCTTAAACAACTCAATGCCTCTACTTGACACCAGAGGGGCTTGCAACACTGCTCTACAAAAAAAAAAGAACGCGCAATAGCAGAGTTGTAATTAATTAAGCTTTCTATCTCTATCCCACTTCACCACCTTTTCTCTCTACACTATCCCTTTCCCAAAGAAGGTAACACATTAATTAATTAACTGGTAGGCATTAATTTCCTGATTGTGTTACTTCTCTTTATAACGAATAGTACATCTGGTTCTTGAATAGAGGTTACTTACCTTCCACGAGCTTTACTTTGGTTTCGCCAGCAGAGAAAAACAGGCCAGCTCATGGCTGAATACTCTAAAAGTTTTTAGCGAAACGTCCGTGGTTTCACAAGATTTCTATGGAAACACGAAAGAAAATCTATGTATAAAGGCGGAATTAAAAAAAAACTTACCTTTTATTAATAGTGAGGATCAAGGATGATTGATAAATTCATTTTGAGTTGAATTTATAATTTTTAATATAAATTATTTTTGCTTGTCAAGTTCTTCCAGCTATTTATTAATTACTTTATTACTTTTATTCGGTTGGAGACGCCAAATGAGTATTTTGGCTATTACATCCGAAATTTTATTATAAGGATTTGCTATTGTTATTGAAAATACATATGGGGTATTCTATTTCAGATATATGCGATGAATTATAGTTGAATTTATTAAATTTGAATATTTATAGTAAAATATTGGTTAATTTAGTTGACTTTTTGTAATGGGAACTGTTTTACAGACTGATTGTTTTCTCTGTGAAGGATCGAATTATAAAGTTTTGAAATTACAACAAAACGTTGCAATAAACTTTTATAAATAATGCAAAAACCCAATTACTCATGATGAAGTTACAAAGTCGTTAAATATTGAAATAAAATCTTCACTGACAAAAAAACAAAGAGTAAAACAAAATTCGAATGGAACATTTTTGTTCCAAGGATCACTCTACGGCTACGATGTTATGATAAAGTGACACCGATTAATATTTATTCATCACGAACATTAAAATAAACAACGTTTAAAAATAAAACTTTCATTTAGTAGCTTGCCAGCAGTTAACAGAATACGATATACATTGCGGATATTTATACGTACACTGAGAAGATCTGAAAAGAAAGTAGCTATATTCACAGAAGAAAATTGTGGAATTTCCTGTGATAAGGATTTTTTCTACTATTCAAGTAGTCTTGCATTGTGCTGAAGCTTGGAAAATTATTGAAGCCGACGCACATTGGGTTCGATTACCTCCAAAATGGCGCTAAAACGATTTCTTAGAATTAGGTTTTTTGTTTAAAAATGGATATCGAGTAAAAAAAATAATTAACGATCACTATCACTTATACTTGTTATTGTAGGTCACACAGTTTTTCTGCAGTGTACGTTCAAAATTTGTAAATATTTCATATTCTGGCAAAAAGTGAAAAAATTGCAATTATTTTCAATTAGAGTTAAATATATTTTTCAGGTAATTTAGTCCACGAAAAAAATTTTTTGTTATAATTTTTTTGTTGTAAAAATATTATTGTTGTTGTTTTCATATGTTCTTAATTTAGAGTATTTTTAATATTGAATGGCATGTAACTAAAAATTTACGAGGTTGTTTGTTTTGTAACTTTGTGAAAATCTATGGGAATATGTTACTTTTTATATTCCGAAAAAATTTTGCGCGTTTTATGTTTTTTTTTTAAATTTAGGTTTTATTAAAAAAATCTTTGATTGAAACTAATATCAGAAACAATGTTTTTTATTTGTTTTTCTTCGTATTCGTTTTTTTATTGTTATTGTAAAAAATCCTAGCTAAACAATTAGAAATCATATTGATTGAATAAATTTGTTTGCAGATACTTTTATTTATTACGTTTGGTGTAATAGATATCGGTATCTGGTACGCAAAACGCCCTAACTAACTAACGCGCTAAAAAACATATTAAAAATGAAATATATTAGTGTTTTCGATACGAATTTCTCTATAAAGTGATCGCAGGAAATTTTTGAATTTTCTTTTAAATTCTCTAAAAAATATGAATGAATTTTGAGACGAGTTATTTGCTCACGCGATATATGCCCAGTATATGACCTACAGTAGGGTGTTTTATGGTTATTGCAGCTTTTTCTGACATATATCAGATATGAATTGTCGGAGGAAACTTAAAAAACAATTTTTTTTTAATTCTGTACAAAAAACTCTATGGATGAATTTTGAGGGTAGTTATTTGGCCAGCATATCACCTACAGTCGGGTATTTTATGGATGTTGTAGCTTTTTCTGTAATATATCAGATATCACAAATGATCGGAGGAAATATTTAAGAGTAATTTTCTGAAAAAACTCTGTAAAATAATATATGGATGTCTTTTGAGGGGGACTTTTTCGGCCCTGGAATATTTGGCCACCATATGAGCTACAGCAGGGTATTTGATGTATGTTGTTGCTTCCTCTGACATTTCTATGTATATCAGACTTTTGAAATGATCGGAGAAATTAAAAATTTTGAGGGGAGTTATTTGCCCCTTGAACATATGCCCAGCAAATATTCTATGTAAGGCAATTCTGTGGCTCATGTAGATTGTTTTGACATAAAATTACAAAATTATTTATATATAAATTGCTTTATACGTGTAAATTGCTTTTTTGTTCCACAAAAAAACCATTTACAACTTTCTATGAACAACTTCAGACCCGTTTTTTATTGGTGGCTCCAATTAGAAAAAAAGGCTAATAACGGTGCTTTTCACAATGCCTGATTAAGAGTTTTGTATGCCGAACTTGCCGTTAAACTCCACGTTAACTCTTAATCGCACATTATGAAAAGAGCCGTAAATGTGTATCTTTGCAACTTGCGATCCGATTAAAAAATATTGTATGTAAAAATCATAGAGGAGGACCTACACTTTAACAGTAATGAAATTTGGATCACATTAACACATTCCTTGAAAATATGCTGAAAAAGTTTTTTACTTATCTTACATTAGGTAATTATATAATACTCGAAGTAATTAATATTTTGACATTTAAGTTGTACATTCTATGTGCCCTCGTACTTAGAACTTAAAGTATAACCACTCTAAGCTCTGAAAGAGCTTATACTCGTACTGCAAAAATGGTCATATATGCTAATAAACAGCACAAGCAGTAGTGCACATACAAGCACAAACATTCAGATGTACAGAGACTGATATAAATAAATAATTGCACAAAATATGCTTTAGGGAAACAAAATAACAATAGGTACAATTGTTAGGTAAGTACACTGTGTATCGAAATTATAGCCACAGCCTTAATATATCTGAAATCTCATCAAAACTTTACTCAACTAGAAAAAGTTTTAAATTCTACTAAAACATAGGTATGTATGTATCTACGGACTTAGAAATTGAATCTTGTTGCTACTTTTTTTCTGTGCTCCCGAGAAGAAGCCTTCTCTTTGGATAACCTTACTGATGTTACCAGTTTTGAAGAACATATATAAAACTTTTCAATGTTTTAAAAGACATATTTCCAATTTTCATTTTGTCTTTATTTAAACTTTCATATCATCTACATCAAGGGTGAGGTTATAGTTATGATATACAGTGTTTGCACATGCTGTTGTTGTAAATAGATGTAGAATTTTTAACAAAAGCTTTTGTTTTATTTGCATTGAAGTATACTTCTTGTACAAAAAGTAACACCTCAAAAGCAAAAGTATTTACAATACATATTCTGTTGTTTTCTCTAATTAAAGGACTTAATTTATATTTGTTTTCCTACAAAATAAGTAGTAAAGATTTTTTAGCGTAATTGCTATACTGCACAGTACTACGTCTTATGAATATAATTATACAGATGCGCTCAGGCAGATAAATACATAAATATCTAATGACATTTATGAGTTAAACAAATAGCTAGAAGTAGGAATTGACTTACACTGGCAAAAAAAAGCTTACATTGAAGCGCATAAATCAGTGGATTTAAAAATAAAGGATATTTTAACAAAGTAGCTGCAATTACACCTGAATAAGATTTTGATTAAACGAGATTTTGAGAAAAATCTAGTTTATTTTCTTACCCAACACAAAATCTTGTTTCCTACTTGGTTTTGATAAACTCTTGTTACATATGGGAACTACACAGAAAAACTTATGATAGGTTTTTATTTTAACACACATCACAATGATTTTCTTTTTAAATTTTGTTATTTTTTTGTTTGATTTTCAAATAGTTCAGTACAATATTTTAATAAAAAAATATATGTTTTTGATGTCGAGCTTCACCATCTAGCTATTTTGGTTTTTAAACCTAATTTTTATATGGGGTTCGCCAGTGAAATGGAAACTCTAAGGTGTGTGTACTATGCTATGGGTAGCAATAAATCAAAAACTACTTTTCTCGGAAAAAATAACTTTTTTATTATTGAAAATTATTCCTCGAAAACAATATTTGTTCTATGACTTTTTTTATATATGATTTATCCAAAAATTTTGCATTATTTTTCAGTTACACACGAAAATCGCCAATTTGACCCCCTAAACCTCCAAATACGATCTTATTATATTTTACAATTTTATTAAACACTCTTAGTTCTTTATTTTACTTAAATATTTTAGTTTCGAAAATTTGCAGATTATGGCAAATTTTTACAATTTTCTAACAAATGTTTGCTTAGCGCCATCTTCCGGCATATCTTTGGAACAAGTATTAAATCAGTAAAAAAGAAAATTATAAAACCTTTCCATAAAGGTATCACCTATGAAAATCAGATAAAAAATGTGGCAACTAGGGTCAAAAGTATAGAAGTAAAATGTTTATTTTGCTTAGTTTCATCTCTTCATGAGTACAAACTTAAAATCATTACAATATACAGTGGGAGATTTTGCAAAATAAATGGTAATAAATTTGGAACATGTAAGCTGCTGATTGGTCCTCTCTAAGACTCCAGAAATATTTAGAAGAGGAGACAGATTTTATAAGACGTATCGTGGAGGCCCTGTAGCTTAAAAAAGAGCGGAGATACAGTAGGCCAAAGCTGTCTAATTCAGATTCAAAAAATTCTGAGGCTTGTAACTTTCTTATATGTCATCAGATTTCAGCAATTTAAAGCGCGTAGCGTTTTGCTTAAAATTTAGAAGAATAATGTCCTTACGTTTGTTTCTGTTGCTCTCATAGTTTAGAAGATATTTGAAGTATTTTTGTCTTGACTTTTTTTTATTTTTTGCTTATAACTTTTTAGTGTATAATAAAACAAAATCTTTTTTATTACCTGCATTGTTTAAAATGTCAGAGGGGTTATGTTGTATGCACATAAGCCATACATGGCATATTTGATCTAAATGAAGTACCGGCAATAATTTGTGAAAAAATCGGAATTTGCCCATCGATTTCGATAAAACAAGGCAACCTCTATTTCTAACATATCTAACTTTATTCATATGGAATAAGAACACGACTTTGTCGCTTGAGATATTTCAAGACAAAAAATTGCAAACAAAACAATTTTTCTTCGCAAAATCTCATTAATATCTCCGAAACTATGGAGCCAATTAAAAAAGTAATTACATGGAAGTAATTTTATGGATAAATTTTGGATTTATTTTCCATTTTATTGAATCATGATTTCATAAATATCGATGGAATAGCAAAACCTGCCTAAAATTGGCTCGTTTGTTTTGAAAATGGCACCAAAACGGCTTCAGACTTTTCGATGAAATTTTGCATACTTGTTTATGACATAAATATCTAAAATTCATATACCGCTTATCGATTGGACGCTTAGTTTCCGAGTTATATGAAAAAAAAAAGATTTTAAAACGCTAATTTCAGCATTATTCCCTCTTTTTTTAGTTTTTCTCTCCTCTTAGCTTTGTCGCCAAACCAAACATTCTATCGTCAAGCGGCATATTAAAATTATAGATATGAATATTTTCAATTAGTATGTGAAATTTGGCGGCCAAATGTTGAGCCGTTTTTGTGCCATTTTAAGCCTGAACACACACCGCAAAGGACAAAACGTTTTTGTCTTTTAACTCAAACACACTCATATGATTATAACGCACACCAAACAAATTTGGTGGTGTGGTCTCATAAGAACTAATACTCTATTGTCGTATTAGTAAAAAAAAAACAGTTTTGTCTTATGTTGGTGTGGGTTCAGCCTAAATAAAAAATAAGCCATTTTTAATTTTAAGGTTATTCGTTTTACAATTTGTTTTCTCTGAGTGTACTCATTAATTTTTTTTTATAATGGAAGATAACATGCCCAATTACATATTAAAAACAAAAAAATGTATATTATTAACTATTAAAAAAAATACAGCGCAAAATTCGTATTTGGTTGAAAACAGTACGATGGAAAAAACATCCTGTATTTTACATACCGAGAAAATCAGGGCTACTACATATGGCTTTTGTGCCAGCGGATTATGCCAACGAAACAGTATTGGGTATGTAAATCTTGAAGTTGGAAAAACTACTTTTTCTTACATATTGCTAGCTATGAAGTGTGTAATCTAACTATTTTTTTTTTTGTATGAAGTTTGGTAAAGAAATTAAAAAAAATTTCCAACAAAAAGTTGGTGTAAAAGGTAAAAAAACATTTCAATTAAAATCTAACAGATTTCGCTCTGCTATAAATATAGTAATAGATTCTGATATAAAAAAAATATTCCTATGCTTAATCTTAGACAAAATTTTCCTATAGATTCCCATCAAATTTTCTTTTCCCGGAAATTCTAAAATTGCAATAAATAAAAACCCCTACTTTCTAGTAACCAGTATTATATTCGCTATAAAAATTGTACCAAAATTGATGCTGTATAATGGTTAAAATAAAAAACCCTATAAAAATAATGGAAAAATTAAAGATAAAAAACTCCTACAAAGTTCCTTTCATAGCTCTAACACAATATATAACACAAGTTTGTTTGCATGTAAATATTTCAAAAGAAGCCTACATTAAATTAAGTGTCTTATACATTCACCTAAATTTCACAAAATAAAGTGGAAATAATTTATTTTTCACAATAAAAATGCTGGAAGAATGTATAAAATCTCTGTGAATATCTAAGACAACATGAAGATTGTATAAACGTGAATACAGGAATCATTAAAGTGGTGCTTCAGATACTTAATTTCCACTCACACATACCCGTACATTCGTTAATATGAATAAATGTGGAAAATATATATATATATATATATATATATATATATATATATATATATATATATATATATATATATATATATATATATATATATATATATATATATATATATATATATATATATATATATATATATATATATATATATATATATATATATATATATATATATATATATATATATATATATATATATATATATATATATATATATATATAGTTTAAGCATTAGGTCTAAGCTAAATTGTTTATACTTTACTACAAATAGCTTGTAATATATCTTAGAAAATTGCTTTAAATGCCCTTACCCTACAAGTGTTTCAGTGGACTATTAAGTTTTATTAAACACTGTGTTTTTGTCAATAACATAAAACAATATAAAAGACGAGTGGTGTCTTTGGGACACCCTGTTAGAACTATGCTCGTTATCTATATAGAAAAGGATGATTATAAATTATCTTAAACAAAAAAAGAAAACTACCAAAAGCTTTGAATTATTTTTACCAAACTTAGCTGGAAATAATTCAATTAAAGCCTTCAATAATGAAAAAATAATTTTCTGATAGTGATTCAGAAAACGTTGGGCTTTGAAAGTCCCAAAATTAATTATTTTATTAATTTTAGTTTGTAACGCCCTATTACCTCAATTAATATTTTATAAATGAATATGTAAAGAATAAAATATTTTTATTAATATATTGAAAATAATTTTGGAGGAGTCTGTTCTTGAGTTGGACTAGTACAGGCCCTGGAGTAGAGCGAATGGAGTAGTCGCTAAAGCAGCCAGATAGAAAGGAGGACCAAAAAGCCAAATGACAAAAAAGCAGCACATTTGTATATTTTTATTAGAAGTTAGGCAAAAGCAAAAAACAAGTAAATCACTAAATCTGAAAATGCGATGACTTTAGGCATCAAAAAGCACTTGAAGTGTAAGCGGCGACCAAAGGGTGCCGAAAGATTATGTCGCTCTATCCTAATCAAAGACAGTTTTTAATTTTTATTTATCTTTTTTTAAATCACTTCACTTTGACATCAGAGAAAAGCTTAAAAGTACTTCAAATTCATATTTTCTAAGATATGATTCCCTGCGTTCGTAACATTTCGTTAGAAGCCATATTAGACCTACTGTACAAGATGATATATTTTGAACGAAATGTCCTAAAGCTTTATACATAATAAACTGAAGCCAACAATGAATATGCTGGAAAAGTGCCTCTAATTCTGTCTATCTTTTTTCTATAGTTATAATTAAAAGTGGAACTTGCTGTTTCATTTCAATAAGCTAAATAGGATTTAAGTACTATATATTCGTGGAATATAACCAAGTATTTACGCATTTATATAAGGCTATTCATTAACAAAAATGTGTAAATGACAAGTGAAATACAATTTTAGTTAATTAAGTCTGTACAAATCTAATCAGTCTATCTGTCTAGCTGTATTGTTTTCTGAGAACAATATACTTTGAATAATATAACAATAAAAAGTAAAAAACAAAGCTATAAAATAAACTGTTTAAATTATCCTTTAAATAAAATCTTGTTGATATTTTACTTTTTAAATGATACAAATGCGAGAGAAAATGCTTCTTTCTTTACTTATGGATTCTCTGATATTTAAGAATACAATCCTTCATTCTAATAAATTAAAGCCTTTTTATTTTAGACAACGTAACGCAATATATATACATATCGAGCCTTTGCTGCATTAGAGTCATAACTCAAAAAAACGTGATCCTTGAGTTAATAATGGAGAATTAACCGTCATATTGTTCTTCATATTGTGTAAAAATGTCATACAAATATCTCGTATGTTTTACTCTAGAGAGAAGAGCAAAATCTTATTTTACCATTAAGTTGTTAGGAAATTCAAAAATTTTAAACATGTTTCCTGTAAAAAACAATTTTTGAGTTATGGTTCTATTGCAGCAAAGGCTTGGTATATACATATGTATACGTAAATATGCGTACATGTATGTACAATAGGATGGTCGTTAAAAATTTAAATTTTTCGGACGCCCCAAAAAAAAACTTTCTTTTGATAAGAAAAATAATGTAATATTTATTTTAAATAAATATATTTGTTCGGCTTGCAATATAAGTTTATTTTTTATTGGGGAAATATAAATTTTATAGATCTTAAATTGTTCACTATATAGAGTTGATATGAACATGTCGAGTGTACTGTGTGAACAAGTAAAACCTAAAGTCATCCAGATAATTGGGCCGTATCTACGTGGTTTTAGACCTGCAAATCTACCATCGACCAGATTTTCACACTGCGACAAATCTTGGAAAATACCCACGAGAAGCAGATCAACACCCACCACCATTTCGTCGATTACAGAGCCGCGTTCAATAGTCCCATACGCTCAAAGGTATACATGACTATATCTGAGTTCGGTATACTCGCAAAATGGACTAAGCTTTGCAGGCTGACAATAATTCGCACAAGATCGGGCGTCAAAATTGGAAAGAACCTCTCCGATCCATTCGATAACAAAGGAGGTTTCAAACGGGGTGATAGTTTATCCCGCGAACTTTTAAATATCCTGCTTGAAAATGTCATACGAGATACAGCAGTGAATGAGCTGGCACGCTCTATATGAAACAAGACATGCTGCTCGATTATGCCGACGACATTGACATCATGGGTCACACGTTGCAAGAGATAACTGCAACCGTTGACAAGATCGAAAAGGAATCAAATAAAGTGGGTGTAGCAGTAAATGTAGATAAGACCAAGTTGATGGTATCGACGAACAGAACGTCCACGGGACTTGGACAGACTTTGAAAGTTTGTAACTACAACTTTGTTTGTCAGTGAGTTTTTCTACCTCGGCACTACCATAACCAAAACAAACAACATTAGTTTTGAAATAAAGCGAAGAATTATTTTGGTTAACATATCTCCAAGCTTGGTATCAGAAATTGGAGAAGAAGCGCAGAAGATCGAAGCGTTTGACAATTCAGTTTAAGGTCGGCCAATGAGTACAACAACTTTTAGACGGCCACCCAAGAAAGTACGGTACGTTTGCTTATTGTTTGAAAAAAAATTTTTTTACCAAAGGGTTGGTTTTTTGCGGCTTCCGAAAAAATTTAACTTTTAATTACCAGTCTTATGTACATATATACATATATATTATATACATTTAGTATTTATATTTTGTATATATTGTTGTTGTGCGAGTAAAAAAACAGTAAAAATGGAAAGAAACATGAAAGAAAGTATAAAAATAAAATAAAATAAATAAAATAAAAATTATGTTAAGTGTAACCAAATAAAAATCTGTCTACTCAGCTTTTTATGTTTGATTGCCATTGTTACAATTTCATATTATATTTATATATTTTTCTTAAACGTAATTTTGTTTGCTACCAAGCAAAATAAAATTTATAAAAAAGTGATATGCAGAAATGATAACTGAGTTAGCAGTAATAACAAAATAAAAATATCACACAGTACATGCAAAAGTTATGCTTTAGACAAACATGCAATGTTCTCTGCAAAAATCAACGTTTGCTTAGAAGAAATTAAAGTTGGTTTTAAAAGTTTGCATAATAGTATTTCTTTGTCGCTAATCACTGAAAATATTCTGTACGTAAAATTAACTGAAATTGTAATATAAAATATATTAAAATTCAATTAAAAACCGGTCCACTTATTTTTCATTTAAGTTTAACAAAAAGTTTATTAAACTTTATGTGTTAAAAAATTAGCAGACTTAAAACAGTAAAAAATGAATGATTCTTTCTTTGTTTTGGGAAAATTTAACTGTCACAAGAACTAGTTGCATCTTCCGCAAAACTAAAAGATGTTTCCCTTTTTTCTGCTACTTTACTGTTAAATAATCAATCAAAAGTTCCGTAAAAATAAATGGTTTTTGCTTTATTTTTAGGTGTTAAAAGATTATTATATTTTATCTTGAATTGTTATTATATTAATTTTATATTTTTACTCACTGTTTGTTATTTTAATTTCCACTGTGAATCGAACAAATCTCCTTCAGGTTTGTGATCCACCGTTCCAACCACATGGCTAAAGCGTATTATGTAAACCAGTAGCACGAAGTTTATATGAACTTACTAATTTTAACGCATGGTCTTGGCTGAAATTGAATATGTGACCTCCGGGTTAATAGTCTAACATACTATCTATCCACTACACGACTGATTTTAAATGTGTATTCATATATTTTTAATTAAAACTTTAGCTAATTTTACGTATAGAATATTTCCAGTGTTTGTGTGCATGTGTGTTATTTTTATGCATGTAATTTTTATGTACTTATAACATAAACAACGGACAATATTGAAAGCAACCAGAAATCCGTATTAATGTGTACTTAGTTTTGTTTTATTGAATGTTAGAATCAGTGAAAAATAAGATTGCATAGAATTTTAAATGTTTATTAATTTAAAAGTGATTGCACGGAATATTTCTTGAATAAATTACATTTCGTTACTGTAATAATATTGTGAGTGATGTCAAGTCATCAGTATGTCTTCAGCCTTTAGCAAAATAATATTAATATATATTTTATTTATGTAAAACAAACAATTTAACCCGAAATATTCATACTAGTATTATTGATACCATAAATCAAAATATTCTTCTCCGTATTATTTGCTGCTTGTATTTTGTGCTAAACTGTTAAAAGATTTATCCTTTTACATTTGTTAAACTTGAAATCTTGTTTGAAGTGGTTGCGTTTGTTTATGACATTTTCTTGTTATCATCATCTTGGTAAAAGTCCCACAAAAATCTTTAGTAAGATCTTTAAAAATTTTTATATAACATGCATACATACCATCTAATACTTATAGCATACATATATGTATCTGTTTAATATCAAGATACGAACCCCTCAGTTCTACAATTTTAGTATTCATTTTTAAGTCATTCGTCTTATTCGATTTTTTTTATTTTGTATAATGCATGAAACTGGTCTCCATACTAAGTTGCTTTTATGTCTTTTGGAAAATATTGTGATATCTTTAATATTGCGGAGAGTTTAAATATTTTGTTTGAATGAATAGAAAATATGATAAAGTGGTTATCTACTTTGAAGGCATTGCTTTAGCAATAATAAAGGAAATAAAAACAAATACAAATATATATAAAGCTTTTTATGCAAAACAAATATGTTTTGTTAAGATAACACAAAAAGTTATATATGGGTTATAAAAATAAAAACTTTTATTTTCAATCGTTTGTGGTGATTTTTATTTTAAGCAAAGCTATAACAATTTCTGTCGAGTCCTTGACACCAATGAATTTCAAGGTTACAACACGAAAGGAAAAATATTACCTGGTATTTATATGCTTCCTTTTCTAATAACGAATTGGTGAACTAACGAGTTATATTATGATACATTTCACCAATTTACATCACATTGCCCAGTGGTTTTAAACATTTTATTTTGGAAATAATTCGCTAACTCGCGAACCGTTCAAGATATATTACAGCCATATGACACAGACATAGTTAAGAGTTTTTGACTTTAGAAGTGGGAGTAATGGCTTTCTAGCGTAAAGTGAAGATCATTGGTGCGATTCCCAAAATTAACTACATTAGACGTTAAGTTTTTTTAAAATAACGGCAAAAATTCATTTATGGTCTAAATGCTATAATTTTCCATCCATAATCGACCCATACGGCTATCATATAAATAACGACAGGTTGACCATGTTTGTAAAAAAATTAAATTTTTGGAATATTTTTTTCTGTCTAAGGAAATTCGGTATTAAAAATAGGAAAAAAGTTAGATATTATTTTATCTACTAGTAAAATGTTCCATCATCACATTTTTAAAATTTTCAATCTATATGTAAATTCGAATATCAGACTACTGATTTTCAAAAAAGCATAAGTTGATTATCAAAGAATTGAAATCACATTCAACAGCGCCACCTGACAAGTGGTGATAAGCAAAATACACGTGAGCACTGACAACGGAAGTGTAGTGGCTTCAGAAATTGGCACTACTCTCTTCTGCTGTGTACGTTTAAACATTAACTTGATACTATTTTTTCCCTTGTTCCTTGGAATATTAATCATGACCATTCTTTCTGAGTTAAACGTTACGAACCTAAGCCTAATAATCAATTTTGATTCACAAGGGAGAACGTTCGAAATAATCATATTAATTAAGTCTTGCAATCGTTCGAAATTTGTTACAGCTTTTCAAAAAGGATTGTTTTGAAATCTAGCGATTTCCATAATGTACCTGGGCATTTATAATTTTCTACGGAAATAAACAGTTTTCGCTCAAAATAATTTCATTGCGTTTTCATGGGTCTACAGTCATTTGGCTGAAAAAAAGGGTTTACCTGGAAATGGGTGATTTTATAGATTTTGAGGTGCACTTTTCGAATTTCCCCTTTGCCACCTCGTATCTTTGCCACTCGCGACGCCATATTGGAAAAATGGCTTCGAAAAGCTGTTTTTTGACGATATCTTCTTTCGGGTTATTTTAGGAGTAAAATATTTCTATACAAAACTATATTAGAGAAAATTTCCTACAATTTATGTGCTAAAAACTTTTTTCGTAATATCAATATTTTTGGTGTAAAAGCGCCGCAAAGTGATACTTAATACGCGTTTTCGCGAATAACACATTTCCATACCATCTTGAGGTAGAGTAAGCGGCTTGTTTTTTAATACGGTTTCCCCAGTGGGCATAATCCACTTGTCATGTATAATTCGAAAATTTTGCGTAGTCTTCTTCGTTTAGATCTTATTGATGGGCGAGATGTTGCCGTTTCATCGTCTTCAGTGGCGATTGAGACGTCACTGACTGAAATTTCTTAGGTATCATCAGGGAGATCTAAACGAAGAAGATTCCGCAAAATTTACGAATTATACATATCAAATGGATTAGGCCTATTGGGGATACCACATTGAAAAAATGCGCAGCTTACTCTACCTGAAGGTGAGTTTGAAACAAGGTATTTCGCGTATTAAGAAAAATTTTGCGGCGCTTTTACACCGAAATGACTGATTTTACGAAAAAAAAATTTTAAACATAAGTTCCAGGAAATTTTCTCTATTTTTTGATATTTTAGTAATTTTGTATACAAAATTAAAATTTTTCAATAAAATTGTTCTATTTTATTTCGCAAAACTGCAAATTTCATATATACGATATAATAACCAAAAATAACACAAACATTTTCTGGTCTGTTCGTACAACATCTTTTATGCGTAACCATTGCATTAATGACTTGTAAATTGACAATTGTGATATAAAAAAAAACAATTTTCTTTGGATGGCGCGAGAAAATAATATTTTAAGTTTTTTTTTATAATGCACAATTTCTCTTAAACTAAAGCTGCTAGAAAAATAATAAAGCTATTTTCGCAATCAGCGGACGAAAATACATAAGAATCAGTTATTTTAGTTTAAAAAAAAATTAAATAACAAAAAGTTTTAAACACTAAACCAAAAATACACGATTTTCAACATCCTTGCAATAATAGTTAGATATCCTAATATACTCATCAATGTGACTCTACCCAAATGAAAGAGACTTTTATGTAGATTAATAACCCAGAAAGAATTTTAAATGATAAAAGTCACTATATCTTTCGAACTACAGCTGCTAAGGAAAAACTAATGATGCCATCGTAATTAGCAGATGAAAATACTTTAGGATCAGTTATTTTTATTTAAACAACAAAACCAATGTTCCGCTGTGTAATTTATTGAAATAAATTTGACATATAAATACCATAAATTTTACTAGAAATGAAATTTCCATTTAGAGTCTATACATTTATATCAGAAATTCTTTAAAAGCAGATTAAATTACGTCAGACAAAATGCATAGGACAACATTAAAATGAAGAAAAAAAATTTCAATATTACTTAATAACGCTCCTTTATTGCAACGTAGTCATATATAAAAAAACAAAGCTTGGCAAAACGAGTTTAAAGTTTGCAAACTGTTAGCAGTTACATCTACGGTTTAGATTAAGATATGTTTCTGAAAATTTTTTTAAACAAGGTTTTAATGAAGACTTTTTCTTAAGTAACTTGAAAATTTTTGTTTTTTGAGATATGACTACGTTCCAATAAAGAGAGATAGGTATATATAGGTATATATGATTAAATTTATAATATTACTGACATATTAAATCGAAACTGTTTAATTTATTGCTTATCCACTTTCTCTTCTTTTTAGACGACATACTAACAACACAAGCGATAATGGCCTCAATGATTGGTTGAAACTAAATAGGATAAAAATAATAGAAAAACAGCTAAAAGCTAAATAAATTCCTTCTTTTCAAAATGAATTAATGCACATAACTCGAGGAAATATTATACACCCGACAAAGAATAAATGGTTTACCAACAAAAACAAAAAAAGTAATATTAACACATTCTTGATAAGAAAGAGACAAAAATCCGCATATAAAAATCAATGGATGTTTATGTGAAGATGTTTCGCTGCCAGCTCAAAAAGAGGGATATTTTTGCTGACGTCAGCTAGAGTAATGGAGACAAAAAATAAACTACAAAAACTGTAGCTTAAAGACAATAAAAAGCAGAAAAAAAACTGTTTAAGGCAGAAAAACAACAAAGTGCTCAAAGAAAAAAAGGATACACAAACTTATATAAATAACATTAAAAAGTAAGACAAGAAGACGCCTTACTGCCTGACAACGTTGTAGTATAGGGATTTAAAAGAAAAGAACAAAATACAAATACACGCAAATAAACCAAAAGAGATAGTCCAGCGTTTTATCAGCTTAAATAACAGCAAAAAAAAAAAAAGATGCGAAAAATGGCCTTATTTATATAAAAGAATCCATCTATACCTTGGACAAGGACATCTAAGAAGTTTTATTTTTATCCCTGCCATCAACGTGATTTTAATATAGAGCAGGCCTTAAGGGCTCAACTACTTAGAGAAATTCGGTAGCAGAAAAACTTAAACAACAAAATATTTAAAAAAGCAGCATACTTTCAAATGACATCAAACATTTGAATATATTATTCTATCAATAAATGTTGCTTTACAGTCGAGCAATAAATAATTTTTTATTATTTTAATGAAGTCCTTTTTATGTATTTTATGATTTTTCTTTAATGCATTAAAGACGAGAAAAACAATACTTAAGTAAAGAGTTTAAATATCGTTAGCACAAAATGCCTTGTTCAAGTTATAAATCAATTATGTTAATAGTCTGCTCTATGCTGCTGGTTAACTGTGACCTTATCTACAGTGCTGAAGGTTGTCCGGCTGAAGTGTGTATATGCAAATGGAAGGGTGGCAAACAGACTGTAGAATGTGGTGGCCAATCACTGCCAAATATCCCCGAAGGCATGGATCCTGGCACTCAAGTATTGAACTTTAGTGGTAATTCTTTGCAAGTCTTACAAAGCGAACGCTTTTTGCGTATGGATTTGTTAAATCTACAAAAAATTTATTTATCACGCAATCAACTAATAAGAATACACGAAAAGGCTTTCAGAGGTCTTACAAATCTTGTTGAATTGGATTTGTCAGAAAACTCTCTGCAAAATATACCCACGGAAACTTTTCAAGACTATAGTTCTTTAATGAGACTTACATTAAGTGGTAATCCTATAAGAGAATTAAAGACAGCTGCCTTTAGATATCTGTCGTTTCTAACCACCTTGGAATTAAGTAACTGTCAAATAGATAGAATAGAAAATGAAGCTTTTGTGGGCATGGATAATTTAGAATGGCTTAGATTAGATGGCAATCGTATTAGTTATATTCAGGGAAATCATATACTGCCAAAATCCTTACACGGTATAAGCCTTCAAAGTAATCGCTGGACTTGTGACTGCCGCCTACTAGACTTACATTATTGGCTTAACAGCTACAATACACCGCAAACAGAAGAGCCAAAATGTGTGGAGCCTCCTCGTCTCAAGGGACAAACAATAAAAATATTGAAACGAGAAGAATTTGCCTGTTTGCCGGAAGTTTCACCTGAGTCTACCTATACTGAAGTATCCGAAGGACGAAATCTTACCATATCATGCCTGGTAAGAGCCATACCAGAGCCTAAAGTATTATGGCTTTTCAATGGGCAAGTGATGTCTAATGATAGCTTTGTAGATAATGTTCATATGTTGTACTATATAGATGATTCGCCTAATACCTCAGAGGAGAAGAAAAGTGAAATATTAATCTACAATGTGGGTATTGAGGATAATGGAACGTTTTCGTGCGTAGGACAAAACATTGCCGGTACTACGTTTAGCAATTATACCATAAGGGTGATGATTAAAGAACCGCCAGTTGTTAATGAAGTATCCTTTCCACAGAATTACATGAATTACATAATGGCCAGCTCTGCCGGAGGTGGCATTATTTTTGTACTTGTTCTCTCCTTTATTATTATACAGTGTAAAAACCGCCAAACTCCCGTAAAGCGCAAAAAATGTCCCTCGTCGGGTGTTATTTCTGTCAACGGCAATAACACCTCATCTTCAGATGGTTCGTCTAATAATGACAATGGCCTTATGAAGTGTTCTTCCATTATAAATGACAGTGATAGCTTAAATGGGAATTCTGGCTTAGTATTAGGTCAGTGTGATACGTTAACACCAACTAAACTTTGCAAAGAAAATGGTGTTATATTGGGCAATCAGATAAAGCAAAATATTATGTTGTACAATCCTTTGGATAGCTCAACGCAAACATTACAATTAAGTGTTAACATGGGACAGGGCTCATCTTTGAACTCTGGTACACCACCACCTCCGCCACAATCACTCATGGTTAATCCTACCTTAAGTGCTACTTTAGCTTATTGTTCACCACCTTCGTCATTGCGAAATTATACTGAAAAAAATCCAGATTTAGTAAACGATGCCGAATCGGGCTTCAAACATAAACTGAAAACTTCATCTTCCCTGGACACTGGTAGCTCTGAATATGACAGCCAAAGTGACTGTCAAAATCCAGTACAATACGATCAGTTTTATCAGCTTTCAACACCACAGTTCGGTTCACAAATCCTAAAACCTAATGCTACTGCCGGCATATCTTCGTCCAGGTTTAGTGGCATGACTACATTGCCCAGAGGAATGCAGTTGAAAACAGTTATGAATTCAATACCCACTCACCCAGTGGATGTGCATTTAAATCCTGTTTGCTTTCTGGGTCAGGATGGTTTTGCTTACGATTATACAAATGCCCATCTACAACAATCACCACAGCAGCCTCCATCTCATCATCATATAATGCAACAACAACAAATATCAGCACAGCAACATCAGCAGCAACAACAGGTGAATATGCAACAGCAGCAACAACAAAATTTTTATCGTACTTTGCCACACAATAGAGCTCACAAACTACAACAATTTGCCAATGCAAATAACAATAATGGTATGCGCTATAGTTTAGAGGCAGAATTCCTACAACAACGTTCAGGAACAGCAACATCGTACGATAAATACAATATGCCAAATGTACGATTTACAGCAGAAGGATATCCACAAACGCATTTAGTACAGTATCCTTCACCTCCAGAGTGTTACAAAACTAACGCAGATCAACAACAACAGCAGCAGAAAATACATCAACAACATCAGCAATGGCCACCTTGTCTGCCGGGCTATCACGCCCAGCCAATACATTATACAGCCAGTATAATGGGTATGTTAAGTCCACAACAACAACAACAGCATCAACAACAACCACTTACCTCTACAAATAATACTACAACGCCGTTAAACACCAACAATACTTCGCCTGCAACAACCACATCATCAGCCTCATCGCAAACAAATATGGATGCACAAAGAAAAAGGTGTGGTACAGCACAGGCTGATTCTTCTACAATACCAGAATGTGATGAAACGGATGTATCACCAACAACATCGTCTCCTATAGTTAGTTTGACACAACAACAGCAACAATGCCAACAGGAAACATCATCTTGTTCGCTTAACTCTACAGAAAAAAATACTAAAATACGCCACTTAAATGATCCTTTAGCCGACAGTCCTGATGAAGGCTACGTAGGTGATAGTCAAGAATCGACGATGGCGACGACATCACCTGGCCCATCGCAGGAAATATGACAACAGCCATCACGTTTGCTTCAAGTAAATGGTTCAATAGGATCTACTCTTAAAACCACCCTCAATTCCACCACCTCAATATCATCATCATCAGCCTCACCTACTAATAAAGCGAGTAATTTTCCACATAATAATAGTACCACCACACCTGCCTCTAACCACCTGAAAGCAACAACGCTTGCACCTAGCAGAAATGCATCAAATTCATTTTCTGGCGATTCAGTGGCGTTGTAAGATTATTATCTGTATTTGTGTAAAAACTTTTAGGTTATGTTTAAGGATTTGTTTTTAATTATTATTAATATAAGTTAGAATTTGAGTTAATCAGGAAAATTTTTGTCTTTTTGTGTAGAAATCTAAGACACTTTTAAATCGATTTCAGAAAAAAATATAAATTATATCAATTCGTCATGTACATATTTTTGTATGTGTTCCATCAAAACTCCACCATTTATAAATATATTTCGGATTTTTTCCTTATATGAAAGGATATAATTCCAAATTTGTTCCGTTCCAATACAAAGTAAATTACCATTCATACAAAACTTTACATACACATTAAGATTTCGTTTCAACAGAGTATCATGATTAAAAATTTAGGCTGTGCCACGTCCATACAAATTAAATATCCCTGTTCAAAAAACTGTACTAAACGGATTCTTATGCTTCTTTACATATACATAAAGTTATCCTAATAATCAAGCGCGGTTACAAGGTGGGGTGAACGGGATATTTCCTCCCGAAATGAAAAAAACATGCCCAATTTCTATTGAGTTTGTAAAAGAAATTTTGCAACGTAGTAGGTTTTAATTGTAAGTCCAATTCAAACTCAGAAGAGAATTATCGAAGTGGAAAATAAATATATTTCTCATCTGTTGTTAGTTGAGCCACCGAAAGTGATGTTGCATTTAAAACTTGGATATATGTGATATTCTTAGGCATACTGTTGCCAAAAATGTGCAACTTAAAACATACTCAAAATTTTTTCCTAGATTTTTTAAACTATTTTTTTTCGTAACGTACGCCTAAATTTTTACAAAAATCGAGTTATTAAAACAGTCATGCATTTGATGGTTAGAACAGCTTAAAGGTAATTTTATTCCAAGTTTTCTAATATCCTTTGTAATTTAATTGACCACCCCAAGTTATGATGCAATCGGTGTAGGAGCCTCTTTAAAAATCGCACTCTTTGGGAAAAAATTTAAAAACGTATCCATAGAAAAAATTCATTGAATATTGGAATTTTTGTTATCAAAAACGAAACTTTTTTTTTTCCTGTGCACACATATGGGGGCCCACTTTGAAAAGCATCTTGCAAACACAAAAGTTTTCTCCCATTCGAAATACGGCCAGGAAGTTGTTCTTCACAAGTGGGCACCTGTTGGGGACTTGTTGGAAAAATCTAATACAGATTTTAAATATTATTTTTTTGCTAATCTTCGATGAAGGTGAATTTTGCTTACTTCTGTCTATTTGACAGCTTTAGCAAGTTTTAATCAATATTATTAGTTTGCTATTTTTTCGGTTGGAGCAAAGGTGTTCATTATTTTAACGATTTTCCGCAGTTTTGGCAATTCATAGAGCGAATCAATTAGTAAATCAGCTTAGAAACGAGATGGTATTTTATCTATAAGGAGCTTGGTTCTAATTGTGATTAAAGTACTTTTAACGGATAGCAACTTATTTTTAAATATATGTTTTTGTGTGAATATATGTATACTTGCACCATACTCTGGAATAGAATTAAAAAATGAGTGCACTCAGTACTCGGGGTTTCCAAGGTGTTGAGTTGATACCTGATACTTTTTTGTTTAACGGCTGAATAGTGACGACTTATGGTGGCGGAGGGGTGGACAATAAAAATAAAAAAACTTATTGGGTATCGTTTTATATGTTTTTTGGCGCTGCGAATTCATTATTGGCATTTTTTTGATCAGGTCTTCGTTACATAACCTAAGGGAGTGATAGTCGTGGGTAACTGTACTTTTTTCAATAAAAAAATTAATAGCGTCGTTGTTTTTGACTTTCGACGTGTCAAAATCTGTACCTGGGAGCTTTTGTGGGTGTAGCGTTAACTTCTGGCATTATTTTGCCGGTCGGGTGAAGAGCGGCTGACTCTTATGGAGGGGAATAATATAAAATTATAAAATTCTTAATGGGTACAGTTTCATATGTTTTTGGGTACTACGATTGGCCTTATTTTTTCGATCAGGACTTCGGTAAACAAATTAGCTTAATAAATCGCATCACAATGTTCCGTGTATTAGAGATACCCGCTTGGCCACCAACAACATGATCAACATGAACTTCAACTCCTCCTGAAAGCTTTTCTGCATTCGAACTTCTTTCTTGGTTCACTTCTTTTAACTTTTCTCGAGAATATCTTCTGCGGGTCGGTGCTTCGGGGCTTCCGCCATATTGTATTTAGAAGAATTATATTTTATGTTGATTTCTCTTCTCAGAAATCTCTCTCATTTGATATCCATCCCTTAAGATAATATTGGACTACGTGGTCCATTATAGCTGAAATTGAGTAGTTAAAACATGTTAAAAAACGAACACTTGAGTGCTCCATCGAAGAGTGACATAGAGCATTTTCCAGACTAGTCCGACGTAGTGCAGACATGGACCATGTCATTTGCAAACAAGAGTTTGTAGCTAAGCGAAAGTTGCTCGTGTTTTAACAATTCGAACACGAACACTAGAGTTCTCCATCAAGTGGTGACATGGAATAATTTTGAGACTACTCCGATATAGTAGAAAGTTGTGTTATATGATTCAGCCGTAAGAAATCGTAGTGTTAAGTCGATCAGGTTTTCTGCATACATTTCGGTTACCTTTGGACTAGTCCTAGTCCTCTATAGAGTATACTTTGCATGCGTGTATGGACTAGTCGCGTTATCTGCAGGTATATTATGGCGGCGCATCAAAAAAATAATGATCCATCGATTTCGGGCGCATCAAAAAAATAATGATCCATCGATTTCGGGCTTCGAAGTTTTGGAGTGGCCGTCAATTTGAATTAAGATTGACAACATTTCTTTTCAGATCCCTTCTTAGAAAACCATTTCATTTGATACCCATATCATAGGACAAGTAAAAAAGTATTAAATACATAGACATGGGAATAAATTAAATGGGTGAAAACCTGTTGAAAACAAACTTTTCCGGAAACGAGTCCAAGCTGCTGCAGTGACTTCAGTTAGGGTCTGCTAGCCCTTTCAAATTTTTGCCGGTCCAAAAAATATTTTTCAATCAATTTCTTTTATTGCACTTTAACTAAGAATCTTACGTAAATACAATTAGTCTAATACACAATTTCGCAGCTTTAGTAGCACAAAATAGATTAATAAAGTTTACAACTACCAAAAGCATAATCCTTCATGTAACACATATCTATCTACTAAAAATAGGCCAAAATTAGGTTCCATGCAGCTATTGGAACGATAATCATTTTTGATCCCTCTGCCTGGTCAACAACGTGCATGGAACCTTCAAAACCGTACATTTTCGATATAAGTGGCTAGTTGGCCACTGTCTGGATTACAACTTAAATTTTCGAAAAATTTTCCGTTCATATTTAAGTCTGTCTGTCACAACGTGCACCAGTGCGATTAAATATTTGAGCTGGTATTAATTGAAAAGCACTAAATATCAAGCATTTAAATAGCTTAATAATAAATTTTAATTAAAAATATATGAAAAAAATGAAAATTCTAGCTTTTATATCTTACATACAGACATAAATATCGTCATCTAAAACGCAAAATGGTCTGTTATCATCTTACAAAAATTTTGAGGAGGTATAAAAAACTTAATAAAGAGCAAAATATTGTGATTATAAAAACGATTTTTTCAGGGTATTATCATTAATAAAGTGTTGGGCAATAATATTATGCCGAAAAAGAAACAATTTCGGTAATCACAATAGTTTGCTTTTTATTAAGTTTTTTATCTCTCCTGAAAACATTTTAAAAATGATGAAAGGCCCTTTTGCATTTTATTCGACGATGTAGATGTATACAATGGGTTTAAAAAATGACGTTGCATTATATTCTTGTCTCTGTATGTCATGAGTAAAAAATATAACAAGGTTAAATAATGAAGCAATAAAATAAAACTATGAAAAGTTTTTAAAGGATTTAGTCCTTATATGAAAAATGAAATGCAACTACACAAAGGGTAACAATTTTCTATTCAAGTTGAATTAATTTTTACTTCATGAAATGCATACACATTTCATGTTTTTCAGTTTATTTTTTGTCATATAGTAATGATGTTAACATATTAATTCTTAAATATAAAATAAAAGACCTTCAAGACTTATAAATTTAGTTTTATTTGTAATTAAAATATAAAACAGAATTTTTAATAACTTATTTAGTAAGAACTAAAAATTAGAAAAGCACTTAAGAAAATAATAAAACTATTAAAACTAAAAAATAAGAAATGTTGTAGAGTTTATATAGTAGGTGTAATTACATTTTCACAAGATGAATTAAAATTAAAGATTTCAAAGGACAAAAAACCAATGAAACACAAAAAAAAGTTTATTTTATTAAGAACATGTAAACTTATTAATATAAATTGTAAACTTATTAGAAGCATCAAAATGCAATGTAATGTATACCACATAATGTGAATAAATAAATAATTAGTTATAACTTATTATTTGCAAGAAGTTAAATAACACTGTACTACACGAAAAAAATTACGGGGTTCTGTAAAACGATTCTCGTAGAGGAGACCAACAAATGTATACATGTGTCGGCGTTTTGCAAGATTACATCGGAATTTTATTATATCGGGGGTTAAAGCTTCCGTGTTTTGGCCTGTCGTGCTGCATATCGGTATATGAAACTATGTGGTCTTTATATCTGAGGGTATGTTTATCAACTTTGTGGAAAATATTAGGGCAAATAATTTTGTGGAACATATTAACCTTCTAACTACCCCACATAACGGTAATTTTGGGCTCTTTTCTAACAAATCGTAAAAAAGTCTAAAAAAATTGGTAGTACTGGGATAAATTGTTCTATATAATTGTTGGCCATATATTTTAATTAAAGGTTTCAAAAACAAGCAACCTCCATACTCAACTTGTATATCAGAAATCATTGCGAACTTAAATTATGTTTGAGGGTTAACTTCATAATTATTCACAATTAGTAACCGGCATAGGAAATCTTGTAAGTCTTACGTTTAATGTACAAGATGTGTTCAGCCCTTTTATGTAAAACACCACGAGAAACATTTTTTTGGAAATGTTCTACAAAAATATTTGCCATAAAGTTCTAATAAAGGTCTTTAAAGATACCCAACTTCCAGACTTATGTTGAACTCTAATTTTGTACTTATGCACAATTCATACTCTGTATAGAAAATCTTGTAAGCCTTTCGCTTAAAGTATAATATTCCTGCAGCTTTTTTATGTACAAGACCATGAGAAACATTTTTATAGAAGATTTTCCCCCACTATATCGCTGCTCAAGAAGAGGCTTTTGCGCCTTTTTTAAAAATTGTACAAGAAAATTCTTAAATCGAAGAGTCAGACGGTTAAGATGTTCAAGAAAAAATTTTGTCTTATTATTTTTTACAAAGTTGCTCAACATACTCTACATATATGCTGCATATGGATATGCTGCACGATAAGGCCAAAAGAGGGCAACTTTAAACCCCCTCCCCCCAAAATGAAATTTCGATGTCATCTTGAAAAACACCGACTCACGTATATTTTTTTGGGTTCCTCTACCAGAATCGGTTTACAGAACCGCTTAATTTATAAAAAAGTTTAAAATTGTTGTATATTGTAATGTTGGTAAATAAGGTTGTATATACTAGAATTAATCTTATGTTTTCAATAGTTGTGGTGCGTTTTTGACTTGGTTTATAATTGGGAACTAAAAGAGAGCTTGCATATTGTTCTGTCACGTATTTTGATTTTAACATCACTTGATACTTTGAACTGCTTATGTGTCAGAACAGTTTTATATTTGTATCTTTGCTGAAAAGTTCTAGCTGCAAGACCGCACGAGTGCAATGGCAATGCGTTTTCTATTTTTGCATTTTAGAACTAGTTACTTTTTGCAAGAAGGTTGTGTTTTCCTTTTGGCGGAGTGTGCTTGAATTTGGAAGGATTTTCCGTCATCCAACCTCAAATTTCGTTGATAAATATACCGGTTTCTTCTATATGCCATATTCAGTGTTCTATTCAATACTCAATAGAACACTGAAGATGGCACATGGCCGAAACCGGTCTGTTTATCAACCAAATTTGACGTAAGATGACGGGAAATCGTTCCAAATATATTTCATTTTATTTGCATTAAAAAAAATGATAGGGGTGATATAATTCTAAAGCAACTTCGGCCTAGAAAACATGGGTCTAACTATAGTGGATTTCGAAATTATAAAATATGTTTTATGATGCCTTTATTGTAGAAAAAATTTCAAAAGGTGATTGAAGAAGTTTGGCGTATGATTAATATTTAATGAATACAATAAATAATAATACCCATACGCTCCAGTAGAAAAATTACTTCCAATAAAGCAGGTTTCTACTCTTGTGGAGTAAAAGTAGCGCTGGCAAACCTGCTGATATCGCTGCTGATTTTTGTATAGCGAGTTCTCGGTTTGGAGTACTACATTTTTGTTCACAAAAGCGCTTTTGAAGCGCTTTAGAAAATCATCAACATTTTCAGCACTAAAGCTAAAAATATACGAAAAAAAATGGTTCGATGTGGATTGGCGGCCTTAACGCCATTTGAAATTTGTATTATTTCGTTACTCTATTTTTATTAATTTTACATTTTTATTTACTATTTGTTAAACCTTTATGAAATTTATTTGACATATTGTCATAATTTTATTTTAAATGAAATTTATTTGCTGGAGTTTAAGCAATTGTCTATATGCAACATTTCGTTGGTGCTTTACCAACTCATCAGTAGACTTCTAACACAATTTTAAACAGTTACAAACCCTTTATCTTATGTACAAACTTTTAAAACCACTTAAAACTATTTGTTATTTTAACTTCAACTAGTATCGAACTAGAGTCCTTCAGGTTTCAAGTCCAACGTACTAACCCCTCGGCCAAAAACACTGTAGCAGAATGGCACCAAGAACTTCAAATAAAATTACTCTTCTTTCTCGCTTAAAACCTGCATTGGATCAGCGCTATAAAATCAGCATTTTTGTATAGCTTGTGTACGAAGTTTTTATATAAGTAAAAAGCAAATACTTTTTTATTCACACTACCCATTGGATGTGTATACATTTGCTAACTTTATCGCTTTAAAAGCTGCATTGTTGTTGTGCTATGAAATCGCCTTCTGAACAAGGTCATATTTTAAAGCGAATTATGATGCCCTTTATTTCTTTAGTGCTTCAAAACACATGAACATTTTTTGCTGGGGCTTTTCTTTACTGAGATAAACTGTTTCAAGAACATTTTGTAATATTTCCTATAAAAAAGGCGTACTAATTTGCGAACGACTGTACTATAGGAAATTTTTACCTCTTTCTGGCCAAAAATAAAAAAATTAATATTGAAAATTTGCAGCTATTTTTGCATTTATATGTGTAAAATATAAGATATATTATGTTTTCCATGCTGCTTCTAAATGACTTAATAAGTAGCGACTGTATGCAGTGAATAAAGTATAAATTTCAGATGAAGGTTATTATTATTAAGATTTTTTTAGTTACCACGCAACTTTTATTTTTATGTATATATCCCATAGTTTTAAATTTACATTTTTTTTGCGAATATTGACTCTTGCAATCACTTTCACAAAAAGATAAAAACAATTGTCCAATTTAAACCAGTTCCATATCAGTCATATTTTTTGTATTATTATGTTATATTAAACATGTTTCAATATGTTGTTGATCATATCCAAACAAAAATTTTTTTAAAACATTGCACATGAATGTGGTGTTTGTATATTACATTCTACAATTTTCTTTCAAAATTGAAAGCTAAAAAAGATTTTTCTGAAAAATAAAAGTGGAAAGAAAACACTTCGTTTCGATTTTTGACTTGTGAACTTTCAAAAAAATACAAAATTTAAAACCGTTCTGAGACAGCAGCAGTTTAAACTATCAAGTTGTATTAAATATGAAATACCTAATAAAAGAAATATATCAGCTCGCTTTTAATTGCCCAAATACAAAAAAACAATGATGTAAAATTATATTTACTCTTCGATTTAAAGCTAGCTTAGTTTTAGTAATTCACATTTGTTAAACAATGTACATCCAAGAAATTAGCAGTTTATAAATAAAATTAAATAACAAATTTTGTTTGGTTACAAGAAAAAATTTACATAACGATCAGAAAAAAGGCATAAAATTTACACAAAATATAATTATAAATAAAATAAGAAAAACAAGTAGATATAAAAACAAATACAAATTTAAGGTATAATATACTTACATGTGTAAGCAATTATGTAAAATATTGTAATAATATTTAATAAATAATGAAAACAATGTGTAAAATTAAGGTTTATTTAAAATGAAATTTAATTATTAAGAATTTAATGATAAAAGAATGAAAGAAATAAAAATGAAAATTAATACTAAATGAGTAATATTATATTAATATTTTTTTCACTGAAAGTTAATTAAATGTGGCATACGGTAAGTTTAATAAATAACCAAGTAAAACTAATGTTATTGATAGTATCCAGGTATTGTTTTTAAATGAAATTAATAATAAATATGGGTTTAAATGGCAGTGTTTTTGTACACAGAGAAAACAGATTATTTACGACTCAGATTATTCCGATTGGAACACAATTTGTGCTTTTCAAAAAGTTTTTGCTTTTATCCAACACTCTTGTGATTTTTTTTTTCAATTAACGAATGATGAATTACGAGCCCTAACAACTTCAAATTCATACATCAAGCATTTTATGTCAAATCAACATTCAAAGCAACATATTTTATAAAAAAAAATATTGAATGCGTCGCAAAAGTTACATTTTCTGAAAGGTTGTTTTATTCTCTTTAAATGAATAAAAAGATTTTAGTACATGTTGGGATAAATGTTTTAAAAACACAAACTTAGACTAAAGTTCATTATTTGTATGAACAATTATTTGACCACTATTAATTCGTACAGTATATAAATTGGTCTTAAGGTTACATGAAAAATTAGATCATAAACAAAAAATGAAAATGTTGGTTTATAATAAAATCATAGAAATGTGAGAAAACAAAATACCATCATTTTTTTATATCGTTTTATTTTAATTTTGACTAGTTGTTGCACAATGGCGCATGGTAATCTAGTTTGCGAAGAAATTCGAATACTAACTATTAAAAAATTCAAACCGGGCAGCCACTGATCTTGAATTTTCCAGGTCAACATTGAAAGAAATCGTTAAAAAGGTAATAATAAAATTAAAATTATATTGATAACGCTGAAAACAGAGGACGTTTCGCGACAAAAGAGTTTAGCGGCTATAATGAAACAAAATCGCCGGAGGACTGTAAGAGACATAGCTTAAAAGTGGTCTGAAACAATTAGAAAACCGGTAAAACGTGAATGGAAGTGTCAGCGAATGAAAAATATAGGTTATGGTTTTTATAAAGTACATTTAACATTCATTGTGTGTCGCAAGAACGCATTACACAATATTTATTTTTTAGGGCCAATGAAAAGCAAATAATAATAATAGGGCAAATAAAAAAAACGTTTATTATGAATAAAAGAAAAACGTTTTTCGCTACAAAGGCAATCGGGCACAATTATATTTAGCGACGAACCTAATTTTGACGTGTGTGTCGGTGATTCAAGAAAAAGAGTTACTCATAAAAGCACAGAGGCATATCACCGATACTTCTTAAAGCGTACAGTTAAGTTTCCAGCAAGCCTTATATTGTGGGGACGTATGTCCTCAAAGGCTATTGGTCAGCTTCACTTCATTGATGGAATAGTAAATACGGAAAAATATATGTATTAATATTTTACAAGAAAATCTCATTCCATCAGTACCAAAACTAGCCGACTGTGCGAATAGATATATATTTCGACATGATGGTACATCTCCCCACACAGCAGAACCAAACAAAACATAGATGCAGGAAAGTGGAATAGATGTCCTAGATCGGCCATCGTCTAGTCTAGACTTCAACTCTATAGAAAATCTATGGGCACTAATGAAAAAGAAGCTGCGAAATGACCCACAATGTATTGTTTTCGCATTGGAAACCTGAATAGTGCAAAAAGTTAATAACAACGATGTCAAAATTATTAGATGCTGTTGTAAAAAACAAGGAAGGCGTAACACAGTTTTGAATAACAAAGGTATCCACTGTACGAATTAATAGTGGTCAAATATTTTTTTAAAAAATAGTGAGCTTTACTTTTATTTTGTGTTTTCAAAACATTAATCCTAGTATCTACAAAAATATCGTTGTACATTCAAAGATAATAAAACAACATTTCAAAAAATTTAACATTTGAGGCGCAGTCAATCTTATTTTCTAAAATATGTAATTCTAAATATTGATTTGTCAAAAATTGTTTGGTGTATTACTAGTGGTTAGGGCTCGTATAAACAAATGGATGAAACTCATGCTACAAATTTTTCAAAAAATACTTCAATTTCTAATGTTTCTAAAAACTTCTGTTTTCATTGCCATTATTACTCATAGAGTTTTAATTAATTTAAACAACTCCATTTATTTGATAGTATATAACCTTAAAAAGAAAAGTCACGAATGACAAATAGCTTGTAGACACACTTTAAAATAAAACAACAATTTTCTTGTCAGTTTTGTGGAAATAAGATATAAAGCTGATGTGCATACTTCAGTTTACGGTTATTTATTTGATTTCAGTTTCTGTAAGCAATGAATGCTTAAAAATACAGCTAAAAGCGGAGACAAAAAATTTTATGAAATGAGAGATGTCATTTTTTAGGCAGAAAACAAATGATAAGATAACGTATTTATTGTCTACTGTAAAGGTATTATAAACTTTTATCCAAGATTGTTGGAGAAACTCTAGTAAAAACTGATGAGAAAAAATATGAATTCGGATAAATATTTGGCTAAGTTATTACTCCATTGAAATTTTCAATGCAAACTTAATATTAATTGTATTTTTCGTTGTAGTACCCAGTAAAAAATGTTAATGGTTTTTTGAAGCTCTAAAGCAATAAAGAGCATAATAATACGCTTTAAAATAAGAGCTTATTTCAGATCATTGAACGTGAAACTATAAAAATAAGCTTATTTCTCACTGCTGACGCTATGCAGGGTTTTAAGCGAGAAAGTACCATATATTTTCAGTTTCAGTATTGAAAATGGCGATTATTTTCTGCTCTTTAAAAGGCGCTTTTTGTAAGCGATAACTTTACTCTATAATGGTAAAAATTATTTCTTTAAGCAGTTTTTTTACTGGGTAAACAGTACTTATGACATTAACATACAACGTTCTACTATAGCACGAAATGATATCCACAAGCACTTATTATGAAATATTATATTATAAGTAGCTTCTTAAATGTAATAGAAAAAAAATATTGAAAGTTTTGTTTATTAAAGTTTACTTTTATAAAGATCAAAGTATATATATAATGGCACTGAAATAGTAATTTTATTACCAAGCAAACTCGCATAAAGAATATTTTTATCTTCAGCGAGTACTACTTTTGGGCAGATTTCTTTAAGCATCCATAATGTTAATATTATAAAGTGTCTAAAGAAAATTTAAAGTTAGAATATCAATAAACTTGATAAAAGCTAGTTTAGCAAAATACCTATCGTTAACCATACCAACAATGAAAGAAAACAACATGAAAATTTTAATATACTTAAAGTCCGTTTAAATCCTGTGAATATAATATTTAATAAAAATAGTGCAAAAGTTTATGTAAACTTTATCAGTATAGAAATTCTATAGAAAATCTACTACTCTATAGAAATTCTACTAGTCTCTGCTTTGAAGTTTTTTTTACACAATTAAAATGAAAGGAACATTTCTTAAAACAATAGTAACGACACACTATGATAATGCTCTTTGTTGATGAAAGTTTATATTGCAATCCATTTTTAGCTAGTTCTAATAAATCAACTTATGAAAAGAGAAGTATGCACAAAATAAAAATGAAGTTTTGCTTACATATATATATAGAATTTATAGCTTACGATAGTTAAATTGAGAATCAAGTTAGTTTAAAAAATAGAAGAAAACACTGTTCATTGTTAAGAAATAATATTTTTCATTGTGCTTAAGCATCTCAACGTTGAATCATATACTGCGACAGTAACTGCGACTAAGCTGCATATATCATAAAAAAATGATTAATGGTAAATGTGATTGTTATTGCTAATTTAATAAACAATGCATTTTGGAAGACTGTTCATTATCAAATATAACCCTAATTTTAATGAAGATAAAAAGGAAACATGTCATAATTTTCAATGTTTTCACCTTCGGACCAAATCTTAACAGAAGGAATATCGTTAATTTTTTCCAAAAATTAATATTTGACGAAATATAATGACAAATGTGTTTTTCATTTGTTCTATTCTAAGATTGCTTAAGGGCCCCATACACTACACCAGTATGCACGTGCAATCACGTGTTGGCGCCAGTGGTTGGGTCATGTGTGGGCATTTCGTGTGATTGTACGATTTGTGTAGCGATGTCAAACAGATTTTGATGGTACCAGTTTGTGGTATTGTGTATGGTGAATTTGGCTCAGTTGAGAGAAGTTGTCAAAGAGTAAACATCGGGATAAAACACATTTACTTGAATAAATTACTCACAATTTAAGAAAAAAAAGAACGAAATATATACTGTAAAGTCTTTCTGAAATAAGACAAGTTATTTCTAAAATTTTTTTAATAAAATGACATGAATTTTACTTAATTTCTCTGTTTTAAAATAATATCAGTAATGAATGCGGTGCGCACTAAGCACAACAACTCATCCGTACTGAATTTTTAAGATATTACACCAGTGTGCTTTTATGGTATGTGTTTCGAGCACGATTCAACATCACTTGTTTGTGCCAGTATACTGGAGTAATGTATGCCTTGCTTTAGTTATCATATAGAATGTAGGCACTTTTCTTTAAAATTTTAACTGATACTGCTTTGAAATCACAGCTGCGTATGGTTTGTAGTTGATTATTTATTAACCATACGATGCAGTACTAATTCTGGTACCAATCATAATGATCAACAATACCAGAAAATATGCAAACAGTCATAGAATAGAAAGCCAAATTAGTACCTACGCTAATATGATCACAACTACTATAATTATTATAATTTCTAGATGGGCTAGAGCGATTCCGGAGGTGGCTTACCCTCCTCCCCACCAAAAAAGCCAAGATATGTAAATTTTAACAGATATCTAATAGGTTGTTCATTTCGTCATATGGCTGGTTCCTCACTAAAGTTGGTTGACTTATACATTTCTTAGGATCCTTGTTATATAAAAAAATCCCCAAACAAAAACTACGCTCAGACATAAACAAGCACATAAATAACTCCATAACAGTTGCAAATATTAAAAAATTATATGTCAACGCCTTAAATGTAATTTAATTCCGCATCTTTTCCGTTTTTAATTTAGGTTGAACTATACTGTTGTACCTAATGGAAATTTTAGTTATGCCCATCCAGTTCGCAAGAGAAAGAGACTAGAGAAAAAATCTTTAAATTTAATTTGATTTGAAAATTTTTGATCAGTAAAAATGCTAAGTTCAATAAATTAAAATAGAGCTGCTAACTCCAATATCAACGCCATTTTGTGTGACGGCGGCTTTTTATTCGGCTACAAAAAACTACTTTTAGTGTGGGCTTCTAACAAGAATATTAGGGATTAAGTTAAATTTAATATCTGTATTTCATCTTTAAGTTGACTTGTTTTTAAATATTTTTTACTAGTTTAGGAGCCAATGACGGTGGTTTAGCTCTAATCAAGCAAAAAATTAAACAATTGAATTAACTTAAAAAGTAAATACATATATTAAATGTATCTTAATGTCTAACCTCTCCCTTAAAAATCCTCTCTTAGTGTGTAATTCTACTGGTTTAATATTAACGGCAAATAATTTGTAAAGGTAGGTTAGGTTATGTTAATTTGGGTGCTCAAAAACACCGGATAGTCCGAAATTTATCCTTAGCGACCTCATAATGTGACAATAACCCTGTCAGTATGATATCCTAGTTCGAGGTAACCGTTTCGAATAACTCACGCACAGAATTAAAAAAAAACCTCAGCTGTTTACATTTTCCCACCTTCAATACAAGTTCAAGATTCAGGAAGGTGTGATCACCAAGGCAGCTACATCTTGGGCGTCTTAAAGCCGGCCGGTTGTACAGCAGATGCTCTATAATATATAAATTGAATTTATAATGAAATAAATTTAACGGATTCTTAGCTGCATTATTGCCATATATAGTTAAGCGGTATGATAAAGTTTCAATTAGATGTTAGTCAAATACTGACGACACCTTTTTTGAGGATCCCCTGATTTTCAGAAAATTTTGAGGTCCATAAAACAAAATTGGTGACCAAAGTCGCCAAACTGAGTATAGGGACTTACTACGCTGTGGTAGTACAATCGAACCTGTACTATCGAGTCATTGTGTTTTTCCAAAAGTCTTCATTTATAGCATTGTGTAGGCACTTCCTGAGACACTTTGGAAGTAGAGAAAAAGTAGTTCTCCAATAACTATTTCCAATTTTTTTCACTGGGAACGATTATTAATAATAAGATAATATTTACACACGGGAGCTAAATGAACATTTTGTTTGGCTGCAGCGTAAAGTATAACTGATAAAATATATATGGGACATACCATTTTTAAAACTACCTTTACTTTTTTTGTCAGCTCTAGTTTTTAAAATATCGCGGTTTTTATTTTTTTTAGTCACTCAATCTCTTTTTTATTTCTTTGCTTAATTTTTCCAAACTAGAATTTAAAAGGTATTTTGAATTACTAATCTACTCAAAATTATGTTAATTTTTTCGATATATTTTTGAAAGTACTAGGATATTGAAAGCTAGCTATTTTTAGTTTTATCCTTATAAATCTTACATTTGATTAAAATTTTAAAAGATTTTTACTGATACTACAATAAACATAATTATGAAAATATTTGCAATATACTACTTAAAATATCCTAAAATAAGAATAAAACAAAACAGAACTAAGCACTAAATATCCTAAAAATACCACCAAAGTCTAATGCTAAAGCACCTGCATTATTATTATCAAATGAAAGATATTTTAGTAATTTGTTAAAAACATCCTCAAGAAAGAAATTTAAGTAAAAAAACGGGGTATTATGTTAATATATAAAATACTAGACTTCTGAAAAACTGAAAATGAAGAAAAATTTCTTTTGCTGTATTTGGGCTCAAAATACTAATGTATATTGAAAAATAAGAATAATTATATAATTACTTTAAAAAAGGATATTAACCCATTTGTATATTTAGGATTTTGAAAATAAACTCAAATTTCGAGCTGATCTTTAAGTTCGTTATATTTTGGACCATTTTTTTATTTTAATTAAAAACATTGTTTCCTTCTGTATGCTGTGTATTTACTTTGTGGAAATTCTTTAGATACATAATTTTATTAAGGTTAAAATTATTATCAGACAAATATCCCAAAACAACCATATTTTTTGGTAAAATAAGCATATTTTTGCGTAGACTAGTTTGTTGCAAAAAAACTCTCATTTTAAGGTGTAGCACTAAAAATTTAGATGTATTACTTAAAATTTAGGGGAAAGGCCAAAAAAGTAGGGTATGTTATGTGAATAAAAAACTTAAATATTTCGAAAACGCAAACTGACTGGAGAAAAACTAGTGTAATATAATATTGAGGGTTCATCAACACGTACAAGACTGAGGTAAAATTTCGGGCACAAAAATGTCTGTTCCGCTGTGTTATTACCATCAGAAAGTGCTGTAAACTACCATAATTATAACTGTTGGAGATACTTGAAAATAAAACAACTTCATCAATAATAATTATTTTTAATCATGTTAACATTAAATTATTTTTATTCATGTCACAACATTTTAAATGTTTTTATTAATCATTTTTGTTTTAAAACTTCTAATAAATTGAACTTAGTTTTTAAATTTTTTATAACAAAAAGTTAGTTTGCTTAATAACCATCAACAAATAAATTTCATTTACAAATAGTTTATGTTTACATTTAAAAACCTTAACAATAACAATGTAGGAAATAGGGTAAAAACGAAAATTTTCGACATAAGAACAAGGGTTTGGTTATTTTACCTCTCCCATATAAATGAAAATCGGTACATATTTTATTTCGATACCTTTTATGGTTTCAATTTTATAGGCCTCTAAACTTGGCCATCTAGGCCATTTCTGAGAAAAGTTCGTCATATTGAAGACTGAATAACTATAAACGGCTCATCGGATATAAATAAAGATATATAAATGATGTCATTCGAAAGGTCTTAGTCTCCTCTTAATGAATACTGATTAAAAAGAGCTCAATTTCTTGCAAGAAGTGCCTCTAAAATGCCAAAGTATCCTTCATTCCTAAATATTCTAAGAAAATATATTTTAATTTTCTTTGTTTTTTTACAGAATGTAGAAAACTGACATATTTTTATTGTGTACAATTTTCAAGATGTGATGAAAACAGACTCAAAAGATATAGTAATTTCCTTATAGTAACTCGATAGTTTCTACGAAAATTATATATGAAATAATAATAAAAACAACCATTAGAATACACTGAGATTCTTTTGTAAAAATTAATATTGAAAATAGCATAACTTTGTAGCGCGTCGTCAAATTTTAAAAATTTAAATGTCATTTGAAAGCTTCAGGCATACTTTTTGTAAATACAAGACAAGGACCTCACAAATGAAAAAACAAATTTTTTAATACTTAAATATCCTGAAAAATTTCATTTATTTTCTCCTATATTTTTTGCAGGATATTGTAAACTAATCTGCCGCCATTGTGGAAAATATACAAATCGAGATTTTGGGAAATACTTCGGCTACGGTTGTTTTATTGTTATTGCTTACACAATTTTCATAGAAATTATCAAGTAATTATGAAAAAAAACTGTAACTTTTGAATCCATTTTCATTCCATCTTGAAAATATTACACAATAAAGACATGTCAGTTCGTCGTATTCGGTAAAAAATTTAAATACCATATTCAGAATATATAAGGATAAAGGATTCCTTGGCATTTTAGAGGCACTTGTAGGAGAAAGCTGTCTTCTTTTTAAGCAGTATTCGTTAAGAGGGAGACTGAGGCGTTTTAAATGACGTCAAAATTTATTTATATCCGATTACTTATATCGATTTAGAGGCTTATAAAATAGAAACCATAAGAGGTATCGAAATACGTTCTTGCCATGCTATGCGCACATAGGAGTAGAATATACGTGTCGAATTTCATTAAAGTCGGAGAGGATAAAAATCCAGACCGTGTTGAAAATTTTTTTTTACCTTATACTAAAATACAATCAAATATTAACGCAAACATTCATACTATTATGTATACCATAAAAATTATTTAAATTTTAAAAACATTATCGTGTAGATAATAAACATCACTACCAATAAAACTATGTCAACTCTGTAGGTTTTGTTTGAAATGTTTTCATAATGGTAGTCTTAGTGCTGTTTCTTTTATGTCAAGGATAATTGTAGTTTTCAAAGAGTGAACAACAAAAACATTAAGCCAACATGAATATATTGCTAAAATAAAGAAATGTGTATTTAATATACATATATTATTTTGTATGTGCTTCATATTATAAGATGTCAGCTAACAGCTAGCTATGCATGGTTATACAATCTTTCTGTTTTTTACATTTACTTGTAAGTCACTACATTTTATACGCCTATTAATTACATATTTCTTTCTTTTGTTCATTACTGGATCAGCTTTATCTTCTCAGTGTCTTTTCATGTTAACATTGATTTTTCTATAATATTTTTTGTTTTTCTTATCTTTCGTTTCTATCTGTAGACCTTGAAACTGTCATTTAATGAAATGGAAAAATTGTTCTAATAGGGAGTTCCCTAGAAATAAAAAAAAATGTTTGAAAACTTATCTAATAATTTTGTATATTAATTTCATCTATAAATTCTTGTGTATAGTAAATGCAAAGTAAAACAAAAATATTCAAACATATCAAGAACCTGAAGGGTTTTACGTTAAAGGAAACGTTATATTTAGTTTGGAGCTAGCTACTGCCCTTATAAAATTGAGCCACCTTCAAACTTTTATCGCGGAACTTGCTGTAGCTTTAAAGCTTTCAAAATATAGTGACATTTTTTACTTTGAGGAACATCCTAATATTAATTTCAAACTCTTGCATAACGAAAATACTTAATTATGTTATATAAGGAATATTTCCCACTTAGAGCAGCAATCATGTCACTTTATGGAATATGAGCCAGGCATTGTTAAGGTTTATTTTTGTATCTGTGATTTCTTAGATATGGCTTTTTACAAGTGTTATTTCCTCTATTTCTTTCACTCACTTAATGTTTACAATTTTTCTTCTCGTAAATATTGCTATAGGCGACAGTGTTTGTAGAATGAAATTGTTTCCATTATGCTAATATTTTATTGTTAATCCTTAAATTTATGACACTGTTTTTATGTTTTAGGAAAAAGGAGCGGGCATTATGCCTATGTTGCAACAGTGGTTCCGAGCATTTAATATTCTAGAGACTAAGTAGCTTTAAATGTATATTTGAAACATTTAGTACAAATTGTTACTTAAAAAGTGCATGGTGTAGTAATCTTTAGTATAAGTTGAAACCACAACATCTACATTGATGACAGCGCGCTACACACTAGCCCTCCGGGAAACCCTATTTCCTATATAATTTATTAGCTCGCAAATCATTTATAATACCTAAACGAAATTTTATACAGGCTGGCGCAAAAGAAATGAAGTTATCTTAATAGCCCATAAATTCACCATTTTATTTTTCTTGATTGCTGTAGAGAAGAGCTAAGAAATTGGAATGAACACAAAAAATGTCAGTAATAATCAGCGCTCTTATGCGATATTTTTGGTGAACACATTATTTCCATAAGCAGAGTTTTAAATTGACCCATGCATTCGCTGGACTAAACAGTTCCTTATTTTATCCTTTCGTTGTACTTCAAAGATTATGTTTATGTACCTAAAATAAAATGTAGTGGGTAGTGACTACTTGTTTTTGTAAAAAAAAATTATTGTTTGTGTGTAATTTTTTAATCTTAACCCGATATCGCCAACGATTACCATGTGGTAATACAAAATATGCTGTTAGATTTACACGAATAAATAAAAAACAACATTGCAAGAGTACAAGGGAAAAATACTATTTAATGCAAAATATTTGTGGCTTTCCAACAAATAAAGTTTTTGTTATTCAGAGTTCATTTAGCGAAGCTATCACATTTCGTCAAATGGATGTAACAAATATAAAATTGGAAAAATTCCGTTTTTTCGATATGGCACATCCGTAAGTATATGCATATCTTAACAGTTTTTCAATATATTCTAATAATAATTACACTAATTGATCGCTAATGAAATAAACTATGAAAAGGGAACTTTTTTTTGTAGAAAAAAAATTATTTTTGTATAACTTTTTTACATTTTACTTAAGGCATTACCATATGGTAATTCGTGGGTCGCCTAGGGTACATGTTTTTATTTGCGTTTCGTATGATTTTCTATGCTATTTTGTAAATTTATTTAATGCATTTATTTACATTTTGTTGGCATTTTATAAATTTTGCGGCTTGCAGAGGTTTATCTTTGCGTCGAAATCGTTTTCAAGAGATTTTGCAGTCTTCAGTTCGAAGCCAATTCCAAGGCATTTTCAAAAAACGGCGCAAAGCCCAATAAAATGCGGAAATTTTAGTGATGAATTAAAAGAAAAAATTATTGAACATTTTTATGCCGAACAAGATCTTTCTATGAAAGTATAATATCTTACTTTGGTAGACATGGATGGAGGCAGTTCATCAAAGGTAAACCGTTACCATTTGGCTATAAGGTTTGGTCTCTTTGTACTCCTTCAGGCTACTTGGGGAACTTCGAAATTTACCAAAGAAATAATCCCCCCTCGAATGTTAAGTATGAAGCAAAGTTTTGAAAATGCGCCGCTCCTTTGATCAGTATGATCGATGATTTTAATAATATATTGAAACCGCTGGCATTTTCATTTTATTTTGATAACCTGTTTACCAGTTATCCTTGAGATAAGTCGTGCGGATATAATGCTACGGGAGCAATCTGTGAAAATCGTATTTCAACAATCTGTCCAATGGTGCATAAAAAAAAACTTCAAGTCACTGGAGAGAGGTTAGTCGGAATCAGTTTCGATTAAAAGCACTGGTATTTGTTTGATGATATGGAAGGATAATTATGTTGTCTGTATGTTATCTAGCAGCTTTGGTGAAAATCTGAAATCAATGGTGCAGCGTTGTTCTGGAGCAAGCGGATCCAAAATAAGTGTAGAGGGTCTTTTGGGATCACGAAATACGGCAAATATATGTGTGGAGTAAACCGATTCGAGCAAAATTTGGCCCAAATACCTGGTTGATAGATACTTGTGTTCAAAATGCGTGGCAGCTTCATAGAAAAGAGCAACAAAAAATGATCAAGTAGAATTTCGACGACAATGGGCAGCATACTATTGTAAACATTAGGGTACAAAAGCCAAATCATTTGGTCCAATAATCTCCCACAGATATAAACAACAGCCAGGTCGAGTTGAGCGCACTCTACGTTATGATCAGACTGGGCACTCTACGTTATGATCAGACTGGGCATTATGTGTAAAAAGCAACGTAGGACTTTGCTTAAAGTGTTTTGCCAATTATCAGACCAAACCATGATTTATTTCAGTTTAACGAATATTGCTTATAACTTTCAAAAAGGTTTTAAAGGCGATATTTATAAAATTGTTTTTAACCTACTCAAAAGCATTTTCTTTTTCATAAAAAACCTGTATCCTAGGCGACCCAGGGCTACCATATGGTAACGCTACTTTCTCGCATTTTCCGGAAAAGTGTAGCAATGTATTGAAAAATGTACATCATTTTAGTGCTCCCGTTCTTTTAAAATTTGTATTTTAAAATTCTGTAAAATGCAATTGGTTGGTCTTCAACTTCTCCTCTCACAATTCTTCGCATGTTTATAAATCGATGGATGCCTTTACCATCTCAGGCAAGTAATATTGTTAAATAACGACAGCACAAGCTAAGCATAGACATAAAAAGACTTACAACTTCAAAAGCTTATTTTAACCAATAAAAATTGTTTATTCATAAAAATTGTTTATTCATAAAAATTTAAATAACAATTTACATTATTTAACAATTTATATATGATTTACACATAATACTATTCTCAGTGTCTGCATAAGCCACAAAAAATAATCAAACTAAAAAGTAATATCTGAAAATAAATTGCATCAGAGTATGGTTTCTGAACGTTTGTGCATAAGATAAGAGGTTTGTAACTGTTTAAAGTTGTGGTTGAAGTCTACTGACGATTTGTAAAGCGCCAATGAAATGCATATAGACAATGCTTAACTATCAGCAAACAAACTTAATTTAAAATAAAATTATGATAATATGTCAAATAATAAATTTCTTATATGTATTTTAAGATAAAATTCATTTATGAATATAATTCTAGAGATTTTTGCTTAAAATTGTTTTGAAACGCTCTTTAAAATACTTATGAATACGACTGTCGGTGTGGATAGCCCGTACAAAATTTTTAAAGAAATTAATATTGCACCAATAGGCTTGTATGGTATGCGCTTTGAGCGAAATTCGACACACTTGTTTATGCCTGTATGCAGGATCAGTGAAAGGTTTTTAGCCCACTGTGCACTGCTAAATTAAAATAATTAGGAGTTTTATATAAACGAATTATTTATAAGAATGTCTTAATGATATTAAACATTTGGAAGAGCTTTTCCAAACTTTTTTTTTATAAATTGATAAACAATGTATTATTTAATTAAAACCTAAATTATTTTGTTATAACAATTCTTAAAGGAAAGATATTTATGAAGAGTATGACAATATTTATAAGGAGTATGAAATGAAAGTTTCAACTAATTTTAATCAGTATTACCAATTCTTTAAAAAAACAGCAGCAATAAAAAAATCAATTAGGCATACATATGATTTTCTGTTAGTACGACATTATAAGTTTGTTATTAAATTAACTTAAACCACTTCCTATGATATCATAACAAATTTCAATAATGTGCCCGACCATAAACTTCATTTTATTTATATGAACATAATTCTATCACCTGAACTTGCTACCGTATCTTACACATACACATTACACTCAATTCTTTTAGGACTTTAATGTATTGCATCTTAAGGTTGCTTATGGTCAGGTGGCTATTGCCTTCAATGTATCCATATACTAAGAAATAATGCAAGGACTAATACAAAATAGCAATAATAACAAATACGTGCATTTATTTCATCGACTAACAATCCTTGTGTGGCTACCCTGTAGGAAACGTAGTTAATTTTAAATTAACTTTAAGCTAACGATTTCGCGACTAGCTCTGACTGATACTTGGATGACTTTCCAATCGAAACAACTAACTATTTTAAAATTGCGTTGTCTTAGGCGGTAGTCAAATAGCCCACTCTGCACTACTTTTCGACTAGCTTGAAGTTCATTTTATTTAACCCTTATCCTGTACTTCAAAAATAAAACGCATATGGCATTAGTGGGTCAATTTTGCCCAATACAAAATATTCATATATTTATTAACTTTGATTATGGTTTTTGCAAATAAATTTATTACAGTCCGAAAATTTTTTGGAATATTTCGTTGTTCTGTACCGGTTTGGATAAAATAATAAGCATCTACTTTTCAAACTTTTACCTTTGAGTTGTTTGCTAAATCACTTTGAACGCTTTTGACGATTGATTTGGCATGACTGCTTGTTAGTAGATTCGTTCTATATGATATATATTTTCTCGTTTATTAGCTTCACAACCGAATCTTCCAAATAAATGCATTTTTTACTTCTTATTACGATTCCAGTCCGGAATAATCTTTACGTACGTATTTCATTATAAACGTGGATAGTATCTAGCTGCTCAAATGGGCAACATCCACGAAATGTACCTAGTGGCTTATCCACTGTCATATATCGAAAATGATTGAACATTTTCGTAAATTTTATTCCTAATGGTTCGAAAAATCCCTGATAGTAGTAAGTTCACCGCGAGCTCGTTTTTCGTTTTATCAAATCGCATCACTCACGATATATTTTGCAATATTCGCAAACACATTGTTGATTTGGATAATAGCCGGCCTTACGGTCATCCCATAAAGACACCAAGGCTTCACCATGATAATGATATACGCCAGACAATAAGAGAAGTCCAAAATATGATTCGCTGGTGATATTGTAAATGCCGAATCATATTCAATAGATCCAACATCAGAAACGATAGCTTGGCCATCTTCACTTGATGAATTATTATGAGTCTCTCCTTCCAAATCAGATTGCTTAAGCAGAGCTCTAATTTCTTCTGGTTTCATTATATTACATATCTTCCCTACCATGTCCATCTGTCGAATATGCCAAATTATTATTTTATATTCGTTACCGTTGTCCACCGATTTATACGATACGCATTGTTATAAAATGTTTCATTTCTCATGGAGGATTGAAAATTCCATAAGAAATACACGCTGAGTTTAAGTTTACTATTGGCAGATTTTTGCGCTTTTCTGAAATGTACATATTTCCTTATTCGATAGTTGGACATGGTAAGGACGATATATTCACTGCAAAGACACAACCCCGAATGCTCAACAAATTAAAAAAAAAATCCATTAAATAGTTGTGAAGATAATGAGTAATAAAAACTGTTTGGGCAATTTTGACCCATGAATACAGGATAAGGGTTAAGTCATCTGGTAGTTAGTATATGTACAAAAAGATGTTGCTTGGGTTTGGACTTTGTATCACACGCTTTATAGTCAACGCGCTGTCCACCCAGCTAAGGTACCATTTAAAATAATAACAGCAAAAATTAATATAAAATTGAAATGAGTTTCAAAATAGCTGAGAGTAAAGTTGTTGGCTTTCACCAAATCGGATTATGTACTCAACTTAAGAATTGATTTTCTAGATTTCACTCTCGATTACATTGCAGTTAGCTTTTAGTTGGTCTAAGAAAAGTTAACTATAAGTTGATTATTTTTGTATTCGACTAGTGATTTTCCGACAGGGTAAAATTAGGTATATGGTTGTATAGGTCCATTAAAAACCCCATACAAACGTATACATACATACATCGTTATTGTTCTTTGTCACATAAGTTCGGATGTTATATACTTCATGTTTATCACTAGGGGGTTCACTCTTCATAGAAAACTGCTCATGCAAACCTTGCAGATCTTGCAAGCATGGAAAATATGCTACAATATGCAATACAAAAGAACAAAACTTATAGAACTGTGCTTTCCTAGAGCGGAACAAATTTGCAATACTAAAAATTTTAGCACACTGGTGTAGCATAAATATATGAAATACCAAGACACTGGGTATTTAGTCAAACAAGCTGAGTGGCTTCGAGTGTTGTGTTTGTTCATATATAAAAAAATTTAAATTGGCATTAAAACGTAATTGCCTTGACATTAGCAAAGAGTGTATCACAGTTCTTCTACATTTTTTTTCTATATTTAATTATCATATGCAATATTTTTGCAAAAATTAGAATAATTTATATAACTTCTCCAGATGTGTTAAAGCTTACTATTGAATTACAGATGCAAATAAAGATAATATATTTCATCTATTTCATTGTTAAGCACCGACCAAAAAAAGGGGGTGCTATATGTTTGTAATGTGCGTCTGTATATCTGAGTGTATGCACGAATCCACATACAGACCAAACGGCTGGACCGATTTTGATTTAGTTTTTTTTTCTGTTTAAAAGGTGACTTGATCGATAGTGTTCTCAGCTATGTTTGAAGAAAATTGGTCCAGCCATATAGAAGATATCACATTATTTCTAGATGTATTCTTTTGAATCTGTGTGTTGTTTTAAGCCGTAGCTCCCAAAAGGTGACTTGATCCAAAATCTTCTAACCTATGTTTGAAGAAAATTGGTCCAGCTGTTTTGAGTTCATCATCTATTTTCTGCGGGGGTTTTTACAATTTTTAATTTAATGTTATTTGTTTTTTCAATGCTGGATAGTGCATGCTGTGATCGATTTAAAATTTGAACTGAAGTCATTTTTGAAGTTAATTCTTTTGAAATGTTAAAAATAAAAAAAATTTGTTATGAAATATTTTTGAGAAAAACGTCGAACAATTTTTAGTCATTCATAAACATAGATAGCAAGCTCTCGCACTGTCAATAAAATAATGACAACTCTCTTTACACATATAGATATTGTGAATTGAACAAAAATGAGAGGACACCATTTTTGTTTATCAACACACTTGAGAGACTATCATTTTTCCACTTGAAAATGCACTAAATCGTAACTTTTTTCCACGCACAAACACTTTTTAGTTTTATTTAATTTTTTTATTGGTTTTGATATAAATTTTATATTTCTTCTTGTAATTTTAAAATATTTTTTGAATTTTGTTGACATTTGTGTGTTGAAATTTATCAAAGTTTTGAACTCTATTTTTATTAAACAGTATTGTATTTTTGTTCCTATTTGGGATAAAAATTTTTGGTACCAAATAGAAAAATTGCAAAAAAATTTTTAGCAAATCAATATTTTTTGAGCGCGAATGTATTAAAAAGCATTCTAATTTCATATTTTCATTAATTAATAAAACAATAATTGCATAAACTTCTAAAAATTCATGTATAAAAATTATAAATAGTTTAGAATACTTTTTGTTACAACCAAGTGCGTTTTTAGTGCTGTGGGTGGGGAAATGTTTATTTTAAACCAATACTAATACAAAATGTTCTACTAATACATCCTTAGACTTAGGTTTTTGACAGCACACTTAGGTTTTTGAAGTTTCTGTTTGGCCTCTATGTACCCTATGTTTTTAGTTTTCATTTTCATTTCAAAGCATTTATTTTGATTCCTTTTCACGCCTACATGAATTGATATAACTTAAAAACTTTTTATGCATGTTATCAAGGATTGTGTTAAAGTTAATAGAATATTTATTTTTTGTAAGTTTTGATTATGTATTACCAGAGATATTGACGAAATAGAGCACAAAGTTGGGCTCAAATGACAAATTTTAAAAGTCAAAGACAAATACCTTTGAAAATATTAAAAATTTCTTATTAAAATGAACAGTATTTTCTTTACCTATATACATAATTTACACTAAGTGAATACATATTAAAATCGGATAATAGTTGCAAAAATCATGAGCCCGATAAAGTTTCTCATGCAGGAAGTATTCAACTTTGATACCCTGTATCTCAACGTGTGTTTCAAAGGGGTGGTCAAAATTTCCAAATTTATCCTTTTTTATGAATTTTACGTACATCGTTTTGTAATCGGATTGCAAGTTTCAAAAATACAGATTTACTACCCTTTTTTCCAATTACAGCCACTCTGTAACGTCGTTTTCAGAAGCCGCTATGCTTTCCATCGTCAGTGCTCATGCGTAATATGCTTTCACCACTTTAGGTGGTAGCTGTTGAATATTATTGCAATTGTTTTTGTAATTATTTGCATGATATTCTCTTATAGTAATTTGACGTTTGTCTTAACAAAAGAATTTATTTTTCTGGCTTACTAAGTTTACATATTGCTAAAGTTTAGCATGAGAAAAATAAACAGGAATATTAACAACAACTTATTTTGTAGAAAGTATTATTAACGTTTGTATGATTTGTCTCAAATATTATGTTCTTCAAAATGATTGAAGTACATCCAACCCTCTGAACTTATTTTTCTTTATCTGATAAAAAAAATATACACACACAAATGTACAGAAAGTGCATACATTGATGAATCGATGAGGTCTGTTCAAAAATAAAACTAGCCTAGTGAGGCTGGCACACTTAACCGCACATACCACCTCTTAATTATTCCAATAACTAGTGGATTTCTTTTTTATTCTATTTAACAAATGGTCTTCTCAGTTTTCAATTGAAGATGTAAAGCTCTATATATTTTATGTTTCCTTGGTAAACAAATTCATTTGAATATTTTTGTTCATCTTTTTTTAGTTTTTTTTTGTGTAGAGTAACTGATAGATATACACGTCAACAACTAAAAAGTATATATCGCTTATTTGCTCAAACAACGTTTTAAGTCGAAAAATTCAATTTTTTCATTTTATAGTAAAGAATCGTCATAGCGATCGTTATCTTAAGTAGAACACTTATACAACTATCTTCAGTACTCACCTCTTGGGAGAAGATAATTGTCTGATATTTCCATTGAATTTTATGTAAATTGAAAACTTTGAGCTCACTTTCTGCAAAACTAGTGCTCAGAGTTATCACGTTGTTTATGCAAATGATCGATGTGTAAATGTTTACATGCACATTGTTTTTTTATTCTGTTTTATTTAGTTTAGCTTGCTTACAATTCGTAGCCACTTATGTAATGCCAATAAGTTGGAAAATGCAAATAAACTTCAATGCAATGCGCAAAATACTATTGAAATAAAAAAATTCAAATAAAAATAACACGATAGAAATGGTCAAAATGAAGCAAAACTTAAATTTTTATTGAAGTTTTGGCTTTCAACTTTTTTGTTCTAGGTATTTGTATAAAAAATTGGGGTCAATTTGAGCCATGTGTTTTGTATTTTTAGTTTGAGTTTAAGTTTGCTTTTTTTTGGGGTTTTGTTCACAACTAGTTTTTGTTTTGCATCTTTCCTTTGGTTTGATGTGTTTTTCCTCTTTTTTCTTCTCATTTAGTGTTGTTTTGTTTCCAATTTTTTTTAATATAATGCACAATGTAACACGACTGTCAAACTTTTTCTGTCATCTGCTTTTTTTATGCATGATGTCGTTTTATTTTATCTTCATTATTTATACATTTGTCGTTAAATCATTGTTGATGCTGCTACTGTTGTTGCTTTTCTCTTTCTATAGTTTTCGTTTTTTTTTGCGGAATCTAAAGGCAGCCAACATGGCGTATACTTTATTTGCATACTTTTAAAATCGTCAATGTTTTTTTCATATTTGCATACATAAACACATACATACATATATGTACATTAGGATGGTCATATATATACATACATATCGTCTCCCGAAATGCAAAAGGTTTAGCCATCACTTGTCACAATTTTACAGGAGAGATAAAAACTTAATAAAATAAAAATAAACCCATGTTGAATAGTTTTAAAAAGTACTCAACAAAATATTACCCTATTTGAAACATATCCAACTATCATCGTCTGCAATTTACATCGGATCATTTTTTTAATTATTATGATTAAAAATTTAATAGAACATTTATATATACATACATATTTCAATTAAACGTTTAATTGTTATCATTAATATTAAGTCAAAACAATTTCAATTAATTTTTCAGTAAAATTTAATTTATATTAGCAGTTTGCTTAGAGGTGCAAATTTAATAACATTTTTAATTGATATGACGAATTTTTTATTGAAATTAATGTTGCTTTTTTTGTGCAAAGAATGCAAAAAATTCAGAAAAAATCGCAAAAATTACTTTGCAAAAATTTGCTAACATCGGAAAGATAGCAAAGTCTGAAATTGATTGAAAATCGATAAAACAGTAAAAAAGAAAATAAAGCGAAAAACACTTCTATCGCGTAAATAGCTAAACTCGCCAAAAATTGCAATTTATATAACATTGCTTAAATTTACGTAAAAGCCAAAATATCTTTTGTCAGAGTTTAAAAATATTTTTACTGGTCCGTTGTGACCATAATTAAATTTTATTTAGCCTTTGGAGTTTACGAAAATTAAAACTAAATGACATAGCTAAAATCATTGTAAGCTCATATATTATTAAGCCTTAAAAATAATATTGTAAGAATTAGTCACAAGCCAGCGCTTTAAAGATAATCTGTAGCTATTCGCATGCAGTTACAAAGGTTTTAGCAGATCGCAACATAAATGTGTCTCTTGTGCCCGATGGTATTCCAGCACTGCACAGAAAAAACCATAATTCATATTCTTTTACTAAATTCAGAAATTTAAATATTTTTTTACGGAAATGGAACCTACCATAAAATTCGTAAAATTAAAAACTAGAATTCGTAAATATTTAATAAGAAAAAAATCATTTTTTTTTCTACTAAAATTTTGTATTGGAATATTTAAAAATCAAACAAACAAATAATATAATTTAAAAACAATTTCAAACACATGTGTGTTAAATCAAAAAGCTGTAGTAATTTTTTCTGCCTGGTGTTGAAGCAGTGCTCTTTGGCGGTAGCACGTTCATTGGCAATGCTCTTCTGCCCTATACTAACTCCCATCATCATGCTAAGATAATCAGTTCAACCCCTGGGGAAGGAAAATAATTTTTTTCATGTTTGGAAGAGCAAGTTTTATGCCTGTAATACGATAGTTGTTCAGTAGCCTAGTGATCAAAAATGCAACAATAACTTTAAACGTCATGATTTAAATGGTTCTCCTAATCTGATATATTGATGGCTATTTGGAGAAATACATTATATCATGATTTTTGCCTTTTCCAATTTTACAGAATTTTAACTAATTTTCGCCAATTTTAAGCTTTTATGTAACCATTTTAGTAGTTAAGCGTAAGGATTCAAGAAAAACACGTTTTTCAAAGATATTTGCTTTACTTTTGTTAAATAGGGTGGGTACCCAGCAAAAACTTGGTAATGCGTTGTCATTACCAAACAATATATTTTTCCCCACAAACTAAATATCTTCTGCACTACTTTTTAGTAGTTAAATCAATTACTTACTAGTAAATTAGTGGCAGAGTAGTACACTCACAATATTACGACAGTAACGAACGGAATGTGTTTTGTTCAAAAATGCCGAAGTGCAAGTAGTGATGGGTAGGTTTATTAACATTTTAACTCACTCGAGATTTTTGCCGGAATATTGTCAAATATTCTTCTTGACTTGTGAAAAATATTATTTATTGTTATGCCCTTATGTACTTATTTAATAAAGTCGCTACTTAAAAAAAAAACGAATGCTAAAATACGTAAAGATGTATGCATTGATGCAATGAGCCATCATTAATCAAAAACATAATTTAAATTTTTGTTAGTGTCTATTGCCTTTTGCATATTAGGTGACGATATGCATGTACATGGGTTTGAATGCTCGCACGCATTTTACTAAATATTCTGATATTCGTAAACTTTTATAATGCAAATGTAATTTTTTTTTTATAATTTCATTTAAAGTATGATAGTTGTTTAATAAATTTTAGAGCAATTTTGATACATTTTCTAACACAAGTTCAGTTATGGTTAACAGTCATTGAATGTGTGAATGATTGTCATTCCTGCTTTGCATATTGTGACCATAGTTTGTGCAATATGATAATCTATAATCAATTTGCCATCAAAAATCCGGCGGTTGTTTATTTTGAAATTTTTTAAGAAGTTTACTAAGATGGTATTTTACCTGTCAAGAACTTGGTTCTTAATCTGATGTCATTACTTTTAACAGCCGAAGTTTTTGGATAAGAACTGGGTGGATCTGACTTTTTTTCTATGTTTTGGATTGGAACAATTCTAATCACTATAATTTCCTAAAATTACCTACTTACCCGTTCAATAATTCCCGTTACGTGATCAACCACAATTAATTTTTTTACTAGGAAGAAAATCCCCTGGAGGATTTACAATCGAAATCCTAAAAACAAATTAGCGAATCATTCCTTTGTAACGCAATTGCGTGTAGACCTGGTGCGCTATATTTTCCTAGTTATATTGTGTGTCGCGTTAAAACACAATAAAATCGCACATCGAGGCGGGTGGTCTCTTTTAGTGTAGTACTTGGCCACTTATAGTAGTCCGTTAGTTTTGCCTTCCGGCTTAGCTCGTCGATACGTGGATTCTATTAGAAAAGTTTTTCTGGTTCGCACGGGCCGTAACTGGCGAATATACAATTGAGTATAGGAGTCTAGAAGAGGTTTCGGACTACAAAATAGTGGAAGATTTTTTGACGTGTTTCAACGGCGAGGAGTTATGCTGTATTAAGTGAGAGATTTTTTGCCTATTTGACATTTTTTTTAATTCTAGGAGATATAAATACTTTATTTTTCTACACTAATAGCTTATAATTTAATTATTATTCAAATTATTATTATTCAAAATTTATCTCGCCTTAAAATCTCTTAAAACGAAAAAAGTTATAGTCATTTACAAATCAAAATTTTCGAAGACATTTTTATTATTAGCAAAATACTGAAAAAGTCTATATCCAGATAACTCTGTTCGGTGTTATATAGTTGAAAAAAAAGCCGTCATTTTTTTCTCCCAAGGTTCACTGGAATTTACTTTCAAATGGGAGAATATGATCCAAGGTGCTTCGCCGCCTTTTTGGAGAATGCACAGTGGCCTAGAGTCAAAATTAATACTCAGTTAAACAAATCAACCATTTCTAAACATAAAACTTAGTCAAAAAAATTTAATTATTTTTGGCTTGAGTTCGATTTTAATTTAATTTTTCAAATAAATTATATTTTTAATTAGAGATAAATGTGAAGCAAGTAGACAAAGAAAATTTTGACTGCGCGGTGGGTTGAACTGACGTTCCGATAGCTCCCGCTAATCTCATCAGAGTTATTTATCGCTTAGACCACTAGACCAAAGTCGGTGGTTTGCAATCAAAAGTTGAATATCATCTACTTTTAATCAATTCATACTGTCAGTCTTAGAGCTGTATTTCATTTGATTGTTATTGATATTTACTTTTTTCTTTTGTCTTGTGTTAAGCTTCTTTTTATTATTTGTCTATTCAATTATGAATTATCATTGATAATTACAAGTACTAGTGTGTGTGAATGTTTGTTTGTTCAGTTTTATTTCAACACATACATCCTTTTGCTAGGTGCCTTTAGAGTTTAACAATTAAGTTATGACTTTAGTCGAACTGTATGGTTTTATATCGAAAGAAATTTAATTATTTTTGGCTTGAGTTCGGTTTTAATTTAATTTTCCAATTAAATTATATTTTTATTTAGAGATAGAACTTAGCTTTAGAAGATAAACTCCCCAAATTGCTCGTCCCAAAATAGTGCACTTCGTTCAGGTAAAATTTTTCAACGCCAGTAATATTTTTATATCTCGTGCGACAATCGCGATAGTTTCTTGGTTAGTAAAGAGTTATAATGCGAAAATATTCTACAAAAATATTTCTTGTAGTATCATACAACTGCTGAACACATTTTATTCCGCAAATGAAACGATTACAAGATTTCCTATGCCGAACTTACTACAACAATTTAATAAAAGGGGGATCTTTAACTCCCATATAATGAAACCCATGTGTAAACTTTCAAATCTTTATTTTGTTGTACAGTATAACCACCTTTTCTCCTTTATCTAAGAATTCAAATTTTTATAAAATAATTAATATAATATACACATAGTGTTATTTCTTCCTTTTAAAATTTGTATTCATAATATTGCAATATATATGAGACAATAAACACTAATTGATTGAAGTAATTTTTTTTATTTAGAAGTCATATCCATATTCATAAAATAAATTTAAAACAATATTTACTAATTGATTAAATAAAGAAATTTAATTGTTACAATTAAAGTACTGGAAGCTATTTTTACAAAGACATCAAATGTAAAACTTATTTGAGGAATCACTTTTACAATGTCATACGTCAGGAAATGAAATATGTTCAAGAGATAGAAAAGAAACTAATATTATTCAGTAGTGACACAAAATATGTGAAATTGATTTTATAAATATTCTGACTTAAAAACAGTACGAATTTATACTTTATAAAGGACTAAAAATTTTAGAGTTTTGTGACTTGTATAAAATTTTTGACAATGACTTTTCCAATCGTCCTTGGATTAACATCAACTCGTTATTAGTATATAATTAAAAAGTAACATATTGATTTTAATATCTTAATGATAAATGTTAAATGATTGCTAGCATTATCATGCGTTTTTTATTTGTTAATATTTCTTTTGTTTTAGTGTTATTTTCATATTCACTGCGTGCAATAAATTTGAAAAGTAAATCTCATACAGTTATGAGTTTTTCGAAATAAATTCTGAATACGTCGTGACATTGGCACTGATATTAATACGAAAGATGTATTAATTTTCTAGCATATGTATGCAGTGGATCATTCTGCATACATTAATTTCAAAAAGTGAACTTAAAAGAAAATTGTAGAAGTGTACTTTTTTTAAATAACTGATTCCTTTTTTTATTCTACTTTTTCTAATTTAGAAAGCATACACATAAATAAGCATATAATATCTTTTAACACTCAACATTGCGTAAAGCCTTAATTGCACTTAATTATTTATATTGTGTTTAAGAAGGGAAATATATACACTTACGTTTCAGTATAGTTGCCCTTGTTAAGCATCTATACAAGAACATTTGATATGTTTGTACTTATTTTATATGTATGTTTGGTCAACCAAATGACAAGTAATAACAGCATTTTGGGAAATGTTTATTATTCTGTTAATACAACAAAATGATACCAATCAAAGGCATAACACCATGGTATCAACACATCTACAAATACACGTGCACATGGCAAAACAATACATAAGTATATTTGTATATAGCTGATTCTCATTCTAAACGTAAATTTTGTGTTTTTTTTACTTACCAATGTAACTAAATGAAATATGAGAAGGTATGATTTTTATTATAGTGTTCGCCTTCTTCAATGGATCCTAAAATAAAATTATATTTTTTTGATTTTTAAAAATTTTTTTTTATATTGAGCGTTACACTTGATTTCGCGGTTCTTCTGGGAATGATTTTTGCGAAAAAATTCACCAAAAAATTAGTAATGGGTTTGAAAGCAGTAGAAATATGAGAAAGTGGGATTTACATTATAGTTTTCGCCTCATTTAATAGATTCTGAAATTATATATATTATATGTATCGATTTTTAGCATTTTTGCGTTTTGAGAGTTGATTGTTCTGGGGATGATTTTTGCGAAACAAATACACCACAAAAAATGAGCATCGGCTTTGAAAGCACTATACTACTCTCTAAAAAACTATAATACTCGCAGGACGAAATTAAAAGTTATGACAAATTTTTTCGTCCGACAATGTTAAAAATTTTAAATAATTATTCATACCAAAATACGAGCTACCTAATACAGCCTTCGAAAATATAACAACCCACAGTGCAGTAGATGCAAAGTTTCTTAAAAGGAAATCAAAAATTTCTTAACGGATAATGTTCACTATATCGTTTTCAACTTTCCGCAGCTGTTAGCTTTTTTTTACGACCTAAAATTTAAAGAAAAATTTGATTTAAGAAATTTGTTAACGTAACGCTCAATACATCTTCTTACGAAATTGAAATTTGTTTCAGAACACATACTTTATATTGAATTTAAAACAATTCAGATGTATAATCTTCGATGAGTTTTAACACAAACTTTCTATATATGCACTAAAATATTTCAATTGAATTAAAAATATCGATGACATTCAATACATTTTTTTTGTATACAAACGATGAGTGATTGGTAAAATGTTTTGCAATATAATGCTAAAGTTCACAAACCTTTTAAATATTTAAAACTACAAACCTACTCTATTATTTTAGTGTATGTTCTTAATGCAATTTTAATAATTAAACTTTTTAATGAAGCATACTTAAAACTCGAAACGCGCAACACACATGACTGCGGACACCAGAAATTTAAAAAAATATTATTTCAAATATTCTAAAACCTTTATAAATTTAATCTTGTTTTTGGAAAAAATCATAGTTTCTTACCCCCATATTCATAAATGATTAGTAAAGTTAATGTGTGCATTAAAATCGGGTTTCCCATACAAAACTCGTACAGTAAACCAACTTTAATAAATTTTTATGAATATGGGAATTAATGTGGAAAACCAACAGTATTCATTATGGACACGTCAGTTTGTATGAAGAAGGGAAAAATAGTATTTATATTTTTCGTTGGACAGTGTTACACAATAAAATTCTTATGTGCACTTATATATAATTCATGCTAAAGCAGTTTTAATTTTAAAATTTAGGCGTTTATTTTATAAAATATTTTACTATACTTTCAACGGAGACGAAAAAAGCATTTGTAATGAGAATCAGCCATATCGATTTAAGCTTGCAACATTATCTTGCATTCACAGTGGGTTAGAAAATTTTTATTTTGCGAATAGTTCGATAGCTTATAAGCCATACCTGAATAAAGTTTCGCACAGTCAGTGCATTTCAAAACTCACTTGTACGGATTTTTGGCGGAATGATTGGACCGTGGAGATACACTTTCTGCTCAATAGGAAATTGCATATAACATTTTTGGAAATAAATATGCCACTTTTGGCTGAAAACGAGTTTTTGGCAAACTAACAATCAATTTCGATGCAGTGACTTTATAATTCCCAATTTTGGCTATGAAGGCGTTTGCTTATAGATACATTTAAGACCACATCAAATCTATTTGCATGATTTTTTCTTTACATTTTTACTATCTACCAAATTATATCCTTATAAAATGTCACTGTGCAACATTTCATAATTAAATATATGTTTGTAACAAAACGCACTTGCATTTAAATACATTTGTATCATTTATTTGGAAACTCTAGTGCATTAAAGTGTATGAATGTTGTGTCAACAAAAACAATCAAGATAACTTATTTGTATATAAATATGTAACAAATAGTCACATACTGATTACGTAGATTTATTTCTACATTCAACAACTCACAAAATCATTTCGATTTTCTAATGATGTTAATCATTCTTATATAACAATGCTTTATTTTGAAAAAATTTGCGTTCAAAGTCTTTATTTCATCCAGACGAGAGTGGAAGGAGGGAAACATAGAAAAAGACTTCAACTTCAGGATGTATACTGATGGATCAAGAATGATCTGCGGTATGGGCTCTCGAAGGACCTTGGAATAAAACTCTCCTTAAGACTTCCTTATGAAGCTAGTGTATTTAAGGCTAAAAGACAGGGGTGTCCAAGGAAGAGTCGGCATCTTCGTCGACAGCCAGGCGGCACTTCCGTCTCTAAGGTCACACACTAATTTTTCTACTTTAGTCAGCCAGTGCAAAGACGTGTTATCCAGATTAGGTCGTCAGACGCACATAGCAACTTCGCTGGCAACGAACAGGTGGATGAACTGGCTAGAGCTGCATCTGCCATAGACGTCTCCACTGCTGAATCGGTAGTCATGCCGTTTGACACTATTAGAAAATGCATTTTCAAATATTACCAGCAGAAAGCTGAAGATAGGTGTCACAAGTTGAGCACGTAGCTAGGTACCTAGGAAAATGTGGCCTTGTTACAACGATAAGCGCATAACGCAACTAATTAACAGAAACCATAGGGACATCTCGATGTAATCGTCAGACATGCTAGCAGGATAGGCATTGCCTACAATGCGTTCTGCCGTAGTTGCCGGGATCAAAGCAAAGAATAAACAGTCTTCCACTTTCTTTGCGAATACCCGGCCTTGCACCTCTGGAGACACAAATTCTTGAGCAATATCATATTAAACGATCTTTTGGAGCTATCGGGGATAGGTCTGGGTGACCTGATTAGTAATCTCAATGCGACGGGTTGGATCTATTATGTAATACTGAATCCGAGGCCAGGTTTCGGAACTACATAGGTTGACACTGACGAGTGGAGTGGTCTGTCAAAACGGAACCCTATCGATTCCACTCGAATGCTTGTGCGTAACAGGCAGCCACGTAAACCAACCAACCATTCAATAAAAAATCTGCTTTAGGAAAAACATTATTACACTTTTTGCTAACATTGACAAAAATCCGCAATATGTTGCAAAAATGGCTAAATATTTCGCGAAAATTTTAAATTAGAAACAAATATGCATGGAGCAGAAATGCCTCTGATGTTAGGTAGATCCATTAATTTTCTTAAGGGAGGTGCCTTCAAACACATTTAATGTTAAAATTTATTTAGTTTAAAGCGCCCACACACTTGCAATATAATTGTGCAATTTTTCATATTGCACAATAATATCGCCAATGTGAATCAACAGGATTTTGAGTTTTAATGCACAATAAAGTAAGTTGTGTAATGTGTTAGCAACATTGTTCATTGCTATGTTTACTTTTTCGCCGTCAGGAAAACTGTGCATTATTTTGTTTGTAAGTATTTTGCAATTTATTGCATAGTCAAAACGACAATAATTTGTACAATAATGTATGCAATAATATTATATAATGTGTGGGAAGCATAAGCAAAATTGCAATAAATATGTTATAGATAAAATAAAAGGTCTAAAAAAATGTCATCATTCAGTTCCAGTCAAATCAGTATGTAAAGCCCATCCATTATACAAAATTATTGCATATGCCATTGTACATATTATTTTCGTTTTGACCTATACTATGTAATAAATGGCAGAATATTGTCAAAGAAAATGTTGCCCAAGTTTCCTGACAGTGGAAAAGTAAACATAACACTAAACTATGTTGCCATCACATTACACAATTTTCATTATTGTACAATAAAAATCAGAATTCTTTTGATTTTTGCCAATATATTGTGCCACCTTCGAATATGGCCTACACATTGGATATATTATTGTACAATACGAAATAATTGCACAATTATATTGCAAGTGCGTGGGCTGCTTAAAGCGAATGCCACACAGGTTAATATTCAGCTTCAATATATGTGTTTGTGTGCGTTTGTTTACAAAAAATATGTACACATATACGGACGGGAAATATTGAAGAATATCAAAATGTTTTTGATTTTCATAATAAACGCACACAAGCACATATATTTAAGCTACAATATTGATCCGTCTAGCACCCGCATAAGAGCGAATCATTAGAGTCGTGCATGGCGTACTAGAAATGTATAATCATCAATTCTAAATATATATTACTCATACGTAGTATTGTATATCGGACATTTTCCTCAATTAATTTTACTTTTACTCTTCTAGAAAGCTTCCTATAAAAATAATTAATATTTTTTGTCTTATTATTCTTCAAAGGTCTTCTTCTTTCGAGTTTCTGAAATATTATTCATATGCAAATATATGTATTTAAGCATGCAAAGTTTCTATTGATTAAAAATATCGAAGTTTGCAAAAAAAATTACTCAAAAGGGAAACATTTTCTATAAATACAAAATATTATATTCATGCATAGCTTGAAATTTTTATTATTTCTTTTATGTTACTGTTGATTGGTTTACAAAATACAGTTTGAGATACAAGTTGTAGTGATAGAAAGTTGAAAAGTTTCCTGTGATACCTTAAATATCAAACTAAAATATATTAAATAAAATGTTTTAAGTTTCATTTAATTTATTGAATATGCAAAACTTTCTTTATTGTTACAATGAAGCAATTTATTTTGTTTATAAAGTAATTAAAGATGTCGAATTAGTTTTTTGGACAAATTACTATTTAAAAACTATAAAAATCTAACATAATAAATATTTATTTATGTAATCAAATAAGAAAATAGTAATCTTAAACCTAAGAAAATAGTTTAGTTTGAATTAAAATTTTTATATATATATATTGAGAATCATTGTTTTATGTATGCAAAGGTAAAAGAAAAAAAAACTAACTAGAGATGGGCAAGGTAATGCCCATTTTTTATACCTCTGCCTGTCCTCATCATCCACGTCTATCCTAAGGACCTACATGTATAGAAGAATAACATTAAGGAATACAGGAATGATTTAAAAAGGACCTAAAAACAAGTCATCATTAACTTTTCAGACAACTCAATTCTTTTTTAATAAAAAAATATAAATTCTACAAATATCTTCATTTAATTCACTAAACCAGACTAAAAAGGCAGTAACCGCAAAAAAAATTTTAAATTTGTCAAAATAACCTGGATATTTCAAAGTATTCCAGAACACATGCTAAGTTTCTGTCAATTTTTTTTTTCAATTTTAATAGCGAAGAAGATGGCAACGAATGAAAAAATTTTCAAAAAATACTAGATGCTACCATTCAGTTGTAGGAAAATAAGGAATTATAAAAACTAAACAATTGTACATGCAAAAATAAATAACAGAAAAAAACCGCAAAAATGTCTTTTGAAGTAGCTAGAAAAAAAAACATGTTTCAAAAAGGAGAAAGAATAATACAAATAAAAATTGAAACAAAATGTCACAAATTGACATGATGAAATCCCTTAGCTAAACTATGACATGGATTTCTCTTTTGAGTGGTGAGGGTTAATCAACGATAGGAAGGGGCAAAATGCTATACACAATTTTTTTAAAGGAGAATTACAGACGAAATATTGTTGGCAATCATCCAAGACTTTAGGGAAAATACATTGTAATATACAAATATTTTCAATATTGTTTATTGCATGTTAATTTAAAATTTTACTTTATTTTTATCATCTTTATTTCTAACCAACCGCTTATACATAAATATTTGAATAACTTTTGTCTGTAACCACACAAAAAAATTTCTAAAATGAACATAATTTTCTTACCATAGTTTATAGCATAAATTGTAAAATATATATATAACTAATAGGGTGTTATTTTACAATGATTTTATTTATTTATCGTTAATTTCATAGAACTCTGCTATACAAAATCTAAACAATACCTATGGCTCGTATTCATTCAAAAAGTTTTTCTATGTGACTCAATCCCTAAATATATTTGTGTCGCTCATAGACTAGCTGGTATAAAAAGGCACAACATTTAACAAACACCATCATCGCAATATTTCGGCAGTAGCTTACGATATGAGCTTCACAATACTATATCAGATCGATGCCAAGACTTTTGAATATTCGAGTTTTTAGTCAATGCACGGAAACTATAAAAATTCATTCAAGTGAATTTATTACAAATTGGAAATAGTTATTGTCTTTTGCAACAAGCAAACATACTACTAAGAAGTATTAACAGACAATCGAATACAACCAATAAAGGCAGACATTTATGCAATATATACAGTGAGTCTCTAAAGTATGTTACAAACAGAAATATTGAACTTTTTAGAAAAAAAAGAAACCAGTAATAAACAAACATTGTCAGACCTTCATAGCCTGACTTTTTTTTGAGCTAAAAAAATTTATGATATAAAACTTGCAAATCTAAGGAACTTTTGTTCTACAACTATGTTTATAACTCGTATTAAACTGAACTTTACCTGGTTAGATCCTGCCCCGGTGCTCAAAATTCAAAGAAGTATATTTTTGGCCACTAAAATTGTTTTTTTTCAATACCTTTTAACTTAATTTTTTGATTGGTTAATGGCGAAACCATCAGGCTAATAAGGGTTAAGTGTAGTTAAAAAAAAGTACGATGAATATGTTAAAATAGAGGCTAATAAGATGCTCAATACAATATAATTACTGTCATACATTTCACAAGTAAATCACAATTTTTACAATAATTTGGAAATGTAGAAATTATTTAAATATTCTTATCATTAGCATTTGCTTTTTTTGTAAAATTTGTAATATATTTATATTAATAAATTTGATAAGTATTTGAAAATAAAATAATAAAAAACTTTTTTACTGCAATAACATTGTAAGCCACAGCAAAGTATTAGAAATGTTGTTGTTGAAATTAAAAAAATTATTAAAATAAATTTAGGCAGTAACAAAGTAAGCCAAATTTTTTTATTTAAAATGATACTTCCAATGGGTTTTACGCATTCATCGATGGGCATGTCATCATAAAATGCTTCTTTACGGCGTTTAAAGTAAATATATATTAAAAACACTTTTTTAATTTTTTAGATTTATTTTAAAGTTAAAGCCGATTTATTCAATAATTTGCTTTTATGGCTTAGAGAGTTATTGCACTAAGCATCTCAATTATTTGTTCTTCTTAGCCGATATATAAAGACTTCAACTATTTATAAGAACTTCGTTACCATATTCTATAAGAAAGATTTCATAATATTTTTGATATTTTTATGGTCAAAAAACTATTTTGCTTTTAAATAATATCACATATTTTTAATCGTATAACAATGGATATGTTAAAACCAATACTTTATGATATACTTGTTGTTATTAGACACTGCTGCTATTTGTCGTGCGTTAAGGGGTTTGTTTGACTTTCTGGAAATCAAGCATCGCCTATGAGACCCGAAAGTATTATACACATTTGCTTTTATAGCTAAATAATACAGACTTTCAGTAGACAAATCATATAATTTTGTATTGCTTACCTAAGGATAACACAGATCCACAATTTTTTTGTGCAGTATTAGGCTTCATAGTTAATTTGGAAACACATGGCAATGAGGTTCAATGTCTATAAAATAGTTTATTTTTAATTGACTTTGATTATCGATTTCCATATAACAATAAAATTGTTTAATTTTTATGTATCACTTTTGTATGGAAATCCAATTTTTGACAATTGAGCTCCCTCACTTAACTGTGAGTAAAAGCATATTTTCGATGTATGTAGGTGTATAATTTCAGAACCAATTTTAAACTTTTCCCATTATTTTAAAGATTTTTTTTTGGCAAAAAATATCCCAATATCTCCAAAGCTATAAATCTACTGAAAATTTGATAATAGTACAGTTTGAAGATAATTTTATTCGCAATATTCTTATATTTAGTTTAGCTGCCTGTTTTTGTAAATGCAATAAAAGTTTTCGTTATGGACTTTGAATAGGAAAAAGAAAAACAAATGACAGTTTTTTTTATGGTTGATTCAATATAAATTTCCTAACGAAAATTATTATTCTGGACCTTATTATGAGTTGCATCGATGTTCGATCTTCGCTGGCTGTCGAACATGGAGCATCAAATGTCAAATTCCTATTATGAGCTGGCAGCACTATCGAAAATTTTACTTTCGACAGTGTAGTGTATGTGAGAAATTTTTGAAAATTTAAGTACTTTGCAACCGTTTTTTGCCTTTGGGTGATGAAAAAGTATTTTAAAATTATTTTTGTAAATTTTGTGCAGTTATAATGTCGTGAGTGCCAAACAACAACTAGAAATTCTAGTTGCAATGATGGAAGAAAATTTACAATTTGCACAAATTGATTTGATCTCATAAATCTTTTATTTATGAAATCATATTATTTATTAGGTAATAGAAGAAACTCTTATAACTTTTAAGTTTATTTTTCTTTTATTTATATGTAACTCATTTTGCATACAAATTGGCGCATATTCAGAAATCATAACCAAAGTCGGAACTAAATTATAGATCTTACTGACAATTCATAGCTAGCGCAACAACTGCTATTTTTTGGTAAAAGAAAAAAAACTGTAAACTGTAATTGAAAACTTTCGAATGACATCAATTTCATTTCTATCCGATGACGCGTTCTAAAGTTATTCAATCTTAAATATGACGAACTTTTCTCAAAAATGGCCGAGATGCCAAAGTCTATAGGCCTAGAAAATAGAAACCATGAAATGTATCGAAATAATTTTTCGTCATAAGCGCGCACAACGGAGTAGAATATATGTGTCGCTTTTCATTTTAATCGGAGAGGTGAAAAATCCAAACCTTTGTGTTCATGTCGAAAATATTCATTTTTACAATATACTTTAGTACAAATAGGTATGAGGAACATTAGATTTGCAAAGCCTCAGTATGAGCTATAAGTCCATTAATTTTACACGTTTAAAAGTAAAAGGTAAACACATCACATATCAAAATTCAGATTTTAACAATTTAAAAATTTGTTAAAGACTTTTTGCAAAACAAGAAAAAACTAGTGCAGTTTTGTCCATATTTCTTAGACTCACTGTATGTACGTTAATATGTTTGTAGACATTTGCCTATAAAAATATTTCATGCAATTTGAAAGAATCAAACATACAAAACTTTATGTATAGTTTTTACTATTTTCAATAAACGTTGACTGAACTGGAACGAAAATTATTTTTAATGCGGATGTAAAAAAAGTCACAAAAAATCGATCTGCATTTATGAGCGTAATGTGTTCCTCTGCTGCATAAAGTAAAGTAAAAGCACTAAAATTCTTGGTATCATCTCTAGAAATATTCGGTGAGTTTAAAATTTAATTTTTTTAAACCATTTTTAAATCGATTGAAAAACATTTATTGGTGTTTCAATCCGATGAAATATCAAATTTTGTAAAATATATGATAATTTTTGGCCAGAGAAAAAGTCGACTAAAATTAATCAATTTATGCCACTTTTACAAAATATGGCGATTCAATACATGGCTTAGGCGATATTTAATTTCAAATCTTTCTATTAGAGGTAGTTGGAGTTTCCTTAGAAAATAAAGAAATTGAAACTATTAAAATTATTTTCAATTGGTATATCAATTTGTATATACATATTTGTTTTTAAACTAAAGTACTTTTTTTTAAGGGTAAGGTTGAAACATCAAAAACTTTTTAAGAGCGTCAACCTAATGTTCCTATTACCATATGCATATTTATTCATTCATACAGATTTTCTTCCAAACAAATTTGAGCTATGTATTCAGAATTTATGTAAATAGAAAGGCATATATGTATGTATGTATGTATGTATGTATGTATGTGTGTATGTATGTATGTATGTATGTATGTATGAAGTTATGTATGTGTATACATAAATGAATATTTTTATATAATAAATTTAAAAACACATTTAATTTTACAAATTGTTATAGAATAAAGTAAAATTCATTTTTAAATGCCAAATAAATGGTAGTAATTTAATTTCTGTTGCAAAAACTATTTGTACAATTATAATTACTATTTCCTATTAATTTTGTATTCAATAGTTATTGTGAAAAATATTAATTGAAAATTTTAAGTAAAGCGCAAAAAAATCGTATGCAAATTGCTAACAAATCCCAGTGTATTTGTTTAATTTTCATTTGTATAGACCTGCTTCAATACTCTTAAAGCATGAGAAGACTTTTTCGTTAAACAAAACTGAATAAAAGTAATATATTAAAACTGTTTCATAGTCCACTTTGTATTTAAAATAGTGCTTTAGTTTAAAATTCCCTCATAAATTAAAAAAAAATTTCATGTATTATTCTGCCCAAGATAAATTCGCACGGCTTATAATAAATAGGCAACTTACTTAATTTGGAATGATTTTCCGTTATCACACGTTAAATTGAGATTTTGCAAAAGCTATAAGGTTTCTAAAGTTTTCCATGTGCAGTGTGCTTAATTTATCCCTACTGCTGCGTCATCTTTGCAAGCAATATTGTGTAAGTACATCCCTCTGGCTATTAATATGTCAAGTTTTAAATAAATGTGATTGGTAGTTTAGAAATTATGTATTATTATTATTTACCATTTATATTATGAGCAGCTCGACAATGCACATAGTGGCAGACATATGGGGAGATCACGCGATAAATCGTAGATCAAATTTTTTTCTAAATGTCTTTCTGTAATCCAAGGTAAGAGAGCAAAGTCAAGTAAAAAATTTCATTTTCAAATTGTTAAAAACAATTTCTTTAAATATAAAAGATTGACATAAAAAAAATTACGTTTCTCATTTTGATATGATTTTTAGAGAATAGATCTGTATAAAAATATTTTTTAAAATTACAGTCCATTCATGTCCAGATTCAAGTTTATATGAAATGTATAATTGTAGACTATATTCTCTACATTTTAATAGTTCAAAAGCGTAAAAGTTATAGAGATCCCCCATATTCCCCATATCTATTATATACACAATAAAGAACAGAATATCTCTATTTGTTTTTCTTTTTGCGACTTCTTGCGATATTGCATTTTATTTAAGTTTTCTACTTAAGCTTTTTTCATTTCGGTCTTACCAGCGTGGAATATCATCGATATTTTCAACGCTCGGATTTTTTAATGTTTATTGTTTGAATGTTTTAAGAAACTAGGGCAAAGTCAACATTCAAAAATCCCAGCATTGAAAATATCGATGATATTCAACGCTGGTAAGACCGAAATGGAAAAAGTTTAAAATGGTTGCACATGATAAGAAAAGACAGTTAGTGAAGTTCCGAACATTTAGAAAAAGTGAATTAATAGGTGTGACTCGCCGCGAGGTGGCGACAGTCTGTTAATTGAGCTTACTAAAAGTAGTAGGACTATCGCTATGATGTTGTTGCTACCGTCATTGGTAGTGTAGGTAAAGGGCTCTGATGAGTAGACTGTGGTAGTCTCGAAACAGCTGTCAGTTCTACCTTCCGTACATCCAAATTTTTCTTTGAATGTTCAATATTTACTTGCTTTAGAATTTCTTTCTTAAATAAAAAATAATTTGATCAAAAGATTAAATTGAAAATGAACTTAAGCCAAACTAATTAAATAACTTTGGATGAAATATTTTTTATATATATTTTTAATTTAGAGTTTTTTTAATAAACTTCTTCGAAAGGCTATAATAACTTTATATTTGATATCTATAGAAAATTACCTTTCTATTGGTACCAATCTTTCCTATTCAAATATGGCAGTGAATTTATAGCGCGGTTTGATATACTTTTACCCCTTGCAATGCACTGTGATTTTGGAGTTTTGTTTAAAAAATTTTGTAACTTTCACATATCCGGACCGATTTTTATAATTTTGAGCTTTTCGGCATAAGATACACTTGTTAAAAAATAAAGTACTTATTACAGTTTCACAAAGTGTTGCAAAAAAAACGCTAAACTTAAAAACATCGGAAAAATTTATTAAGCCAATAAAATTTATTTTGCTAATATTTCTACAAAATAAAATTTATATACATTCGGAACGTTTAAATCCTGCTATAGTCAACAACGTATACAAATTTTAAGTCGGTGCAGAAATAACGCAGTGAAAATATTTTGGAACGCGTCCATCCATCATCCTCTACAATCCACACTAAAGCTTTTTTTCTACACACAACGCACTTTTTTTTATAAAAAATATAAAAACCAGTACCGATATCGTCAGGTTTGTAAGCACTAATTTAACTCTATAATAGCAAGAGCATGATTTTTAGGGTTCCGTACACCAAAAGTGTAAGGGAACCCTAAAGTTTTCGCTCCGGTGTCCGTCTGTCTATCTGTCTGTCTGTCCGTCCGTATGTCTGTCTATCACAGCCTGTTTTCTCGGGAACCGTAAGAGCTGAAATTTTCACAGAATATGTAGAGCTTTGGCCACTACAATAAAAAATATATCACATCTAAAAAGGGTGTTCTAAAGCGAGCAACGACAAATTTTGAAATACTAATGTAATATACAGACACTTCTATTTAGACACTTTAAGCTTTCAAAGTTAATTGTAGAGTAGACTACACCAATTGACACCGATATTTAAAACAATAAAAATTAAATGGTATACCATCAGTTTTTGTAATTTTGACTATGTAATTTGGACAATTTGCTGTATATTAAAAAACGTAACAGACAAACTCTTGAAATTAAAAAAAAAACGCTAAAACAAAAAAAACGTTTAAGGAGAAAAAGCCAAAATAAAAAATCGCTAAAACAAAAATATCACCAAAACTAAAAAGATCGTCAAAAAACTAAAAAAACGAAACTGAAAAAATCGTCAAAACGAAAAACAAGCACTGAAACCTCAAAAAAATCGTTAAATTTAAAAATATCACCAGAAAAAGAAAAAAATAACTAAAAATTGAAAAAATCACAACACGAAAAAAGCGCGAAAACAAAAAAAAAAACGCCAAGCAAAAAAACTCTAAGACCCGCCAAAAATATCGCCAAAAGGAAAAAATTTAAAACAAAAAAAAATCGCTAAAATTTAAAAATTACCAAAAACGGAAGAAAATCCCCAAAACCAAAATAAGCGCCAAAATTTAAAAAGCGCTAAAGCTTAAATAAATCGCTTAAACTAAAAATAAGTGAAAAAAAGATTAACCAAAAAAAAAGCCAAAACCAAAAAATCCTTAGAACTGATAAAAATAGGCAAAACAAAATTTAAAAAAAAAAACGAAAAATCGCAAAAAAAAGAAACAATCACTAAAATGAAAAAAGCGCCTAAATAAAAAAATCAAAAAAAAAACGGGAAAAAGTTAAAAAATATAAAAATTAAATTAAACAAAAGAGCAAAACGAAAAAAATTGCCAAAATGAAAAAAAAGGCAAAAATTAACATGGATATATATGTATTCGTACGGAGCCCTTCGTGTGTGAGCCAAAGTCGCACTTTACTGAATTTATCTTTAATAAATATTTTTACTGGGTAGCAACTCTAAAATGAAAAAGTGAAAATTCATTCTCAAGGAATACAATTGTGAACTAAAATATAAGTCGACTAAAGCAAATGTAGTAGCAGCAAGCACTTTGAGATTAGCTGCGAGAATTAGAATGAATTTTTAATAAACAATAAATAATTGGTACTATTGAAATAATGAAAAAGTCATTCCTAAGAAATGAGTCCACTTTTTTCACTGTGTATATTTTACATATTTTAAAATTAATGTTATTTCAACTTTTTTTAACAGATTTTAGCAAAAAATAAAAATTTAAACTACAGCTATCATTAGTATAAACTGTACAACTTTAATTTTGCAATTTTTTTTTATAATATGAATAGCATTAGCAATAAAAACACGAATACCAACAATATTAGCAACTAAAAACGAAAAAAATGGCATTTGCTCACAGAAAACCACAACATAACAAACATTGTTTTTAAAAATACTATATTGAATGGTATATGCAGATAGGACATATACGCAGAAAGACACAAACACAACATACACACCAATTGGAGAGAAAAAAAACTAAAAAAGATAAACATGACAGGACATTGTAAATATGTATTTGCATTATATTTGGTATCCATTTGTGCGTACATGTATCTATGCAATTGCTAGCCTGAATGCATTTGAAAATGTATGTATGTTGAAAGCCACGAACAATAAACAATGTTTACAAAACTAACGAATACATGTACAATGGCTGATATATTTTTGTTTCGGTATTCAGTTTTCTTTCTTTGTGTTTTGCGTGTTTTTTTTTGTGTTTTTGTTTTAAAGCTGATTTTGTTGTTTAGAAACAAAAATAAAACACCAAAACCAACTACAAAAACAGAAACCGTTGAAACAATGCAATAAAGTTATTCCAAAAATAAAGAGCACATAAAAGAACTGGACAGCTAATAACAACGCCTGCCAAACTGCGGTCACTGAACTTTTTTAAGTTTGCCATTTTCAAAAGATTAATCGATTTTATTTAGTGAAGCAAAAAGAAATATGTACATGATAGTAAAAGAAAAACCAAAATGTTAAATTAAGTTCGAAAGATAATCAAAACCACATTTAGATGATTAAACAAAAAGTAAATCAACTTTTGATTAGAGTAAAGAAAACATATTCGAAAATTTTGCTTATAACACTATGCAACAAATAAAGGTTTTTGGAAAAACACACAGACTGGACAGTACAGGTTCGATTTTACTACTAAAGGGTAGTAAAATCCTGTACTCCGTTTTGGGAATTTGGTGATACATTTTTTATAGGCCAATATCAATTCAATCTGGACGTGTTTAGGCACATATAGATTTTTGGAGTCTTTGAAGGCCCGTAAAATAATTGGTCACCAAAAACCTCAAACTGGGTATATCGTTTTACTACCGTTTGGTAGTGGAATAAAACCGATACTGTCAAGTCCTCGTGTTGCTTGCACTCTGCACTGTGTTCAGGTACCATGAAAATAGTTATTTTAAAAGAAAGAAATGGTTTTGATATTTATGAAAAGTTATAAAATTTAGAAACGCTGAAATACGTTTTTTCTATCGCCTCCACCAGGATCACACGTTAGAAGCTTTATACTTTGAAAATTTTTGATTGTGTTGTGCAGTGTAATTTAAGAATAAAAAGGTTAAAAATATTTTAAAAAATTCTTGCAAAAAAAACCGACGACAAAATAGGCGAGGCACTGCCCATAATTTTTATCATAATGCTGTACTTTCACGAGAACTAATTGTGTGCGAAGTTTCATAAGAATCGGTTAAGTAGAAGTGGTATAAGTTAATATTTACTTTTCATGGGCCCACTTTTTTAACCATAATGTTGAATTGTAACAATAACTAAATGCATATGCAAAGTTTCACAAGAATCAGTTTAGTAGAAGTTGTTGAAAAAAGATATTTACTTTGTATGGGCGTGGCACGGCCCACTTTTTTAATCATCATGTATTATTCAAAGAGAAGCTTAATGCGCGTGCAAAGTTTAATAGGAATCGGTTGACTAGAAGTAGATGAACACGCATGTATATTCACTTTGTATGGGTGTGACCCCGCCAACTTTTCAACAGGACCGATCTGGAAGCACAACCGTTTATATAAAGAAAAAAACCGAAATTGGGTCATAAATGGTAGAGTTTTGAGGGAACAATTATAGAAAAAAACACATGATAAATTGATAACCCTTCTCATTTTTTTTGAAGTCGGTTAAAAATATAAATTTAAAAATTTTTTTAATGTATTAAATACGATACAAGTCAACAAGAGAATAACAAATGCATACAATCTTGCTTACATTTAAGTAAAATAATGCTACTACATTGTGCCACAAGAAAATTTGTTTACCTTATTGTTAGGTAAAAAAAATAATTTAAAATCTCACCATGCCTAAAGAATCCTTCCATGTTCATTATGTATCCATTTACTTTTAAGGTGTTTTTGTACATTCAAACCTTTGATTAGCCCTGATTATTGTCAGCATCACCAACAACAATATTAACCTTAGTATCCTGTTTATAATCACGTAACTTGTGATAAAACTAATTACATCAAGTATGGCACTCAAAAACCATCCAGGTGTTTTATTCACTTGAGCCACCATGCTACCAACGACTAAAGCAAAGGCTAGCACAACAAAAAAAAAAAACAAAAATACGGATTTCACATTTTACAGTTGACCCTTCTTTCAATGATGACAAAATAAACATTTGAGGTTCATACGAGTGCCGTGGAGTAGCAGTATCATAGGAAGCAGGAAGAGGAAGAAAGTAAACAAATAAAAAATTATAAAGCAAATAACAGCGCGTGCAGTTTAAAAAAAATCATAGCACACCTTTAGGTAAACTGTACGAGTAGAAACAGGATCATATAAAAATATGCCAAGAATAAATAGAATATAGCAATTGGCTTTGGTTGTATATTTTTAGTCTAGCAAATTGGGTCAAGTAATTTTTTAAGGCGTAATATAATAACACATAATATGCTATATTATACATATATTGTTATATAGATATATTGTTATTTTATATATGTACATATCGTCGTTGCTCTGGCGCAATGACTTATGTGAAAATACTCTAAACATTTTTTATTGCACCAATCTAAACATATATTAGTCATACATTTACCCGCAAAAGGGTTTAAGGATATTTTTATTAGATCCTGCGAGACAAAGCAGTTATATACCGAAAAATAACTTAAATTAAAAAAAATTTTCTTGGAAATGCTCCAACAAAATGAGTTATGTGTAGTTCTTTCAGCAATCTGATTATATCACGCTAATATAACCCGCGTAATTCTAGTGATGCATGCTTTCTTTCATTAAACTGTTTAACTTTAAAAAAAATATTGCATGGTAAAGACATAAAATCTTTTTTGGCTCTCCTGAAAACCTAGATAAAAACACATAGCTGATTTTGTCGGATCAATGACGATATATTGTTATATTATACATATATGCTGCTGGGGTGGATACAAGGGGGGAGGGAAAACGGAATATTTTCCCCTCTCACCACACCTGTATGTACGTATATTTCGTCATATAAAATAAAAATAAGAGCAAGACACAACCTCCGCCAAATCGACTTTTTGATTGATACACCGTATCAAATATATGTTTCCGCAAAATTTTGCACTTCTAAAACTAAAGTTTTAAAAGCCGTAAGAGCAAGTACAAACATTTTATAAAGCAGTCTTTTGCTTCGCCTGTAACATTTTTCAAAAGTAACTTATGTTTTTTTTTGGATTTCTTATGACGATATATATACAACTAAAATTTTTAAAGTTGTCAAAATATAAAAAGAAAAACAAATAAGTCGCTCAGTTATTTCACATCAGATACTTGTAAACTAATTTAACTTGATGTGATTGATATTCAACACATTTCACTATAGTTCAGACGACCACTTCCTTTGGCCAAAACTACTTTAGGCCGAAGTTCCTTATCGATTCTTATGAAAGTTTGTAGAAAAGTTCCCTTCCTGTGACAGCGCAATATAGTGACGATAAATTTCTACTTAAACGAATCTTATGAAACTTGGCACACACATTAAGCTCCGCAATAAATGCAATATTTATTTAGAAAAGTGGTCAGTGCCACGCCAATTCAAAGTAAATATACTTTTACACTACTTTTACTTAACCGAATCTTATGAAGCTTGGCACACACATTAAGCTCCAGCATAAATACAATTTTATGATTAGAAAAGTGGACAGCACCACTTCCATTCAAAGGCATTATTATTTTTCAGCTACTTCTAATGAAGACAATCTTGCGAAACTTAACAAAAACCTTAAGATCCGCTGAAAGTCCAATAGTATGACAAGAAAAGTGGATAGTGCCACTCCAATTCAAAGGACTCCTTCTATTCTTACCATTGCTTTTTTCTTCCATAATAAATTAATCTAATTTTCGTTAACACGAGCAATATAGAGTAGGCATATAACTTTTTTTAAAGCTTTGCAAATAGGAAAAATGGCATAGCATAGTCAGATAGAGCATAAAAAAGTAAAACCAACGATAGTGTTTTTTTTTATTTCGGAATTAATAAAACAAAAGTTCTGCACCTAACGCAATTAGTTTTTTATCACAATTTTTGGAAAATACCCGATTTGTTTGCACATTCTTCTTCATTATAACTAGTTTATGGTGCAAATGCTAACTGACCTAATGTTCCAAAACATTTAGGTGTATCAGTTGCATATGAGCCCAAGCATTTTTCAAAAAACGCAATAGAAATATGTAAGATATTTATAGACTTTTCATATGACGGTGAGGATAATAAATTTCCGCCCCTGGATCCGAGCATGGCTGTTATATATAAGCGAAATTATTTAGAATTTCTCTCTTAATAGATTTTGGCTTTATATTATTTCATAACCTTTTATTTCAATGTTTTAATTATTCACTTAAACATGTTTGAAAAGTTTTAGTGGAACGACTATTTTTAAAAAATTTTAGCTTTCTCAAAAATCGCAGAAAACTGAATTAAAGTCCCAAAACTCCAATTCAACAATTCAACAAGTGGAAGTCTTATGGTGGAAAACAGTGAAAATTTGTTTAAAAGCTTAGGCATATTCAAACAAATTTGCGATTTTATAGGTTATGTGAAACAGTAAGGATTTTGAATATCAAAAACATTTTTTTAATTATGTTTTCATAATAATGTTTTTTTAATTTGTGTACCTGTTTAGCTAATAACTTCAGGCAAAAGCTTCAAAAAAGCTTATTGTCCATGTACAATTATAACTTTTTAAAAAAAGTTAAACTTTGATGGCTTATAATCAAACGGTTAATTAATATTAATAAAAACAAACTGCATTTTTCTTTGGTCGGCCTACTAGATTGCAACAACAAATGCATCAAAACATGAAAAAAATTTTTTTTGTCAAAAAGTGGTCGTCTGAACCATAGTGCATTGTCAAAAATAAGTAATCAATAAAATTGGTGAAATATCCGTAGAGCAAAGAGAACCAGTTACAAGATAAATCGCATGGCTGGTTTTCAGGTTCGAGTTCTGGAACTTTACATGAAAGGGACCTTTCATTATCCATGGTGTCCTCTTTGAAGGGGATCAATTGACATAATAAATATACTCAATGATACGTTCTAGATGTAAACTTAAGGTACTTGTCCTGTTGAGTTTTTTTAATACTATTTAAATTACTGTGCCTTAAGCAAATAGTTTTGATTTGGAAAGAATCTCCTTGTACACTAAGGTTTTAAAAATAAAATATTTTTGAATGTCCCAAAAAACTTCATTTTTTTGGAAAAATACAGTATTTTTAAAGAAATAGAACACGTGCCGCAATCCGATCTAAGTTTATATATATTTTTTTGTTTTTAGAAAAATAACTTCTATATGTAGATCTTAATTGTTCACTATACATGGGCATTTCCAGCGAAAAGTAGACATTTGTCGCGTTCGCGATCAAGCATTTAAGTTTATTTTTTCCAAAGAAAAACAGAAGCTTTGCTTTCGTTCTCTTTTAGTTAGTTTAGACCTATTATATAGAGTTGATGAGTTTATTATTTAGAATATCGTTATAAATATGAGCTTTATGAAAAAATCAGCTAAAGACCTTTTGTAGACAATTTGAGTTCCTACAAAAATGTTTTTATGATGTCTTTTTCAACTTCTTATTCTTTAAGAAATATTTTGAAAAATATGAACTTAGCATGGCTTGCATTGCACAATCGGTATGTGTTGTTTTTGTTAAAAATGTTTTCAAATCAAGAGATATCTTTTCCTTTGTATATTGTACCAAACGCATTTTCACCAGACATAGGTCTACTACGTTAAAGACAACTGCTACAATATTTCCCGTAAGAATGCTATTTGGAAGACATGATTATTTCCTCCAGTGAAACCCTTAACTGTTGTATGTGCTTTGGTCAACGGCTGTGAACAGTTGAAAAAGCAAACCAAAATAATATTAATACCATCATAAATCTTTATTCTCCTATACCGAAAAGTTTATCTGCAGGCTTGCTTAAGGTTTGATAACGTACTCATTTAGCCAACAACCCTTGTCGTTTTCAATATTGCATATAAGAAATTGCTTTTTGTCGTAGTACACTACATTTTCCTGCATCTATGTCGAAGATTGAACTACACTTCGCTCGGACCTTAATTTGCCAATGACATTTGACGCCAGTTACGCCATTAAAATGCCTAAACATTAGGATTATGAACCTACACAGTGTTTTTATCCTTTGACTGATTTAATAATCATTGGTGATTCATGTCAAACTATTAGTTCCTTTTTTAAATCAAAGTTTATATACCATCCACTAAAACTATAACTCAGAAATACCATTATTATCTTAAAAAATTTCAAACAAGAGTTTGCCTAAAATAAATTTTAATTTATAGTAAATGTTCTTTACTGTATCAGTGAGTTTCTTGTTTGACTTTTATTTAGTACGCAAACACTAAAATAACAACAAAACCCGGTCTTCTATATCGTCAAAAAAACATATACAGAAATAACAACAACAACAATGAAAGCAAAAGGAATATGATGTCGGAGTTCATACAATTAATATCAAACGTAAATTGTACCAAGTTTATTTACTAACGATTTCTGCTTTAAATTTTATAAATTTTTTTTTAACCCTAAAGACAAACATACAGATTTGAAAGATTTAACAAAGCGAAATTTCATCAATGCATAGTGGATACCTTTAAACAATTTTTATTTAGATTAAAAGGAAAGTTTTGTGTGATATATTACAATCAGCAAATGTTACTGTTAGCTTCAGTTAATATTATTATTTAAAACTTGAAAATATTTTCAAAAAAAAGTTTTACAGACTCAGACAAAAATTTTTGTGATCCATATATTACAAAGAATCCAATAAAAATATTTGTTGGATTCAGTAAACTATTTTGTTTAGAATTTGTAAATATATATAAAAAATTTTTTTTTATATATTTGATGAATTTGTTTGCTGAAAAAATGGAGTTCTTTCAATGAAATTATTAAGAAAATTTTGTCTGTATTTAAAAATTTGTTTATAGACAAAATATTTACTAATTCATTGAATTTCTTCCGAAAATGAAATTTAGTTTTTTCTGTGTGGCGAAATAGTTAATGTTACTAGTTTTAATAACTTTTTATAAAATTAAGTGTCTAAATATTTACAATACTTCATAGATTTGAACAGCAGTGGTGCTTAAAAATTTTAAATTATTTTATGCAACGGGAAAATATATAAAGTACTCTTATAATTTAGTTAAAAAAATTTCTTAGTCAAAATTGTAAAAATTATACCCCAAGTTTAACGTTTGTAGTTTTGTTGCATATGTATTTGTAGTGTTGCCATGTAAGATAAAGCGGTTTCATCAGCGTTTGAGTTTAATATACACATGTATTTATTATTCACAATTCCCAGTAAAAAAATACAAAAACTTTTAAAATAATGCTAGACTTTGGCACCGGATAAAGTGCTTTTTTAATGAATTTTATACAGCCTTGTCATTAGGCATGAATTTCTTTTTTTACTCACCGCAAAAGAAGCAATGTTAAGATACATACTTTTTTGACGATCTACATATGCTTTTTGATATATTTAAAATGACTTTAATTTTTTTAACTGGGATGTTATATAGCATATAATATACATACTCCTGTATACACAAACATTAATTGCAGTATGTTAGAGATAAATATGTAGTATGTGCAAAATTGTTTCAAACATAGTGCTTGTCTTTATGCGATTTTTATAATCCTCCTTTTTATATATTTTAATGGCCGAAATCCCCAACACGAATGAGCACTCATGCGTACATACAAATGAATATATGCTTGTGGTAGTAATAAGTAGGCCAACAATGATTTTGAGGTTATTTATTTAAAATTCATAAAGCGTTATTTCTGTTGTGGAAAATTTATTACTCAAATATAACAAAAATTGTTGACCCCAATGCACTGTAGATTAAACTTTATTATTTAGAAAGAATTTAAATTTTGGACTAAATTAAACTTTTGCTTTGTTAACATAAATGCGAAATAGTAAAAAAAACAATTATAGCTATGAAACGTTAGCTACCTTACCAAGTTACCAAGTTACCAAGAAATAATTCCCAAATGAAATAACACCCAACCAAAAAATTAGATAATATACAAGAGTTTATCCATACATAACTAGGAGTTATTTTTGTGAAGTAATGCCAAATGAGTCATTAATATTTAATTTTTTTCGAAAGTTATTTTATTATAAAGAGAGTTTTGCTAGTTAATCCATCAGGTGCCTCCCTATGCGAATTTGGGAATGCCTCTCATATGTGTAATACACATGCGAGTGGTAGCCAGGAAATGAAATACCTGAGGTGGAACAAAAGCTAGCACCAGCTTATATCCAAAGACAAATTGTAGCAGTGGCAGCGGATGAGTCTCCAGCGGATCAACGGCAGCACGCGTGGTCCCAGTCAGGCGGACCACTTGGAAAACCACAGCCATGCAGGTTAAAACGGGAGTTGAGAAGGCTAAGCGAGTAAACGCTAACAGAAAATCCGTATGCATGGCAGCAGTTTCATTTGACACGTATTTAGGTGGGAGCTAAGATGGCCTGTACAGATAAATACATAATACCAGAGGCGTGGACCACTTTTTGGTGAAGCGGCAAAGGTACTGCGATGAAGAAGGCAACGGGAAACCACTTCATTATACGTTCCAAGTAAACTACATACAAAATACAAGATAATGAAAATCAACGACATTCAGTCTCCGGCAATTCGAGGGTGCTAAGAATCCATGGAGGTAAAACCAGAAATACAATAAATGTTGCGACCTATAATATACGACATCTATATGAATCTGCCTTAAAATTAACATATTAGGCATAAGCGAAACATGGTCAACAATACTCAGATGGAACTAAAGTGTATTACTCTGGAAATGACTCTCCGCAGCATAGACATGGTGTGGCCATAATAATATCCCAAAATGTTTGCTCAAACGTGAAGGATTTCATACCTTTCTCTGACAGATTAGTGATGATTAAAATCAGTGGCAAATCCATAGATTTGAACATTATTGAAGTTTATGCAACAAAAAATAACAAAGCAGTTGTATGCGACGAATTACCAGTGAAAATAATTAGATTACTCAATGACGAGGGAATAGAAATTATGAGAAAAGTATTTAGTTATACTCGTATATATAATAACGGTGTGTATCCAGAAAGCTGGCTTAAGTATTCATATATCACAATGCAGAAGAAGAACCACGCAAGAAGATGTAAAGATTTCAGGCTCATAAAACTAATGAGACATTCATAAAAAATCTATCTACGAATAATACACCAGCGCATCTACAATAAATGTGGGGCAGCAACTGGTCGTTCCCAGTTTGGTTTTAAACAGGCGATAGGCGTTCGCGAAGCCTTACTTAGCCATCAAGTTTTGCTTCAAAATTGCAGAGAGGTTCAAAAAGATGTCTATATATGTTTTGTTGATTATGAGAAAACGTTTGACCGACTACAGCATGTGTACAAAAAATTTGTATTGGATTAATGTCGCAGAGGTGAGAGTGGGAGATGTAACCATAAATGCCATACCGATTAACAGAGGAGTTCGACAAGGATGCATTTTGTCCCCACTACTATTCAACATATATTCAGAGCAAATCTTTTTAGATGCTCTTGACTCGGCATTATAGTCAATAGTAAAATAATAAATAATTTCAGATATGCATATGACACAACGTTAATAGCAAACAACTTGCAATATCTACAAGAAATCGTTGATGCCCTTAGTAACCACAGTAGAATGTTCGAGCTTAACATTAATGTTGACAACACTAAACTCATGATCATAAGCAGACTACCTCATCCTAACTCCACTTTGAAAATCAACAATCTACTAATAGAACGAGTTTAAGATTTTAAATATCTGGGCTGCTCCATAAATGAGAACATGGAATGCGACAAGGAAATTAAATGTTGAATCTAAATAGCTAGAACCTCATTCCTCAAATTTAGAAAAATATTTACAAGTCGCGATATTGATATAAATCTCAAATAAAGATTTCTAAAATGTTATATTTGGTCAGTTCTTTTATACGGCTCGGAGACTTGGACCTTAAAAGTTGTAAGCATGAACCGTATTAAAATATTTGATATGTGGTGATATAGGCGAATTATGAAAATCAGTTGGATTGACCGAGTCTCAAATCAAGAAGTACTGAATTTATTGAATAAAGAACATGAACTTCTCTCGATAATTAAATGTAGAAAAACAGCATATCTTGGGCATATAATAAAAGGTGAAAAATATGAGCTGCTGTAACTAATAATTGAAGGAAGAATAGAAGGTAGAAGAGGCCTTGGCAAAAAGAAACTATTGTGGCTAAGAAATATTAGACACTGGAAAGGTCTGATTTCCATTGGCGAACTTATTCACGCGACTAGATGACGTGAAATATTCAATAGTATAGTGAATAGCATTTTGTAAACAAAAATTTTATGTAATTGCTAACATCCACTAATGGATATGCAAATAAAGAAGAAGAAAAAGAGTTACTCCATGATTGAAGAAGTCCGAAATGAAATAATTTCGAGTGTTGTAATACTTTTTTTGGAATATTACACTTTTATTGGTCCATTTTAAATTGGTAAAAACTTGGAAATTTCATTTCTTGCATTTTGGCTTGTCCGAAAAATCTTAATTCAATTCAAGTGCTTTTATCAAAAATCTACAGAAATAATGTTTAAATTGTGTCAAGGCATTATAATTATTAAGATCATTATACTTAAATTAGAGGATTATCCTTTCAATATAACAAATGACATTATGAACTTACACATACATAACAAATTATCCTTTTCAGCTGTGGTGAAGGATTTAATTAAGTTTGATTGATATTTTTTAAAGCAGCAAATTCAACTCAACAACTCAACAAATGAAAATTGTTTTTATTCTCACTTCCTACAGATATATTAAATAATTAGAGGAAATAGGTCAAAGCATCGCAAATAAAAAAATCTTGTCAAGAGAAACAATAAAGAATGAATAAATTGGAATTATATTACATTTGCTATGAATTAGATTTGCTTAATATCTACAAATCAATACAATGTGAAACATATTCATCACTTAACCTACTTTGATAAAGAGCTAAATAACACAACGAATAGATAAAATAAAACGGAAAAGTACAAATAAACAAAAGATGAAGTAGGAAAAAACAAACAGCTTACCCACAGCACTAAATTGGTAACATAAATAAGTACAGTTCAGTTTAGAAGGTAAGTAAAGTATATTGTAGACAACATAACTACAATTACATACTACTAAACAAATTTTCTAGTAAGGCGCAAAGATCTATCTGAGTAGATTATATTGCCAAGAAATTTTTAGACGGTTTTGAATAGCATAAGAGTTAGGCTTAGTCTGTTTATATAAACGGTTTTGTGCTGAAAATCAAATCATTCGTAAAAATATGAGGAAAAAAACTTTTTAAATATTAATTTTTCCAATTCACTGTGTTTTTTACAACACTTTGTTTAAACCCTAAATCTTTTTTAGTTTAACTCATATAATGTTAATATATTATTTTAAAATATGAGCAATATTTTGTAAATCTGCTTGAAACTGCTAACTTTAAAATTATCTTGGACACATTTTAATGTCAAATAGTACAGTAGTCGGTATATTTATTTTGACATATCAGCTTTGTATGGTATGAAAAAGGATATTAAAACTGAAAGTTAATATTTTGGCATAAGTGCTCGGGTTTGATTTTATACCCAGCAAAAACTTGGTAATATATTGTCGTTACCAAAATACGTAATTTTCACCACAAACTACATACCGTCTGCATTAATTTATAGAAGTTAAATCAATTACTTACTAGTAAATAAGCAAGCCATTTATTTTCTTATTGGCAGAGTAGTAGTGTTTCTGCTTATCATACAGATGATAGCACTTCGACCCCTGGCGATGTAAGATTTATTTTTTTTAATATGTGCCTTTTTGTAAAAATAAGCTTTAAGCCCATAACAAAATAGTTGGGCAGTAGTCCAGTGAGCAAAATACTTGATATAAAATACAACAACAACTGGGATTGCTTAGCAGAGACATTAAATTTGTATTATGTTTTGTGTATTCAATGAATTCTAAATATTGAAATTTTTAACTAATTATTTATAAAACAATGTGGTAAGTACTTGTCTCCAATTATATAGCCATGTTAAAGTAATTTGATAAGATTCCAAAGCAGAAATAGTGTATCTCTTTTAGCATAGGGTATGTTTATTAGCTTTTCAACTCACTACTTTGTCATCAAAATGTTTGCTTGGTATGAGCATGTATATATGTGAAAAGCTGAAGCCGGTAGCTAATTCTTTTTTCAATATGATTATTTCGAAATAACTTGCTTGTTAATTCAAATTGATTACTAGGCTAATAGGCCATTTACACTGTCTCGAAATCTAGTACTTACGAGATTTCGAGCTAAATCTAGTTGTTTTTTTACTAGATTTCCCATACAAAACGAAATGTACTTTGGACGAAATCTACTCAAAATCTAGTATTTTTATTTTCTTTTTATTACCCTGTACACAATTTTTATATAAACAGTGAGTTAATTAGCTACGCACTAAAATTTTTTTTAATAAAAGTGTGTGCATTAGCTAAGGAGGCACTTGTTGGGTTACAGTATAAGATAAATTTTAGTCAAAGTATTTATTCTTGGATACGAAATCTAGAAAAATGTCGGAAAAGCTTAGTGTAAACGATATAGAGTTCGAAAAAGATTTTAAATCAAATATACTAGATTTTGAGACAATGTAAATGCCTTATAAGATCACACTCAACAGAGCCACCTCAGCAGCGTTGCTATGAGCTGCTGTGTACGTTGAAAAACTTAGTTGATGTTATTTTGTCCGTTGTTCCTTGGAATATTATTCATGGCTTATTTTATACGACTAGGAAAAAATAGTTTGCACAGAACCCCATTAACACCATTTTCCCCATATTTTGCAAAAAGTCTTTTAAACATTTTTGAATTGTTATACTCTGAATATGTACACTGTTTTAAAGTTTTGATATGTATAACTCGGAAATTTTTATTATTCGGCTAAAGTTCAATAATTGAATTAATTTAAATTCAAATTATTTTAAGACTAGCATAACAGATTATAGTATATGGGTTTGCCCATAAAGACCACATTTAGTCCAAGGCTCATAAAAGGCTTTGGCAAAGAAATGTATACACGTAAGAGTTTATGTAAGTGGTATTTTTTTTACTCCTAGTTTTTGAATTTTAAAACATATGTCCTAAATTAAAAAATTTTGCAGCAAAATAGGCAGAGCCAAAAAAAATGGTAAGTTATATTAAATTTATTTTTAAAACCATGTTAGTGAAACTACATACAGCTGAGCCCGCAAATGTGTAATGTTTTAACTTCAAATACCAGCTGAGCCCGCAAATGTGTCATTTTTTAGCTTCAAATAAGTTTTTTTTTCAAAACAACTCCACCCCATGGCCAAGTATTGGGTTAAAACCAAACAAAAACCTAACGTTGATTGACCCGAACCTGTGGTAAAAATTTCAGCTTGACAGCTTTTATTGTTCCGAAGATCTCGCCTAACACAGAAAAAGAATAAGTTTAATTTTGGATAACAAAAATCCCGGCTTTCATTAATTTTTTTTTCAAATTTCCTGAGATACAAATTCGGCTATATTGATAACAAAATTATTTCAAAAGAAAAGAACATATACAAAAAAAATTTGACACGACTGGGATATGAACTCGGGCTTTCTGGACGCCACGCATGCTCCCTATAGGCGAGCCCAATCCCAGTTATATTTTTATGAGATAAACTTGTTTTAAGTATTTATATATGAAAATTAAAAAAAAGAACCGGCATGGAAAGAAACACATACAACGATATATTAGACCAATTCACAATCTTGTGTAAATGGTCTTGCATCGTAGCATTTGCAAAATGGTATAGTATATTTATACTCACCACTAACAATTCTTAAGTGATGATTATCAATATGCAATACCATTCTGCAAATCGCATTTGCACACGATTATGAATTGGGCTATTGTATTAAGTTAATGACAGATGTTATTGAAATTAACTTTTTTTTAATAACCTGGTTTTATTGAACATAATTCTTGTCTATTTTTTTTCTGAGTAACAAACACACAAACGACTTTTAAGTTTGTTCAATTTAATTGTTTACTGTTAAATCGTGTTTATTGAGAAAGTATTTTCAAGGCATGTAATAATTGAAAAAAAAACAAAGACCAATTTCTTGACTTTTGTAAGGGCGAACTGAAATTTTAATACTGAAAGCTGCATATTTTTCAACCAACAGGATTTTGCTTTTTAACTAACCAAGAAAGAATTGTAACAATTGGCGGAACCAAGGTTTTTATAAATTGAGGAATTATAATTCTTATTAGCTATAAAAGATAAGTGCTTAGCCAAAAAACGATTTAACTAGAACTTTATAAGGGCTATAGGGATACAATAAATTTCGAAAATCCGGCGAGAAAAAGAATATTAAAAACATTGAAAGATTGTACATGCCTGAAGTTTCCTACCTTCTGACTTCACAGCTTCGTTCCTGAGCATTGGCGGGTGATTATCACTTTAGGTTAAATAGAAATATCTTCTTTTCTATGCCATGTCTGATTTATTGCCAAAATATTTTGATTTTGCTTCAATGTGTGGTACCACCCAGAGTAAGTAGATGACCAAAAGTTGTGTCTAGGTTTCATTTATGTAGGTACTAAAATTTTCATAGGAATCACTTTTTTCTTAATATCGCTTTTAGTTCGGTAATTAGAAATCGAACAAGAGAACTTCATGCAATGACAAGCCTGAGTAAAAGTGAGTAAAAGGAGTTAAAAAATGTGAACTTAAAGTTCACGTACATTAGTACTACAAAGTGTGTGTGTTACCATAAAATATTATTTAAAAATCTGAAGCTTAAGATGTTAAGCATCATTCAACAATTTATAATTTTTAGTCGTTTTTTAAACTGATAGGAATTGAAATATTTCTATACTCACTTGACGGCATCAATAAACCTTTCAAAATAAAACAAATATACTTATGTAGGTATGTTTATGTATACATATATAAAATATATATTTTTTATTGTTCGACATATTTACTGTTCGAAAACGTCCTTGTTGTTGACGTCCTTGACTGTATGGTTTAATATGCACCACATGATATATTCAATTTCCTGTCTGCTTGCTTAATGTCAATCAATCTTAAAAAATACATCAGCCCAATACATATGTTTTTCTCTATTTTTAAGCTCTACAACATACAGCCATTGAGTATATACTATTTATGTACATTTCGAAATATGTGTGTATACTAACTAACGTACGAGTATGTATAGAAATAGATGCACGTGAACAGTATTGGATATATGTTTTAATTGGAAATAAAAATTGTCTAAGTATGATATAGACAGTAATATTAAATTGAATACTTGTTTATACAATTTTCATATAAGCGGTCAGTTATTATCTCTTTATGTTTATAAGTTTCTTTAGAAATAAAACACTAAATTTGCTAAATTTTTTGAATACCTTTTGCTACTTACTGTTAGATATTTTCGAAAAAAAATATTTTAACACTTATAAAAAAAAACTGCAAACATAAATTGGTATTTGGCACGTGTACAATCTGTAATGCGTTGGTAGCAAAATATTTTGCTACAAACCTCTATATGCCACAATTCTACGACAAGCACATATAAGTTTTACATCACCACATACATGTACACATACGCTTATGCACTGCTATACAAGTACAATCAAAACCATCATAGCAGTTTCGAAAGCAGAACAATTTTTACATTTATTTCATTCATAATTTTTTAGCGGTTTGTCTATTCTCTAGTGTTATATCAAATATATTCATGAATATGTACGCATCAATTTTTCTTCATATATTTACTTTTTTCAATATAAAAAATTTTTGTTTCTATTTCCTATTCATTTTTCTTTTTTTGATTTGATTTTAGGATGAGATCATATCATGAGAAAAAATGTCATATTGAAATATATGTATACGAGTATGTATGTATATATACCTGTGCTAATTTTATGTAGCCTTCTATAGTAAGGAGTAACAAGTAAGCTCTTTTTGATACGATATATTTTTAATAATTTTTTATTGCATTTATAAAGGGCTTTGCTATTTTGGGAAAGACAAAAATTTAAAGAATACACCTATAATTAATTTTGATTAAAATTGCCACTCGTTATACAACATAATTAAACGCTTACATTCTTATTTAAAGCTTCATGAAATTCGTTGTATTCCAAGCATTTAAAATTTTTATAATTTAAAATTACTACTAATATAATTACATCTGAAATAAATTTGACAAGCTACGCTTTCTTAACCAATATGTCATCAACCGCCTACTGGGGTATGCTTTTCTTTTCAATTCGATATAATTTCAACACCTAGTGCGATATCGACTTGAAATTTTAAATATGCTCCTAAAATGTGGCTTTTTGCATTTAAAAATTAACATAAAATTTATATATTTGGAGAAAATCTATAAGCAGTTTTTGCAACTCGGCCAAAAATCATACCCTTGTAGGCACAGATCAATTCTTGAAATTGTGTTATTCAAAATGCAATAATTCATCGACGCAGTTGCGCATTTTTTATGAGGGCCAATCTGTTTTTGTTTACATTGCTACGACAAATCAAAAGGTCCAATCTGCTTGGGCCTATCTGCAATGTGCTGGCTTACAAGGGCCAATCTGCATAATTAACTATATTTGCTTTTATATACTGGACTAAAATATATAATCTTTTGGAGCCACATTTTCAAATAACAAACATAAAAATAAATTATTTCTCAACATAGTTTGCATGTTTACATAAATAAAAATTTAAAATAGTGATTATATTATTAGTAAAAATGTTCAGAACATTTATATATTTATGCTCAGCTCGAAAATGCGAAGAAAAACTTTGAACATTATACTCTGCTACCTTTTATTATTTAAGAGATATTTCAATGCAAAAATCTATTTTGCAGATTTGGCCATAACTTTTTCGCGCTTTTAGAACATAATTGTTTTAGTATATTATCCCTATTTTTTCAAAGCTAACGTATATAAAATCTTTTAAGATCGGTTGAGATTTGCGAAATTTATAACACTTTTAAAGCTTTCCACATGCGATAAGTTTGGTTTTAGCCCAATGTAGAGTCGTCAGTACATATTCTGAAACTTTTCGCAATATATATTGTGAATTATTGATATGCCAAATTTCAAATAAATCTAGGCAGTACTTTAGCAGTTATTCGTTTTTTACCATTTATTTTGTGAGCAGCTCCAAAACGCACTGGGAATGTGTTGCATGTATAATTTTACATTGAAATTTTAGTTTAAAAAAATTGTAACTTTGACAATTCCCAACTGATTTATATGAAAATATAAAAAATGGTAGGGTTTCAAGCAAATTATTGCAAAAAAATACGCAAAATTTAAAAAATCTAAATAAAAAAAAAATTTAGTTCTTCTTTTTACGATATTTCCATGAAATATAAGTGAAAACAAAATCTTTTATATATACACGGAAAGCTTAAGTCCTCCTCTATTTTACACCATTTAAAAATTGAAAATCGGCGAAGAAACAACGCAGTAACAAAATTTTTTTGTCCGTGAGGTCCCAAAAAATCGTTTTTTATCGATAACATCCGATTTTGAGGGCAATTTCTTAAAGTGGCAAAATGATCTACTTAACTGGACGTACAAGCCCCACTAAGCCGTTTTTTATGTTTGTTTAAAAATATGCTCATATTTGTTTAAAAATATGGAAGCATATAGGGCCAAACTGCCTTCCAACCAATTATATAGTCGTAAACGTTATTTGCCTGCCGTATGATCTATGTAAATCTTAGAAACATTATTTTAAACTGCAGATTGGCCCTTTTTACGCAACTGCGTCGATTTGTTTAATTTAGTTCAATCTTAATTATATTTCATAGTTTTTATATTATTTGCAAAATATAAATGAAAGTAGACTAACAGTAAATCTGTTAATCGGTTAATTACTACCCGATTAACTGACCGGTTAATTTAAAATTGGCTATTTTCGATTAACGGTTAAACCGGTTAACCGTCGTAACAAATTTTTTAAATTTCTAGTATTATAATGTATTTTTTGTGTGTTTATTTATTTGTTTCGTCTCATATACAAAATGTATGTGTTTAGAAATTAGTTTTCAGACAAACAAAAAAGTGTGTTCAGTGATTTTAACATTAAAATCCTTAGGCGTGGCTATAAAAGAGTTTAGCAAAGACTCTGCTACTCTAATTGAACTTGAGGGAGTTAAGTTTTTGTTTAATAGTTTTATAAAATCCAATAATACTGTTGCCAACGATTTAATTAAAAATCTAAGGATTATATTTAATGAGAGACGAATTCAATTATTTTATACCTCCGCTTAGGAATACTTCCTTATAGCAACAGTGTTATAAAATACAGTACAAAAACGGAAACTAACGAATATACGGAAATACACTTTTTTGCAGAATGTTCATCGCTGAGCTGTGCCAGTATGAGTCAGATGATGGATGACCTAACAGGAGAAGAAACTGTCGATAGTAATACAAGAAATGTTCTAATATAATTAACTGAAACAATTGGAAGTGGTAAGAATTAAAAAAATTAAAACAGGTCTCTAATGGCATAATGGACAATTTTATAAGTTTAGAGAAATCAATAAAATGGACTGAGAAACTAGACATTCTGTATTATTATTATTTTTTTTTAATAAGACCAGCACTCAGGGGTTGGCCCTTACTCATGCAATGCATTGCGCCGGAATTAGGGAAATTAGTTGTGGAAAGAAGGAAAAAGGGTGTTGGATTGCTTTCGATTTCTTCAACATCCACGATAAATGAAAGGATTTTTCCAAGTCAAGTTTTATCAAAACTAAAGAAGAGAACTTTTTAAATCCTAAGCATTTAAAGCAAATTATTTTTCTGAAAGATTGTTTTAGAAGATCTACTTAAACTATTGAAATAGCTAATATAATGATTGCACAAACTTGTTAACTTTTTAATGTTTTTTTGCTTGATTTAGTTTAAGAATTGTTATGTTTGTTGTGTAATTGTGTTTTTTTTTATAAAAAAACCAAAATAATAGATAATAGACCGAAATTATCCGATTATTAACCGATTAAGCCAAAACCTCGAATTATTAATCGAGTGATTTACCGATTAAAGCAGAAACATGATTAAATAAATGCTCTAGTATATACACTTAATTATTTGTAAAAAAATGTATGATGGTTGTATGTTTGAAGAAAAATTTTTAGTTGTCGACATAACGGTTAATTTCATATCAAGTATTGGTTACAAACTGGAGCTAAAAATTTGTATTTTTGTAAAATATTTGAGAGTAAGTTGAGATAAATACAATTCTGAAAAATACTCTCAAGGAAATGTCGAGAGTTAAAGTGTACTAATTGACTAATCATATGCCAGGTAAAGCTCTGTACTGTAGACATTCAGCAGATTTCGCATCATTGAGATTCTACTCATGACCTCAGAACTCTTATCTATCTATTGACTAGCTAGTTTTATGGGACCACATAGCGACATTGGAGCCAGAGATTCAATAGTGCATTTTAATGATTCTTGTCAACACCAATGAAACTTTTCCACACTAGTAATATTTGAAGAAATATAAGGCAATTACATCCTATTTTTTACAAAAAATATTACTTTTGCATACAGTCGCATGTAAATACTTTCAACACAACAAAATGAGACAATAAAAATATTGTTATGGAGCTGTGAAAAACTTCTCTTCTCTTCAGAGGCAAAATAAAAAGTGTAGACGATTCATTGAAAATGTGATCAAACTAGTCGACAGAAGTGGTGACTTGGAGATACTTGGCCTCAGGCTTCGTTCAGGTTACATAACATTCTAACGAAAAGTTAGCGTATGAACATTATAAATGAATTATTAACTAAAATTAAACTGCATGATTTGGCTAAAAATATAAAAGTTACTTCTTCTGGTATACTACAACTACTTACGTACTTTTCTTTACCCAACATTTTTGAAAACACAACAAAATAAACTAAAGAACAAAAAGAAGAGGAAAATACAAAATATTTTTGTGTAAATATTATTGCGTTTATATAATTACTTTTATAATCGTACTATCTGATTATTGTTACAAAATTGGATTTTAATTATAATTTACAACTTACACATGTTTAACTGTCCCAACAACAGTTAAATATAATTAGGTAGATAAATATTATCACGATGTAAACCTGAGTGCTATATGTATCCTGCAGGAGACAAAAATATAACGCGGTCTATAGTACATTTTCAGACACAAAGTGCTTGAAATTAAATAATTTATTTCCTAAATTATTGTTCTGCTAGACATGCAACGAAACAAAAAAAAACGCAAAAGGAGTGAGATGTATTATATCTATATTAATTTGTGTTAAATGAGTGCAATAAAATCTTACGATAGCTATAAAAAGAAAACTTGTATTTTATAACAAAAGGTGTTTATTATCTCAGTGTTGGGTAGTAACGACATAAAGTTTATAGCCTTGAGGTAAAGATATTGGATTTATCTTTTTCAAAATAAGTAAAGTCGTCAATAAAAGTTATTGTGTATGTACTAAGCTATAAGTTTCTTTTACTTGGAAAGTTAATTAACTAATAAATGTAGTTTTATTAAGTAATTGTCAGCGCCAGATTTAGTAATGTTGTCACAGTTAGTAGAACGGGGAGCTCCCCGTCAAACATAAGGAAAATTAATCAATAGATATGATTAACTAATTTCGATTTGTCATATTACTTGGATAATAATGCTTTTTTTTGCGACTTATAGCATTTTTTGCTGTTCCTGAATAATAATAAAAAATATTGTTACAAGTTGTCAACATTTGACCATTAAGCATTATTCTCCAACGCCTAAGAAATTTAAATTTGTATTAAAATTGCTGTCCAGTTGGGAAATAATGTCTAATATTCTCAAATTATATATTAAAATTTTAAAAACTTATAATTCTGTTATTACTAGTGAAGTTTCATCAAATCATGTTTAGTCCAGAAAATAAAATTATAATTAAACCAGGAATTTTCTTATCATATGTGTTGGTATTAATTTGCTTTGTAGATAGCTACAACGTATGTTTGTGCTCTTGTTGTTGTTTTGTTGTTTTGATGTTCGTGTGATAACCCATTTATCTCCTAAAATAATAAAGAGAGAAATTTAATTTAAATTGGATTCTTCTGTCCTTAAGATTCTCTCAAATACGTTTAGGGGACCATAAAGGGCAAACTATAATGTTGGTACTTTTTTGTAGCCCATTCGTCTTCTAAAGTAATAAAGTTACAAATAAAATTTAAATTGTATTATTCTTCCCTTAAGAAGCTCTCAAACATGCATTCTACTAATAAGAATTTATAATTAGCCTTTATTTGAAGAACCTGAATAATAAAATTCTTTGGAATAAAAAAATAGTTTGACTACAGATAATTTCAATTAAAAGCAAAATTTTCGTAATTTTTCATAAAAATTTCTACACACCAGTTGATTATAATAAAATAAAATTGGTTTGGATATGCGAATTGAAAATAAAAGAAAATATTATTTTTAAAAATTTTAAAATTACAAAATTCCTGACTGATTGAACACTAATTAATTTTTTAACTTAATGGTTGCTTTGCATACTTTAATATTGTTTTACTTCCTTCTGGATACTATTGAAATAATAGTTTTTCCAAGCTTTCTTCATTTAATCTGAGCTACTATTAGCCAGTTTCCTTTAGTCATTTTCCTTTACCTTATTAGTCTATTAAGCAATCATCATATATAAAAAAAATTCCATATTTATTAACAAATCTAACTCATTACTCATGTTGTAGTAAGACCGATAATTTTTTTTCTTTTTATGTACATTGAGAAAAGGTAGCTAATACAAAGATTTAAAAGAAATGATATGGTTTGCCATATTTTGTATTTCATAAATCAAGATTGTTATCAAATTTAGAAATTAAGTTAATATACTTTCAGATATTATATTGAACACCTAGCAATAAGTAATTGCTCTCGTAAAACTAAAAGTCCGTAAGAAAATTTCACATTTAAAATACTTAGAATTGACGGTAAATTTTAACAATCTCACCTTTATTTTACAAACGAGTGGTTTCCAATCTTACAATGATTCTTTTTTTTTCTATTCAAAAATCTTTGCGTTTGGATTCCCTGTTACATTCAACCCTAAAATAACAAATTATACACATTTGAATAACCATATATTCCAATTCAATGCACGTTTAGAAATTCAATAAATCTTGAAGATAGCGAAATTAAATAAAAATAAAAATTAAATAAAAAGTGAAAAAGCTAACATCAAAAAAGGGTAATAAAAGTGTATGTAAAGTAAGAGTACCTTGACTTCTGAACTCTTTACGATTATTCTTAGAAATGTTGAGCCATAGTATGACAAAAAAAATGCATAGAAATTTTAAAGACTTTTCTTTTTGTCCTTTGATTTTAGTATGTGAAGTAGATCTAAAAACAAAATAGAAAAGGTTTTGCAGCAAGAAAGGCTTCTAAAAATCAAGATACCATAAAATGTATATGTATATTATGTACATATAACATAAGCTTGGTTTGCATGTATTCACACCGTATTATTTTAGCAAGCGACATTGCCAGTCTCAAAATTTTAATGCGCACCCTGTGGGCATCCGACTGGTTTCCAAATCGGGATGTAACGCAAAAACGTATTTGGAATCCGATTGGTTTTCTGTGGGGAAATATAAAAAAACTCGCAAAAACGTGCTTATATCGAAAAAAAATTACAACTCTAATATGGTTTATAGATCGCTAAAGCTGTACCTGGGACAAAAGTAAGCAACAACCACCTCTATCGAAAATGTGCAAAAATACGATTTAAAATCTATGTTAGATTTTCCCAGAAATCCTAATAGTTTCCTACTTGGGAAGAACTGATGTTAAATTATTAATTTGTAAATGGTCTATACCAACAAGTTCGTGGCCGGATCCCCAATGGGATAAAAAATTTCCGCTTTTCCCAAGTGGGCTTAAATATGTGTGTTGGGAAAATTTCTAGTCTGGTAGTTTAATGATTTCCATTAATTTTTTTGTTAATATATATATTTTTTTTTATTGAAAAAATTGAAAATTTTTTTGGTTGAATACTAAGTAATTTTTAACAGAATCAAAGGTTTTCATAACCGAATCTTGTTTTAACTTTTTTCTGTAAATAATAGGAAGTATATCCAAATACGCGCAGCTATCTTATGTATCCTGATGTTTTGTGAACCGAAATACGTACATATATAAATATTTACAATATATAAAATGAAAGAAAAAATATATTCTTCTCTCAAGTTTAAAAGGAAGCAACCACAATGCGTGTTTTTTTTGTTTTCGAATTTTCTTTCATATGAAATAAGAGACATAACAAATTAAGTAAAAATATGCTTTAAGCATTTTATTGACAAAATAAGTGACACATTTATATGGGAGTTTGAACGCCGTATGGATAAGATTTTTATCCTTATTTGTATTTGTTTTATCTTCTTTTGGGTTTTCCTCCTCAGCCGTCTTTGTTTCAAAATGATGTGTATTTAAATTATATGCTGATTTGATTTTATTTAAAATGTTAAGGCATTTTATGATTCTGTTCTGTCAAGGTGTTACAAAATTTTCGTTAATGTGCATGAGTATGTTCTAATGTATAGTATTCGTCTTTTTACTTGAAACATCAAAAAATTTAGCCAGGGATATATATACAACAAAAACAAAAGCGTGCTAAACTCTAAGGAACGTTATTGAAATCAAATCAAATGTGACTTAAAAAATATATAAACAAATTGTTTATGTATAATTTTCTTAAATTAAGACATTATGTATATGAAACACGCATTTCATGGAACTGATAAATACATTTTATTGAGGTTTTGCGTAGGATACAACGTATCAGAAATATACGTTTATATTAAAATTTTTTACAAAACGTAATATCGATATAAGTTGTCATATTAAAAAGGTTCGTAAAAGGAATGGTTAAGTCTTCTTTAGTAGTAAAGATTTGGTGACAACTCAAATTGCTAATGTGGTTATTGACGAGAAACTTTGAAAAAATTTTATAAATTTAAATAGTCAACGCACAGTGGTTTAAAAACTTTTTATTTGACACAACAATAGCTAAGGTGTCTTTAAGTAAGGGTACTAAGAGGGAATTGTGTTTGCCTAAATTTGGCTACCCCAGCCCACAATTCATTTATGGTTTGATAGCAAAAATTTGGTTATTTAGATACTTACATGTGTCGAATATCTCTTTCACTTCCAGAGATAATTGCCTTAATTTAGTTTGTTTGATGTGTAGAACTGTTAACTATAACAGCAATGTTAACTATAAAATTATTTTTAGGTAATTTTATTTTGAACTGAAAAGTTATAAGTCTGAAATTTTATTATTTCGGCTTTTTAGTTCAATATTTCAATTAATGTAAATTCAAACTATTTTTATGAAGAATGGAGTATTGGAATATTCAAATCAGATTAGCAGAAGGGATCAGTACTACTGATTTCGACAGGCCGCTACACCGTCTCATCAAAGTTCTTGTTCAATTTTACCAATTATGAAGGTGAATGCTTTTTACAAGGAAGCTATTTAACTATTTTTGTCATCAAAGAGAATATAAGAATTTTTTCATGTAAATTCTTGCATTCATTTTTATTACGATTCAACTTAGTTAACTATACATTTTTTAACCAAATGAAGGAAATTTTATGCCAGTATCTTTTTTAGTTTAAGAGTTACATGCATCTGAACATGGAACTTGTAAAAAATACCCAAGTTTTGGTATTTTTTCCCAAAAGGGTGATACTCTATTCTGGTCATCTATATAGTATATCCGTATCGTTTTATAATAACATCTTAATGCTAGGAACACAACTGGGGCGAACGACGAATTTCGCCCAACACGACGAATTCGTCGATGAAAATTCGCTGCGTAAATTCGTCGTGTGAAGCACAATAGCGACGAAAACGCAACAGCTGTTACAATTGATAAAGTTGTTTACTGTTTGTGCAAAGTGTGACCATATTAAAAAAATAATACATCTTTGAAAAATTAAACATTAACAAAAACACAACTAACACCAATTTTTATAGTTAATTATTATATATATTTACTTCAGTTGCTATAAAATAAAAATAAAAGAATAATTAAAGCAAAAAGTAACTCTATTTACTAAAACACTTGAAAACTAAAGCCAAACATGGTTACTTGGTACTGATTTGTTCGTCGTTCGCCGGCGTAAGAAATAGAAATAAATCTATTCAGAGTTTGCCGCGTATGGCGAATATCGTCCGACGCCGTTATTGTGTGTATTTTCATATACACAAATGTGTTTAATTTTTGGGGACGAATATTCGCGACCAAAAATTCATTGTTCATTGAAAAATTACGAACTAATTAGACTTAAGAATTTGTTGCGAAAGAGAGACTAGAGTCGCCAAACTCATAAGTGGACACAAAAACTTCTGTTAAAATTGAAACGAATGAAGATAAGTTTTTTGTATAGATTTAATTATTAAAAAAAAACTAGTTAAATTAACAATATACAGTTTTCTGTTATTATTTCGCTGTTAAAACAATAAAAATTTCATAGTGTTTAATAAGTAAAACAAAAATTGTTCAAGTGTTTCCTTCAAGCTTCATTATATTCATAATTTGGTTAAATCTGGATGACAATCTAACTAACATGATGTTAAATTCATGTATGAGTCTCTATAAATTTCATCCACTAGAGGCAAAGTTCGTCCCTACTATGTCTAACTAACGTATGTATATGAAAATTGGTACTTTCCAGAAGAGTGTCAAACCCTGCCAATGTTGAACTTATAATCCGTGCATTGTTAAAAGCGTACGTTTTTAAATATTTCTTGTTAAACATTTTGCAACGATACTTGTCATGTCTAATGAAGAAAATAATTTTTCGCATTCTATAGTTAGACATGGTAGGGATGATATCTATGAGATCATTTGTTTTCATTATAAGCTTTTATTGGTGAGTCGTAGTTAAAACTTTTATTTTAACACAATTCATATATTTATGCATTTTAAAGGATCTTCTCCGCTTTTCCACTTCATATCATGCCAACTGAATTCGATACTGTTTTCATATACTTTTCGCCAAGTAAATAGATTTTTCGATGCATTTGCAAAATCGAATATATTCAATTGATCGATTTTATTAATCAAATGCTTTTTCTTTACGCCGACTGTTCTTATTTATGAATTAGTACCAAACACGCGGATGATAGATTTTTATTGAAGACCAGTGACCGTAAATTTATGGTTTCAATGCTTATATTATTTTCTAATTGCATGAAAATTGCAAACATTGTTCCAATAAGAGAATTTTTTTTTGAACGGGGCAGCAATCCCTGAAGAAAACAACATGATTTACATTGGCTTTAATTGCAATAAATGGGTAAATACGCATGAATCTAAGTCGTTTTAGCCTCTTTTGGTTATTTCGCCACTTTTCGCTACAATCACGTTAACGTGGGTCGAATTTTTGCGTTATTCGTATATAAGTTAATATATTGAAATTTTAACTTATGTATCTCCATATTGATTAATTTGCGACTGATCAACAGCCAATTTCGAATGTGTCCAAAAACTAAAAAAATTTAACTAAAATTCTAATCGAGATCGGTTAATTATCTTTATTTCTCATTTCTTCTTAAACACATACACAAAAAGTTTAATTCTGTTCATTGTACTTATGCTGTTTTGTCAAAAGTCCACATATATGTTTCAAGCAAAACAAATAATATTTCATTAAAATTTATTAATAACTTGATTTTTGTTCACAACTAAATAAGGTAACTCAATTGATAAAAAGTTGTGATTTCCATGCAACACAAAAGAACTTGGTGTTCTTTATCTCCCATCGATAGATTGGACTCCCACAGCATGAAAAATTTTGATTTTGATAAAATGTGACTTGGTATATTTCACCTCCCACCTATAGACACAAGCATTATTTTTAGACCGATTTAGGTGGTCCTTACGAACATTTTTTATTGCCAGTTCTTATACAGGGTGTTTTTTTTAGAGGTATAGAGCTTCGAATTGAAATAAAACACAAGAAAATCGTTTTAATGTCCATCAATTTGGCTTTATTGGAAGGATAATTTTATGCCATTATTGTTTAAATATGATTTCGGGCATGTGGCCGCCGCGGCTGGCTCGAATAAAGCCAATTCTACAGGTCCAATTTTCAACCACTTTTTCGAGCATATGGGGCCGTATGTTGGCAATAACGCCACGAATGTTGGCTTCCAAGTCCCCTAACGTTTCTGGTTTGTTGGCGTAGACGAGCGACTTCACATATCCCCAAAGAAAATAATCCAATGGTGTCAAATCACACGATCTTGGTGGCCAATTGACAGGTCCATTCCGCGAAATTATGCGCTCATCGAATGTTTCCTTCAATAAATCGATTGTGACGTGCGCTGTGTGGCATGTAGCGCCGTCTTGTTGGAACCACAACTCATCCACATTCATGCCATCCAATTCGGGAACAAAATAGTCGGTTATCATGGCTCTATACCGGTCTCCATTAACGGTAACTGACTCTCCAGCATTATTTCGGAAGAAGTATGGCCCAATGACTCCACCAGCCCATAGAGCACACCAAACAGTCAGTTTTTGTGGATGTAATGGCGTCTCAAGGGTCTCATGTGGATTCTCTTCACTCCAAATGCGGCAATTTTGCTTGTTGACGTAGCCATTCAACCAAAAATGAGCCTCATCACTGAACAAAATTTTGCGATTTTGCTTGCGGTAAACTTCGCGAACTGAACCATTATTTTCGAAATAAATTTGCACGATTTGCAAGCGTTGTTCTTTTGTCAACCTGTTCATGATGAAATGGCAAACCAAACTAAATATTAATCACTTGAGAGCTGACAAAATGGCCGCCAGTTAAAAAAGTGATGCCAACTTAAAGTTCTATACCTCAATAAAAACACCCAATAGAAAAACTCGTCTCGATCCAGTTATATTTCGCATTTTAATTGAAATTTTATTATTTACGTATGTATATTGACAATTGTAGTTTCCTTCATATAAAAACGTATATGTATTCATGTGTATTTGAGTATGCATTAAATATTGAGTTATACTTATAATTATTTATTTTTCCGAAAATTCATTAGAGCATGCCTGATTTTTTTGCCGCACTTAATTTTGTTTTTTATTGCTTTAAAGTGTATTATTTTATCTGCATAAAATATATTGAGAATGATTTTAATAAAATTGTTTAATTTTGTGGCTGAAAAATATTACGAATTCGATAGTGGTCAATAGAGATAAAATATTGATAATCGCTCTTACTCACATGTTTACGTAAGTATATCTGTACGTTACTCAGTGTTTACAAAAGTTTGAAAGCTATTTTATGAATTAGTGCTGTCAGCATATAAAATATAAACACATGCTTGGTTTTACAAAAGCCATTATGCGGCATTAGTTAGTTAAAGTTGGTTTATGCTAATGCTTTTATAGCAACAAAATAAGATGCATCACTATACAAATGAATGTAAATAAAATTATTATCCTTAACATTCTAAACACATGATGGAAATGGTAGAATAGTAAATTTGTTGGTACAATAGAAAATGAAAAATACGATAGGTTCCAGCGGCACCGTTGGTAGTATTTACAAACTGTGTATTATTGATTTTAGTTGATCTAAAGAAGCTGCTAGACACATCAATGTTCAGCTTCAATACATGTGTTTGTTATGAAAATCAAAAAATGTGATATTCTTCAATATTACATATAACGTATGTACGTATGTGTTACTATTTTTTGTAAACAAAGCCAAACAAACACATAATATATTATATTGAAGCTGAAAATTTATATGCATGTATTAGAGATGGACACGTGTCGTGTTTTTTCGTGACAGAAAATATGTTTTCGTTCGTGCTCGGGTCGTGTCGTGTTGAGCAAACTTGACACGAAAAAACACGAAACAATTTTCAGATTAAAATATGTATAAGTGCAGAAGCTTGCCGCACAAGATTATTGAGTGAAAATCTTAATAAGTTACTGTTTCTCAACAAAAAGTTTTTAAATAAAAATACAATTAAAACAGGAAATAATAAAATAGAAGTAAAATATACCTTTGAATATAAAAAAAATGTTTATTTTTGTTTTTGGATTTGATTTCGTTCGTGCTTTGTCGTGTTCGGGTTTTGAAAATTTTGGGCGTATGTGTTTCGTAGGTGTTGGACATCCCGGATTCCTGTTCGTGTTGTGTAGTGTTGGATAATGTCGACACGCGTCCATCTCTAGTACGTATGACATATCTAATACTATACTAGATGTACAGTAGCTTTATACGTTTAAAACTCAGTTCAAAACTTTATGAGGAGCAGCAGAACAAAGCATTTATTTTTTACTCAAACAATGTTTTCAGAAAATTCAGTTTTAATTAATTGATTTTCATAGAAAACTATACAAAATGGACCGGTTACTAACAGGTTTTAAATCCCCAAGAAAATAAAATAGAAATATTAAAATAAGATGTCATCTAGCAGATCTCAGAACAAATAATACAAATTTATAAACAAATTAATTTGTCAAAAAAAAAAATCAAAAAGCACCCAGGAAAAATGTTGATGGCACACTAATGAGTTAAAATGCTACTTCTACTTTAACATTTTAACCAAATACTTTAACATGGCGATGTCATTTGAGGCAAATATGTACCACATTTGATTACAAATAACCAGTTATAAATTTCAATATTTAGAAGGCAATGAATACACAAAACATAATAAAAATTAAATTTCTCTGCTAAGCAGTGAACTCATGCCGTTTTCTGTTATTGTGTTATTTTATGCCAAGTGTTTTACTCACTAGGCTACTTCAGAAATATTTTGATATGGGCTTAAAATTTGTTTTCTCAAACACGAACACAATTACTAGTAAGTAATTGTTCAACTACTGTAAAGTAATTCAGTAGGTATATGGCTTATGGTTCAAAAGTATGTTTTTTGGTAATGACAACTCAGTACAAAGTTTTTGTTGACATGTTTTGTTCTGCGGCTCCATTTATATGCATATAAAATTATGCCGAAGAATGACAAAAGTAACTTATTTTAATGTGAAAAAATCTCTAGACTAGATACATATGTGTGCCTGCAAAAAGGAATATGTGCTTAAGTCGAATTAAGAGAAGTCGTTTTTCTGAAAGTTTTTACGTTACTGCTAAGAGGTTTATAGGCTTATATTATTTCTATCTTGTGTGACCGTTCCTGGTTTAGGCATGATTGCAACCTGCAACTGAATGCAATAATATTAAAGAAATAAAAATATGTTAAAGCAAAATTTGCTTAACTTGACTTAAGCATTTATTCCTTATTTCCACAGATCTTATAAAATTCACGGTCACCGTTGACGTACAGTACTATTCATAGCGTATACTTAATAAGTGCTGTACATATAACTCATACGTCCCACAGAGGAGTATTTGACCCGAAAAGCTGGCCAAAATTATTAAACGCGTTTTTTGAATTAAAAGTTTAAGTTTTTTGGTTGGTTTAGGTTTAATTTTATATACAAATCTAGTGGCAGATTTTTGATTTTGATTTATTTAACTTTTTTCTTGACAAAAGTATGCAAAAACTAAACACTAACATATTTTTGCGGCCAAATATTTGATTTATTTATTTTGCGTAGAGTAAACCTTATTCTTTCGAAATTTTGTAGCGTTTACTTAGTCATTCAAATAACACAAATGTGTAAAAAAAAACCATGAAAATATTAAAAACTGAAACATATGACAAAATGTGAACTGAAATTTTAATTTTTAACGTGTTTTTTCCCAAATTAATATTTTACTTTTTAAGTAAAATATTACATTTTTATTAAAATACATTGAAATTGATTATGGAGGGGTATTAGCTAATCGTCAGCGAACCTTTACCCAAAAATCTCATAGAAAAACTAAAGATATTATATTAAACTCCTAATCATAAGAATAAGAACTCTATAATATCAAAGTTGAAACATGAGCTACATAATCAATCATGTTTTTTACTTTCTTTTCTTGCGTACTACAACAGGTTGGTTTTTTCTAACTCTAAATTATAGTTGTAAAGGCAGTTGTAAATTAATAAATCAACAACAGCTATAAATTGTTTTCACAATGAGCTGTGATGCCAACATGTATTTTTTGCGCAGGCACTAACATATTTATAATTAAAAAGTTCTTTTTTTTGGAATTATTAGATTACATTAGTTTTAATTTTTAACGTGCTTTTTCCCAAATTAATATTTTACATATTAAGTAAAATATTAGATTTGTATTAAAATACATTGAAATGATTATGGAGGAGTATTAGCTAGTTCCTATGGCTATTTCATTGGGGCTAATGCAAATCGTCAGGGAACCTTTACCCAAAAATCTGAAATATTTTAGTTTAAAAATAAAAACACATTTACGAAAAAAAAATATATTTTTAGCAGAAAGTATATTATAGCCTACTATTAGCAAACATTTACACAATTATATACATGCCCAACAATAAGTTTGGGAAACTTGCTAATAATTATGTAGTAGCTATTTAATGGGTTATAGAAAGTGATGAGTGGTATATGAAAGAGCATGGGTTGGTAGTCCATCTGCTGCATGCGCAACTTACGTGAGAAATAACAAGAATAAAAGTAAGTTTGAACTTAACTTTTTATGCGAAATAAGTTAGTTATAATATATTTTGGGGTTTCTTCAGGCTTGAAATATATTTCAGATACGTGGTTTCTTCGTACAATCATTTCAATCCCTAAGATTTTTTTTTCATCCACATAAATCAACAAACCTTTATATTTATACATATGTTGAGCTACCTCTAAATATTTCTCAATTGGTCTTAAAATACATATAGTTGTTGGACTATTGAAAAATTTCAAGTGAGTGAAAATTAGAATCAGAGCACTTTTTAACATATATGACCAGCTTAGCATGCACATATATGCAATTTTTGGTCATATGTTTCAGATATTATATAATTTACGCATTTAACATTTAAACCTTTACTGCATATTACCCAATAATAAAAAAGCTAACGGGAATACAATTTTAAGGATTTGTTTAAATCGTGTTTAGTCTAAAATTAATTATGTATATTGACGTTGTTTGTATTCATGCCATACCAACAATTATTTGAAAACAGTGGTAAAATGTAAAGTTTACTAAAATATAATTATACAAAAGCATATTGACTGTAATAAATCAAGAAACATGGCCATGTATCTAAAACCACTGCATGCTATACATATTTTAAACGCCCATACATTTCAAAAATTCTTTATAACTATTTTTATTTTTAATTTAAAAAAGAAGCGTGCTGCTTAAATAGAACCAACCATATATATAAATTCATGCAAAATGTATTGGTGATATAAATTAATATTATTGTGACTAAATATATTCCAAAAAATGTTCAAACATTTCTAACATCTTTTTCCATAGAGATCTATCATACAAACATACTAACACATATTTGTTAAATATATTACAAATACCAGTAAAAATATTTTACAAATTGAGAAAGCTATTTGTTCTTTCATCCTCTGTTCAAAAATATTGAACATGAATGTAATTTGAAATACCTTATCATCGTATGTTTGTTTGACTGTAGCAATTGAAATACTTTGATGTTTGGCATTTGTATCATCAGAAAATTAACTATCAATTGAAATAGTGTGTTATAAAACTGACAGTAAAAGTTTTTAATAGTAAGGTTTGACTATAATTTATTTTTATATTCGTATAAGGATGGATGTTGTGTCTGTGATATAAAAAGCCATCGTTTTATTTAAACATGTATGTGATGTTAGATCTAATAATAGGTTTGTTCAATAACTGAAAGTTGTTACTAATTGTTAATAGTTGTTACTGGAAAGTGTTCATCTACTCGAAAAACTAGCAAAGTGAGAGTGAAAAAGAGCCCAAAAAGTTGGAGCAAGTTTTTTCTAGTAAAATTTTCACTAGCAGGAACTAGCCAAACAGCTGTTTAGATCTTTTGTTAACAAAATAAATGTTTCAAAAATTCATGAAAAAGTTAACTTGTTTTAATTTTAATGAAGTATTAAGAAGTTTTTAGTTTTTAAGAAGTCAAAAATATTAAATACGGTAAGATTCGATACTTTTCTTTAATTTGACTGCAGCAGTGGCCGTGAAAAGAGTTTAAAACGCTTTAATTGGATGGAAGAATAATTTTCGCCTCAAGGTCAAATCATAAAGGATACACTCGAAATATTTTGTAAGTCAAATATTAAGACAAAAACTTGGCAAGTTCCTGCAAAGAACAAATTTAAATATATGAATTAAACAATTACATTGAAATCAATATTATTTCTACTGTTTACTGATATTTTAACTAAAAGATCCTTCTGTACAAGCAGTTGTATTTTTATTTCTGTTATTTAAATACTGTACACATAAAGATTCATTTACGGACAGTTAAAAGGTAACACTTTTTTATCCTAAGTTGTGTTCATGTACCTCAAAATGATAAAATTTTCAAATATTTTTTACAATATTTCCAACTTTTTATACAAAGTACGAACATTTAATGTAAAGTTTTTTGGGTGTACAAACTATTTATTGTGTTACTTGCAAATTTTTTCTGGTAAGGTGTTCATTTACTTTTTCTTGTCTGGAAGACTAATTTTGTAAATTTCTGCTTTACACAGAAAAAACTATAGTACGTATTCTATTACTAAATTAATAAATTTAAATATTTATTTTACGGAAATGGGACCTATCACGAAATTCGTAAAATTAAGCACTTAAATTCGAAAATATTTAATAAGAAAAAAATCGAATTTTTTTCTATTAAAATTTTTTATTGGAATATTTAAAAACCAAAGATATAAATAATAAAATTTAAAAACAAATTCAAACACATGTGTGTTAAAATAAAAACCTATGATAATTTTTTCTGTGTTACTCTGTCGTTGCTAGTTTCTACTAGAAAGTAAATGAACAGACTAAATGCCAGAAACTTATACACGAAAGAAATTAAAATATTTGAATAGCTTTCGGAAACAGAAAGTCAAATCTTATCCAGAAACTATACGCCACTTTAAAAATAAATAAAAATTTAAAAAGTGCAATATTGTGAAGTCAAGTTATAAAAATTCTATAAACATATTATTAACAGAGACATACAAATGATATCAAATAAATTTATACATAAATAATGTAAATCAAACACTATTTTTTTCATTGAGCTTATGAAAAGATGTCATAAAAAATATGAACTGAAAACTACGTTTGTTAAACAAATTTTATAGTTCCAGTAGTGAGCCCAAACTGCATGATGCTTTAGTCATAACTTCTACAGTTATATGAAGCGATACGGTTTTAAAAACAACGCGACTTAAAAGGTAGTGTTGTGTGCTGCACAGAGGGCCAGAATCAAAATATTTTAAAAATAAATCGGCAATATAAACGGATAGTTGTGTCGGAATAAAATTTCATACGGACATACCAGAGGCGTATTTCTGTTTCATTTTTTAATACCACCTTTTTAAATTGCGTAGGAGCTGAGTTATAAAGTCACTTCGGTATTAAATTTATTTTAGTGCTTGCATTTTTTGATTCTCATTTTTGTTGTACACTTATCTCTTACAGTTAGTAAGTTATACCAATTTGAAAATCAAAATTTCTTAATTTTTCAAAACTTATGGCATTTCGTATCTATCCCTCCTAATGTCCAATTTCTTGCAGGTGGCAGAAAGCCCTGCTAAAACTTTTTATGTCGGCCAAAATATTGGTATTAGGAGGGAAGGATCCGAGATTGCATTAGTGGCACCTAGAATTTGACGATGTATTATAAAGTCACCCAATGATAAATTTAAGCCATGGTCATAAACAACGAAATACGATATGATTAGTTCGGTCTTCAATGGCGGCGCTACACATAAAAAATTAAAATTGCTGCATTTTCGGGCGTGGCAAAAAATTAGAAAGGTCTTTGATATACCATTCATTCTAGAGGGTGACTGTTGCAGATTTTATGGTTTTGTAGTGGGATTGATCCAGTCAATGCATGTGTATGTAAAAAAGCTTAGTTTGGGGCGTGGCATAAAAGTGAGTATATTAGATGCTATGTACACAAAGTTATAAAAGGGCTTCCTTGTCACGTCCGAAGAATCGGACATTAGAAGGGAAAGATCCGAGATGACATAAGTGGTGCCCAGAATTTGATGTCGGATTAAGAAGCTACCCGGTATAAAATTTAAGCCCGGTAAAAAATTTAAACCATGAACAATGATGTGCGATAAGATGAAATTGGACTTGAAGTGGCGGCGCTATACATAAAAAATCAAAAGTAATTTATTTTTGGGCGTGGCAAAAACATTTTTTACTGTTTTAGAAACTTCAATGACATATTTATAATTCTACAGAGAAAAAACTAAATTTAATTTTCAGTTGGGAAAATTCAATTAGTAAATATTTTGTCTAGAAACTACAAACAAATTTGTAAATAAAGACAAAAATCCCTCAACAATCTCAAGGAACAACCCATGTTTTTTTAGTAAACCAATTGTCCATATCTACACCCTAAAACTCGTTTGTTGAAAATTTGGTCGATAATAGTAGGCAACACTTTCCTCATTATTTTATCCACCTAAAATTGGACACGCATTTTTTTGTTGATTTTTGAACAAAATATGTTTACTTAAACAAATAAAAAATTAGCATCATGCAGTATCGAACCCCGACCTCTTGGCTGATAGTCTGGCATATCTAACTATCAGCCAAAGGCATATTATACTTTTTCTGCCATTTTATCCACTTGAACTAAATATGTATGCTTAATTTGTGAAGTCATTGCATATTCCTACAAAGTCGATGCAATTTTACACAGCGAGAAATTTTCAATACAAATTTAGACAATATATTATCCTAAATTTTAAGTAATGTTTTAGAGAGTAGAAAACAATTTGTCTAAAATATTTTACAAATTCTAAACATAATAATTCAGTGAATCACACAAAAATATTTACTATATTTTCTGTAATATATCAAACAAAACTTTTTTCTGAATTTGTATAAAGATTTGTTTAAGAATACTTGCAAGTTCAGAACAATATTGTTTACTGAATCAAACAAAAATAAATGTTGGGTTTTTTGTAATATATCGAACAAAATTTTTGTTTGAGTCAGTAAAAACTTTTTTTTAATAATTTTTGATTTTTAAATAATAACATCATCATGCATTAAGCATTTATAAAATTTATATTTGTTAGATGTGTTCAACTCTGTATGCTTATATAAAGACTTAAAAAAAATTATGAGGATTAACGCAACAACATTAACGAATGAATTTACTCTGAAATCTTCAGTAAACAAACTTGTTGCAATTTACGTTTCACTTTGTATGAACCTCGACATCGCATTTTTTACTATCATTTACTATCATTTACTAGCATGCGCTGAATTTTATTAATATGATTATTTCAAACGTATTTGCTTTGTGAATCCAAATTGATTATTGGGCTAAGGTTCGTAACGTTATATTCAGAAAGAATTGGGCATTATTAATATTCCAAGGAACAATGGAAAAATTAACATCAACTTAATTTTTCAACGTACACAGTAGAAGAGAGTAGCGCCACTTCGGAAGCCGCTACACTTCAATCGTCAGTGCTCACGTGCATTTGCTTATCACCACTTGTCAGGTGGCTCTGTTGAATGTGATTTTAATTCTTTATATACAACTTTTTGTGAAAACTGAGTACGAGAATTAAATCACTCTCAAGCTGATATTAAAGGGCACTTTCCAAGCGTTGCCATCGGTTTATTTTTCTGCATTCCCATTTTTCTGATTTTTGTTTAATATCAGCTTGAGAGTGATTTAATTCTCGTATTAAATTTTCACGAAAAAGTTGTATATATAAGAATTAAAATCACATTCAACAGAGCCACTTGAAAAGTGGTGATAAGCAAATACACGTGAGCACTGACGAGGAAGTGTAGCGGCTTTCGAAAGTGGCGCTACTCTGTTCTGCTGTGTACGTTGAAAAATTAAGTTGATGTTAATTTTTCGCTTGTTCCTTAGAATATTAATAATGCCCAATTCTTTCTGAATATAACGTTACGAACATTAGCCTAATAATGAATTTGGATTCAAATAAATTTTATTTTACACAAACTTTTGTTTGCAAGTATTTTGCTGATAAATTTTTCTCGTTAGGGGTGACTGGCCCAACTTTTTTTTGACCCACCTTACTATACAAGCAGATTTTTCCAAATCAAAAAAATATTTGCTTGGATTACAGTAATTTGGCTAGTATTAAAGAAACCATAATAAGACAAGTGCCTTAAGTTTGTATCTGGAAACTATCACAGAGTATCAATTGTGACCAGTGTATTTTCCTATACGGAATTGCGTAATTCACAAGAATTTGTATCCTATTTGTTGTATCAGATGCACGTTCTGTTTATTTGTTTGCGAACATCCAGTGAATATTTTATCGGCTTCTATCTTGTATAGGTGGACAAAAGAAGAACAAGATACATAGAAGTACTCTCTGTGAGTACATATACATAAATAGTTTTTCTGTGTATCTTGCTCACTTGCGACTTTTTCAAAAACGCATGAAATAAAAGTGTATAAGTACATTTTAATTTTATATGAAAATTATCAACAACAAATTTACACTGTTGTATTTAATATAATAATACACTCGATACAAAGATACAAGAGCTTTTGTGAATTGGACTACACTTTGAAATAATTTTGTTGAAAATTAGGTCGATAATAGTCCGCAACACTTTACTGATTATTATCAACCTAAAATTAGACAAGCATTCTCTTTGTTGATTTTTGAACAAAGTAAGTTTAATACAAAAAAATAAAATAAAAACGCCTTCAGTCATAGAAACCAGAATTTTTCAACACATATGTAGACAATATATGATACGAAATTTTAAGTAATGTTTTAGGGTGTATAATATACATGAATTACTTTAGTATACATTTAATTCTGTTTATACGCGATAGATACTTTCGTCGAAAGTTCGCGTCCATACAAAATGAGGGGATTGGTTCCACGTATAGTTAAATATCAGGTAGAATAAGATAAATATGTACTGAATTCAAACGTTTCTTCATACATTTATTTTAACAAAAACAGTAAAAAAAGAGTTCACTAAAAAAAGAAATCACAAAACAATATTTTCTAAGCTAATTTTTATTATTTTTCTTAGTTTTAAAAAATCAAACCAAAATATTTATAAATTGAAAAATTCGACTATTTTGAATTATGACTTAATGAATTAATTGTAATGAGTTTTTCGTAGCAAACGATTTGCGGTGCTGCCAACTATGTATTTAACTTATAATCCTCCAAATCCGGTATAAGCAAAACTATTCTGATACAAATATAAACTAGATTTTTGGACTACTTAAGAACAGAATGAAATATTTTTTTGGAATCGCGGTAAATCAAATTCTTGTAAAAAAAAGTTCGCGTGAAAACAGTAAAAGGTGTATTATTATTTAAAATTTTCAAATTGTGCATTCATTGCATGGAGTCTTTACTTTTTCTTAAAATTAAATTAAATTTTCAATAAAGGCTTTTGTTTGAATGAAAAGGTAAATAAATATATAGTAAGGTAGCGCTATTTTTGAATATATATATATATATTTTTTGTTTTTTCTATTATCATAGCATAAGATATAATTAAGCAAAATTAAGGCTTCCTAAGTGAAATTGTCAAGATGTAATTTTTTTAAATTAATTATTTTCTAGAGGAAATCTTTAAAATTATAATAGTCTATATTATACATTGTAATGCAAAATTGGAATTGATATGCCAAAAACTCTAAGCTGTATTGCCATTTATTAAAGAAACTCGATTTCTGAAACTGCAATTTGTATTGAATATATGTATCTAGTGCTACGTATATGTATACTATGCCATTTTATGATATCGCAAGCAAATATGATAGTGTGTACTAGCGGCAACGTTTGTCACTACCGATGTTTTTCGGTGTGGCAAACTGTTTGCGCGTCTAATGTGTGCGGTTGTCACAATAATGCCACAGTATTGCAGACACAAAAACAAAATGATAGCATGTTGTCATTTTGTCGCATTGAGTTGTTAATTTGCAATATGATACCGCAAAATGACAACAAAAGAAATGTCCAATATATTCGAAGTATTAGACTATTGACCATTATTGATTAATTACAAACTTTCAAATCATTTTTAATAATTTTGTATAATTAATTAGTATAAAACTCAACATTTCGATTTTTCTTACCAATTTATTATTTATTCAAAAATAGATGACAAGCCAATCTTAAGTGCAATACTTTTGTAATTGGATTTTCCAAAAAAAAATTAGCATTGAGATTTAACTCAGATATGATAATTTTTAAGCAAAATTAAGAAAGATTAATGGGAGACTCCAAGTTTACTTTAATTTACAAAAGAGCAACAATAAAAATATACAAAAAAAGTAGTAGGACGAATGGAAGATTAATTATATTTAAAGCATCGTGTGGGAAAAAAATTATTCGCACTTTCGCTTTGCCCTAATATATATTGTATTAAAAATATAATAACACAAATAAAGAAAATCCTTACTAAACTTGAAAGTTTCATATACTATATAACCTTTAATATGCTTTCATACAATCATTGAAGAAATGTTTATACAATAGTTGCAAAAAACATATAAAAAAATAATAATAAAAATAATAATAAAACGCACGTGCATGGCATGTACGATTATATATAAAATTTAATAATCAACAGTATCCTTTAACAACAATAACCTTACTTAACTTGTACTGCAATATAAAAGAAAAAAGAAGTAAGAAGTAAAAAAATTTTTGTTTATTAATTCTTTTATGTTGGTCATTCTCAAGCATAATACATTAACCATTTGCTCTCTCATAATAAAACCGAAGAAGATAGCAACTAACAACCAATAAGATAAGAAACACAAAATAAAAGCATAAAGTTACAAATATTAAGCTCGAGTAATAAGAAAGGCTTCAAAGTCACCTAAAACATGTAATCAACTTCAACATTTTTAAGGGAAGTAAGAACCTTATATAAGGCTGAAATATATATTTTATACAAAAGCTATTAACTCCGCATCTTCGCAATAGGTTCTTTGTGTTTGACTCCAAGCTGACAATTTTAGAGCTAAAAAAATATTCACATCAACTTTTCCCAATCGAATTTGAATCAAAAGGATCTACAAAAGCCTAAGTCGCGCATTTTGCTGAAATATTTGGTTGTTCAAAAATATACCTAGAATTCTAAACCCATTTTACTAGTTTTTATGTAAAATGATTTATTTTTTCAAATTATAACATGTTATATATATTTGCGTTCATTAGTATTTCTGTACCAACATGTAGACTCAAGCAGTTGTTCCATATTGCCGCAGATTTATTTTAGTATATATGAGTATATGTAGAACAATGAACATATTTGAACGTATACACCTGGTTGTCAATGCTATTAAAAGGACTTTGATATCTTTCTTACTTGTATGATTATAAACATAAACTTTCTTTTTGCTATAACCAAACAGCAAACTATACAGGATACTCGTATATGTACATATAAGGAGAAACCAAGCACCACTAAGGAAATCATGACATTTTGCGAATATTCGTATTACATTTTAACATGCATGTCATGTACACGCTACCTCTTAAGTATATTTTAATGCCAAAAAATCACAGCCAACGTGATAGGTAAAATGAACGAATGCCAAGAAGAATGTAAGCAATAAAGAATAAAAATATTTCTTCGCTTTTAACCGAAAATTTTGTTATGAATTAAAGAAGAAATGTGACCAAATAACTACTTACACTACTGTTCATATTAATAAGGTTTTCCATAATTGTATGACTTTAAAAATTGTCAAATGGTACAATAATATTTTTTTTCGAAATAAAAAATTTTTCAAGACAAATAATACTTATTTATATATAAAAAATAAGTTTAAAAAACTAAAGCCCGACTATCATAAAATGTAATAGTACAAAAAAAGAAAATAGCTGTGGTCGTATGCCCCTTTATCTTAAGTTTATGTAGCTTACTATAAAATTTATTTTAGTATGCACACTATATAGGACTAGGTGGTATACGACCACAGATACTCTTTTGTTTTGTACTATTCAATTTTATGGTAGGCGGGATTTAGTTTTTTAAACTTGTTTTTTTTTGTTTTTACATATGTACTTATATTCGCCGACGTTATGCTTTTCATCACGATGCGTTTTGCTAATTCTCAATTTTTGATTTCGTCGTAATGCCGACATTTTGAATTTATCATAAGTCGTAAGAATTTTAATGTTATGCTCTTTTATATGATACCCATCGATAGGTTTCGATTTTTGTCCCTGCTGTTACTCTCTCTCGTGTCGCCATTTTAAGTTTGTTTTATTTCCTTAGAATTATATTTTTATGCTCTAAAAATGATACCCATCTCGATAGGTTTTTGGTGATTTTATTTTCCCTTGGCCGCCATTTTGCATTTGGTATATTTACTTTAAAAGTTTTTTTATGAGCTTTAATATGATACCAATCATGATGGGCGTTGATGGCTTTTAATATTTGGCCTTCCCTTTAACTTTGCCCCCAGTTTTATGCAATTTTGCGGTAGCCATTTTGAATTTGTTAGTTATTATGCTCTTACATATGATACCCACCTCGATACGTTTTGTTAAATTAAAATTTTTTGTTTTTTAACATTATAACATGGTCGCCGTTTTGAATTTGTTATATGTCGTTAGAATCTGTTTTGTTATGGTCTTTAATACCCATCATTATAGGTTTTGATAGCTTAATATTTTTGGTCATTAACGTTACGCTATCCTATGTCCGCAATTTTGAATATAAGGGACAAAAAATGTAGCCATCTTATCGGAATAACGAATCGATTGATACCTCAAAATCTGAGAAATAGTTTAGGCGTTAGGGTGGGACATATAAACACTCTTTGATAGACTGCTAAACGCATAACCCTTCCTTTAAGCGTTGTCGTAGTCGGGTAAAATTATATATATGTTCCATCCACAGTCCTAGTCCTTTGTATGATAACATTATGTTTATCGTGGAGCTTCCTATTCTACCACTTGTGCCAGTCGTGCTAGATGGTGATGACAGTTATTGGTATAAACTACATTTAATAGTTAATTAAGTTTCCAAGCAAAAGGAATGCATTATCTTTGTACTAAATATTTAAATAGAGATATTGCCCAATAAAATATATATTTTGTTTCTCTCTAAAGAAATTTTTATTAACTAAATTAAATAATTTTTATTGAGAAATGATTTTTCAAAGCATGTAATAGTTGAAAAAGAACTATTAACAATTTATTGACTTTATTAAGGGTCGAACTAAACATCGATGTTTTCGGGATTAACAACGATCCCATCGTCAAAGCGCTTTATACTCTAGGATAACCCCTAGCCCGCTAATCAAGCAGCTAATATCCATCATATAGTTCGACTAAAATACACATAATTTCCATTTTTTTCTGTTTCATCAAAAAGTTCCTATTGCCAACAGCATACGTGCTGATCAATATGTTTATGCAAAAGTATTATAGTAAATTCCTACACATAAATATTTTCATTTTTTTTTTCTTTATAACCCCACTATAGAAACGTTTTCCTTTATTTAATAAAATTGACAAACACATCATACAAGGTCGCGAGAAAAACTTAGAAATCTGTAAGATAACTAAGGTTAATATTATAAAGAAAAAAATTTTCAATTACAGTGTAATTCCCTGATGTATAACGTTTTAAAAGTAATTCTTTGAAGTATATTATATTATCAGGTTACCCAGAAATGAGTTGGTATTTTACCTATCACGAGCTTGGTCCTCATTTTGATCTTAGTACTTTTAACGGTCGAAATTTTTTAATGTCAACTTTGCCTTATCTTCACATTTATAAAAATATATCGAGGGTTTATATTCAAATATCTGCAGAATCACAATCTTACAGGAGAGCGAAAAAAATTATTCTTTCGGGATAAATGCATAACTAACTTCCATCATGTTTTAGCATAAAAATTTTTTTGAACACAACTACTTCCTTAGGGAAGTGAACGCTAGAGCCGAGCGGCTGTGAATCGGCTAACAGCCCCCGCCGGTGATTTTTGAAGATTCGCAGCCGTATAGGTAGGTGGCTATACGGCTAATTTTTCCCCCTTTAAAAATTAAATCCCCCTTTTTAAATGAACGGAAAAATATCTGCCCGCTTTTGCCATCAATGGTAACGTAAGGGATTTTGTTGACATTAGCAGACTTTTACCCGTAATACTCTAACCGCTGACGGGTTTATTTGTCCACAGCCGCCGTCAAGATTTATTCGGGCAAGTCAACTTTTAGCCGCCGCCGATGATCATTATCAGCTTCGTTACCCGATACAGACTAGAAATATATAGAAAAAAAAGTCCCGTAACTGCCTAGGAGTCCCCCTTACCGACAAAAATTTATCTCAAATCCCCATTGGTTTTTTTGTTCCAAACATTTTACCAAAACATATTGCCCCTATCTCAATGCCTTATGTTACTAACAGACAAAAAATGTACATTTTGTATGGGAGCCCCGTAAGGGAATGTAGATATTGGTTAGGTATGTTTGATAAAAATGTTAGCAAAAAAATTAAGGGGGTTAGTCTTACAATTAACCCGTCTAGGGTCATATTAGGTGCTGCAGGGGCCAATTTTAACAATTTCATTAAACTACCATATTTGTATGGTAGTCCTTTAAGAGTAGGGAGTTTATTTTGTTGGTTGCTCACAACTTGCAATGTATATATGTATGTATTTACCTATATTTTATAACAAGAAGTCTTATTATTTTGTTATACTCAAATATTTTTATGCATATAGCACTTTTTTTACTAACGAAACAACGTTGTTGTTAGGTACCATAATAATAAAACATGGAAAAACTGTTAAGAAATACTTTTTTTATGTTTTTTTAAATTAAAACGACAGATGACAATTCAGTCAGAAAAGACGTTGCTATAAAAACTCATTTTCGAGAGAATCGGAGATAGCACTATTTGAATATAACCCCTCATCATGTAGTTAGTATATAAAAACTTTCTGAAACTTTTTGTATACTTTCGTAAGACTATAAGATTTTAGCCTAAGTGCCATTATTACAACGTAACAATAGTTAAATGTTGGATTTTGTCGGACGGATACACAGTTTATCATTATTACAAATTTGTTTTAACCTACCACGTAGGATGAACTTTTTCCAATATTAGCGAAAGTATTATAAATTCTACGAAAAAAAGTAACAACGAAATTAAATATTTTTAAATTTTGCTTCAACTAATTTCATTGTATGAATCATATCGTTGTCCAACTAAATAATAATAAACAAAATTACAAATACATACGACATTGTTGGATGCATTGCAAAAATTCGCTTCAAGTTATCAGTATATAATGAGAATAATAATTGATCAGCCAAAGATGCTAAATTAAAATAATGTAATGGTAAAATCTGAATGTCATTACAAATTAAGTAAACAAGAGCTAAGTATATTGTAAATAAAGTTATATATTTATTCTGTAAAATGGGGAATAAAATTATGGTACAAAAAATGATGAAAAGCATCCTAGCAAAATCTTGGTAATGAGTTGACATTACAGAACAACATATTTTCAACCGTCTGAATTATTTTACAGTAATTGAACAATTACTTACTAGTAATTAAACAAGCCATTTATTCTCTTATTCGCAAAGTACTATTGTATCTGCTTATCATACAGACGATAAACAGTTCAACGGCTGGGGAAGCAAAATATATTTTTTGAAATTGTCTTCAACTTTGTTAAATCAAGTTTTAAGTCCGTAACAAAATAGTTGTGCAGTAAGTAGCCTAGTGAGTAAAACACTTGGCATAAAATAACACAATAACTGAAAATGGTATGAGTTCAATGCTTAGCAGAGATGTTTAATATTTATTGTGTATTCAATTCCTTCTAAATATTGAAATTTATAACTAGTTATTTGTAATCAAATGTGGTAAGTAATATTCTTCAATGACATCGCCATGTTAAAGTAATTGGTTAAAATGCTAAAGTAGAAATAGTGAAGGGTATGTTTATTTAGCATTTTAACTCATTACTTTGCCATCCACATTTTTCCTGAAATGGTAGAGTCGTTTAAAGATTGAAGGGAATGGACACAGAAAACAAACTCTTTTTAATTTCTGACAGTGGATGCGTGGCGGCTTTTGCAAACAACGTTGTAGTATTCTGCTGTTTATGTACAAAATTAAATTGATGTTGATTCACAAAACTTCACACTTATCATACTTGTACCACCGCAACGGTTTGATGTAAGTGTGCATAACTTGGTTTTTCTTTTTGGGTATGGTATCATTGCCTTTATTTCCCACAATTAAGGTCACACTATTTTGCAAGTGAAGGACGAAAATAATCAGAACAATCTTAGAAGTGGTGACTAAAAAAAGCTAAGCACCTTTATATAATAATATGAATTTTCTAAACTGATGTTTTCCCTACTAGAAAAAAACAAGTTGCTCACAAGTTTATAAAACACAAATTACTGTTTACCTGAAACAGTTGAAGAATGTATAATTAACGCAAAAACGAAATAAAACGTGGAATATAACGATCGTGTTATTTTAATAATAATAATTTTATTAACTTTATTTTGACTTTAAATGAATTTTGTACTTATGTGTAAATATTTTTTGTTCAAGACTTACAGTTTATTAGTATGTGTTTGTATGCATACATATGCATATGCACAACAACATACCTTGCCATAACCGCCTAAAAGGCATAAAGAACTTAAAAAGCTTAAGCGGCATAATTTTCGAACTACGAAGATCGATTATTTACGATCGTAAGTAATCGGATTTCGTAAATAAACGAAGTGCGAAAATTATGTCGTTTAAGCTTTTTTAACGGTTATGGCACGATATGTATATATAACGTATATACATACATTCCTTCATGTGTGAAATATTTTTCGTATTTTACTGACGGTGCTGATTTTACTGCTACTGTTGTTGCAAGCCTTTACATGAAGCGGAATAATTCAATCAAGTTAAGTCACAGAACAAAATCCAAAATTGTTGTATATAAAAAATTAAATTCAACTGCAATGAAATAAACTGAGAATATAAGAATGAGTGAGAAAATATATGTACATATAAATATTAGGGTTGAGTGATTTTTACATTTATATTTTCTATAATATTATCCGTCAGCTTTCTACTATATCACCTTAAGTACATATCGTTTCCTTAATATAGGAACGCTTTAACTCATTATATTTTTCTAATATTAAGATAATTTTATGCTAAAGCAAAATTTCAGGTTCCAACTTTACGTTATTAACGTAGTTTTAATAATAATTCTGAGCCTTAAAAACTATATGTGTAACGATTTTTTGCAATCCCTAACAATTTTTCATTTTTAAAACAAAAAATCTTTCCAAATTCAAACATATCCCGCCGGAAAAAACAACACTTAAAACTAAGCGTGTGCTTTCACCTCTTGCAAAGTTTTAAATTTATGTATTAAAAAAATCAAGTCCTTAAGAAATCGCCTTATACAATATATTTATTTTTCCTATAAAAATTTATGTTATAAAAAATCTGATCACCCTAATGTACTTACTTATGCTTTCCGACAGTGAAGTTAAAATGAAAGGTAAGAAATTGTAAAATAAATCGCATATGCTGTAGCTGCCAAATACTGTAATACGAGTATATTTGTTGCATAGTTTTTATTATTATTACATTTTTTAAACATGAAACAGCGATAAGAAAACTAACAGAATTGGTGAAATAAAAGAAACAAGCATATTCTTCTTTAAAAATAAAACAATATGCCTAAATAAAATTAAAAAATGTAATAATATAAAAACAAAACTAAAAGCAAACAGAAAGTGAAAATTAACATGACGTTGACGTATCAAATGCTATTTTAAAGACAATGTTTATTACCAGGAAAATCGGAAATATGCCACAAGAAATTTATTTTATGCGCATTAAATATGCACAACAAACATGGAAATATGCTATAAAAAGTTTAAAATCGCTAAAGAAAAAAATTGTACATATGAAAATATTACTGAAAAATTTAAAAATGTTTTCGATTATAAAACAGGGCTCAAATCGTCACATTCGTGAACGCACAACTCGTCACGTAAAAACGCTATTTTCGGATTATGACATACGTGAATACTGTAATCCCATACAGTTTATACGATTGAAGTGTCACGTAATTCATTTTAGTACGATTGCCGATACGATCACGGATGTGACGATTTGAGCCCAGATTTTGCTATTTATATTTATACATACATATTACCATTAAAAAAGCCAAAATATGCAGAAAAAGAGTTAAATATGCTGCAAAAACTAGAAAAATGCCCTATATATGAGGCTAAGTCTGATATATGCAAAAACATGCTGTAAATGGTTAAATATGCAAAAATATGCACTAATAAATCAATGCCAGAATTCTTAGAAAGTTGTGAAACATACAAATATCTTACTTGTGACTAAATACATCCCACCGGAAAAATCATGCAATTCCATATTTGGGCTTTCCCTGTTTATTACAATTAATTTTAATTTGTAACGTGATTTTGTTTTCCCAAACTAAAGTAATATATTAAAAGTTTTACTAACATTACATTGTAAATTAATTATTAAGGGGTATTCCCTAGTCTCTACACAGAAAAGAAAAATCCATCCATCAGCACTTAAATTAATCCCATATTTACTTAAATCCCGTATTTACTTAAAGCAAGTACAGAAAGATTGGGCCCAGTATGGATTTTTTAATTTGTATAAAGCCCGTCGGGTTTTTGAATCAAGCTATTCGGGTACTTGAATCAAGCCCGCTACATACTTGAATCTAAAGTCCGATTGGTACCTCAATGAAGCCCGCTGCGTACTTGAATCAAGCCGAAATAGGCTTAGTTTTACGTATTTAATCCTGGAATAGAATTGATTTTATATATTATTAATACTAAATTTAATATTCATTGTCTGTATTGAACAAAGGTACCTTAATTTATTATATATATAAACCAACGCTTTAGAAAGCTGAGAAAGACAGTTAAAAGCCAGTATCAGGCGTGGATACAACGGGGTGGGAAAGGGGATATCGCCCCCCAAAAACGATTAAATTTCTATAGAGTTTCTTAAAGAAGTATGGAAAAGTAGTATCTTTTTCTTAGAAGTTCCCTCCCCCCAAAAAGCTCAAGCTGGATCCGCGCCTGGACACTATTCACTAACAGCATGTAATACTACGTTTCATAGTTGTTCTAATTTTGAAAAAAAGGGTAATAAATCTGTATCTTTGAAACTTGCAATCCGATTACAAAACGACGTATGTAGAAATCATAGACGAAAACATCTTGAGCTACAGACTGTCATATTTGACTACCTATGGCATTTCCGTTAGTTTAAACTTTGTGTAAAGGTTATGCATAGATAAAGAAAATACGGTTTACTTTATTTAGATACCTTTAATATTTTCCAAGATATTTGGCTTTGAGTTTTAAAACTTCGGTTTTTGATCTCGACTTTCACTATTTCGTCAATATATCTAATAATAGCTTAGCCAAAAATTAAAAAAAATATATATATTATATGACTTTGAACACAATCCCTGATAACATGTAGAAAAAAATTTTCATATATCTTAATTCACGTAATCGTGAAAATGAAAAATGAAGACTGTGAAAATGGCTTAATTTTGGCAAAAATAGAACTTAATTGTAGGACGTATTTCCCAAAAATTTTCAAAATGAAAATTTTAAAAATTTTTTACTTTCAATATTTGAAAAAAATAGCCTTTAAAACTGACTTCAGTGGAAATTTTAAATCGCTTGAACCATGCACACTGCTTGCAGCATTGTAGGAAAATGGTGAATTTTGCAACAAAACTCTAAATTAATCGGTTAAAAAAATGCCCATCGAGTTTTTCAAATTTCTCTAGACATTGTATTAGATATATCTAATATAATTAATTTGGTTTTTATTGTTGCGCGACCACTCAAAAATGTGGCCGGGCAGGAGTGCAGATTTTCTGAAAATAGTATAATTTTTGGAATCATTTTATTTACCTGCTTGAAAACTGTATTAAGGGTTTTTTTTTTTATTTCTTTACTGTTTGTTAAAAAACATAGCAATCGTTAAAAATTTTAACGATGTATTAAAGAGCATTTTCTTATGAATTTTTAATTAATATGAAAATGTTTGGAGTTCCAATCATTAAAGCAGAGCATACACTGCTCCAGTATACTGGCACAAACAAGTGATGTTGAATCGTGCTCGAAACACATACCATATAAGCATACTGGTGCAATATACAGTTCATTAAAAATTCTGTACGGATGAGTTGTTGTACCTAGTCGCACCACATTTATTTTTAAAACAAAAATTAAGGAAAACGCGGGTTTTTTTATTAAAAAATTATTAAGAATGATATGTTTTATTTCAGAAATACTTTACAATACATATTTTGTTCTTTTTTCTTAATTTATGGGTAATTTATTCAAGTAAATGTGTGTTACCCCGATGTTTACTCTTTGACAACTTTTCTCAACTGAGCTAAATTCACCATACACAATACCACAAACTGGTACCATCAGCAAAATATCAAACTCTCTTTGACATCGCTACACAAATCATACAATCACACCACATGCCCATACACGACCCAACCACTGGCGCCAACACGTGATTGCGCATGCATACTGGCTTAGTGTATGGGGCCCTTAAGGCAAAATTGTCATATGTACGTATGAGTAATATAATGGTACCATAATATTACTCATACGTAACGAGAGCAGAAGCTTTTCCAAAAAGCGGGACAGGAGCTTATAAAATTTATATCTTTTTAGCCCTATTACTATTTTTAAAAATCCTAAGGAATATTCTATACACTCAACTTTGGAATATGAACTCATTTTATGTCTTAATTTAACTCAGCAGGAAATGAAACCATTATTTGTGGCTTAGGCAAAAAAAAAAAAAAAAGACTATAACAAAGAGTAGTAGCAAAGTATAAAATAATTCATAGCCAATACTTTACCAGAAAAAAAGATTTAACATAAATCATAAACTGTTGGTAAGAAAATATATACTAGTTCACAGCATGATAAGTTGGCATTGACATTGGTACAATATTTTTTCCTATATTTTTTTTACACAATGAAACTTTGTTTGTTTGAAGTTCTAACGTAACATAAATATTAAGCAAAAAAGCAAACAAGAAATTTTTTCAAATTAAAATATTAGACTAGTCAAACGATTTCTTTCAATATTTTTTGTAATAACTATTTTAATTTCAATCTTCTTGCAATGTTGTAAGGATTGTACTATTTTATTATAATGGAATATCTTAAATTTGTTAATATATTCTTTTATAATCGTAATAAGATAATACAATTTAATATCATATGTTTCGAAAAATTTGTGCCCCCTTCAGATATTGAAACATTTTTTTATTTTTTAAATTACTTAAATTCTGTTAAACTGCATTTAGCTACTACTTTGAATTACTTGAACTTTGCGTTTTTAATTCCTTTAAAATTGTAATGAAATTTAATGGAAACTATGACCAAAGAGTTTTACTGAATCCATATAATGTTATTATATAAGTTATAGCTTTATGGTTATTTTTCGTTGCTACGCAAGCTTAAGAGTTTCATTAGCATACATATTAGGGTTACTATTTTTTGAAAATATCAAATTCTAGGTGTCCTATTTGAAAAAGACTGTCAAAAAATATGAAGAAATATGATGTTACTGCCCAGAAAAAACTACTGCTTTCGACCGAAACAGATTTGTATGAGAGAGATGCTGGTTGCTAGTGTTTCTCCTGTTTAGAAAAGTAGCGACTTTAGTTCGCATTGTCCCACTTGAGAGCTTTTGTTTTTGACATAAAAAAGCGATTCTTTCGACTTATCAAAAATGCTCTAAAATCATGTTTCGTCGTCTTATTGCGTCATTTAATTGTGTCATCGTTAAACTACAGACAATTCAAATCGTGTTTTATTATAAATCTCTCTTATCCTTGCTATAAGTCAGATATCTAGAAAGGGGAATGCTTTTAATTGTGTTTAGAATTTTTAAATGTGTTAGTGTTTATTTGAAAGAATGCGTGCGACCTTGCTGAAAGCTACAATACTACTTTCATTATTTTTTAGTTCGCCTTAAATAAATATAAAAAGTCAACTAACTTCGTAGTGTATACAATGCAGATACTGGGATATCTCTGCTTTATTTTTGAGCATCAGCGGAACCTCTTGAAAATATCGCATGTGGAAGGCATGCCATTTTTTACTGCTTCCAGAAGCATAATATTTTTTGTGGGGTCTTTAATTACTTGTAAAAAGTTCCCGTTCCAAACACATTAAAATTGTAAACAGTAAAGTGTTTAAATTTATTAAGCATCACATCAACGTTTACGGATCATTAGAACGCTCAAGGTGCATATGTATTTGTTAAGCGGGCTGCTTGAAATTTTGATATTTTAAAAAATTAGAAACTAGCCTATAGCATGCTGATAATAGTGTAATAGTTTTGAAGTGAAATTTGGACTATTTGATAAGATATGTAAATTGATTTGCGGCAGGTTACATAATTAGACAATTAATCACGAGACTTGGGTGAATAAAAAAGAGATAAAAACAACTGATATAAAAATACCTAGTAGACCATATTAGAAAGGATATAGAAGCAAGAAAGGAATAGAACAAAGAATAGGAGCAAAAAAGAAAACTTTGGCAACTAGCTAAACTTTTAAGAAGACATAACATTAACACCCAGGCAAGTTTTCATTTATTTCGTACGATTTTATTTTTTCAAATTATGATCTAATTTACCCTATAATAAATTAAAATTTAATTTGAATATATTTTTGCATAGTAAGAAGAACCATGTATTGTTAAATGAAAAGAATCGAAGAACGAAATGTCTAAAATCGACTTGAAATTTTAAACGTGCTACCCTCCAAAGCAATAAAAAGCACTTTTTCGTTATTCCTACAGAAATATTATTTGCCCTAATGTAAATAATCTCACTATTTTTTATTAGCGTCATACAAATGTTGCATTTACATCAGTGGTGTCCAAATATACACTATCTTATTCTGCGTTTGTGTATGCGCTTCGCAGCTAAATAGATAGGCTGTGAGTCTAATATACAGTGTACATGGGTTGATGCTAAAAAATGAATATGAACGAGTGCACAAAAAACTAAGCGAATGGCCGCTACTGATTTACATCAATTGCTGCTAATAAGGCTTGCAATTAGCATGTTCTATTTTAGGTTATTATTCCAGCACACTTCCTATATACTTTATACAAGTATAAGATCTAAAATAATTACCAACAGTATAAGCAAATGTTAAAAAGTCAACTATTTTCTACTTTAGAAATTGTATGTTCATTTATTTCTGTTTCCTTCTATTTTTATGTTTCTCATTTCTGCGGCGATATGTTCATTATAAATGTGACCTACTCTAACTAAAGCAGCAATTCTCTCAACAACTGCGCATAATGTCGACAATTATAACACTTGATGCTAAGGTATATCAAAATTAAGCAAAAAAGTAGGAAACATATGCTAACAACTGAAACGGGACACTTTTTAAATCTTGTATTGACTAAGATTATTTTCTATGTATTTATGTATGAAACAACAAACGTAGGTAGCGAAATCTAAAATTAGTTGACAGTTGAGGATTTCCATTAGAAGAGGGCAATAAATCTTTGTATTTTTTTCATCCTAGAGATATTAAGTTGACTAATACCTATACATATATACATACATATATATACTTACGATCCAAATGCATATAAAATATCTTTGCCAGTCCAACACAAAATTTTTTCAATAAATAATTTAGCGGATTCTATAAATGTTTCATTTTTAGCTCTTATTTACACTAGACAGGAACAAAAAAAGCAGTTTAATTTTCAGTAAATGTGTTATTTGATTTTACAAAAAAATCATTTATAGATCCTATTTTAGAAAACACAATTTGTCTTAATTTATGATTTTTTTGTGATTGTAAAAAAAATTTAGACAATTATTTTATCTGATTTAGTGAATTATTTTGTTTAAATTATGTTTAATTTATGATTTTTTTGTGATTGTAAAAAAAATTTAGACAATTATTTTATCTGATTTAGTGAATTATTTTGTTTAAATTTGGATATTTTCATAATGTAATATAACAAAATTGTTAAAGATTTTTTTCAATAAAAAAATTTCGACAAATGCTTTGTCTGAATTAACAAATTGTTTTATAGGACTTCATTCATCATAATGAAATTAAATTTCTTCTGTGTTGAGATGGTGTAAAAATCCTTCTCTAATTTTCTTGATGATTAGAGATGAATTGAAACTTAGTAACATCATTAACCATTATTGATAGTGATGTTAAAAACTTTTGCGCTAAAATTTAATTATTTGAGTTAAAAAAAAACAATCTTCAGTTTATTACAACTTTTTATTACAACTGCGTAAAGTAGAAATTTAGCACTAAATATAAGGTAGAGTTTAGGGAAATTTGGTGAGAGCATGTTGAAATGCAGATTTATTTAGTGCAGGTTCAAAGTTTGTACTAATTAAATATTGTACTGATTTTTGCACTAAATATGCGTTTAATTATAGTGATTATAGAATTAGCTTTAACACAATGTTTTTCGTGCAAATAAAAAAGTGTTTTTTTTATCACTAAGCTGGTAAAACATAGTACAACATAAATTTTTTCCAATTTTATTTATTATATGACTATGTTGTCAGTTCAATTTTGAAATTTAAAAGTGGATTTATTATAATGAAAATTTTCGTTTTATAAAAAAACGAACTTACGCACTTGAAGCCAAAGTCGGCTTCAGTGGTATTCTTTGGCAAACGATAATTTGAATCACGTGGTAAAGTTTGAATAATACAGACAGGGTGGCTCATAATGAGCTATATGGTTTGAATTCTTTATAACTTTTTTAATTATTATATTTTCTTTGTTTTTTTTCAGCATTTTGTGAAGAAGACTTGGAGAATTAATTATGGATCTTTACACGATCGAACAACGTACAAAAATAATTGAATTTTGAAGATTTTTATTATTTCGGCATTCTAGCTCAATATTTTGAATTAATGTAAATTCAAATTATTTTTATTAAGAGTGGAGTGTTGGAATATTCAAATCAGATTAGCAGAATGGATCAGTACTAATGATTTCGGCAGGCCGCTACACCGTCTCATCAGAATTCTTGTTTACTTATACCACTTATCAACATCAACTATTTAACTAATTTTTGCCAGCAAATAGAATACAAGAATTCTTTTAAATTCTTGCCCTGCATTTTTATTGTGAGTCAACTTAGTTTTGCCGAAAATTCCTTATCTGATTAATAATCCAACACTTACAAAGTCTTGTTATTTGTTTTGATGGGCATTTTTTCAATACCTACAATCAAAGCTGTTTGTGTGTTAGTTTTTTATGCATGCTAAACTGCTTGAGTTATTTTGTCTGAGGAGTGAACATGCATGTAACTATTTTGAGCGGGCCGTCGCATTAATAATTATTTTTGCGTAATTTTTTTTATTTTTGAACTGAATAGGTATAAGTCTGAAAATTTTTATTATTTCGGCTTTCTAGTTCAATATTTTGAATTAATGTAAATTCAAATCATTTTTAAATCAACTTGTTGTAAGAATGTGCAGACATGCACCTCTTACAGTTTTATTATATGTATAGATACACAAAAAATAAATTATTTGTTTACAAAACAACAGCATAAAATAATTCTAGTGTATATAATTGATAGTAATAAGATTTAAAAAACACCGAATTGAATTTAATTTATGGTAAAATTAAAAAAAATATATGTAAATATCTGTTAAAAGAAGACTATGAAAAAAATTTAACAAATTTCGTCGTATCGACAGTAAAATATCGCCGATGGCGATGTATCTGCAAATCTGAAGTATCGGTATCAGTATCGGTATCAGTTGCATCGCTAGTTTTTTCTTTCGTAAGTTTGGCTAACTTCGCGAATGCACTGAAACATACAAATTGGTTTTATTTCTGCAAGTGAACGAAGTTACCCAAACCTATCCAAAAGCTTTTCTTAATACAAACTGTGTATTGAAAAAGGCCTTCATATAAGTTTCTGAATGTATAACACTTTTAAATCAATGCATGGCCAATTAACCCACCCATCTTTCATATCATCATTTAGGTTTCCAAACACAAATTTTCAATGAAAAGTATTATGGTTGAAAACCTGACAACACTTTTGGTGTTTCTCGTGAAATCTTATTAGCCAACAATACTAGAAAATAAACAGAACCATTAAAACGTGTTACGAATATGTGCCCATGCCAATGCAGTTGTAGGCTCTAGTGAACGATCTTATTTGAATTGAGTGAATGAGATAGCAGCAGAAACAGTTTAAATATTAGGCAAAATGTATGGTCATTTTTATGGACATATTTATATTCCAGCAATACAACCATACATACTTGTATATTTTTAAACGGCTACAGTTTTAGTAGTGGTTTATATTTTTCTTCACCCATTAATACATACTTATGTAGGCATGTACCTTTTCAATATTTATTCGACATTGGTTGGTTGAATGCCTAGTTATCTTTACTCTAACATGCTCTATTTCACTTTGGATTTTGGTCAAGCACAAGATAATTGGCAATTGTTTGTATATCCTCAAATTGACCTCAACATACAAATTGCTTCCAATGTTGGTTGCATACAAACGCTGCTTTAGAAACAAATAAGAGATTTTAGAGTGAACAATTTTCATGATGTAACGTTGTTGTTCTTTTAAAACCAATTCATTTGAAAGCCACATAGTTTTTCTTTATTTATTTAATTAAACTCTTTATAAATTGTCAAACATTCATCACTGTTTAGAGTTTTATCTTCTAATATTTCAAAAAAATAAACAGTTGATATAAGGATGCATGCAGCATCATACAAGGATGCAATTTCCCCAACTAAACTTCATTTACACTCAGAAAAATTACATATTTTTAGTTCATTGCTGAGAGCTTCTGTAGCAATATTCATCATACTGGTTTGTAGTTTTGTAAGAGGAAAACACATTCATTACTTTATATGCTTAATGTGTATAATTTCTTTAATTTTCTTTTAACTTTCTGGGATAACACAGTGCTTTAAAACAATTATTATGTGCTAAAAATTATGGAATAAAGGTTTTATAAAAAATATTATACACTTTATCGGAAAAATAGCAAATTCTAGTATTGATTGAAAATTAATAAAGCTGTCCTATGAACAAAAGTAAGCAGCCATCATCATCTATCGAAAATGAGCAAAAAATACGATTCAAATACGAACTACATTTTCCAAACATGTTTTTAAATTGTTCCCACTTTGGAAGAACTTATATTAAATCACTAATTTGAAGATGGGCTATCCCAACAATTTCCACATTGGATATCAAATGGGATAAACCTTTTGAGTTTGCCTCATGCAATCACAAGCAGGACCCAATTGGTACAAAAAGGCTTTCCAGACGGGCTTGAATGGGCTTGATTGTCAAGATATTTTAGGTGTTTTCAAGTTACAAGCGCATATATCATTTTTCAAGCTGAAATTATATATTTGATTTAATAATGTTTACAATTAGCTTAAAAAAAGATATTAAAAAATTGTTTGAAAAAATATCTCACTATACAAGTGCCAAAACTGTTTACAACTTAAGTCTCTTGTTTTTCATAACTATTTGGAGTGTCTTGAGAATAGATGCAACTAATTTCTGATAGTAAGGATCTAGTGTTTTTTGCCATTCCTCTAATATGACCCTCAGCTTTGCTAGAAACCACGTCCTCCTGGTCTTTTTTATTGAGATAATGCCATAAATTGTTCATAGTGTTTCCATGACATGAGTAATATTCCATGATCTTACTTTGTGGGCTTTACGTTTAGGATATTTACCCGTTATTCAGAGAAAGCTTATTCACACTTTTCGGCAAAGTTTCTTTTAAAATGTCTAAACAAACATTTTGATCGATAGTTTTGTCAATAAAATGCAAACACCCTGGTCCTGCTGCAGAAATTGAGCTCCAGGCCATCACTGAACCACCTCTATGGATTGCTCTCGATTTCACGTTATTCGAATGTAGTTCCTAATTTTATCACCTCAATACCATCCGACACAAATACGTTAACATTTACTTTTGTCGGTGAACATAATGTTCCTCCAACCAAGAAAATTTTTATTTTCGTATTCTTTTACAAATATTAGTAGTATGGCTTGATTACGTTTACTGATAAGCGGGTTTTATCTAGTTCATCTATACTTTAAACCAACTCCTTGAAGTAAGTTTCTTACTAAAGACTTTTTCAGCTATAGAAGCAAGCTTTGAAGCATTTAAGAAGGAGTTAACTTTTATTTTTCCTACGAGAAAACGTTTGCAGCCTCAGAAAATATTTTGTTATTGGCCTGTTTTGGTTTGTTTTACACATTTTAGTTTGTCAAGTTCTCTTTTGAAAACCAAGCTGATTTTAATCATATGTCAAGCTAGTGTAGTATTTGAATCTGGCAACACTAGGTACAAATGTGTATGCATTGGAAAAATTTCGGAAAGTACTCTCTAATAAGTATGCTATGAATTTGGCAGAACTGGGTACTACGTATGAGTACTGTGTGCATTTACAAAGAACTTATTGCACTGCATAATTTTAATTTTGAAATCCAAAAAAGTATGTTATATTCATTGGTAAAATTTTTGCGTATGCGTGATATAAAATTTGTTTATGGAATATTGCTTATAGGTTTTTTTTTGTCGAAAATTTATGAATAAATGCATCGCTCATTTGCTGCAAAAATGTTATAGCTCAATAATGTGATTTTTGCGTTTATAATATAGAATTATTCGTCATATTATTCTTCTTATTGTGTAGAAATATCATAAAAATATCTTGTGTACTTTCCTTTTGAGAGAAGAAAATATTTTCTTTTTCCATTAATTTGTGAGTTAAGTAAAAACTTTAAACTCTTTTAACGTAATACTAGCATTTTTGAGCTGCGACGTTTTTGAGCGGTATGACAAATAAGTCACTAAATAATATATAGATACACTATAGCCCAATTCACAATTTTGTGCAAATGGTCTTGCATCGTAGCATTTGCAAAATGGTATTGGATATTGATAGTCACCACTTAACAATTGTTAGTGGTAAGTATAAATATACTATAGCATTATGCAAATGCTACGATGCAAGACCATTTGCACAATATTGTGAATTGGGCTAATGTATAGATATAGAATGTCGTTTTAGTTTTGTTTCTTTATAAAAACAAGCTTAAGGCTCGTTATAAAACACATAGTACTTCTGATAAATAAATTCGACAAATGTTATACTTAATTTGTGTTAATTTGTTGTTCAGTTAAGTCCGCAAAAACAGTAAAGAGACCGCAAAAATATATTGAAAATCATAAATGTTTCTATTGTTATTAAAAAATTGACTAGCACCGCATATTTTATATAACTCTTATATAATTTTTTTATTTAATAAAGTTACGTCATATTATATAACCGTTACTTATTAAAAGGGCCTTGGTGTTCTTAACATCCCAGAAGATTTTGAATAAAACTCCGTCGTTTTAAACGTATGACTTACTTACTTAGAGGATACACAAACTCAACTTTAATACATGACACGACCACCACAAATATTTTCCATAAATCAAACAATTTTAATAAGAATTAATAAAGCTTCTTTTATATGCACATAATCAATATAACACGAAACCATAAAACAGTTAAAAACTTTTAAGTTTTAAATGTACAAAAATATAATATATATATGAACAAAAGAATGCATGTTTCATATATTATGAAAACTTATTCGCAAACGTAAAGTAATTATCTAACTAAACAAAACGTAAATTAGAATTTTTGAAAAAATACTTTTAGTGGCTTACCAGGTAAATTTCTGCAGCCATAAAAACTCTTCTACCGAAAGAATGCACTGAAACCCTAATAAACATTTTCGCATAATCGTAGTCATGTTCCGTAAAAATATAAATAAGCCATTGAAGTTATGTATATAAACAAGTTTTTGCACATGCTATGGGTAGAATAAACATATGCTCAACACCACTCGCGCCACTTTTGAATGAAGCTTTAGTTTGTTGTACATATTTTAAGTTTAGAGATGAATTGGCAAAATCAAAATTATATAAATATTAGCAAATTTTAATTATATTGCAATAGACTATTATTGATTTTCACTCTGAGGCATCAAAATTCAATAAAATGTTTAAAGTATTATGTGCTATTAAAATGAAAAATAAATTTATTAAAATTAATGCCAAGGTAAATAGATTTTACAAGGAGGTAACATATAAAATAATATAAAAACTAAGGATATTTTTGGTGTACAACCGCTGTTAAAACCCATTTGAAAAATTTTAATGGTACGGATTTTAATCAGCTGCCGCAGCACAGCTACTTGTAAAATTGACACGCCTTGACTCAAGCTATAAAAAATACTATCAATTAAAAACACCATTATAATTTTTTTTATTTACACTTGTTGCTATTTATCGTAATAAATATAATTAAAAAAATTATTAGCAACTTTTGTATCTATATCTCCCTAAAACATCTAAAACGGATAGTGTGCAACGTGGTGAAAATGCCACAGTGTCATTCCATATAACAAAACTCATGTGCTGCAAACGCAATGTAATAAGCTAGACAAATATCGTTATATGAAAAGAAAAACTTTTTTAAATTTTACAGGACTAGAGCAACAACAATATTTTATTAAATAGAACCAGCGATGTTTTATTCAGTTTGCTTGTAATCTCGTCCAATTATTTGTACAAATTTGTGAGGACATGTACAGAAAGTTTTTAAAATTTAGTTTCCAAAGTGATGGAAAGTATGGTGAATTTCTACCTTGTAAGATATTTAGAGTCCAACAGTTCGCTCAGCGATCACCAGTATTGCTTTTATTGCTTTCGTAGAGGACACCAACCGGACGACTTACTGGATTTTTTTTCGAAAAAATGGTGTGGCATGGTGCTCTTTAGTCAAAACTTGTTGTAATAGATGGTATCTCTTCAAACGAGTTCAAGATTAATTCAGGAGTACCGCAAAGCTCCGTTATTTATCCTATCCTATTTTGTATTTTTCTTAATGACCTTCTCTGTCAAACCTGCAATTCTATCTTTGGCAGATGATAGCAGCAGTTGCCATTCATATTCATTCGCTACTAGGCCAAGCCAGTCGGAGATTGGAGCAATGAGGCAAAGCATGAATGATACACTTAATAAAGATCTAATAAAAAATCTCTGAATGGGGTCGTGCAAGTAGGGTTGATTTTAATGCTCGTAAGAGCCAGTGGCGTATGCTCACGCATAGACGCATGATCGAACTTGCTGCTGCATCTGTAATTATGAATGGCTTAATTATTAAGAAATCAAGTGCTATTGATGCTCTTGGCATGAAAATTCAGTATGGCGTTCGATAGGCTGATTCAAAAGAAGCAGGTATAGAAGCAGGTATAGAAGATACTTCAGTCCATCTGATACGTTAATATTTATACCATCTATATCCGACCTAAAATCGAATACAACGCTCATGTATGAGACGGTGCTCATCAGCGACAGTATCGTAGCCAGCTGTATTGACACGCTGGAGCATTGACGCAATGTGGGGTGAATTTCGTTGTTTTATTGTTATTACATTGGAATGTATTCTGATGAAATCAGGAAGCTTATTCCCGAAAGCCGCCCATTTTTGTGAACAACGCGTACTTCATTAAGAGCATAGCCCTTTGTAGTCGATACGCCAGTGAATCGCACTACGCATTACAGAGAGAATTCGTTCTTTGGCCGAACATTTCGTAGGTAGAATAAGTTTCTTGGAGAGGTGTTTCCTGTCACTTTCAATTTTGAAAAGTTCAAATGAAGTGTCGATAAACACTACTCCCTCCTTTCTCCTTCCCATAAACAATTTTCCTAATTCCGGCACAATGCATTGCATGAGTAGGGGCCATCCACTAAGTGCTGGTCTTATGTTATAAAAAAAAAAACTTTAAATGAAATTCACTTTATGCGTATTGTTTTTGAACTCTATCGGCATTATGTATAATGAAAAATTGGCAAGGTGGCAAAACTGAAAATGTTCTTAACGAGTTTTTTCACACAATTTTGCATTAAAAATAGCGCTAGAATGTAATCGTGGGCTCAAGCTATGGAGGAACTCGTTAAGATCAAGTTCAATTTCGTCCATGACTTAACAAGACAGGGAAGCTAGTGAAATTCAAAAGCATGAAAGGAAAGCTGGAAAGCTTAGAGAATTACTCAGCCGAATGGATTAAAGGTAAAAGATACCCATCTAACTTGACTGTAGCTGTTATGATTTGCATTCAGGTCTACGCGGACAAAAGTACTGATGATTAATTAGATCATTGTATTTCTTCAATCACCATGATGTATGTTCAACATTCCGTGCAGCCGAAATTATTTTGTCTTTTCTTTAGAATGTCTTTCTAAATAGCATAATTTAATTGAAAAATTAAATTAAACAAACTTAAGTCAAATATAATTAAGTATCTTTGGATAAATTAAAATTTTTAATGAAAAAAGAATATTTTAATATCTAATATCAGACTAGCAGAATGGATCAATACTGTTGTGTTGCCCCTGTAGCATCTCACCAGCATTCTTTGGTAATTTTTACTACTTGTCAAGGTGGATACTGGTGAGTAGGAATATCAAGTAGTAAATAGAATACAAGTAGTAATATAACTTCTTATATACATTTACGAGTGCTGTTGGCTAAAGTAGTTAGGTTGTAGTCTAAAACCTAAGGTCTGGGCTTCGAGACAAGTTTCAGGAACATTGGATTTTATTGGTCCACATTCATAAATACGAAGCTTAATTTTTTCTGTATGCGTTTCGATAAAATATACATTAATTTATAACAACTCCAATTTTGAAATTATTGTAATTTACATGGTTTTTCGTTTCATTTAACGATATGCATGAATGTTTGTTTTATGATTTCATCGTTTTTTTAAGTATGGTCTTATGCTATAAATAATAAACGTCTGTACGTATATAGTAGGGTGGCATTCCAAGCAAAACTCTTAGAGAAATCGTCCTCAACAAACAAAAATAGAACCAAATACTAATAGAATTATATACATCAACTTTCCGGCCGATAGAGCGGAGTTCGGAAGTGGTTCGATGAAACTGCGATTTTAAAAACTAAATATATATTATTAATTTTTTATGGAAATGCAACCCATTTAGATAAAGTTTGCACTTCAGTAACCCTTCTGAGATGCCCCAGAGCAGATTATTTCAGCTGATCTAAGATTTTATTTTTAAGAGCTAGAGCCGCAAACTTAAATACTTTCCATTTCTCATGGAACAGGAGCCATCCTACTGTTTATATGTATGTACATTCATAGAATCTAAGGGCAAACACAATAAATGTCAAAACTTTTAACAACACAAAGGGGCACAATTAACCGTTAAGCTTTATTTATTTGTTGCAATAAATAATCCTTAGCAACATTATCACACTTTCAAACAAACAAAGATATTATTTTAAACACACTTATGTATGAAACTTGTGTAATCATACATAGGATAACATCCATTTTGGTTATTGTTGTTAAGTAAAAAGCTAAGGATTATTTTTTTGAAAAAAGAAAAATATATAAAACAAATAATACATATTCAAATTGTTAATACTTGCGAACAATTGAGGCAGTTAGTTCTAAAGTGGGATGAGTGCCTTCATAAAAAGGATCAAGCATGCTATTACAATAACAATACTTTTGTTACTTCTTTATTTCGACATAAATTATATATAATGCATTACTAATATGTATTAAATTTATAAGATAATAAAAACGAGCTAAGCTTTTACTATAAAATAAAATAAATATGTAAAATCGAAATTATAATGAAAGTGCCTTTTATATACAGAGGCTTATAACACCATATTATTAACACGATCTTTTTATTTGCAATATATTCATTTTTTTAATGAAATAAAATATGTGGAAAATGAAAGTTCCAATATATTTACCTTAATATTTTTAGTTAAAATTTATCTTAAATCCAATATACTTTTATCTCAAAACTTTTGCTCTTTAGAAATGTATGTTTTTATGTAAATATTAAGTGTCTTTATATAACACGCTCAATATAAGATAGGAAATAGGCACGTACAGGTGAATATTTTAATTAAAGCTTAATAGCCGTGTATACATTAAATGATATTTTAAAGCGTACCCTCCTTCAGACATGTACACAAACCAAATGGGATGTAGGAGAACTTTTATAATCATGTGTGTATAATATCTTCTTGCTCTTTTTATTAAATTTTAAACTTGTTTTTATAGCAACAATTTTGTGCAATTATCCCTACAAAGTTTTCAATGTGTGTTGTTATGTCGCATTTTATACTATTCGGTTAAGGAAAAAATTTTTCATCAAAATCTAAAGATTATAATGTTATTGTTAGTCTTCTTATATAAATCATTAAGTGTTTTATTTCTATTATTTAAAAACTATACACTTCTTTAGTTTTACTTTATAATCTTTTATTTTTAGACTCAATAAAAATTTACTTAAAAAATCTGACAAAATTAAGACTGTAATACATTACTAATAAGATTAACCTTTGAATTTCGCACGAATGAAGTTTTTGCTTATACATTATCTCCTTCTTAAAAATATTAAATATTTTATGATGACAAAAAAGATACTTTTAACCCAACTACTTTTTACCTTATCCAATTGTCTGATGTGCTCTTATTAGTATGAACAAATATTTAGATATATTCTAGGATAAAATCATTTTATATACTAGATGTAACACTTTTCTATTAGCAATTAGTTTCTGGTAGCACGTGTTACGTGACTTTTAACCAAAATAAGTTCTATACACACACGTTCCTAGATAAATAATGCTTGATCGGCTAAAATGTTTATAGGCAAGGTGTGCTGGTGTGTTTATGAAATAAAAAAGTTTGTTTAGGTTTCAGTTTTGTTGCTTCTGCTATTGTACCAAAGTTAAGGTGTGAAACGCATAATTACTTATGTATTGTTACTAGGTATTAAGGTTTGTAATTTCACGAACTCTTTAGATCTTCATTTAATGGAATAATAAAATAAAGTCGTAAGACCAAGAAATATAAAATGAAACAAAGAAAAACTCATTGTTTAAAGCATCTAAGCATATCAAATATAAATATAGTTACAATATATAATAAAATTTGTGATTGATATTTATACTATTTAAAGAGGATATATTAATCCTCAAACTATTATATATATTAGTAATAAAGCCAACAAACGACGCACAGTGTTGTGTGATTCGCCATTAATGGTTAAACTAATGATGTAAAAATAAAAATAGTAATATTTTAAGTAATATTTTAGGCCAAACGTGCGTAAAATATTCTTGAAACATCATTATTAGATTAGGTGATACAGCTCTTAAAAGCTGAGGTTTTGAGTACCATATTTCTCCTGATAGAACTTAGCTTTGAATAAAATATCTTGTTATGGCAATATCTATATAAAATAGGATGGAACGTCAATGCTTCAAGGTGACAAAGATATTTTTCTTACATATTTTTTAGCCCTCTACCATAGCTGGAAGTTATGAATGAATTCCATTTTAGTCGCAGTGCATTTATATTTTTTAATGTATACTTCCCTACTTCCCTTTAACCCTTAAGAGAACACCAGTTCCTAGCCAGGCACTTTTGAACTTTTTTTAAATTTCTTTCCTAGATAGCATCGACAGACCCTCCCAATTTTTTATGAATTCCTCAATAAATAAGTTTTCTGTGGAAAAAATGAAAGAAACTAAATTTTTTCTGTCTGTGGGAGTCGCAATAGTTCCCAAGAAATGTTTACTCACGTTTGTACCACCAGGGCCTGGCCAGGCACTGCACTATTGTATATAGGCTGTAGTACATAAAACCAAAACAAAATATATAAAAAAGCACACGCAGCACATAAGAACTCTTTTCTTAGTTTTATTTCGAAGAATGGAGATTTTTGATTAAAAAATTTTCTTTCTGTTAGAGAGTGTGGAAGCAAAGTATGATAGTAATTTTTGTGCTTCTATATAAAAAGCAAAATGCTTTTGTTTGCAACATTTTATCAATTAGTTATTTAGTTTTGTGTTGGCAGTTGACAATAGTCTATTACAATGTATGCTCGTTCGGACGACAATTGGATCTACGTACAGTGACAGCTGTACAATTTGGAAGTTTTCTTGGAAAGAACTCTCGAAAACAGCAGAACTGTTACGCCAACAACAACAATTAGTACTGAAGTAGATATAAATCTTGTCCAAACTATTTTGAAAGGCTGGCAGAGGCAATTGACAATATGACCCATGGAAATGAAGATAATAATATAGAAGATGAAACTTCTGAATGAATATTGAAGAATAGTGATGCATATAATAAAAATGAATACGATAATCAGAAAACTTTTAAATTCAATGGTTTTTTATCCGAAAGGATGGAACCAAGTGGCATAAGTTGCCTTCAGGTTCCAGAAGATTTATGGCTCAACGTATTAATGTGTAGTGGTGGAGTTACAACAGAAGATATTAATGAGCTGGAAATATTTAAGAGGTTTTTTTCAAATGGCATAAAGGAAATTATACTGCGTGCAACACAGAAACATGCTAAAAACTTTTATGAAATTTTCAACAAAAGTAATACAGATAAACAGAAAGTTTGGAAAGCAATTACTATGGAAGCGTTAGCTGGTTTGTAGGAACCTTGATTTATGGTGGAGTAACCCAAACCATACACACCCTAGCTCAGAAGAGATTTTAAAATATCTTGGTGGCTATACGATTTGATAATAGCCATAGTAGGTCATTCCGGTCTCAGTGAGATAAAGTAGATCCAACACGAGATAGATATTTGGAACTTACTAAATATAAACCTGAAAAATTAGAATACGTAAAAAATTACATACGCAACTAGATTCGAATGAAAAGAATCGACATACAGGAATGCAAATTGATTGGAAGTCGAGCGACTAGCTTTCTTTCGATCACTTATATTTTCTATCGACATTGTGAAAATGTTATAAATAGATTTTTTTCTATATTTAACTATTATATTCGCTTGTTTTTAAAATATTTCGTTGTTTTTTCTTACACGAACATATCGTCATATAAAATGCAAAAAGGGCAATCTGCATTTTTTTAAATTTTCACGACAGATAAAAAACTTAATAAAAGGCAAACTATTTTGATTATCAAAACTTTTTTTAATTAAAATATGCTGAAAAACAATTTTTTAATCGCAATAGTTTACTTTTTATTCAGTTGTTTACCTCTTCTAAAAATGTTAAAAAAAATGTAAATTGACCCTTTTGTATTTTATATGACGATATAATTTCTTATGAATATTAATAAGAAATAGCTATTAAATAGCTATTAAATTCGATACAAAATAAAAGCAGTCCCAGCCAGGCCTGTGAGTACACAGGTTAAAATCCTGCTCGATTAAAATCAATTACGGCTTTTTTGAAAGGTTCACAAATTACGCGTCGAATAGTACGTAATTTGCTTCCATTTGATATGAAATGGCTGAGTTATAGTCGATCAAAATTAAAATTAAGTTAAAATTTTTAAAAAATACATTAATTTATTCGAGGCATGCTTAATAATCTTTTTTCTAAAATTTTTTACTAATTATTATGCTGTTTTATACAACTCATAATACCAAAATCCATAAACTAATAATTCTATTGAATAGTCTATTCGATTATAAAAATTATAATGGACTGAAATCGAATAACAATGCTATATTAGATAACCTAAAATGATAGCATTGAAATTTACTGTAACAAATACAGTAAATAAATGAAGGAAGAACCTGAGAAAAGTTATATAAAATGTTTGCGTTTTATATTAAATTCACTATATTTTTTTAAAATTAAATTTAAATATTTGTTTTAATATTGTCCTAAATAAACATTATCTTTACCACATACTTTCTCTATGAAATATAAATATAAGTTAAGAATGAAACACATGTAACTATTACATTTACCTACACTTCATTTTATAAATAGTTGCATAAATGCATAAAAATCAACGCAACTGCTTAACGTGAAAATTCTCTTTTGAATGCACAATGTAAATAATGTGAAAAAAACATGGGCGTAGGTAGCATAATAACTTTGATACGTTTAAGAATTTAACGAAATTGCAATAAAAAAACACTATCTAGAAAATAATGGCCTGTTTTAAATATCTTTTTGCAATGTTGTTATGGATAACAAATTTGTAGCAGTTTACAAATCAAGTTCTGCAATCAAGTTCCGCTGGCGTGAATTTTGGCCTTTTCTTATCCATATTTATCTTTTTTCGCTTTTAGAGTATTGTGGAACCTTTTTACTATTACATTTTTGAAAAAGATTCTACCCTTTAAATATATCTTAATTTTTATTAAACATTAGTTTCGTAGGTAAACTATCGCTGGCCACTAAATGGTAGAAGTTTTAAACTAAAATTTTAAACTATAATAAAGGAATTCACAAGGTGTACTAATAAAAAAATTTTACTAAAAAATGTTTTTTAAGATCTTGTTAAAATATTCTTTTCAGATCTTTTGAAACGCCTCTGCCATAAAAAACTCAACATTATGTTTGCATTTACACTTCATGAGTAGAAGAAAGCCTAACAAATTTTCATACCTTTATACGTTTTACATATTTTATATGAAAAACTGTGTAATTAAGAAATATGTATAGTATATTTTGAACATGACTAAACAAAAAATTTTGTTTTGTTCTCTATTTCGTTTTATCTCTTTATAAACAAACACTTAACAAATATACAGTCTCTTGTATAACAACTAATGTAAATTTGTAGACCGCTAAAGCTTTTGTTAAAAGTACTATAAAGTGGTAACTATACCATTACTAGTTGAGTAGAATAAAATTTTATGTATAATATATTTGTGTACAAATGTGAGAATTTATATTAGACATGTAACCAAAATTAGTAAATATCACCAAGAGATGATCATTGATATATGTATCTATATATAAATGGGAGTTAAATAGAATTATAAAGTTTTAGGTTGTACTAAGTGCTGTCTCGGTCGAATGTCCAAAGATTTCTCAAAACTTTTAACATTTTTATTTATATTCTCCACGAGTTGTGGAAAATATAAATAACATATGTCGTGGACCACGACATATATTATGCAACAAAACGCAAAAAACTACTTTATCTAGGCGCACGGTAGTGCGCCAGGCCAAATTCCGGCCACACAGTGTGTATTAAAGGAAACCATTCGATATATTTTTATCCCCCTCATAACTTTGCTCCACTTAATAATAAAACAATTAAACTTGAAACGTAAGGTCTCCCTACATAGGTAACCTCATCCCGTAAAAGTTTCCCGAGCTATTAAGGTGCAAAAAGTGCATATTTTAGTACATATTCACTGACTCACTAACTCATCAATATTATTGGGCACTTGCATTATAGCTAGAGAGCTAAAATTTGGTATACAAGTATGTCTCGATGACAAATTAACCAGGGATCTGAAAACGGGCTTTTTCACCTGAGAGGGAGAAGGGTTCCCCTCCTTTGTATGGAGCACTAGAAATCTTGAATTTGGTACACAGATTTGACCTGATGAGCCATTAACGAAAAAATTTGAGAACTGGCACTTTTCATCTGGGGGAGGGGGACTAGGGTTCCCCTTCTTTGTATGGGGCACCTCCACTATATAGCTAAAAAGCTGAAACTTTGTACACATGTAAGCCCTGATGATCAATTAACGAAAATAATGGAAAACGGGCACTTTTCATCTGGGCAGGACTAGGGTGCCCCTTCTTTGTATGGGGCACTTCCAGTATAGGAACATAGTTGAAGTTTTGTACACAGGTAGGTCTTGATGGGAAAGTACTAAGAAAAATAGGAAAACGGTAATTTCTTACCTAGGGCTTATTGCATGGGGCACTTATTGATCCAAATAAAAGTTTAGAAAAAATAACTGAGATCTGCACAAAAACATAAATGTAAAAATAAGGCCAAGTTACTATCCAAAAATTTCGGCCGTAAAAAGAAGGACCAAGTTCTTGATAGGTACAATACCATTTTATTTCTACGCAGGAAAAAAATCAATCCATCCGTACTTAAATTAATCCCAAGCGGTGTCAAAAGCACGGTAATCCCGGTTTTTCTCAAATCAAGTACAGAAAGATTTATTAAGTCGGAATATTTGGCTTTATTCATGTAAAAAATTCTTATTTTAAGTACGAATATGTTTATAAATTTTATACACAGTCGCACTCGTAATGTGTTGATGTTTGTTTGCTTGATGATAGCCACAAATCACTGTTATGCTCCTGTCGTGGTTTATTGTCCTTGCTCGGGCATAGCCAACAAATAGCTGAAAAACGTCATTTTACATATAGATTGAAGATCGCTATATACTTTAATCGATACCTCCGCGTACATGAATCAAGCCCGAATCAGGCTAACTTTTACTTATTAATCCTGGAACAGAACAGACTTGAGAACTTATATTTTTACGACTTATATAAATTTAATATTTTTACTTACTTGTTTTAATTTAAAATTTAGTTTTGTTCATTCCTAGTATTGAACTTAGCTCGTCATGTTTGTAAGCCAATGCCTTAGACCACTCAGCTAACTCAGTATAGAAAAAACGGCAAATAAAAGCCAGTATAAGCCAGCAGCATGTAATACGACGATTGTAGGCTACTAGTCGGCACTGAACGTACAAACATAATAACCAACAACAAAACAACAACATAAGCACAACATGCGACTGAAGCTATCAACAAGCAAACAAATAGCCACACACTAAGACTGTGTAAAAAGTTTATACTAATAGTAGTACATAAAATAAAAATTTTTGGACACAATTTCAGAATACTCAAAGTAAGTAGAAATAACCTAAATTTAGTACGGTGTTTTTCTTTCTGTGTAGGCAACCTGCTATCTTGGCAATATTTTATTTTTGCCTTTCTAATATGGGAAAGAATTATGGGAAAAATTTTGCCAAGGTTACAGATTGCCTAGAAATGAGATAGTATTGTATCTATCAAAAACTTGGTCCTTATTTTGATCTCAGTACTTTTTACGGCCGAAATTTTTGAATAGGAACTTGGCCTTATTTTCACATTTATGTTTTTGTACGAATAAAGCTTAAAGCTTACAGTTGATACAACTGTTAGTGGATCCCTGTGAGTGAAACACGTATACTCGCTCCCGGTCTGGCAGACCTATGTTTGTAGAACCCAGAAAACTTGTATTAATTTAAAAAACTTTTAATAAAACTCCATTTAGTTTTAGAAATGTAAGCACTAGTTTTAAAGAAAAAAAATTTTTCTTTTGATTATGACTTTAATTCTTTCATGGCATTCCTTGTAAAATATGATTGAATTCTTAGGAGATAAAAAACATAAAAAAAAAATGTACTTCTATTAAAGCCAAACAAGGCAAAATTAAAAAATTACATGAAAATAACACAGGAAATTAAAAATATATAAACTAAATGTAAAAATATCTCAAAATTAAAATATATGTTCAAAATATAACCTACGGAAAAATGTTACGACAATACGCACGTCGGTCTCGCAGACCAACTTTTGCTACGTACGCACACATGTCTTATTTGCACAAACTTTGTAATGACACTAAATTGAAGTGTATTAAGAATGAAGCTAACAGACATTATAATACGCTCGTGCTCTGTGTTCATATGAAAAAAATTAATTTGATATTAGTAGGTCTCACAGATCGTATGGATGAGTATAGGAAGGTTAATATGCATGCAGTGTTTTTAACAAACAATAGTATTGTCATATATCAAAGTTAGCCAAACTTCGAAATGGTTACACAGAAACTTTTGTAATGCCAACTAAAAAATAACATCATTATACTTTATAGACTTTTTATAGGAAAAGTGTTTTGTGAAAATATTTAAAAAAGCTATATGCCTAATATCTGCTCATATCTATGCATTAATGTGTATTTATTTTATACTGTATTCTATAGTGAATAGTAACTAAAATAAATCTCAAAGGATTTTTATGTAGTGCATATATGAAGGAACTAGCAAACAGCTACATATGTACGTAAAAGCAAAAAGACACGAAAATGCTTGTGATGCGAGATAAAATACAATATGTTGGAAATATATTGGTATTATGTACTTTTTCCAGCTTAGGTGCAAATTTTTTTTTTTGCGGATAGAAATTTTTTTTATTGAGTATTAAATATTTAAAGTTAGGGCCAAATCGTCTTACTAGTGATTAAATGTATTTCAATAATTTATTACATTTTCAAATTAGTGCAATTGTTATGAACTATCTAAAATTCAAATGTCGAGCAGGGTTTCGTCTGAATCAAAATGATCATGGTTGAAGGGTTTTAATAATTATCTTCAGTTCACACGACCACTATTGGTATCATTGCTATACCGTGGGAACAGTGTCATGTAACCGCGATTTATCGATTATAGTCCTAGCTTTAATTGATTGATATAAAATATATATCTCAGTGCTCATTGCACGGGACACTAAGATGCTTCTTACTTCAATAAGGCACATCCACTAAGCTCAGAAAACTTAAATTCGGTATACAGGCAGGTATTGGTGAAAAAGTAATTCGAAAAAGCTAAACATGGGCACTTTTTATCTGAGGAGGTTGTCGGTTATTTGTATGGGGCACTTACACTAAAGAGCTAAAATTTGATATACAGGTTTTGCTTGCAGCGTAAATAATCAGAAAAGTCTGAAAACGGCAACTTTTCACTACGACTAGAAAGCTGAAATTTTCTATAAATGCCGGCCTTGGTAAGAAAGTAATAAAAAAAACTAAAAATGGACATAAGGTGTATTGTAATGGACAATTAGGAAATTATGGTAAATAATAGTGATAGTTAGAAAAAAGAAGTCAAATGGGCACAAAAAGATATATGTGACAATAATTTCAAGTTCCTATACAAAAATTGTGGCCATTAAAATTACTGAGATCAAAATGAGGTCCATATTCTCGATAGCTACAATATCATCACATTTTTAGGCAACCTGATAGTTTGGCAATTCATTGAAATATAAACTCAATTTTTTCCAAGAAAGTAAAAAAGTACCATTATTTCTGATCTATGCACATATGTATGTATGAATCAATAATGTCTCTAACATTTGCACCAACAAAATAATACAACCATTGAAAAAATTATGGTGATGATGATTATCATCATCATTATGTTCATTCGTACAATAAGGTACAATAATACACAAACTATTCAGTCTGTAATGAATAATAAATGAACTGCGAAACGTACAAATAGTGAAATTGTTACAAATTTACATAAAATAAAAAAAATATCTACTAAACCGTGTGGAGCGTAGAATAACAGGTACAATTTGAAAGAATAAATTGTATTGTATTTTTTCTATCTGTATATGCATGTTTAAAGGAACGAGCAGCCAACCCTACAATGATCATGTTAGTGATTGAATGAATTTTGTGGCATCGTTAATGATGTTGTTGATGATAATGTTGAAGTACATACTTACAAACACAAGCAAAATAAATTGTTGTAAAGAGATAAGATATACATATGAACGCACATATGTATTCCAACAAAAATGGGACTTAAAAAATAATTCTTGTTTTTTATTTTAACATACCAGACACTTAGAAAATGTAAATAGAAAGCAGTTCAATGCATCATGGATTGTACTAGAAAAATTCAAGTGTTATTTATGCTTGCAATATACCATGTACATAAAAATATAAATAAATCAATTCGATGAAAATCTTGTTTTTAAATGAAATTGATTTGCCTTACATGAATACATAGTTTATTTTTGCGGTTAAAAACAGTATATAAAATATAGCGAATCATGATATGATCTTAATTCAATTAACTTTAATTGTCCAAATTGATTAATTAGGCGAATTTTCGTAGCGTTATATTCAGATAGGTTCAGGTACACGAAAAAAATTATCACCAAAAAATTTTCAAACAAAAGCTCGTCTAAAATAAAATTAGTTTGTCAGTAAATGTTCTTTAATGAATCAGTGAACTTTTTTTTGCCTTTTATTTAGGACAGTAAAAACCAGCTTTCTGTGCCATAAAAAACAACGCCGATGACGACATAGACATAAATAATAATAATAACAATAATGAAAGCGGGAGGAGTAAAATTGTAACAAGTTTACTTACTGATGATTTCTAAGTGAATCAATTCGTTATGCTTCGTACACATTGGACATTTCTTTTGTTGTCATTTTGTAGAGTCATATATCAAATTAACAACTCAATGTAACAAAATGACAACACGCTGTCATTTTGTTTTTGTGACTGCTATATTGACGCATTATTGTAACAACCATACACATTAGACGCGCAAACAGTTTGCCACACAACGAAAAACATCGGCATTGGCAAACGTTGCCGCTAGAACACACTATCATGTCTGTTTGCGATATCATAAAATGGCATAGTATGTACGTAGCTTTACTGTTGTTGCGCTAATTCTCATTAATTGTTTTAGAGTTCAAACACATTTAGCAAAGTGAAATTTCATAAATGCTTAATGAATGATGATGTTATTATTTAACACTTAAAAATATTAAAAAAAAGTTTTAACTGACATCTTTTACTTCGATTTAGTAAACTATTTTGTTAAGAAGTTGTAAGTATTTTTAGACATATCGTTTCATAAATTCAGACAAAAATATTGTTTGATACAATAAATTCTTTTGTTTAAAATTTTTATATATTTTAATCAAAATGGTTTTATAGACTTAGACAATTTCTTTACTAAAAAACTGGTTCTTTCCATTAAATCGTTAAGACATTTTTGCCTGTATTTAAAAATTTGTTTGTTTGCAGCATTTCGTTAATTCCAGATATTTCACATATATTATGGCAGAAAATCCTTATCGACATACATACATACCTACGGCAGAAAATCTTAACCGAGTAAAGTCCCTATTCAACATACTCAGAAGAGGAAGCCTTAAAAAATTACGGAAGATCACTTAGGTCGAAAGTCTTGAAGCACCGAAGCCGCTGAAACAATAACCACTTATAGAGAACATTTTCAGTTTTTTGCTTCATGTTCTGCTTGTAGCATGAAAAAGGACCAACTGTACTTATTTATGCAATTAAGGATGTAAAAATTTCAATTTCAAAAACTTAACCTTCAACATTTTTTTAAATATTTAACGAAAAATTTTAATATAATTATTTCCAGCATATTTGCATTAGATTCCAAATTGTTTATTGCGCTGAAGTTGGTAACGTTATAATCAGAAAGAATCAGACATGAATAATATTCCAAGGAACAAGCAAAAAACAAACATCAATTTGATTTTCCACATACACAGCTGTTCCTTATTCTATCGTCAGTGTTCGTTAGAGTGGAGCGTTGGTGTATTAAGGAAAAAAAAGTCATCCAATAAATTTCGAATACCTCCGGAATGTTGCATCTAGGTAAATTATATACGAAAAATATTTTTTGAATTTTTTGCGACATATCTTTTAGCCCTCTACCACGGCTGGAAGCTAGAGAAATTATATGCATTTTACTTTAATTTAATTCATTAATATATAAAAAAAATTTAATAATTTTTTTTACTTCTACACGTAAAAAACATCTTTGTGCCGAATGAAAAAAGTTTAAGATCGATGAGATATGATAAAATATAAGGAAGTTATAAGCCATTAAGGGAAAAAAACTGATTTTACTTCCCATACAAAATCATTTTCAATAAAAATAAAATTTTTAATGCAAACTGGTTTAAATTAATTTGTATGAAAAATTACTAAAAAATAATATAGCTGTTTTCGCTTAAGAGCATTTTTGTGCCGAATGAAAAATATTAAAGATCGAGGAGATCTGATAAAATATAAGAAAGTTATAAGCCATTAAGTGAAAAAACTGATTTTATTTCCCATACAAAATTATTTTCAATGAAAAAAATTTTTTTAGTACAAACTAATTTAAATTAATTTTGTATGAAAAATAAACAAAAACTAATATAGCTGTTTTCGCTTAAGGACTAATAACTTTCTTATTTTTCATCAGAACTTAGCGGTTGCATCCGTCATGTGATCGTTACAAAACTATCTTTAAAATACAGCCCAAAAAAAGATATACTTAGTATAGTTTTTCATTTTAATGGAGCAATTTAAAATGATTGTTTTTGAGAGAAGGTGTAAAAATTTACTTTTTTAAATTTTTAAAGCCTGTAACTCTATACACTTTTTATACAATCGGTACAATCAGTGTTTGAATGAAAGAATAGAGAGATATCTACAGAACAGTGCGCAATTTATTTTATTCAGATGAGCCGTTCACGAAATGTTTGCCAATAAACGAAAAAACTAAAAAAAAACAAAAAAACTTGTTTTTTGCGAATATCGGGAAAACGCGCATTAAGAAAAATAAATTAATATCATATTCGCGTTCAGCGATCATAAATTATTTTAGAAAATGTGTTTTTTGCAAGATATGACAAAGACTTAGAAGTTCGAAAATTCGCCTTATTATTTCATCTTAAGTTTGTCTGAAATCTGACCATCTATGTATAAAATAGTGGATATTTTGAGTATAATGAGTTATAACAGCTACAAAGAATATATAATGTTGCATCATATGATGTTTCACAAAGTGATCGTTTTGATCTCATAATCAAAATCTTGATGCTACGGTAGAGGGCTAAAAGTAGGTCCCAATATTTTTTTTCATTATTTTTCCCATGTATCTAAAAATAAAATGCAACCTTTTTTTGCTATTCGAAATTGAAGTTCATGTGTTCATGTGTATACTGCTTTCATCGCATAAAATACACAAAATTTAAAAATCATTTACAAACGAATAGATTGAATTTCAAAAACGTAAATGTATTTTATTTTGTTTTAGATATAATATTAAACAAGAAATCTTACATAATCGGCCCTGTTCTGTAAACCGAACCCAAGTAAATTTCTCGTTTTCCAAAATACATAATGGTCCCAATAAAAATCATATATAACTGATTTTCATTTCAAATACTGGTTTCGTGTCCGCTGAAAGATAGTAACATATTTTATATAATAAACGCAAAAATTTTAAAATGAATACTGGCTTAGCATGATTTAATAGATTACAAATAATTATAAATTATTATAAATATGTAGGTTATAAATAGTTTTAAAATAGATTATAAATAATTATAAAGATTATGAGACTATAAATAAATGTACATAAGTTTTGTTTTGTATAAGATTGTCCATTATGTGCTAGAAACGAAGAACGAATATATTGTTTTTACTCTCTGTTGATTTTCCATATTAAGAAACAACGAATTTTTCCAAAAAGGAGATTAAATTTATAACGGTTTCAGAATATTTGCATTTTGCTTCTCTTATTTGACAAATCAAAATTTTGAAAAATATTAGAAATTATATATATATATATATATATATATATATATATATATATATATATATATATATATATATATATATATATATATATATATATATATATATATATATATATATATATATATGTATATATATATATATATATATATATATATATATATATATATATATATATATATATATATATATATATATATATATATATATATATATATATATATATATATATATATTTGTATAAATTGTTGTTTTCCGCAATTTTGTGTATTGAGCGTTAAATTTTTAGTACGCTTCATTACTAAGTCTGATTATAACAATTGTATTAAATATTTAAGAGTTTTGCGATTTTTTCTAAACAGTACACAAAAAAAACTGTCACTAAAAAATATTCAAACCAATGTTTGTCTAAAAATTAATTTAATTTTCAATAAATGTTATTTACTGAATCAAGGAATTATTATATTTTACTTTTATTTAAGACGAAAACACCACAAACAACAAGCAAACCCCGTTTTCTGTATCATAAAAAAACAGCCCCGATGACGACATACACACAAATAACAACAACAACAATGATAGCAGAAGCAATGCGATTGCACAAAGCTTGCTTACTGAAGATTTTTGAGTGAATCAATTCGTTAATATCGTTGCGGTAATTCTCATGCATTTTTTTAGAGTCTTTAGACAAACATTCAGACTTGAACACAGTTAACAAAGTGAAATTTCATAAATGGTGCAGACAAAAATATTGTTTGATATAGTACGAAAAATCCAGTATATATTTTTGTTTGATTAAGTAAACTAGTTTGCTAAATATTTGTTAACAGTTTTTTAAGCTAATTGTAAATATTTTTAGACAAATTATTTTATAGATTAAAAAAATTTGTTCACAGAAAAAAACACGTTTTTTCAATGAAATTGTTGAGATAATTACAAATTTAAAAATTTTTTTGTAGGTCCGTTTCTAGACAAAATATTTACTATTTCATTTAATTCCTTTACTGAACATTAAATTAATTTTTTTTTCTGTATATGCAAAGCGTTTTATCAATCAATCAATAAAAAAATGTATTGAGTTTAATTCATATTTTTTTACTTTAATTAAAATTTTCTAGTGAATACCTAAGCAGCTTATGTTAAAAAAAATCCATGATTATACATCTGAATTGTATTGAATTCAAAATAAAGTGTGTGTACTAAAAAAACTATTAAATTCGTAATAAAATGTATTGACCGCTACGTAAAACTTTTTTTAATATAATCCATATCCCAGCAAAACTACTGCTTCGCGATAAGCAGATTTGTAATGGAGAGTTTTGTTGCTGTAGCTTAAAAACATGCTTACGTATTGCATGATATTTATTCGCGTTGTCCTACTTAGGAGTATTTCCTGTTAAACGCTTATTTCAGCGCATTGAGTATATAATAAAATCATATTATTATCTAGTTGTTTTAAAATCACAGCTCTTTGTCGTTTTTCGTAAAATGTATATTTTTATAATCTCTGCGTTACAGTAGCAATTTCTTGAATGCACTATTGTAAGTGAATGAGCAAAAATTTTTTTTCTTGAAGTGGGGGAAAAAGAAAAATATAAGAAGCTTAAGCATTTATTGTCATACATTATTGCATATATTCCGGCAATACATGTGTCGCTACTATGAAGCGCATTTGTATGATAGGAAAAGTCTGTACTGAGTGCAAAATCTCGATTATTTTTTGCTGGGATACTATATGAAAATGAGGTGTATGTTTGTTTGTTTGCAGATTTTTTTACGACATTGCGGCTGAACCGATTTAAATGAAATTTAATACACAGATAGATATTTGCCGCACAATTAATATAGGCTATACTCGTATCCCGGATTTCGAACCGTTACCTGATAAGGTGGGTCAAAATCTCCCCCTACGCATAACTCTGTCATTTGTTACCCCATCACGCCTAAAGGGCTGAGCCGATTTAAATGAAATAAGGTGCACTGATAGCTATTTAGCCCACAATTAATATAGCTTGTATTTTTTCCTGAGATTTTGGACGGGGAGGAGATAAAATTGGTCAAAAACTCCCCCTATGCATAACTCTATCATTTGTCAACCGTCTTTAAAATTCTTTATTGGTTTACAAAAATTTGGATGCAGTTAGGTCTCATAATCTTTTTTTCCAAACTCGGTGGGGCGAAAAAATTGCAAGCTCGATATATTAGTTATCACATAACTATGCAATTTCTTGACCGATTTCCATAAAAGGTTTGATACTATATCAAATGGTTTCGTGTAATAATCCGCAATGTGTGGCCGGGACTTGGCCTGGCGGACGAACACACAATTAATAGAAGGACACACTATTTGACCTGACGCATAATTGCGTCCGTGTTGTAATCCGTTCAATGGGATCTTTGTATTGACATCAGTTTTTTTTTGCAGAGTTATTTCGTCCATATTGCTAGCCCAGATAGACGATAAATAACGTATTAACGATTTTTCCTCAAAATATTTAAAGCCTGTGAATCGCCGAGTCGAAAAAAGCTAGTATATCTATAAATCTTAGGTTGTTTAAAAACATTACCAGCAGCTTAAGGGTACAAAAGCTATAAAGAACATTATCTGTTTACAAATATCTGATTATTTTTTTTTAATTTTTCTTCTTTTCCACTGTGTGCTATTATATTTTGGCAAAAAAAAAAACTATTTGAAATTGAGATAACTTCTAACATAGTATGTCGATGTTATTAAAATAGGTACTATTTATAAGAAAAGTTGGCATTCTTTTTGCTCATGTATAAATATTTGTAAGGAAATAAATAAATAAATTTCAGATATATATAAATTCAGATATATATATAAATATAGATAAAGATATAGATAAATATAATAAATTAATTTCAGATATTATATTATAAGCTCTAAGAAATAGAAACTAAAAAGTTTTAAAAAATTGTTGCTTTAGTGGATTTAATTTTTCTAAATCGAGCAATTTTAAATCGAGTCGATTTACAGAACAGACATGAATATGTTTCTTGCGTTTGTACAAAAACATTTATTTAATAATTCAGCACAAATAAAAATTACAATTGAGGCACTGAGTTCCAAAACTCGTTCAATTTTATTTGTAATTGAAAACTATATTGTTTCTTACTAGGCATTGCCAGGAAGGAGTTTTCGAGTGAACAAGGAAAGCTTGCAGCTTTTGTATGTTTTTAGCTTCAGATATCAATGCAGCGCTGTATTATCTTTTAAAAGTCTTGCCGTCATGAGTTTTTTCCAGTAATGAGTTATGGAACTCAGCGCCTTAACTTATTATTCCAATTTTTGTTTGCCTTCTTATTTTTACTAACATTTTTAAACGAAAATTTTATTAAAGTTGTTCAATTGTTATGTGCTGTCTTTAACAAGTGTATTAAACAGAAATCAAACTCAGTAATCATATTGATCAACCCTTTAATGTAATTACAGAAATGAACTTACATATACATTATTAAATCTTCTATCTTGCCAAAACTACCTTTCAAACTATAGAAACCAAAAATAATAATTTTTTAAAAATAAGAAATTAAAAGAAAAATCAACAAGCAGACAAAGAGTTTTGGCTTGTCTAGACATATTGACGTCAGGAAAAGGGATGTTTTGTAACAAAAAAAAAAAAAAACAACAGGAAATCCATTTAATGTTAAAACTTTACAAATCAAATAAGCCAGAAATATATGTACATACATATATGTAAGTTATTATAACTTGAGGCACAAAAAATGGCGGAGCAGCGAACTGATTCGAAAAGAAATGAATACAGACAATAAAAGCCAAAACCAAATAAGACAAACAGCAAAAAAAGTCTTCTGAAAAGAATTCTAGTGAAAGGTTTTATTTCTTCAAACATTTACCGCAATAATGTATTTTTGTGTTTGGCTTTTTGTTTTACACAACTTGCAAAAAGAAAAGCTGTAGAATAAAAAAACCTTAACACAATATTGGTAATGGAAAAGTAATTACTGCAGTGGTAATAATTAACACAAAAGTCATAAGACAATTGAAGCAAACTAAAGTTTTCAGAAGTAGGGAGTCCTATGTAGAATTCTTTGAAAGGGATTATACTTCAATTTATGGACTGGCTTAAATTAGTTAAATATTAAAAGTTGAAAGCGCAAGAGTTTGTGATATTTTAAAGAAACGTACATCTTGTAAAATAGTAATTTGCAAAAAAAAATTAAAGAAACTATTCAATTTGAATTCTGAAAAGATTATAATTTTTTCTTGCCTTGATGCACAAAAAGTATCTCATACCTGAAAGGTTTTTAAATTTCTATATCTTGACAACAAAGCGGAATCAGCTCAGAGTAGGTGGAGCTGTTGATCTTGGCGAGAGTTCTACAAACACCTTCAGTAATAAGCGATCGGGTATATTATACCCGGGAACATCGGCCACATAATATCTACTTAACGCAATTGTAATAATGCTATTTGTCTGTGTCACATTTTCCCCGTATGTAAAACAGTATATAACTCAATAGCGACTATTCTAATATATGACAGTAAACAGGTATTCTTTTTTCTATATAATTATTTAATTAAAGACTGTTCAACTTTTTTTTATAAATAATTCAAATGGAGGCTTCTTACATTAATTTGTCTAAGAAGGATTAATAACATTGCTTTATTTTTTTCATGTATTACTTATTCGTGCAACAAGAAAAAAATATGTTTTGAATTCAGATATAATGGCATAATCTCAAATTCAATAACATTTAGCAATAAAAAGATTATAAAATTGATTATATTTGTGATAATGTATGATATACCAGGCCATAATGGCCGTGTTCTATTTCATAACCACAACAACGCCAGGTTAAGACTAGACTTAGGAGCTACTATTTACGTTAATGAATTCTCTCCAATTATAACGGCATGCAAAAGTCGAAAGTCCTTTAATATAAAGAGTTAAAACTGTAGCCGGTACACTATAAAATATTACGTCAAATTTACGATCATATAGTGTCTAAATTTGTGTTGAAAATTTCCCCTTGTTTAAAATTACATCGATTTTGTAGTTGTTTTATTAAATAAAAAACCTTTCAAATTAAACATATTTTGTCCAAGTGGAAAAAATGTGACATAAAGTATAATAAGGCTATGGCTGAATGGTAGATAAGTCAGACTATCATTCAGGAGGTAGCGGTTCAAACCTACACGCAGCCAATCGCTTTTTTTTAGTAAAAACATTTTGTTCAAAAATAATTCGTGTGTAATTTTAGGTCGATATTAATCTGTAAAGTGTTGCCGACTATTATCGACCTAATTTTCAACAAAAGTGTTTTAGAGTGTACCTACCATTTCAGAACTAGTCACGTAACTAGCCTTGTGACAGGTTCTCTCACCTGTAGAGACTTTAAACAGGACATAAGTCGTATGTTGAAGGCTACCAACACACAGTTATAAATTAAGCCTTAATGCAAAACTTCGTAATGTTTAAAGAACAGATAAATATCATAGAAAATATAATTACCAATAGCATCGTTGGCTGACCACAACAAATTATTTCAGAATTTAAATTGGAAACTAACCTTGTTACACAATAAGGTAAATTTCATAACAAAAACAGTTGAAACTATAATTAAATTTGGAACAAAAATATTAATCTTATTTAACAAAATGTCGCTAAAATTTAAGTAAAACACGTTTTATGGTTTGATTGGAGCTCACTTGTCTTTAAAGATTTTTAGTAGAATTTTATGTAAAATAGTTTTGTAGATCAATTCAGCCTGCTATATCGTTGATGAAGGGGAGTTTTTGTGTCTATTTTAAGAAAGGCACAAAAATACCAATACAACGAAGAGTTAGAGGGCTTAAATGTGGCACAAAAGTGTTTCCCATGATGATTTATATAAAATTACTAAATGGGTCAATGCCTTCTAAAACTTACATGAGAATTGGTTTGCAAAAATTTTTGTAGAGCATTTATTGCCACTATATCATCACTGAAGGAAACTCTTAGCCCCTTTTGTAAGATAGCAACAAAAAGACCCATACAGAAGAGATTTAGAGGGTTAAAATGTTCCACAAATATGTTTCTCATGGAAGTTTTCATAAAAGTATTGAAGACACCTTATACACCCTGAAAAAAGATTGGTTTTAAAATGATTAGGCCGATAAAATATTAGTTGAATAGACTATATTTCAACTCGCGCAATCAAGTTTCTATGAATTCAAAAAACAATCCATATTCATAACCATAAGAACATAATTGTAGTAAAGATATGATTCTTATAATTCTTAAATTGATTAGATTAATCGTTCGTATGCTTTTGTCATGAACAAATAACGAATATGAAGAGCACAACCGGTATTTGCAACTAAGAAAATGAATCTCTAAATTTACTTTATACTCTCTTCTGACATGGATTTTTAATTGAGACAATTTAATTCTAATTGAGCAATTAAATTTAGTGTTTAAAAATAGTAATTTAAGCTTACTCAATTAGCATTTGACATGCCAATGGTGTAATAAGTATACAGGTGGCCGCATAAGGGCAACAATACAATAATAAAACAAAAACTAGATAATGCTTATCAAAAAATACATGTGTTTGACGTAGCTTACGCACCATATTAACAGAGCAAAAAATATCCATCTGATGTTATACTGCCATCTGTATACTTGTTACACTATGGGATTGCCACTGTATACAATTTTTGCTTCTCATTGAATATACTTCACAGTAAGCATACTTGTCAGAAAGGGTTGCATTTCGAGCTTTACTCAATTTATGACACAATTAAGTATTAATTGTTCAATTTATTAATTGTAGACTTGTATAGTAAATTAAGCTCAATTTAGGCCTTAATTCCGTAAATTTCCTAAATTGCCCTATTAAGGCGTATGTCTGAACAGGGTATTACTTTTTATCGGTTGTTAAATCTAACTAGTGGCTAATTTTTATTATCATTGATACACCTAACCGATTAAACGGTTCGCATTATCAAGTATTTATTATTGTAAAATAACTGATTTTTCAATAAGAATTCTATGATAGTTTGTGCAACTGCCAAAATTCGATTGGCAACAAATTCGGTTGTTGCAACGAATCTGTTTTCTCTGTGTACGTTAAAATTATATAATTTTATATGCCGAGTCCCTATAAATAGGCACAAAAATAAAAAGGGGAAGGGGGGATTATTCTTAGCTCTACCTGAAATGAGTGCTAGATCTAAATTTTCAAAGTGGCAACACAAGTTTATATTTGCTTGGTGCTCTCTGCCAGAATCAGTTGTGAGGACCATGTAATTTGTTTTTGCTGTACAGTATAATTGATATCTTAATAATAACGTTTTCTTTAGGTGTTTATTAAATTAAGATATTTCTTCTAGTTATTAGCCAATTCAGTTTTCACACTTTATTGAAAATTAAATGTGAAAAAACTATAAAAATATGAACAAAAAATCAGAAAAATTGAAGTGAAGAAAAATAAATCAACTGCAACACTACAAAAGTGTGGTTTAATAGCAACTTAAACAGATTTAATTCTTGTACTCAATTTTCAGGAATAGGTCGGATATATAAAAATTTAAACTACATTCAACAAAGCCACCTGAAAAGTGGTGATAAGCAAAATTAATTTGAGCACTGATGATAGAAGTGTAGCGGCTTCCGAAAGTGACACTGCTATATTCTGTTGTGTACGTTGAAAAATTAAGTTGACGTTAATTTTTCCCTTGTTTCTTGAAATATTTATCATGCCCAATTCTTTCTGAATAAAAAGTTACGAACCTTAGCCTAATAATTAATTTGGACTCAAAAGCAAATACATACGATCGAAATAATCATATTAATAAACTATGAATAATTTTTTTTTATCCGCCTCCTGTTAAATGTGTTTAATATGCAGGCGCGGATCCATGTAAGGAACAAACATTTGATGTATTTATTTTCAAGGAGGATATAATATGCACTAGTTATATCTATACAGTTATTAAAAGAAATATTTTAAAATTACATGCCAATATTTTCTGTATTAAAAAACCAGTCACGAACCAGCCATTTAGAGAACGTACACCCACAATAATAGTCTTCCTACTGACCATTTAACTTTTTTTTTGTTTTAATATTTACTTATTCACTTTGTGCAATTATCCGTATTTTTATTTTAATATTTATCTACATAAATTTTCCAGATAAAACTATAATTTGCCCATAAAAATATACCCATGACTACTCTATACAAAACTCATATGTACGTATCCTGTATCTTTACCGCATATATTTCTTCCAAAAAACCCTTTGCGGCTTTATACATTTTATGACTTTAGCTATAAACTATTTTCAGCTTATATGTGTACTTTGCTTTAAAATAAATAAACCAAAGTATTAAAAAAAATTATAAGAAAAAAAGTTCACAAAATGAGAAACATAAATTTTGAAAACTTTATTACAGAACGAACAGTGAAGAGAGTTTCCTTTTACCAAAAGAACGAATAAGACTTACAGTTGTAGTAGGAAATATTTTTAAACTGTAAAATTTCCTGCAAAATTTCTCTACATATTTTGCCAACAATTTTATTCTTTTTTCGTTGTTATTATATAAAAAAGAAACCAATGAAATAAAACAATTTACATGCACAACATAATTTGGCTCTTTAGTGCAATGAACCTAAAATAAATAAACGAACTTTAGGAATTGAATGGCATACAGTTTCGTTTATATTTTTTTCAGTAATTTTTTTGGTTTCTTTATATGTTGTTTTATAAAATAAAAAATGGAATTTTTATTTATGTTATATGTTGAATAAGAATTTATGTTTAAACTAAACTACATAAAAGTAGAGGGAATATCAATGTTTTTGGCAAACAATTTCTTACGCTATAATAATTGGTGAAATCTTAAATAAACAAAACCATGATTAGAAAAATTTTAAGTTCAATCAGGCATAATTAAATATATTTTACCAGATTAATTGCTAGTTAATACAAACTCATTAATACAACCTCGAGTGAAAGTCAAGAAGTTTTTCTAAAAATATATAATGAACACTGCCAGCCTTTTTAAGAATAATGTATGAAAGATATAATTCTTGAAAATTTAAAAAAAAAACTTAGGAGTTTTCAAAATTGTAAACAATAAACTAAACAACACAATTTTGACTCCAGTTTAAGCGAAAAATACAAAAATGGTGCAAATTACTCTTATATTAAATGTAGCTTGAACTTTGAAACTAAATGTGCTAGAAAGAAAGTAATAATACCATTGTCATGATAAATCTTAATTTAATTAAAAAGTAGAGTAAATGTGGGCAATGTTGTATACCTATTTGATCTTAAATTGCCAAATTTTGAGTTTTTATTCGATTCAAATATGATTTAACCATTTGCATGCTACATATCTTAGGCTTCTACTACGCTAACTGTGGAAAATATTAAACCAATATTTTTAGAGATATTTGAGAAAATTTTGCAAGTCCCATTAACCTTTATGTCTACAACCAAAAAGTTTTCTTCAAACATACAACCATCATACCCGGGTAAGTAGAGCTATTTCGTAGTGAATTTGTGCAGACAGAGATCTTGTTTTTAGTTTTTCTCTACAAATTTAATATGTTGTAGCCTATTGATCAAAATAAACATCGTTATAATAGTGGCCAAAATTAATGCCAAGAGCTAATTTGTGCAGGGCACTCACAGGTGTTCAAACTAAGATGAAATTTTTTTAAAAATAATTTAGTATATATACAGACACACCTGTTACGAGTGTGTTTTCATATATTTTACAAATAATATAAAAACTCTGAAATATAACTAAAATTTAACTAAATTAAACATATAATTTGGCATTTTGAATAAAAAAATTTATGAATTGTTTTGTGCCTACCCGCGTATGTCTTTTGTACGGCTAAGGGGTAAGTTGCAAAAACTGCTTATAGATTTTCTCCAAATATGTAAATTTTATATGTTATTTTTTTAGATGCAAACAAAGAACATTTTAGAAGCATATTTAAAATTTCAAGTCGATATCACAGCAGGTAGTGAAATTATATCGAATTGAAAATGAAAAACATACCCCGGTAGGCAGTTGTAGACATAAGGGTTAAAAGTGACTTTAAAAATTAGCAGGTAATATGTTGGTGATGTGATATAGTGCACCAGATAGTATACTAAGTATTTCTGATGCCAACAGAATACCGATTTCGCTACCTAGAACATCCCTTATAGATAGCTTTTTTCATATCTTCAGCTAAACGTTTTCTTATTTCACCTTTCTTGGACATTCTGTTTCATTTGGGAGGTACACTATGCTAAAAAAGCTGACTTAAGCTGTACCATGCTATTTTTGGCAGCCGACTCACAGAAAGAAAAAGGCCAATTATCGAATTTAAAAACATTTTAACGCAGCATCAAAGCGGACAAATCAGTTTTTTTTATATTTAATTCATTTATCACTTAACATTGAGAAAAACTTGGGTTGTAATTCTTTGTTGACTTTTATATGAAATTTGTTAGCGTATTGAATAGCTAATGATGAACGTTTTCGGACAAAAACATTTTATTTTTTTGAAAAAGTGTTATGTCAGCTAATTTAACCCTATGCGACTGACGTGACTTCATTATCACAATTCCACGGACGTAGTAGTACACTAGACAGTATTTCGACGGATTATATTTTCCAAGTTCTGTTTGTAAACCCACTGAAAATATTTTTGATTTTAGTTTAATGTGGTAGTTTGTTATTTATTGTAATTTTTTGTTGAAAACAAAACGATAAATCGTATTAAAAACAAAATTATTGGCATGGCATAAAACTTACATCCATAAAAAACCAAAAAAAATTCATATATATTATTTTTTTTTGGTAATCAATATATCAATGAATATAGAGAAAAAAGAGATAATATCAATGGTTTAATAAAAAGTTATAACGTATTTTTTCAAGTCTAGCTCAATACTTACGTGGTAGACTTGTAGACACTTGTATTCTCACATCAACCCGTGCGCTCGTTTCAATTGCTTTCTTCGCAGTAACGTACACATGAGTACGAAATAAGAAGGTACTGAAAACAACAGAATCGATATTTGTATAATTATGGCGTAAAAAAAGGTTTTCTGTTTACTGGTGTCTGCTAGACTACGACTTCAGTCGCAGAGGGTTAAACGGCTTTACTTTATATATTTGCCAATTCAGTTAAGTTTTAAAGTGTAAATACAGAAAAACTTTTTTTGCAACTTTTCTAAATATTTGTAGAGATGAAATATTATACCCGAAAGTACCCGAAAATTATGCGGAATCTTATTATGGATATTATAGATTAATATTATTCTAAAAAGTAGTTGGGGAGACTTGAGTATGCGACTTTAATATCAGTTATTTTAAATATACACCTTTTCAAATTCCTCTACTTGTTTGTACATCTATATGATTTTGTAGTAATTTGCTTCCGAAACCACTTGTTATTAAATTAAAATACCAATTTTCAATTTTAAGAGAAGTTGCTATTGCATTTTGAAATTTAAATGGCTTTAGAATTTTGTTTAATGCATTTTTAGTTTTTAAAATTGGTCGTATATAGCAACATATAGCGACCACTGTGTTAAAAATAGTTATTATTTACACACATTATTGCCTACATCATTTCCAGGCTAACGTTTCTTGTGGTTCAGACTATTAGTTTGAAAAAGCTTTCCGACGAGAAAAGATTTTTTTTTGTAAAATTGGTCTTATATAAGAAAATATAGCGTCCATAGTGCTATCTAATTTTTACAGAATTTGCATCCTACATCCTTAGCTACAATGTGTCTTCACTCTTTTGTGGTTCAAGCTATTAGTTTTGAAGATATGTGTTTTCCGAAAACTTAAGAATTATTTTGCTAAAATTGGTCTTATACAACAACACATAGCGCCCACTGTATTAAAATGGGTGACTAATTTTGTACGGACCTTATAGCTTACATCCTGCCTATAACTCATCCATTAATTTTTTGTCGATAATACTAATAATTTGGAAGATATAACCCGACTAAATATTTTCCCAGACTCATATTGGGGCCCGATTGGGAATGCATATGGCACACCCAAAATGGTTATCCCATTTGTGGTTTGATCGGAAACTTGTTGGGATAGCCCATCTACAAGTTAGTGACTTAACATAAGTTCTTCCCAAGTTGGAAACTATTGGGAACTTGTTGGGAAAAGCTTACACAGATTTTTAATCGTATATTTTGCTTATCTTCAACAGGGTGACTATTACATACTTTTATCCATTGGATATCTTCATAAATTTTAATTTAATATTAGAGTTTGTTATTTTCCCGATTTGAGCAAATTTTTTGCAAGATATTGTTATTTTCACACAGGAAAGCAATCGGGTGCCAAATACGATTCTGCGTTACATCGGAATTGGGATCCCAGTTAGATCCCAAATGTGTTTGCATGAAAATTTCTAGTTGGGAAGCTGTCCGACGACTAATGAATCTTATCGATAAATTTGGTCTTATATAACAATATATAGCGCCCATAGTATTAAACATTATTGTCTAATTCTTAGAAAATTTATAGCCCACATCCTTGCCTATAACTCATCTGTACATTTTTGTAGATCAGACCAATAGTTTGGATGGTATGGATTTTCCTGTGACTTAAGATGTTTATTGGCAAAAATTGTCTTATCGACACAGAGAAAAGAGATTCATTGTGACCATCGAATTTGTAGCCAATCGAATTTCGTCGGTTACATCCACTATCTTGCAATTCATTTGTGTACCCTGAAAGAATTCAGTTCGAAGAATTGAATATAAAATGAAGACCATTGAAATAAAGTACTATTGTGAATAAGATGTTGAAATTTTATTTATGTTACCTCAGACTCAAACCAATGTAGAGTATAATAAAACAATATATAAATTCATAAAAATTTAAAATACATTTATAAAATAATATAAAATAAAGAGCAAATTTTGAGCCACGTATGCATATTGCAATTTTGTAATATAATCTGCAATTTAAATATATAATATTACAACAGTTGTAATTAAATATTAGTTAAGATAGTTAAATTTTAATAGTTGTAACCGATTTACAACTAATTTGTTTTCTCTGTGTAACAACATATAGCGCCATTTGTGCTAAAAATAGCTAATTTATTTAAGATGAAACAATGAAGCAAATATTAGGGTTCCCCTGTGGCTGGGTGGTAGCGATACTAGCCTATCAGCCCAGAGGTCGTGGGTTCGATTCCTGCCATAGAGCCTGGGTGTTTTCCGCAGGCAAGCTTATTGCTTCGCGGGTTGTGTTTGTTATAAATAAAAAAAGAAAAAAACCTTAGCCTACAGCCTTTTCAGGCATAAGGTTTTGTAGATCAGACTATTAGTTTGTTTTAGCTTTATTTAAGCTTTCCGACGACTGAAGTGTTTATCGGAAAAATTTATCTTATATAACAACATATGTGCCCACTGTGTCAAAAATACCTAGCTAACTTTTAACAGACCTTTTTCCTACATCCTTCCCTATAATTCATACATCATTTGTGGATCCGACTATTCGTTTGGAAGATGTGATTTTTCCGCCGCTAGATTAGCCTTTTTCCCCAGTAAGTCACACCAAGAATGACTTGCAGAAATAAAACATTTCAAAGATCTCTTAATTCTCTGAGAACAGCAAACCATTAACCTGGGTTCCGTTATTATTGTCTTGTATTACCAGCCCATACCACATTACTCGCATTTGCTCTATGAACAAATATATAGAACATTTTTCAATGAAAGGCAAGCGCTTTCGATTCGAAAGTTCCAGTGCTTTTGCACTTCTGAATGGTAAAAAACCTGCATAGGCTTCTCATAAAGCGAGAGACTGTAAAAATGTCTTGCGCGCCAATGTTGAGGTGAAGGTATATAGCACACGTAGCTCATTGAACGTGCGATATAGTGTGTTTTCATAAGGCAAGTTACAAAGAGAAGTTTGCGATGCGCATACCTCGCAAAAAGTTGAACATTCTTAAACTTTCACGCATTGTGTACAAAATGACAGCTAGTGCGGCCAGATTCATATGCTAACATTTTTGTGCAATGGAAATTATTAGAAATTCATCTTTTATTAAACAATAGATGAAAAATGCATTAAATATTTAAAGAAAAATTAAACGTATATGCAAGACAAAAACTAGCCGCCAAAGGCTTAAAATTTTATAAGCAAAAAAGCCCTAAAAGCGTAGTGTGTAACTTGCCACTTTTTAAGGCGTTACAAATTTAAAAATCAAGAAAAGCGATGCCGCTAAACGCGTGGTATGTACCTCAAGCTTTAGTTATGCTGGCTTGACCTTGGAGGATTTATAAAATCTTGCTAGTTTAATTTGACTTAATTTTTATAATCATTGGCACATGGTTTATTACGAAGTTATTTCAGAAAAAGATCATTGTAATCAAAAGGAACATTGTCAAAGGTAGTGAAGGAAGAGAAAAGTAGTACCAGCCAATCAGACCTTATGCGGATGTGCAGTAGTTCCTTTATACTACTACAATAAATACAACAAACATAAATTAAAAAGGATTTGGTTACAGTTCATAAAATAACAACCAATGAGTGTGTGACACAAGCTGCAGAAAATTTAAACGACAAACTTACTTGCTAGCACCTACATACATACATATGTACATACGTATGCATATTTAAACCAATAATAAAATTTGCCAAATAGTTTTTTGTCATTCTGTTGATAAACTAATTTACCTGTTGAAAAATAAAATTAAATTCTTGGTTTATTTAATTGAATTAAATTCTCTGCCAGTAGTAATAAATTGAATTAATTGTAGTTAGTTTTATAAAGACACCAGAACAAGGAGTATGAAATAAATATTTCCTGACTAATTTAACTATTCCTGCTGGAGGTGATTTGTTGTTTGAGTTCAAAATAAGTACAATCTCCCTCAGGTTGAGTTTAAATGTAGTTGTATATACTAAATTAAGATGTATAGAAAAAATTAATTTATATAAAATATTTAGGTATGGCTTGACCAATATTTAAAGGAATTAATAATATAATAAATTGATATCTCTTAATTTTTCTACTTTTTATTTAAAGCTATTCTAGAGGGAAGAAACCTTGTCACAATACAAGTCACGGGACTTGTTCTCAAGGACTAGCAATTGGTTCGAGCTCTGCGACTGTATATGAGAAAATGAAGTTAATTTTATATGGTCTTGTAATTGGAGTGGTTCAGTTAACATATTTAAGATACTCATTGATAGGTTCTAGATACAAACTTAAGCTACTTGAGCTGTGTTTTTTTTTTCACTGCTCACGGCTCGGGGACATATTGTACCACTACCATTTCTACCGGGCATAGAACAACTACGTTGAAGCCAATTGCTCCAAAATTTCTAGCAGGTTTTCTACAGAATATTGTTTGTTAAAATAAGACGTATTAAAGTCAACTGGAGGAGTTCATGTGCATCATTTTATATAAATTTGTGATTTACAATTTTTCTTAGAAAGTTGTCGAAAAGTTATGCTATAATTTAGTTTTTAGTTCGCAACTTACTATCGAAGTAAGCACACGCATTCATTTGCCGTCGGTCAGTGAACAAAACAAAAAATTTATATAAATATATAATAAAAAAAACAAATAGTCGCAACAACAAAGTATTAACAAACACCGTTTTCTTTACTATTTTATATATACATTTTTATTTTTCTTTTTGTAAAGAAAATCATAAGCACATAAACAAGCATGCATACAAACTACAAATATATTAGCTGGTACTCATATATATGAGTAACAGGCAAGACGAAATAGCAACAGCAACAAGCAACAGAAAAGCCTTCATTACTGCTGTTGCTACAAAATGTGAAAAACCAGTAAACAAAAATTTATACTTGATGTCAAAAGTACGGGTACGCTCAAATTCAATGTCGATGACAGACAGTGATATTGAAAAAATAATCTTTTTGAAATCAGCATCACAACAAAGCACAAGTGCCAAAAAAGTTAGCCAACAACTATCCGAAAAAGATAAAATGACAGAAAGTGGCGCGCAGAAAACGCTACAGAAAAGCCAAAAATACAAATGTGTATTAACCACTACATTGAAATTACTAATAAAAATAAAAGAATCAAAGTCCTAGGTCGCATAACCTCGCTCCAGTGGCGAAAGTACTCAAATACTGTAATCCTAATGCAGCGCCTTCTGAAAATTTATTTTTAATACTACAAAACGAAGAAGAACATTTGGCATTTGGCAGGCCCAGCAAGCCGACCCCAATATACTTAAGGGAGAAAAACTCAAATGAGTTAATTAAAAAGCTAGTACAACCAATCACGGAAGATGCGGTTTGCGTCATCCCGATGATACAGCTTTTCTCAGCGTCAGCGCAAGCCCTCAAAAAGCATCCCTAAAATTGCAGGAATATGTATTGCAAATGTCATATTCTCAAAGTTAGCTATTGAAATCAGATAAAAACTTAGACGGCGTTTTTGTGAAGCTGGTGAGTTTAGTTCGAATTTAATAATTGAAAATTTACCCCCTTCCTGTTGACCAATTGATCTGAACTTTTTAAGCGCCTTTACTTTTGATGACAATTCAATGTTGTTAGAAAAGTAGTCTATGCCACTCCAATAAAAATGAATATTTAGTTTAATCCCCTTCCTGTTAACGGATTGATCTAAGATTTAGTGCACACCATTACTTAAAAATGTGGGCGGCCCCACGTGCATAGAAAGGAATACTTAGTTATAGACCCTTCCAGTTAACCGATTGATCTACAATTTGATAAACACCTTTACTTTTGATAACAATATAATTTTAAAAACTTTCAATTCAAAAATGGTGGCCAGTATAAAATGTGGGACTATATTCAACCATTTAAATAAAAGGAGCAGGCTACTAGAATGCAGTACACCTAAAAGAAAGTCCAAATTCGAGGTACAGTCCGAAACAAAATGCCATCAAAGAGTATAGATAGGACATAAAGTAAAAAAAACTAACGGCCATAAGCATAACCAAAACTTAGTAGCAGCTTAGCTTAAGTGACGAAATTGTACTGGGTCTTGAAAAGCTTTTACACAATATTTGACATGAAAACTAGTGAATCTTGTAATCGTGACTTATCACCTCATTGTACACAGATTTTTTGTATGTCAAATTGCCCCAGTAGTTCTCGTTAAGACCCGGCTCAATGTCATCAGTTATGCTAATTTTATGCTAAGTTTTCGTTATTCATATGACCCTAAAAAACTTATATATAAAATAAGTAACAAAATGTTTAATTTAAATGGTTTTATTGTAATGCAAAATAATAAAGATGCAGATAGCGCACTGCAAGCTGAAAAATAGTTACGTGGTACATACCAGGTACGAGCTACCACATCACTCTCCTCATCAACATTGGGCATTGATCAGGCTAAAATAAATCTTGGATGCGTCGAATTTCCGTTATCTATAGTCAACAACGCCCTATGTTGGTGAGAAGAGTGGGGTGGTAGCTGGTACCTGGTTCCACGTAATTATTTTTTTAGTTTTTAGAGAAGTATCTGCATCATTATTATATTTCATTGGAACAAAACCATTTAACTTGAAACATTTTTTTCTTTTTTTCCACTCTTCAAACAATATAGCACAAAAATAGAATTTGGTCCTAATTAAAAGAAATTCCAAAGCACAACTTAGGGATGATTCTTTCTACATATTTTATTTGACAAAAGAAACAAATTATTTAAATTTTGTTGGCATTTTTATGTTAGTTTTTGGTTTTCCCAAGACACCCAACGCCTTTTTCTATTTTATTTTTTAACACATACTTATTGATGGTCATATATTGCCAGTATCTAGGCATGTATGAATATTTCAATATATGTCCAATTAAAACCAACTCAAACTTTAACCTGTAATATTAGTCTAATAAGAGCCGTTTTCATAATAAATTTCAACATATTCATTCTATTATGTTCTCAATGCTTTGTTATGTATTCTTTCTATTGATGATTTCAGTTCCTTCCCTTTAAACTGGTGGATAGATTACACTACTACAAATCTATAATTACAAGCGCAACCATTCAACGTTTAGTAGAATTTTCTGGAAATTATGCTTTACTTTGGACTTAAATTATAATGTTCGTACACACAGAAAAGCTTTTATGCATAAATACAAAATTGTCATACCTATTTATGGATAATTAGAAGCGCGTTATTAATTATATTACAAAAGCTAGCATGCACTTTTATATAAACAGCCTTTGGTTATGAGGATGCATTGTGGCTGTAAAAACCCTGGAGGCTAAATTTGTTTTATTGCAGTCAAATGTTGAGGGATTAAACATGTTGTTAGCGTAACTTTATAAAGCCACAAATTAACATAATTTAGTATTGTATTATGAATAGAGTTATATATGCAGTACTTCTTTTTCTTTTTTTTTTTATTATGCTGTTCATAATTTTTAAAAAATTTTTATACTCAATAGTGTTCTTAAATTTAGTTTAAATAAATGTTGTATAACAAAAAAGGCGGAAGTAAAAACTTTAAGGGAATAAAAATATATATATGCGCAGTCCATGAACTTTTGTAGTATATATTAAAAGTAGTGCGCTAGGCCAAGTTCTGGTCGCAAAGTGTCTATATTACACGAAAACATTCGAGCTGTTTTATCCCCACTTATTTCTTTGCTCCACTTAAAAATAAAATAATGAAACGTGAAATATAAGGTCTTATTACAGAGGTAACCTTCTTATAGGTATAATTCGAAAGCTCTACCATAAAAGCTTTTCTAGATATGACGGTTTAAATAGTGCATATTTTAGTACATTTTCACTGACTGACTCACTGGCTCATTAATATTATTGGGCACTTTCAATATAGCTATTAACATCAAATTTAATATATAGTTAGGCGTTGTTGAGCTATTAACTAGAAAACAACTGAAAACGGGCACTTTTCACGTGGTTGGGGGTGGTGGGGGTTAGATAGGCTGTTATTTTAAAACCGTAAAAGCGGAGTATTGACTTGAATTGCTTAGATTTTTACATATAAAATAGTAATTTTTTAGATACAATGATAAAATTTTGAGTGGAGGTTCATCTGAATGTAAGAATTATAATAGTAGTAATAACCCAGTTTTATTCAAACTCGACTTTAACTGTTATTCCTTGTGGGCACAGATACACCCAAACTTAAAAACAATTATGTAATAGTACATTTGCCTTCAAATAAGCTCTGTCCTATCTGCGAGACTATTTCTATCGCAGGTCTCGAAAAATAAACCTTTAAAACAAATCTTAGCACTAGAAGCGCTGAAAGTTAGAACAACGTTATAACCGCCACCGTTACAAAATCGCCCCACTATATATTGCAACTTTTGTTATTAACGGCCCTTTTTACAATGTACATACTTTTAAAAGTTAATATGAACTTTAACGGTAAGTTTTGTATGCTGAACTTGCCGTAAATGGTATAATAGTTATTATTAAAATTATATGTAATTTTTTAAAATTTTTTTTCTTGCCAGATGAGTAAAATTTCCAATATATTAATATTGCTAGAAATAGAAAAGACGCACCTTAAAAGTCTGCATTTATAAATACCAAAAATGTTTAAATTGTTTTAACACAACTTAGTGCTTTTTCAAAAGTAGTATGATTTTGAATGAGAGACACAAACTTAAAACATGTATATTCATAATGAGCAAAAACCTATTTAAAAGTTCATAAGGGCAAACAAAAGTCAGCACATAAAAATTATATTCTGCTGAGTTATTCGATAATATATAATCAAAAATAAAATTATTTAGTAAATGTTATTTAATTAAAGAAAATTGCTTACACATATCTTATTATGTTAATCGCAAATGTAAGTTTTAGGAAGATATTTGAGTTTGGTTACGTGACAAGTACACACAACAGATTAGTTAAAAGTAATTATAAGTGAAGCAAATGTAATAATTATCTCTTATCGAATATATAGTACTACCCAGCAACAACTTTTGTAATTTTTGTAATCGGTAGTACTTTACTAATGGGTAACAAGGTGATGAGTGGTACTTATTTACCTTATTACTATGCTTTAAATTAGAGCTACTACTTAGTTTTTAATAAAATTACGTACGTATTTCTATCATTATCTGAAAGTAGCTACAATTTGTTGATATGTAGTAATAAAATAAGTAGACAACCACTTTTTGAGTCAATATGTGTTTGTATATGAAAACTAATTTTTGTCGCTTAAACTTGTAACTCAACAATAGCTGAGTGAGTAAAGTTCTTGTCTTCATATCTGAACGAGCACATATTCGTATCCCAGGTGGGTCAAAATAAATACAAATAAAAAAATTAAATAAAATTGACAAAATATAAATAAAACATAATGCGTATAAAATATTTTTTAAATTTTAATTTATTTATTTGACTACTTACTTTTTTAGCTTCAAGTAAGCCAATAATAACTAGTTAATTGCTGTGAAAATGTAAATACATTTCTAAGGAGTACCCCTTATTTTTTTGCAATTCGCAAACAAAAATAAGTAGTTATAGAGTCAAGTTGTAAGTAGTTACAACTTAAATCCTCATATACTTTTGTGCCTACTAGTAAGCAAAATTTTCCCTGGGTAGAGCCTAAATATGGTTTTAATTTTGATTACATAATGATTCAGCAAACGAAATATATCGTAACAGGCAATGCAAAAGGACCTATCTAACATATTAAAAGTTTTACAGGAGAAGCAAAAAAATTTTTTAAATGAAAACTATATTGGCAATTAGTGCAAAATCTTACAATACAAGTTAAAAAGGACCCACAAATTTATATATTTATTGTAAAATTTTGCACTAATTGTCAATATATTTTGTCATGTAAACAAGTTTTATGATTCTCCCGTTAAACTTTTAAAATGTTAAATAGGGGCTTTTGTATTTTCCGTGACGATATATTCAAATAAATGAACACAAATATGCACTATTTACCTGTCAATATGTATAATTGCTAGTTTATATAGTTGAAAAAATAATTACATATTGACTGGTATTTATACACCAGAGTTGCCAGTTTAGCCTTTTCGAAATTTGCGTTTTAGCTTCGTGGTTTTCCTAGCCTTTTTTATTATTAATTGAGTGTCAAAAAGGCTTAATTTTTTCTTCACATTATAAAAATATATTTCTAGTTCTCTTATATTAAAGGCATTTTAATGTAAACTTTTCCAATAAATGAATATTTATTGGTAAACTACATACATACATTTTCCTATAAAATGATATCAAAAATATTTTTATACTTATATTAGTTTCATTGTTATAGTCATAAAAAAAAGATATGCACTGTATAAAATAAGATGCAAGCCGCTGTATTTAAAACTATGTACCTTGTTATTTTTTAATCATCTACGTGACACTCCTTCTTATTTACCTGGTGGAGATCTAGCCATCTCTTACTTTTTAAAAACACCGAAATAGCCTATTTTTTCCTCCAGATTCTGGCAACACTGGTATATACACAATTATGTATGTTAAATTTTCTGAATTATGTAATATAAATAACCACAAAAAGTACCAAAAAGTCACCACGTATTCATTAGTATTATTACTGCTTATTTGCAAAATAATTTATTTTTTTATTCTAAACAATCATTGAAATTAAGTATATATTTTTCTTTTACCATAAAACTAATTGTCAGTAAAATTAACGTGATTTAAAATGAAAGTCAGACCATAATTTTATTGGAACTTGACTTAAGCGCAAAAGTAAATTAAATACTAATACTTTTGCTCATGTAATATTATTTACTAAAAAAAATATAAAAAATTGTAGCCGAAGTGCGTACAGATTTAACTAAACATATTAAATTACAGACATATAAATAAGTACAATAAATTCCAATAAAACCAAACATGGCATATTTTCTTATAATATAATGTTTGAAAAAAAAAATTATAGTAAATTATAAATTTATTACAGCTTTAAAGAAATCCCCATCGAATGTAGTATATTTTCTTTATATATATACAGATATATTAATGGTTTATATAAAAGTTATAAAAGCCAAATATTAGCTTACTGCCACAATGGAAAATATACTTTAATACTTCGGACACATATGTGCATAGATTTACCATAAATTGTATCCTCAACCGCATAGTTGGACAACTGGTATTAAGTGGTTAGAAAGAATAGTAGTAGAGGGGCTTAAGTTATAAAAATTACTAATACGAAAGCACAAATACATTAAAGAATTTAATCTTAATTTTAATTTCAATTGTAAATCAGATTAGGTACCTTACAAATAATATGTAAAATAAATTCAAATTAAATAATTTAAACTTAAAATTGCAAATAAATTATACCGCAAGGAACTCATATGCAAAATATAGAGACATTAGTAAATATGTGAACCTTAGATTTCAACTTCAAACACCATTTTACTTTTTTTTTTTTAAATAGCTGAAGCAAACATATCATTAGACAGGTAAATTCCTATAATTTTAAAATGTCTTTATAATTAAAATAATGTAAATACATTAAAAGAAAAATAATTTTCCTACCATATTTTTTATATTTACAAATGACAGTAGCATTTCCCACTGGTTTGCCTTTAATAATGGGCCAACCCTCTCAGAGATTGAAGCCATAAGTAAAAAAATCGATGGTACGCTTAATCAGCACCTTTTAGCTAACTTTGAATGGTTTTATAAGAATAGGGTCAGATTTAATCATCGTATGACCCAGTGTAATATACACAGATGTATAAGTAAACATGATGTTCTATCTGTAAATATGCTTGGTATAAATATCGAGGAATCGATATCAAGCAAATCAAGTACGATGTCCGATTTGTCAATTCTGTCAAAACAACACGCACAATCTGTCTGTTCCCGTACGTGCACAAAGTTACACAAAATTTAACTGAAAACTCTTTTCAATACAAAATTTGTATTGAAAAAAATTATGGTTAAGATTGGGTAACTTCGGACACGTAAAGAAACAGACCTAAAATCTGCGACAATAAATAATAAGTGGTTAAGTCAACTGAAGTAAATTTTGCTTAAACTCTGTTTTATTCCGTAAATATTATCGCATTCACTGCTTACAATCGTACCTAAGCCAGGAAGGGTCACAAAAGAAATAAGTCTTAGCAGTAGCGTAAAAACTTTTGAAAAAACAAATTTCCTTAAGTCGTCTTGAGCACTTATGCCTTTTTGCCACATATATAATTACAGTAATGGAATGTACTTATTTGAAGCAGTAATCCGTCTTATTTAATCTTATTTTTAAGTGAGTCTAATATTCATTAAAAAAAACTAGGTACACATTATTACTGATTTTCGGTTGCTTTCAACATCGTCCGTTGTTTATGTTATAATTACCAAAAATTACATGCATAAAAATAACACACACAGAAACACTCAAAGTATTCTGTACGTAAAATTAGCTGAAATTGTTATTTAAAATAAATGAATATATATTTATTTAGTGTAGTGGACAGTGCGATACCGAGAGGTCACATGTTCAATTCCAGCCAAGACCATGAATATAAAATGCTCAAAAATGACACGCATACATGCATACCCAGAAAAGGAATAATATTTTCTGAAATCGAAAGAGCTTAAGAGCAAGCGCATGTTAACTTCGTGCTACTGGTTTGAATACTGCGCTTTAGCCGAGTGGTTGTTGCGTTGGATTTCAAACCTCAAGGAGCTTTGTTCGATTTCCTGTGGAAATTAAAACAATAAACAGTGAGTAAAAATATAAAATTAATTAAATAATAATTAAAGATGTGAAACAATAACCCTTTAATATTCATTTAAAAGTAAAGCGAAAATATTTGTTTTTACGGAACTTGGTGTTGTTTATCGAAGTTGCGGTTAGTTCTTGTGAATGTTAAATTGATCCGACCACAGAAAAATTCATTAATATTTGGCTGGCTTAAGTCAGTTAACTTATAACATTTAAAATTTAATAAACTTTTTGTTAAATTAAAATGAAAAATAAGTAGACCGGTTTTTAATTGAATTTTAATTCATTTTATATCACAATTTATGTTAATTTCACGTACAGAATATTTGATTATTAAAACAATTATTATTTAGAATTAGAATTAGAATTAAAATATTATGAATATGTGCTATTTTGTTGATTTTATAATTTCTATTTGGTTTATGTCAAAAATATTTGATACGTTTTTATAACTTTCTATAATTGTGTTTACGACTAACTTTACTGCTACTTTACTGTTACATTCTAGCTACATCCGGTTCCGGTCGGATAACGGAGCCTCTAGTCATTATAGAACAAAAATACTTACACATTAAAATACTAAACATATTACTTATAAATACAAGTATTTACTTTCTATATATACAACGTCTATAATTTTTAATAAAACTTTAATCTATCTGTACTACATAAATACAAGTAGATATGTTTATAGACGTGTGAGCTTTTCTTAATAAATACTATATTACGCATCTTACTGCATTAAATCCTTTTATTGGAATTAAAAACATGACATTTTTATAACCATATTTCATGCATAATCCTATAGAAAGAACACAAAATATAGTTCCTTTTGAAATTTTCTTTAGTTTACTTAAGCTTAAACTATAAAAAGGAACTTAAGAATATGGAAAAAATAAATAGGTGACCGACTGATTACACAGGTAAAAATGAATTATATTTATACACATGTATGTATTATACAAAGTGACTTTTCATTGGACTGAAGTAAGAAAAATTTTATTTAAAAAAATTTTAAATTAGACAATGCCACAAATAGCAAATAAATTGTTATCGGTAATAAATTTCAGTCTACTTGGCCCGACTTTAATGAGTGATGTGTCAATCGATTATTTATTTTGGTGTGAGAGTTATAGACAGGATTTTTTTGTTAAGCTAAAAATAAAGGTCATGGTTAAGCATAGCCCTAGCGATCCAAAATTAAAAATCATCAAAAACTATTGTGAATGTTTACGATGTTAATGAACATAAAATTACCATTATAAAGATATACAACAAAATTCAAATGGCGGCAAGGGAACAGACTAAAGTGTGGGATCGAAAATTTTTAGTGTTCCAGTGTATTCTAGATGCAAATTTCATTTCAGAAATATCAAAGCCTACCAAATTTATAAATTTAATAAATAAAAAAATATTGTTTCCAATTACAAAAATATTTTAAGATTTTTAAGGTTGAGTTAGATACAGTAATCAACACTTACTTTAAGGCCCTCAGTTATTTTAAGTTATACATTTCGGTACTTAACATCTCTAAAATTACGGTTCGGTATTTCCAGATTATATTTCCAAGTCCCGAATTTCCAGATTTCAAAAACTACTCCAAAAATTTGGCATCCCTTTTTTTATTGAATAAAGTTATATAAAAAATGTCGTCTTTCATTCACGTTTATTAAATGTATACATATAAAATTATTATCCTACAGTGTACAAAAGCATAATAAAATTTCATTCAATTTTATCCAATATCGTAAAATATTAACAAACATGCTTTTTGCTTCCCCCAATAACTTTTGCTTTAAGTTAACAATTTTCGTTTACTCCGAACAAAACGACAAAAATCACGAACATTGGTTATATAGTAAAATTAAACTATTAGTTATAACCATAAATATTTTCATTTAAAGGATAAAAAAGGTCCTTCGACAATTATCCCATAAATATTTTTATATTAGCTAGGCAAATAAAAATTGCTTTAATAGAAATGGGGAGGAGGAGGAATTGAAATTATGATTTTCAAAGCTGGTTAAATTTAAATGCTTAATGGGTTGCCTACAGCTTTTTGACAAGTAACTTTTAGTAATCTTTAGGATTAAATTTAAGAAGCTCATAACTCTTGTTTTATTGTTTTGTTCATAGAATGCTAATAACTATATAAGTGTTTGCTACGAGCTATAATTAAGGTTAAAAAGTTAATGGCTTTCTATGTAATAGATTTAAATAGTGCTAATTATGGCATTTGCTCATGTTTGTGTTTGTGTTTATGTTTATATAATAAAATTGTACGTAAGCATATTAATTTATTAATCTATAGCAGGCTTTTAAGTTTTGTGCGTTTGAGGTTGAGAAAAGGTAAGTAAATATAATTTATAGTTAGCGCTATTATTAATAATTCTTATATAAAATATGCATTATTTAATTCGTTTTGGAAAACTTAACATTTACAAGTTTTAAAATATTACGTAAGCTAAGGCACTAAAAGTAGAAGTAACAATATGCATATAAACATATAGACAGATATAAAACCGTCTCACCTTGAATTGAATATAGTAACAAAATAAATTCAAAATACAATTATGCAATACAAACAATTTTTAAGCAAGCATATCGAGAGCTTATATTAAAAAAGTGCAAGATAAAATGTTGGTGAAATTGAGTTTTTTGTGACAAATAGTAAATTAATATTATAGCAGTTGTTGGTTGAATCGACACGACAGTTAGATTAAAGAAATTCTTTGTTTGTTTCTTTAACATAGTACGAAAGTCGAAGTCGATTTCACAACCACATAAAGCACCGTTACAATCTACTTTGCTTTTTTGTTTCAACGCACCCTTTAAATCGTATATCATATATTAACATATATATTTTCGCATTTCAGGGCGTGAAAAGTGCCAAGACTATAAAAATTGAGTTATATGCAGGAATCAACACTTAGTAATAATATCTATTAATATACAAAAATTCAGAGCTGTGCGTTGGTTAAACGCAAAATACGGTATGTATTAAAGACCAAAAATATTATGTATGAAATGCATGGCTTAGTTACTCAGAATTTTCTTTTTTGAACTTGTACCTCTTTGCTTTTAAGCCCGTCATTTATAATATTATTATGATACAATTTTTAAAGTTATTTTTTAACAGAATAATTTTACCATATTCTGATCAATTCTATCATTAGTTTCCGACTTTCATCCCAAACGTGTATGACGTTTTGACAGTTTTCAGAAATATGTAGTTTCTTATGGCTTTTTCCTTGACATTATTACGACAGGTTGTAAACAGTATAAGAAACGCTGAAAATTCTCCAGATATCCTTTCGGCATTGTTCAGATCAAAATAGAATTTTTTTTTTGCATTTTCATCACGATAAAAATGTCTGCCTAGCTTTAGTTTTAAAGATATACAGCATGTTTACAGAACGCATTGCAATCAAGGCGTGCGCGTATGCCATATGGACGATTAGGTAATAATTTGCGTTTGTAGAAGAGGTTCCTTATTTTTCGTCTCGACTTACGTAGTTTCGCGCATAAAGACTTGTCCACCTACAATAAATTTTATTTGTTTCCTTTTTATCATAAAAAATTATTGTTTTTAGGCAAATAATGGTAGTCCTTTTAATGGCGGACACTGCTTAACAGCTGCTACTTGTAAACAAAAGAAATAGATTTTAGCTAAAGATTTTCATTTTGCATATAAGGACAATTATATACTAAAGAGCTTAACACAAATAAATAAAATACAGTTTTTTTTAACAAATTAATGGTAGTTTTTCAGTTTTTGATGTGAAAGTGATGTAATTTTAACAATTAATTGTTAAGACGAATGCAGTTTTATAACTGGCTGTTTTTGCTGTCAATGACGTCACACTTTTTCTTTTTTACAATGGACAATAACATTAATATTTTTACGCGTATTATAGCCGTATTTGGTCTTGTAAATATGCTGATAGTGAGTTTAATAAAGCCTTTTTGTATCCATGGTATCATTCTGGACGGGTTGTCAAAATCATAAAACAATTTGTTAAAATTATCCTTCTTTTAAGTGTAATTTTGCAGATGTAAGTTTCAGGATTCTTTAGATCTACCTTAAGCTTATAACTAGAATCTATCACTTAGTATCTTAATTATATACAATGCAAACGCCATGTAAAAGTGTTAGCGATCTATCATATAAAGTTTTATTATTCCAACAAATTATGAAAATTTTCTACTAAGCATTTTCTTTCCTTTAGGGAATATACTGTGCCATTTAGCAAACGCTTTGATGCACTTATATTTCCTTAAAAAGAAACTAAAATATCAATTTAATATCAAAAAGTTCAGTTTCGCATTGGTGTTATGGCTCTGTTTGAAAAATCAACTAAAGTGAGGTCTGAAAAATGTCATTTGGTCGAAATATATTAATAAGCCTTAATTATTATGCTGTTGTATTTGCAAAGTAGTAAAATATTCACAAGACTCATGATTTAAAGATGTTTCATTTATTTTATTGAATAACTTTTTTTCATAGTGAAAACTAATAGTGTGAATCTTTATCCCACTTTAGACTAAACTTATTTATTACTAAGCTATTTTTAGTTTAAAATCTATTGAATATTATATAACATACATTTACATTTAGCTATGAAACGTTACCAGCAAATATAAACTGGAAAAGCAGAAACAGATGTAATTTAAAGATTTTTAAAAGATAAAAAAACGAACAAACACACTAGTGAATAAATGGATGTATCTTAAATTCTCTATGCATCAAGAAGAAGAAGGAAATGCAAGCTCATGTACACTTAAAATGTATGCATAAAAAAAGGAATCTTTTATATTACATTGTAGTGTTCGTTTATGTAGTATTGAATGAGTTACAATGAGCTTAGAGCTGTTTTCAAGACAAGCAGCTTAACGTGCGTGACAGCAGCACAAATGTACAGCTTAAGGCAAAAATATAACATACATAGATATAAATACATCCTAACAAACTTACGTGTTTATATACAACAACATATTTATATAAAAAATAAAATGCTATACAAGGCAATGATTTTGCAGATGTCTTTTAAATTTCACAAAGATTTCAGATTTGTAAGTGAATGAATGATAAATTGCAAAATTTTGAAAGCGCATTAAGTTAAATAAAGCACAGCAATGATTTAATGGGTCAGTGTCCTAAAGTTATAATGTTTTTTCGCAAGCTTTTCTTTTATGTCTTTAGTAATAAAAAGTATTTCTTAAAGCATTACTCATACTAAAAGTTGTTATGAAAGGATAAGAGATTGAAAGCATTTTTAATAAATGGCTGAAGCTGTACTAATGAGTAGACATAAATACTAGAGAAATGAAGTCATTTAGAGTAAGTTTTAATCTACTTAAAATACTAATTTTTTGAAAATTTTTATAATACCTGAAAAAACTTTTATAAATAAACACTATTCGTTTTACCTTATAAGTATACATATCGTTGAAAAGTTAATAATACATCTGATTTAAACGACTCGTAACTCTAATGAAAGACTAGTTCTTCTGCTTTAAGAAACTTTCTTTCGCAAAGTTTGGCGAAGTGTAAAACAAACTTTGTTGTGTATCCTTAAAAATGGTCATATCTTAAAAACTTGCGGCATGATATATTAATTTTTATTATATTTGCTTTCAGTATATTTCATTTAATAAGAGTTGATGTAAATTTTAAATAACAATTATGTTATGAGTTAAGTCGAACTGTATACGTTTACATCCAAAGAAATTTTATTTATTTTGGCTTGAGTTCGGTTTTAATTTAATTTTTCTATTTAATTATATTTTTATTTAGAGATAAATATAAAGCATGTAGACAAAGAAAATTATAACGCTCCGCTCAATCAAAATTTTCTTTGTCTACATGCTTCATATTTATCTCTAAATAAATATATAATTTAATTGAAAAATTTAACTAAAACCGAACTCAAGCCAAAATAATTAAAATTTCTTTAAATTTTAAATAATTTAATAAAATACATATATGTTGTCAAATTACTATGATAGCTAGCACTTATTTTTCTAAAAAAATATGAACTTTGGGATAGCATTATTACAAAAATGTATGCAAAAGTGGCAAAACTTAACTTTTTGCTCTGACCTATTTACCATCAAAAACCTGGAACAATTTGGTACAAAGACCGGCACTGTGCCATAGATCTATAAATTAAATCAAGCTCTGCATGACTCTCCTTATAGAAGTTAGCACGGAGGTTGGGTTTACCCGCCTAATATCATCCGAACACAACAACTCAGAATAGGAAACACACCTTCTACTGTTACATAAGGCAATACATTCACAGTGAATGTGTACCGTTGTCTCGTCCTCTTCCAAGCATAAACGACATAAGGGTAAACGAACTTGGTAACATTTCCACAGAGAGTAGATCAGTCCAAAGAGAGGAAGCCCGTAACCAGCCGTAAATCATTCCTGTTGGTGATTTAGGATGCAACTATATAAAATGGCTACATCAATTCTTTTGGCTTGCCAGAAACCAGAAGAAGCCAACCACACTTCTTTTGCGGTCTATATGTCATTTCCCTTGATTAAAGACTTGACAGTCGACCAGTTTACACTATAAAAGGACTGTGAGGCCATAAGAGGAGAAGTAGAGGCCCTTCGGGCCAATTGGCTCACCTCTTCGTCATCCGGAAGATCACTGTGGCCAGTTATCCAGTAAATGAAAAGTTTGTTCCGTATCGATAGCTCCTGTAGTGAGTCAAAACACTCTAAAGCAAGCTTAGAACGGACCCTTGCAAAATTCGGTTGTCGGCGCAACCTGTTGTGTCTTCTGCTACCATACAATCGCGCCATACGAAATGATTGGCCTAACAATCATTCTATAGATCCAAATTTCATTTTTGGCCTCATGCCCCAGATGCACCCGGCAGAACAATATTTCAAAAATATAAATGAGGAATCCACGATGTAATTGTTCAGCAAATTCAACCTAAATCATAGAAACTAATTGCAAAAAAACACTTAATTATTTACACTTTATTCTTTCATATGTTAAAACAAAAACTCAAACTAAACGTGTTCGTTTTGTGGTTTTTATGCAAGTGTGCTCTTTTAACTTAAAACATAATAAACGAAGTAAGAAATGTTTAATGAAAAAAGAAATATTTTAGTACAAGGTTAACTTTATTTGTACCAACATCATCATCATCATAAACTCTCATCAAAATTCAAATTTTTGTGGTACCCTATACCATATAGAGTTTTATATTAAATGAGAATCGGTGTAAAACAAATGTTATCATCAAATATAATATTTATTGGAAAATAAGCTTACCCACATCTGTAAAGATAAATTAAAAAATTGTGTTTGCATAAGTTTCCGGACTATTTGGTTAGGAAATACGTGGTTACCGCAGAGGTCTTAAATAATAATTTCTCATTAACTCATGGTAGTTATATTTGTTACATAATTGCCGAATTTAGATAGACTGCGATCGATTAGTTGCCAATACTAAACTTATTAATTTGATTAAACCGTACAGAAAATTTTCTTGACATGAATCTTTCGATAAATGTACTCTTTAGTCTATAGTAAAAGTGCGTACTCACTTTTTCACTTCCTCATTTCTTGTCCCTTTTACAGAACTTTAAAAATACTATAAGAAATGATAATGAAAGTAGAAAATTTGATATGCAGTTTTAATTTAATTGCTCTGCAGCACACAAAAAAGCAAAAATAAGATTCAATTGCGAAAAACAAACAAAAATCACGAAATTTGTAGTATTAAAGCAACAGTATTCAAAATTTTTTGATTTTCTTCAATTAAAGAGTACTACATTAATTGAAAAATTATTTGAAATTTTTGAAAAATTTAATTAATGTTCCTAAAGTAATGGCGCATACTGTTCAGAAAAACAAAAAAAATTATAAACTTTAACACCCAAATTAATCCTAAATAACTTTTAAAGGAGTGATATTATTAAAAAATCATACATAACCTTTTTTGTAGAGCGTTCAATTCTCAATGAAATATGTATTGATCATTTTTATATTATTATTATTTGCTTCTGAGAAAAAATATTAAACAATATTAAACGAAATTTCTCCGTATTTTTAAATCGGATATGTTACATGATTTCTGTTTACGGTTTAGTTTGAAAAACAGATTTTTTTTGAAATGGATATTTATGTTTACGACTAAAGCTAAGGGTCAGGCCACACGGGCGTTTTTAAAACGAGGCGTTTCTGCTTTTTATATTATATTTGAAAGGTCTAAATTTTTTAAAGCTTCAAATTTAATACAAAAAAGCAGAAACGTGCGTTTTAAAAACGTACATGTGGCCTGGCCCTAAAGTACCAAAGAAAAAACCACCTAGGGAAATAATGAACACCCTGTTGTATCATATTGTTTATTCGGAATAAAAAAAAATATTTTTTATTTATTATTATTTTACATATATTTTTTAACCTTCTAGGATAAAAAATTGTTGTCCTGTAGGATAAACGTTTGTCGTTCTTTCACACAAGTTTCTAATATTTTGTTCTTTCGTTTATTTAGTTTTAACTAGGGATGTGCGATTAACCAGATATTTAAACATTCCAAAAAATCAAAATTTGAATAAGCAATTATTTGACTGATCTAAAAAGTTTATTATTCGAATTCAAGGTTAGACCTAAATATCAAAATATAATTAGTTAAAATGGGGAACAAAGGTGAAGGTATATAGTACGCATTAACGCGGCAACGCGTTTAGATGCTTTAAAAAGGGTAAAATACACATAAAATTTTAGAGACTTTTTTCTTATAAAATTTCAAGCATTTCGTCGTTGGCTTTCTTCTTTTTGTGTCAAGCTCAGTTTAGTTCAGTAGTTTGAGAGAGTGCATTTATAATATTATGATTTTTCTTGCAAAAATGGGTTACCATCTGCCACAGGCAACACTAGCAGTCAGAACGCTCACAACGGTTGAAAAAGTTAAAAGTTTATGAGCGCAAAAGTTTGTAGCGCAAGAGTATTCAAATATTTGTTGTGAAACTTGGTTTTTGTAAACAAACTATTTAAACTTTGTTGACAGAAGTAAGTATTGCCGTGGCGCGTAAATTGGGTCCCTCCAATTTAATTGATTAAATAGGATTTTGAAATCTTTACATTTAGAGTAAATGAATAATTTTAGTTTTTATTTTTCGTCTTGTGTTTTATTATGTTGTTGGGATTGCATTCACATTAAACTAAGCCGCCCAACACGTGTACATAAGCAAGATACACATAACCAACGACGACAGAAGCGCGGCGGCTTCTGCTATATACATTTAAATCTAAATTGTTGTTAACCTCTTCCCTTATTCCTATGAACATTGATCATGCGTAGTTCCTTCTGAGTATAATTTTACGAACCGTATACCAGATAATCACTTTGAAATAAAAAGCAAATTAGCTCGAAATAATTACGTTAACAAATTATTTGACTAAACAGCATTTTGATTAATCAGAATTCTTGAGTAATCGATTATTTTATTATTAGAATATTTATTAATATTATTAGAATATTAATATTATTAGAATATGGATTAATCGATTAATCGCATATCCCTAGTCTCAACAATAAATAATTTGTATATTAAAAAAACAGTTTTTCACTGGTTCTAATTGCAGCAAAATTGCCGTTTTCTGATATTATTGTTTTACTTTGATAAATACAGCGACTGATATACATAGTATATCTTTTGTATTTAGTTTATTTAGCTTCAGCTTGCCAATACAGCAGTGCGAATTTTTCGCACATACTGTGAGTTATAAAAAAATATTACAAAGGATCTTTGAGTGTCTGTCCGTAAACGATTTTATGTGTGAATAAAGTTTAAAAGGCGAATCTTAAAATACAGATATAATTAAAGAAGAACATTATTTATGTTTTGTTTCTTAGAAATTATTTAATTAATTTAATTATTTCTCCCACTATTTTAAATACCTTTTTTAAAGTCAAATATAATTTTTTTTGATTTGCTTTCCTACGCCTAACAAGAAGTACTGAAATTTAATAATTACTATTTTATTCTTATATATCTGCTTTAAATGTTATTTATGTGATCTTGTAAAAATCAATTTCTTCTTATATTTCATCATATATTGCATCATATGCTCAAAACTAAAAATATAAAAGAGTCGATTGCGAAAAACTTGTAGTTTAGTGTGTTTTGAAGTTGTACCGAAATTGCAGCCGATTTAGTCTCTGTTTCGATTTAGAAAACAAAATAAGTAAAGCTAGCCATATCACAGAGCTTTGCCCCTTAGAAACAAATTGTATGTCTCTTTCCTTCGAAATCTGGGTCATTGTTAACTTTTTTTGAGGTACTGTAGCTATGGCTGAAGTAGTAGTAGTAGAAGCGCGTTAACTACAAACTAAGATTACTGTCCAGGGCAAGTCATCAATGTCTCGATTTTTTTTTTGATGCATTAGTGTGGCATTTTGTTAATTTTTGTTGGACTGTTTAAGTGATGAAGGCTTATCAGTAGATAGTACCGGCAGCGATAGATACTCTTCTATGCTAATTTACATCATAGCGCCCTCTTTCTTCGGTAGTATTAGCAAAATTGTCGGCGAAGTAAAACAACTAATAAAATGTCTGCACCTACAGCTAAAGAAAGTTTATACCTCTACTTAATATTAGAGGCGATTCAACCAACACAGCTCCATAATTAAAAAGTGTTGTAAAAGAATTAAGCTTTCTGTAACATTGACATCATCTCTACTCTCCGCACTAAGGCATTAAAAGCCTTATTGTTATTTCTATTTGTTAACAATATATTGTTTAATAGCGTTTGGGTGGATTTAATATTAAATATGTACTGCTAAGTGTATGTCAAGTTAAGTGACATGATCGGATTATAAGATCTTTGTGTAATTAAGAGCAAACGCAATGTTGTCCCAAATGTCTGAAATAATTACCTAGATGAGGCTTTATGATCAGTTAATTAAAATGGTAAGTTATTTTAGTCTTTGACTTTATATAAATTTAAAAAAAAACAAAGCAAAGAAGAAATAATTTTAATTATTGTAGTATATAAAAAATAAGTAGAAGTAGCTTTTACAAAAATGCCACATTTTAGGAAAAATTAAAATTAAAAAAATTTATTTATCCATATAATTTAAAATATCGACTGTTTTTGTACTTAGGGGACCATAACACATAAAAATAAAATAGTGTTACACCTTGCATTTTTTTTTCATATATACATGAAAAAATAATATTACATTTTCAATAAAGGAAATCAACGAATTAGAAATTTTTTTGTCTAGAAACGTACATCCAACCAAATTTGTAAATACAGACAAAAATATCTCAAAAATTTAATTAAAAAAATCCGTTTTTTCAGTAAACAAAATTTTCTAACGGCACAGTTCTGTAAACTGAATCTGAGTAATTTTCTCGTTTTCCAATAATGCCCCCATTAAGCTCTAAAAAATATGTAACTGCAAATAAGTCTGAAAAAATTTTGCATTGGTGGATCTAATTTCTCTAAATAGAGCATTTTTAGATCGATTCGATTTACAAAACAGGCATGTAAATCTATATAACAGTTTGTATATCTTGGGAGTTAAGTATGGCTATATGCCTGCTTTTCATTGGTGCTTTCCTCATCAAACGTAGATTTCAGCCAACTTTTGAAAAGTTTCAAACCTCTTATCTTATCCCCATACTTTTAAAAACTATTTAAAATTTACAAATAATTTTTGAAAATCACAATAGAATAAGCGTAGTAGTCTTAGAAACTTAAACAAAACACTACACAGAAAAACTCATCATAAGTTCTTATTTTAAAACACATTTGTTTGAATTTGCTTTAAGATTTTATTATTTTTTTGTTTGATATTTAAATATTCCTATACAAAATTTTAATAAAAAATGCGAATTTTTCTTATTTAATCCTTACGAATTTAAGTTTTTAATTTTACGAATCTTGGGGTAGGTCCCATTTCCGTGAAAAAATATTTATGAATGAGAATTAAGGCAGAAGCTTTTATTAAAGAAACTTTAAGTTTGATACTAAAAAAGGATTTCACGATTTTTTATCGATGTTTTATAGTAGATTTTTATTAATCATACGACCCAGTACCAATCCCAGTAATAATCATGATGGTCAACAATACTTGAAAATATGCAAAAAATATAGTCTAATTTCAGGCTCTCATAATAGGCAAGCCTGCAGCTACATCGATTTGATTTTTCACTGTATAATAGCTAAATAGTTATAGAATAGAACTTTTTAAACGTGCAAACTAGATCACTGATGTACTTGGAGCACCAGAGCAACTTAGATTTCGTTCCATAGTAAAGTAAAACATATTTGTCACCATGTTTCGATAAATTCGAATTTTTGAAAAAATTACGTATAGTAGATGTTCTAGAGGGTGCTGTTGGGTGAGTAGTTCGCGCGTTTGACTACAAACCCTGAGGTGATGAGTTCAAGACTAGTTTCAGGCAAGCCAACAACATCATGTATTTTTCTCATGTGCATTGCTGTGTTATTGTGTTGGTTGTTGTTGGACTGTTAAAGTGATGAAGGCATAGCACTGATCACTTTGGCACTATCGGTGGCGATTAATACTAACATATCCTAATGCACTTCACAGCAACCTCCTTCGTTGGTAGATCCGTTAGCAGTACCGTCGGCGATGTAAAAAAACTGATAAAATAGCTAAACAGCTTAAACAACTCATTGCCTCTACTTTACACCAGAATGGCTTGCAACACTGCTCTACAATAAAAACGCGCAGTTGCAGAGTTGTTAATGAATTAAGCTGTTTATCTCTCTCCCACTTCAATTCCAAAGAAGGTAACACATTAATAAATTAACTGGTAGGCAGTAGTTTCTTGATTGTGTTACTTCTCTTTATAAAAAGAAAAAGGTTGATTGTATTGATTGCTTCTTCCGCTAGGCATAATAAATGTACATTTCGAAAAAAATCGTAAATTCCTTTTTTCAGATTTGTTCATCGTACTCCTTTTGCTTTCATTGTTGTTGTTGGTATTTATGTTATGTCGTCGTGGGGGTTATTTTTTTTTGACGAACAGGAAACGGATATTCGGAGTTGTTTAACTGTTTCCGTCCGAAATAAAAGCCAAAGAAAAATTTCACTGATTCAGTAAAGAAAGCTTACTCAAAATGAAATATGAAAATTTAATTAAAACAAAGATTTGTTTGAAATTTTTGTTTTGTGATAATTGTTTCTGTAAAGTGTAAAGTAGCATATTGTACCTACAACACTTCATTTCAACTCTTAGTTTTCAGTCTCACATCTCTAGAGCTTTACCCAAAATAGATGCTTAAATATTTTGGACCTTAGTAATTAACGTGTGCCAGTTAACTTTCGGAAAATCGTGTGCAATGTTAAAAAATATTTTCTAAGTTCTCCATTTGAAAGGCTTACATGCCAGTTATTTTAATGCAGTTAAAGATTTGTTCTTATATAATTTTCCGATAACATGCATTTTTCATAAATATTAATTTAAGCTTTAAATTATTTGATTATGTAAATTCTTTAAAATATTGCTTATCTTTACTTTATTTTTCATTATTGAAAATAAATTCTGATAAAAAAGTTTTTTCTTTACTTTTTCTTATAACTGTTATTTGTCTTGAAAACTCTTTATCATGCACAAAAGTTTTCGCAGTAGTACTTGAATTCTTATGTGTGTCTTGGTTTTTTGCTCATACATATTTATATTTTGTATCCAAGCAGGAAATATTTAGTCAGTAATATACATTATAAATGTTTTAACTTATTTTTTAGTCCCCTACCAAAAAAGAGTAGTGTTGGAAGTTTGTAGTGCGCATCCGTGTGTATGTCTGGTTCCTCCTAGAGTCCAATCGGTTGTACCGACTTTCACTTATTTTTTGTTTTTTGTTTGAAAGCTGCTAGTGAAATGTAAGTATGTTTCAAGAAAATCGGCATAGCCGTTTAGAAGTTATCACCTATTTTCTATCTGTATCCTCTTGAAACTGTGTGTCTGTGGCACCGTAGCTCCCAAGCAGCCGACTGAATTTTAATTCAGCTCCATTTGTTTGAAAGGTGAGAAAATAAAAAGAATAGATCGCTGTCTTCGTTCTTATTTAATAATAAAGTTGAAGAAGAATACAAAATGGCATGAGAGCTATAAAACTAGCTTTAAGATGCATATTCTAAATTACTTAGTATATGAAATTAAAACTATACTAGTACTTATTAGTACTCTTTAGTACTTTAGTATTATATTAGTACTTTTAAAAGATCAAGTATTATCTTCTACATTGTTTTCAAACTTTTGCTGGGATACGATTACTTTTCGTAACTAAATGCACATGGAGATGTGGCAAAGCGTCTTTGAACTCTTACGTAGAGTCATTCTGTCTCAATGCTTGCTTATGTGTGCAAATGTTACTGTACTGGTTTTATGATCACACACTCAAGCTTTCAAAAAGAAAAGTGCTATTACATTCTAATTGTACATACATGATTTTGTGGTAAAAGTTGTTTTTATCAATAAACTTTCTAGTATTCTTGTGAATCTAGTGCTAACATTTGCTTACACTCATTTTTGCTTATTTTTAATTTATAATCAAACATTACAATCTAGCAACTGATTCTTTAATATATCTTAAATATTATGCTTTGTGAGTTATTGAAAACATATGAGAAAAAGTTCTGACTAATTTAAAAAATTTAACTTCCAATAAAAGTTAATTACTTTATTTAAGTTTCCTCAAGAACATCAGAAAATATATATAAATTAAAAGGGCAAATCCAAGTAAAAATTATCTTTAATTTTTCCGTTGTTCTGTTTTATCAGTAATTTGTCAGATTCGGACTTCGCGGGGAAATTCTTTACAGCTATTTAATAGGCTATATACAATAGAGTCTCAAAATCTCGAATACTGGCATGTAAAATTATTATTGCGAATACCGAAACTTATTTTTTTATTGCATTTGGCACTAAGATAGTTAAATTTTTTCTCTACCGTCATCAAGGCTTGCAACTTAACTTGTGCCTAATCTTTATATATGTACGTAAAAGGACTACATAGGGGTATAACATATATTTTTGTATTTCAGTTGAGACATACATATAACACCAACCAACCAGTTTTCGTTGTCGCTTTTGATTTTGATAAAAATTGGCAGAAATCATAATTTGTCCGACTACTATTAGTGCAAAGTATTTTCTCACTATTTTGCCTGGTTCACGAAATATCGCGACTGTAAAATGGGAAAACTCATCAAAAATTTACTAAGCCGACCTTACAAAATTATGTTCATATTTAAAATTGCTTATGCTAGATATGCCATTATGGTGTTATATTAAAGGAAACAAACTAACCCTTAAACCTTGTCGAACTTTTTTAATTTTTTAAACGCAATAGCTTCTTTCTTGTATACAAAAAAAACTGAAATTTTCTGACATATTTTAGTTTTTAGTTAAAAACTATATTTTTAAAATTTTAAAACAAAAACTCAACGCCTTCCCCATGAAATATGGCTTTAACTACACCTTTTAAAGATGGCATAGGTACAATAGTTGTACCTTCAGCGACTTTTTATGAGGAAAAATAAAAATATATTTTTTCAAACTATTTTATTAAAGTTGCAAACGTCTAGTAACGTATATTTTTAATAGAGTTTAGTGTGAATAAAATATCTACTATGCACAAATTAATGTACTTTGAGTGTTCACGCAGGCAATAGTAATGTATATTCTGTATAACTTGACTTTCAAATTTTGCGTAAATTTTTAAAGTTTTAAAATTTAAGCTAATGCATAATTTTTGCTTTAAGGTTATCTTTTTTAATTTATAAAAATGTAATAACTTTTGTAAGAAAAATGTGTACACATAGAAGGTAAAATTGTACCTATACCGTCCTCTAATGTTGTAAAATTCTTCACTTCAACAAGGGTTAATAGTTGGTCGAAGTAAACAAAAGTAGTTAATCATAAACATACGTTTTTTAAGGATTTTAAAAATATCAGTTTTCCAGAAAAACTTTTGCAGAAAAAAGCAAAATAATATCAAAATATGTGTCATATGTAGTGGCATATAATGTGGCACTTTATAGGAATTTCTAGGATAAGTAATTTTAAACTATATAAATAATATTAAGAAGTCAAAATAGTGAAATAAGATTTTTGAATAATATGAGTACTTTTGCCAGAGGCATCATTCATACTAAACTTTTATCAAAATTGGAAAGGGTAAGGTTCAAAATCTTACTTTTATTGGTTCGTTAGAAATGTTTTTTCCATTTTTTTAATATGAAGTAACATGGAAGGTTTGCATATCGATAGTCATACGTTGATAACACGTAACTGAAAGCGTACGAAATAAAATAATTGCAAATTATTCATTAGATTCTAGTTTTGTTTTTTTTATTTTGATGATTGGAACTTTTTTTTTAGCCATTTATATTACGTTTTCTTCGTTTTGTGAAAATTAATAAAACAAATTTGTTAGGTGTTGCCAACTTATGTCCATCGATATGTTTCACTGATTATTTCATACTGAGACCGTATGGGTGGCCTTCGGAGACTTAAGTGCTTATACATATTCATGTGCTCTACACTGTTTTTCCGATATCTATTGAAGAGCAAAATTTGAGCAGCATAAATTATTCCTTTTGGACTGTCATATTTCAGAAGCTCCTTAGAATTGCGTCTCTTAGTTCTTTCACCGGGATACAGTGGTTTGAAAACTTGTTTTGTGGAAATAATTCGGTATCTCGTGAACCGTTAAATATATATTTTTGAAATTTTACACAGACAGAGTTGAGATGTGTCTAATTTCAACTGCGAGCGCATGGTTTCCTGTCATAAAGAAGGGCTCGTGTGAAAGCCCTAAAATCTGACTACCTCGGACAGTAAGTTTAAAAAAATCGCCAAAAGTTAGTATAAGTCCGAATGTTTAAATTGTTTAAGTTTTAATTAAGTTTTTTCTTATGTGGTGGACCAACCTAATGAACGATAATTTTTTCGAAACAAAAACAGCGATATTTTATGCTGATATCTCTATTCGTTAAAAATTTACTTGCATCGGAACGTCACACTTGTTAGAAAATGTTAAATTTTTGGGGGTTTTCCCAAATATATGGTATTGTTTTTTCGGTCATATAAATGTCCTCTTGAACATACAAAAGTTATGACGTATTTTAAAGAGAACCTAGAAGAAAGAGTGTAGAAGAAACATCGAGTCAAAACCGATAACGGTTCTCCCCCAGCCTTATTCAAAGTTGAGCAATTTTGAAATAAAATTTATAGTTGATTCAAAAATTCCTCAAGTTTTATGTGAATTCAAATATTAGACTATTTTCCAAAAATATTACATATAAATAAATAAATAAATATATATATATATATATATATATATATATATATATATATATATATATATATATATATATATATATATATATATATATATATATATATATATATATATATATAGATATAGATATATATATATATATATATATATATATATATATATATATATAATATATATATATATATATATATATATATATATATATATATATATATATATATATATATATATATATATATATATATATATATATATATATATATATATATATATATATATATATATATATATATTAATTGATTAAAAGTAAATGATATTCAGTTCTTGACTGCAAACCACCGACTTTTGTCAAGTGGTCTACGCGGTAAAGAACTCTGACGAGAATACCGGAAGCTACCGAAAGATCTGAGTTCAGCTCTCTGCGCAGTCAAACATTTTTCTTTGTCTACATGTTTCTCTAAATAAAATATATATAGTTTAATTGAAAAATTAAGTTAAACCAAACTCAATTTAAAATATATAATTTTTTTTAATTAAATAGATTATGTTTTGCTTTATCAAAAAAAAAATATTTCCCGGAACAGTTATTTTTACAACAAGCTAGTTATCTGATATTTAATAATCCAAAAAGGAATTATTAAAAAAGACGAATGCAATACCTACTTATACGCTCTTAAGCATAAATAATTTTAAGTAAGTATTATTGCAGCTTTAAGTTTTTTCAAAAACATTCAATTTCAAAGCCCAGTTTTATTGTTAATATTGACAAATTGCACAAAATTTTTATAGTTTCCAATTCGGTATGAAATTCTTTTTAACAAATGATATAAATTTTTTTCTAAACCAAAAAAAATTATAAAATTTGGCTAGTTTGATTAAGTACTACTGTGCGGGCCGTGACACTTATAGATTTTTTGAATTTAATGGGCTATTATATAGTTTATAGCCGTCGGACAATCAATACGCTTATAACAGTGCCTCATTTATGGGGTTAATATAAGTAGTTAGTTTAAAAAGGTATGCGAAAATATAGGATATAGATTTAAGCATACAGATACACACAGTAATGCTAAAAACATATTGCTGCCACTTACAGTGCAATAAAATTGACAAATTCTAAATAAAAAAATTGCTTTTATTTTAAAAATCAAAACTGTCTTGCTCACCATAAATCTTACTCACATCAGCTGTAACGTTAACGCTTATTTTGCGGTAAAAATTAGAATCATTTAACTCTACTACACAATGCTTTCAGTGATCAAATAATTCATAGTAAATATTCTTTATGTCTGTTCACAGATATATAAACCCATTTCCATCCTTCATACAAACTCGCATAAACATTTCTTCAACTATTTATCTGCAGATTTATTTATAACACGACCTTTACCATAAAAATATATATAAATTTATAAAAAATAAGAGGAAAAAGAACTGTTTCTTAAATACTGCTGACTATAAATTTCGAGTGGTAGTAGTAGCTGCGAGCTACTTACTCAACATCCGTAGAAAATAAATAATACCTCACGCAAAATAATCATAAAATACATTTCAGTGAGCAATGATGATGGCCATAGTACGACAAAGAAAAAAAGCAGAGTGGCTGTTAAGGTGCTAGTAATGGTATGTTTTTGCAGTTGTAGTTGTAGTTGAACGTGCATATACAAACGTTAATATACAAACCCACACTCACACACTTTAAATAAAACCAAGCCATACTATTGTTTGACTGTAGCCCCGTAGGCCAAGTTATCGATGGATGTGCCAAAAAAGTATTTGTAACTGACGACGATTTGGCGACCGTCCAACCCAATTATTGAGTCGTTGATAACAACATTAATAACATGAATATTAATAATATTAAAAAAATTTAATAATTGATTCTAATATACAACTTAGCCTTAGAGTAGAGCTCTACTCTAAGCCTAGATTGTAAACTTCTTCTATATAACTCTATTCTAAAACCAATATGGTCCTACGGTATCAAGTTATGGGGCACTGCCTCGGTATCAAATGTAGAAAAAACTCAAAGGCGACAAAATAAAATACTCCGTACGATTACAGCAGCCCCATGGTATGTAAGAAACAAGCGAACTCATAAAAATTTAGATGCGCCGCTGGTAAGAACAGTGTTTTCTAAACACGTGACAAGATACATAAAAAAACTTAAGGTTGCACCCAAATCCCGTAGCCCGAAACATCATTAACTTAAGAAGCCACACTCAGCTGAGCAGGTGGGACACTCTTGCTCTCAGCCGAGCACGAGGGACGTAGACAACAAAAGAACCAGCCGCTGAAACATATGTTTTTGTCTGGCATTGGCTGGCCTTAAAATTTTGAATTTTAGAGTTAAGATTTTATTACTTATTGCTAGTTCAATTTTATTGAAGATACTATAAATAAATATAACCGATAAAAAAAAATGATAAAACACTTCAAATATTATACATCTTAATTGTTTAGACTCAAAATATCATGTGTGTTCTGAAAAAATTTTGGATTTGTAAGGAATTGTTTCGAGCGTTACGTTAGCAAAATGTTTATATTAAATTTTTTAGGACGAAAAAAAGTTAGCGGCATTGGAAAGCTTTTATTGTATATAAATTTCTGATTTGCATTGAAAATATTTTGATTCAGCCGAATAAATTATAGTATGGGTCGAATTTTGGTATGAATAATTATTTGCAATTGCCATAACTTTTAATATTGTTGATTGAATTTAATAAAATGAGTCTTATTTCAAAGAAGAGTTAGCCTGCATTTGATTATGTATAAATCTTTGTAAGTAATTATATTAACATATACTATTTTTTTTTTATTAGTTTTGCATGTGAAGCCAAGTCAAAATAAAAAATGGTCAGCACTTTTAGTTTCGTCTTGCGATTACTTAAATTTTTCAGAGAGCATATATACTCGTATAGTGCTTTTACTTTTTGTTGTTGTGTTTTTTCCCCAAAAATTATTCCTAGAACAACAATGAAAGAAGCAATGTAACGCTCAAGACACAAAAATTTTAAAAAATCTATTAATATAATTTATTTCCTGGAGCCATTGCGAAAATTATAATATGAATCTTACCATCTCATAATTTTGTTACATCATGTGGGACATCTCATGTCGCTAGCGTAGACCGCTCATGTCCATGTTTCGTTCATGCTCTGACATCGATGCCCGAACATATGGCTGAGCATCAACTTTCGAAAAGAGATTCACCGTCAACGGTAGACTTCAATAGAAAAAGACAGAACAAAATTATTAGCACAAAATGCATGCTTTGATAAGGTAGAACAAGGACATCGCACGTATTCACCACAACAAAGAAGTTGATGAATTTTTCAGTGTCGCTATGCCGGTGTCATGCTCATGTCATGTTCAAGTCGATGGCTCGTGAAGACGTAAGGTTAAATAAATTGCTAGAGTTAAAATAACAGTTAATGTACACTAAAAATGAGAACGACCCATATACATTTATACATACATAGATGCATACGTACATACAGACATATGTATTTATATCTTACTGATATATTATACTTTAAAGAATGAAAAAGTCTATAAGCAACAATATTGATATTGTTTTCAAAGCATGGCAATACTATTTATGTGCAATATGCATGAAATTAGCAAAAAAGAGAATGAATAATAAACACTTGTATATTGAAACAAATTCCACAAAAAAGCGTGGAGAGAGCAAAGTATTTTATTTTCGCTATTCCTTTATATGCACTTTTTTACATAAGAAAACAGCTTATATGTTGTTTCTAGGCGGAAAGGTTTTATATTTTTAGACTTATTTATTTTTTACTAAAAAGGAAACACAACATTTTTTACTAAAAAGGGAACACTACCAAATCCCTTTTGGGAAAATAGAAAAATTTTATACGCATGTGTCACTGACAACTATTTCGAAAAGTACGCTCTGATTTTGCGTAGCTAATAAATGTGTATATATAAATATTACTCATTCATATAAATATTACGAATAGCAATTTTTAGTATTCGCGAATACGAATAGTAATATCTGTGCCAATATTCGCCGAATACGAATACGAATATTCAATTTGAAATTTAGCGCTACCAGATATTTCAAATTTAATTTTAAAAAATCTCCCTTTTGCATCAATAGCTATAAAGTGAACAAAACTCTTATCTACTAATTTGTTTAATCCCCAGCAATTCCGGCTTTATAAAGCTTGGTGTAGAGGCTCCTGTTGCTAAAATAAACATTTTAAAAAAGTTGGCTTTCAGCATAGCTACATCTCGTCATATAAAACGTAGAACCATGTAACTAAAATTTTTTACATTTTACAGGAGACAGAAAATGAATTAAATAGTGCAAATTATAGTGGCTACGTTGTTTTCTTTTTGTTTATAACATCGCCGAGTGGGGACATTGGATTCGATATAATATACAATAATTTATTAAAACTCTGATTTTTTAATTCTTGTCACTTACATGGTTTTACGTGTCGTATGACGATATACCTTTTATATCACTCTTCATGTTCCATAAATCAAAAATTTCCCCAATTTTAAGCTTCAATGTTTCTCAAAAAAAAAGGAAATTATTTGCTTAGCAGCAAGTGGATGAAAAATTTTTTATATGTAATGAAGCTTGAGCTTCCCACAAACAACTACATATGTATCATTCCTTAGCACAAATAGAAGCAACATAAGCTCTACACTCAAAAAAATAGAAGGGGTGATATTAACTAAGCCTGCATAGGTAATTATTTTGTATGAAAATAAAAACTGGGAAAATGCAATTAATATCAACTTGAAAGTGAATTTAATTCTCGTATTCAATTTTCACGAAAAAGTTGTTTATATAAGAATTGAAATCACATTCAATGGAGCCCAGGTGGCAAGTGGTGATAAGCAAAATACACGTGAGCACTGACGATGGAAGTATAGCGGCTTCCGAAAGTGGCTCGTTACTCTGTTCTGCTGTTTACGTTAAAAAATGAAGTTGATATTAATTTTTGCCTTGTTCCTTGCAATATTAATCATGACATACTCTTTCTGAATTAAAACGTTACGAACCTTAGCCTAATAATCAATTTGGATTTATAAAAAACTATGTCATTAGGTAATTTATACAATAAGTTTTGCCTAAAATCCAAGTTAATTTAACTAATAGAATGATGTGCCTTATTCGAAATTATTTTCCTTCTGGTTTATTATTTTGTTGTCAAATGAAAATATTTTTTTGGGAAGAGCGGTATATATTTTTAAAAATAAAAAATTATACATATCAATTTTTTTGAATATATATTCTTTATTTTATAGGTCATTGTTGACTTTGGAATAGCAACTGTTTGAATATAAGGTAATACAGCTGAGGAAAAATAACTACTGAACTTTCTGGTGAATAGGAAAGCAAAGATCATGAGGTATACACAAAATTAATAGTTGATTCCTTTTAATTTATTTTTAGTATTGAAGTTGTAGGCAAGAATGAGTCCTTTAGAATACGTTTGAGAGCCATTAAGAACATATCATTGTCTTACAAAAAATATGTAAGTTGTATGTAAAGTATATGTAAGTATGTATAAGAATTAGTAGATATTTGAAATGTGTTCACTTTCTTAATAGATATAAGCGCTAGAAGTTGCTACTGATCGTACTGATCAAATATTTATGCGAATATGCGTAACTACTTCTTTTTTTCAGACATTCATATGTGTCATATACAAGACAAAATATCCAGAAATAATGCAATATGGGCACTTGTTTTAACCGTAGAGTACTAAGAATATTTTACATACGTTGTAACTACTGTTTGTCGATTCGACGATATCTTTTTTAAAATTAGCTTCTCTTACAAATAAAAATAAAAACTATTATATACTCAATATATTTGGCTTCTGTCATTACCTCCCATTACCGCTAGAGCGGTACGTAATATGTAACCAGCCGCTAATATAAGAATATTTTAAAAGCATCACATATAAACTAGTTAAATCAATAATTTACTCTGTTATTACTTATTTGCAAGCTTGACTTCTATTAATTGAATTTAATGTTTCTGACAATTTTTGATGTATTCCAAATGTCGCTTTGTTTTTTGTTTTATAAAATCCCAGTATTGATTTTTTATTATTTCTTTTTTTTTTTGGAATAGATAATCCAGCATCAATGAAATGACAATAATAATTTATTTTTCAAATGAGTTTTTATTCGAAATTTTTTTGCCTGTCAACGAATTTTTGTACCCAATATTAAACACAACGTTTGCAGAACTTTTATTGATACAGACAGTATCAATGTCAGTCATTTGATATTGATTGTCAATTGCATGACAATAAATAGACATTTATAACAAATGATTTATAACATTGTGTTGTAGATAAAAACTTCTTGCCAAGCAACTTAGTTCAGGCTAAAGACCCAATAGCTGCTACATTAAAATTTGCAAATTTTAATATAAATTTCACTAGTGAAATCAAAAAGGAGATTTAAGTATTAAAAAAACTAAGAGATCTTTAAATTTAAATCACGTCACCGAAGTGCTATTTATATGTAGATCAAAAATCAAAATCTCATAGTGGAATATTAAAATTTACGTTGTGTTTCATACAAAATTCACTGATTTTAAAAGGCAAAGAATGTGAAAATTTATTTTTTGTTTTCCATATACATTTGAAGTGTCGCATAATTATATTGATGTATTTTCAAATTTTAACCTTCCTATACCCGCGCGTTGGTCTGTTAGACCGACAAAACGATTTTACGTATAGATGTTTTTTCCCAGAAACTCTACAAAATTGAATTTTCTGTTAGCTTCCGCCTTTTTTACAAGCTCCGTTTTAGTGTTGATTTGGTGTTTGAACTAGACAAGCGTATTGGTGTATTTCATTACAATTGGCTTGTGAGACCGACGCGGGTATATGTGTAACCTTTTGTGAAGGTAAAACATGCAGTGCGATATGCTCTGATTTTTATTTAAAGGCTGAAAACTAAGTTAACCTATGATTTATGTATTGTGCAAGAAGTGCTTTTAAGTTGGTATAAGTTATTTTTATTTATTTGCAGAAAAGAATATGTTTTTGTTTTGTTTTTGTAATATCTAAGAAAAAACTATCGATTTTGATGGCTTATTTCTTAAGGACTAAAAATCAATCAAATAAGTGAATACAAATTTAATGCGTGACTTTATTTTGTTACTATAGCATTAAGATTAAAAAAGAATCTTTTGTTTTTAGCTTTGTTTCAAAAACCTAGTATTTCATCTAGTTCAAACTTTCGGTCTGTGAGACCGTACTCGGGTATATGTATTATAAAAATTGGCGCGGGTATAGGAAGGTTAAATATACGAAAAACACTTTGTTTACACAGACTAAGACTAAAGTGTTACTATTTTTCATTATTTTAACAGACAAAATATTTTCATTTTAAGAAAATATGTATGTTTTTTCCTGAGTGAACTAATCTCTTGTAAATATTCTTATTGATTTTCATGTTTACATACACGTGCTCATTTTTTACAGGATTTATTAAATTTATTTGAAATATTCTCTCAATTAAGTTATCAAAAAATGTTTTTTATGGGTTAGAACACTTTTAAACGTAATTATTAAAAGCTACTGATGAGTTTGCATTAGCACCTACGAAATGCAGGCGTATAGAATAGCTAAAACCCTACAAAAAATAAAATTGTACTGAAAATCTGTTACACGTTGTCAACGAATTTTTTATATTAATCATACGCCAATGCACTCTTTAACGAAACATGTTACTTCAAGAGCCCAGAACCGACAGACCTACGTAAATTTAGCGAAGCTGAAATTTATAGGACTGGTAGTCTCCAATGTAGTTTAGAATGTATGGAGCATAGATAAATACGTAGATTTCCAACTCTCAGGCTGTTAATTGAAAATTGACAAAATAAACAATTTTTAAATACTTTTTGTACAACCATGTATGGTTTTGTGCTGTGGGTAAATTTTTATGTAAACCAATACTTTTACACTTAGGTTTTTTTGAAAACCGACTTAGGTTTCTGACAACTATTTGCCAACAGTCAGACCAGCTTGAAACCGGGGTCCTTTTAGGGTTGCGGGCTACCAAAGGTACAAAAATTGTTCTAAGAATCAAATGAGTTTTAAAGCAATTATTAAAGGTACAGGAAGGTGGGACGTGTACCCCTAATATAAAATTATTTTGAAGTTTCCTATATCTGCGCAACTATAATAGTCAAACCCTATAAGTTTGATATGAGTTACTCTTAGAATTCTCAAGCAAATCTATTAAATTCATTAAAATCGGAACACGTATGTAAAAGCTATGACGCGGACAAATTTTTGCATGCCCAATGTAGTAAAGTTTGACATCCTATAACTCATCGTGCCTTCCAACAGGGTGGTCAAAACTTCAACACTCTTAAAGCTTAGGTCCTCCTTTATGATATTTACATACATCACACATTTATTAAATTATTGTTGCTAATCGAACTCACTGTGCGCGGTTTGTGTATAATAAGCCAAAGAGACATGATTTTAGCGAATATTTTATGCTTCAAACGTAACGCATTTTTATGTCAAAGACAAGAGCTCCCGAGTGGGACCTCACCACCAAAATGTATGCCATTTTAATGCGCTTTTCAAAGCAGGAGAATCAACAACATTCTATATGCCGAAATTGTTGTTTTTACTGGGTTCAATAATTCCACTATTGATTTTTAAAGTAATCACATTTTTATATTGATTAAAGTGAAAATTTGTGTTACTAGGACTTAAATTTTTAAAACAGTGTTACCAGGAGCTGCAAGAAAAACGAAGCTAAATCATTATTTTTAAAACGCTTGAAGAAGGTAAATCGCAAAAAAATTAAAGCTAAAAACACGCAACCAATTTTTTTTAATGAAAACTCAATGTTTTCTTTATTATTTAAATGAAAAGCTTTTTAAAGTAAACAATGAAAAAGGAATATAGACACATAGCTTTAAATACGGTTATTCCCAGCTTCCCGAATACAAAATTTTCCGATACACGTATTGGGGCCAACTTGGTTATGAATGTGGCAAGCCCAAAAGGGTTACCCCATTTGGGATCCAAACAGGAACTTGTTGCGATAGCCCAGCTACAAATTAGCGATTTGACATAAGTTCTTCCCAATTTGGAAATTGTTGGGAACTTGTTGGGAAAATCTAAATCAGGTTTTTAATCATATTTTTTATAATCTTCAATGAAGGTGTTTGCTGTTTACTTTTGTCCCTGGGATGCCTTTAGCAGTATTTAATTAATATTAGAGTTTGATATTTTTTTTGATATAAGCAAGTTTTCGACATTTCCCTATAGGAAAACAGAAGGGTGCCAAATACGTTATTGCGTTACATCCCAATTGGGATTCCAGCTGGATCCCAAATGGGATTACATGAAAATTTCTATTCGGGTTATTTAATACAGTGTATAATATTTTCTGTTTTAAGACTCCATAGCAACGAAGCTAAAAGAAGTTTACAATTTATTTTTATAGGGAAAAGTGCCCACTCTAACAATAATATTCCAGCTAAAACGCAAATACCGAGTCTAAAAGGCAAAACAAAGGGCTAAATATAGCCTCGAAAAAGCGAACTAATTTTGCGGTTTCTACTAAAATCCAAAACAACATATATAAAATAATTTTCTTTCTTTCCTTGTATGTTATATTAAAAGTTTCTCTTAAAAAGTCACACGCAAAATCTATCTTCAAGTGCAGAATATGTGTAACACATTTATTTAAATTCATTTTTGTAAAATAACACATAATTGAGTTTTTAATAAAAAAATATAAAAATATATGATACAAAATGTAATAATATATTTAAATATCCCTTTAAGATTTTTCTTCTTTCTCACATTTTAATACTATGATCTGTTTAATTCCTTTGTAATTAATATACATTTAATGCCATTTATTTGTTTTATTTTGCATTAACATAAAAACTTCATTAATTAATAAGTTTTACTGGTAACCAACGTTCACATAGCTACAGATTTAATGCATTCTGTTCAGTGTGGAATTTTTAAGCCTTTTTAATGACCTGCTTAAAATTTTACAAATTCCTATTAAAAGTGTTTACTCAACTTTAGTTTTTTTCCTTCTCTTTTCTGCCAACAATGACATAAAATAGACAATAAAAAATTGTTAAACTTAAACTTAAAGGTGATTATCACAAGCCAACATAAACTAACTTCATTTTTATGCAACGTAGTCGTGTGGAAATATGTTGAAAAAAAAAACAAAAGGGTTAAGTTAAAACTAAAACTAAATAAACGTAAAAAAATATGGAAAATGCTTTTCCTCTGATGGTGCTTGAAAGTAAAAATGTATTTCTATACTTTTGTTGGTGAAGCGCAGATTAAATAATATATAGTGTATATTAAAAAATTATTTATACATAATAGTTATCATAGTTTAGAGTCATCTAATATTATAAAATTGCATACACCTTTTTCAATATTTCTTTAAAATAAACAAAATTGTTTACCTAACAGAATAGAACTGCATGAACAAATTTAATTTAAAAGTAGAGGTATTCAACTAAATTATCTCCAGATGTGTAATAAGAAGCAAAGATTTTTGCAGGAAAAACTAAGCTTCAGGACTTGAGATGGCATTACGAATATTCTTCCGTTTTGATACAGCAACTAAGATAAAGCAAGAAATTATAAATAAAAGTTCAGGTTTCGCTTCTTTTAGTAGGTATTAGTTTTTAAAATGAAAGTTCGTTACATCATTTCCCAAATTATGTTTCAAAAGTACAACAAAAACTTTAAACGCAATTTTTCTTTGTGCTGATCTTGAAGTTTTCATAGTCTTGCATAAGGCTTGAATCTATTTTAGAAGGTTTTCTTATAAAAACGATTTTCTTATAGACTAACAACAAAAAAATTTCTTTTACTTTCACTTTTTAAAATACCATGAACTTGTTCTAGATTTTTTCAACAAACACATAATAAAGACATAAAAAATACATTAATATGCAAAAATTATATATAATATAAAAACTTTCATTTAGCCTTTGTTATGGAGATGTTTATTTGGGAAACCACTGAAATCTGTGTTAAACATTTAAAGTATCTTACATAGAAAATTTTTTGTTTTAGGAGCAAATATTTACGACATCAACTATAACATATTTGTGATACAATTTAAGTCACAATATTCTATAGTTTTAACACCCTATAATAGGTGAAACATCCAACAAAGATATCATCTATAAACAATCTTTCCTTTTCATTGCCGAGCTCTAATAATGAATTTTTGAAACAATTTATAATATTGAATGAACTAATGTGTAATCTTAAGTTATTAATCGAGTCAAGTCAAATATTGCTCTAATAACACTGTACAAACCGATTCTGGTAGAGAAGACAAAAAAATAAATATTTTTTGGCAAATATTAGGGCAAATATTTTTGTGGACCCTCTAAGTCCCCACCATAAAAGTAATTTTTTGCTTTTTTCTAACAAATCGTTAAAAACATCCCTTAAAAGGCCATAAAATTTTACTAGAGGACTCTAAAGACAATAAAGCTCCAGAGTCAACTTGTATGCAAGAAATCATTAAAAACTTATACTACGTTTAAGGGTTAACTCCATTTAAGGTGTAACATTTGTTTAGTACTTTTATGTAAAACACCAGGAGAAATATTTTTCAGCAAAATTTTAAATCTATTGCACTTCGTCTTATGGGTCTTTTTGTACATTTCTTAAAAAAGAACAAAATAGAATTCCGATTTCATCTTGCAAAAGCCAACGGTTTATAGAACGCCGTACTTTTGAAAAAATTACGCAATTCTTGTATAGTATAATTTTAAAATTTTCTGCGTATATTTTTAGATAAATATTTTTACATACGCACTTTACTATTCTAAGCGATTGATTAACGCTCCAAATAGTTTATTCCACGAACAGAGTGAAGTTAAAAGGAAGGACATTACTTAATAGTTTTTAATATGACCTCATACTAAACATGAAAATTAGCTAAAAATTAAACAACGTGCCACACATGACAAACAAAATAAAAACTAGTGCGTAGAAACATTGGCCCTTTAACAAATTTCTTTAACGAAATAGAATACTGAAAGTATTTATGGGATGTATGTAGCTTGTTATATTATTTTCAGTAAAATCAGCTCCTCTTGTTTGTCCATAAAGGTGCGTGTAAAATTTATTTTAAGTTTCCAATTCACACGGAAAATTTAAAACATAAAATTAATTTTCTGCAGAATCATTATTTTTGTATTTGATTTATATCAATATGAAACATGGTTTTATCGGCGGCTGAGATCGCTCAGTCGCGTCCAGGGTATACTTACGGATCCACAAATCTTAAGTAAATAATAAGAATTTTTTATCTCTTTCTTAACAACAAATCTAGTCTTTATTAAATAATTATAAATTCAATAACAGTGATAGTTTGAATGCAACGACTCGTTCGGTAGACAGTATGTGTGTTCGGCTTATCGATCTTGACTTCAATTTTCTAGTACTGATATACTCGGCTTTGGCTTGTATTGGTGTGCTCGGCTTTGGCCTATCTTCGGTGTATTATGGACTCGGTTTTAGTCCACAGTTATAATCGGCTGGTGTGCTCGGCTTTCGCGTATCTTCGGAGTATATAGGACACGGCTTTAGTCCGCAGGCATAATCGGCTTATCCTAGTACGATCGGCGCCGGCGTATCATCGGTATGTAAGTATATCAGGCTCGGGTGCTAGCCTTCGTTCTGCTGCGGCCCGTTCGGCAGCGAGGCAGTGTCTACTTTTAGTCGAAAACGACAATATGGTTAATAGGGGCACAGCTAGCCCGACAACGACTGAACAGCTGGCCCGCAGACCACTGGGGAACAGCTAGCCCGAAGACTACTGAGTGAATAGTTAGCCCGAAGACCACTGAGAGAACAGCTAGTCCGAGGACTACTGAGCGAACCATTGGCCCGAAGACTACTGAGAGAACAGCTTGTCCGAAGACTACTGCGTGTAAAATATATAAACGGGAAAAACTTCTGGTATCAAACGTGGTGGGAGTCTCGGTGCTTTTATAACTTTGTACTTGACCACGATAATCGGTTTGTTCTTCTCTACTGTTGTGCAAATCTTAATCATATATACAATTCAATTTATGAACTGAACGAGAATTATATGATACAATTGCATGCTATTGTTGATTAACAGCATTGATGTTATTGCATAAGTATGCATGTGTATATGTGAGTACACACACCATATGAGTGAATGTGGAGAATAAGCGTGATAATATATATGTAAGTAGCGACATGTCATGCATGCTATGTTACATGTCATGTATGCTACGCTACAAATGTTTTAGTACATTTGCGATTTGCAGTCTGGTAATCTTATTGACTATTTTGCACTAAAATGGAATGATTTTTTTAATTCGTATATTGTTTCATTATATTTCCTTGCTTTTTAAACCACCAGACATTTTCATCATTTAGTTAACATGTTTTAAAAGCAAAATATATATATATTAAAAATATATTGTTATTATTTTACATGGATCAGTCATGTTGGGGTGTGTGTTTTATGTTTCGTCGTATTTAAGTAAGTATTTGTGTCTAACCCGTCAACCTTCACGGTAGATTGCCTTACAATGCCGTTAGTTAAATGCTTTTCTAACTTATGTGCAAGCTAAGCTACATTTTCGCACCCAACAAACATTTCTTTTTGTACGCACATACGCACATACATACACATGCAATAACATTAATTCTGCTAATCAATACTAGCATGCACTTGTGTCATATAATTCTCGTTGAGTTTATAAATTGAGTTGGATATATGATTAAGATTTGCACAAGAGTAGAGAAGAATAAATCGGGCATCGTGGTCGAGTACAAAGTTATATCAGCTCTACGATTGAAGTTTTCCATAAAATACCACTTTAAAATATATTTTTGGATTAACAACACCCTACAGTTGTGGTCATTCTCTCAATTTCCTATACTATTGTTCATAGGCGTAATGAAGCGTTTTCAAAAAAGCGTTTTTTAAAAACTTTGCTTCAAATGGCAGTATTGCTCTGAAATTAAGTATATAAGTTATTTTTAGTCCAATATACGTAACATAATAAGTTTTAATAGTTTATTTGTAATATAATGGTATTTTATGTGGCTTACGAAATTTTTCTGTCAGGTTAACTAACTACAGGATAAATTTTTGTTAGTTGAAATAAAATTTTATATTAAAGCATTATACAAAAAAAGACTTCATTTTATTTTAACTGATGTTTATTAATGATAAAAGCAAATTTTTTGCTTTTTATACACAAAGCTAATGCTTTCGTTAAACATTATTCAGAAAATTTAGTAAAACCCATTATAGATCTTTACCATTGGCAATTGTTTATGTTGGTATTTGCTTAATACAATTTTGAGATGTTTTATTGGATACATGCAGTCGAATTTGGATAAGCGCACGCTGTTTAATTGAAAAAATCGGTTAACTGAAATTCAATACCTTTATTTATTAGTTTTAGACCAATTTCAAGGCGCTTTTGTTCGCTTAAAAATATCCGCTTAACCGAAACAACGTTTAATTGAAATATATTTTGCATGAGACACTGAGAGTAAAACATTTATTTTCCTGTGATACGTCCAATCAGATATTTAAAGATATTGATGTCGTACAATAAGTACTTATTGTAAAAACGCAAAAATTGTCATGCAAAACAAAGTTTGTGCGCAATTGGTCGGCTATTTAAAACGAACATGAAAATAAACAACAAAACAGCAAGAAAAAATCATATCGGGTATTCACAAGGTGTTTTATCATGTCATAATGTCATAAAGTGCTAAAATTTTCAGATAGTTTAAAACCATTTGCCCACTTCACAACCTGTTGTATGTGTTGTAGATCGTATAATTGTTGTTGGTAATTTCCAAATAAACATTTGCTTATGTGCAAATTACCAACAATATTTTTACAACAGGTTGTGAATTGAGCAATTGTTGCTGTGCTTCAAATAAAAAAGTCCTAAAATAAAAAGACTTTTTGTGCTGTGTTTATTATTTTGTCATAACTACACAGTAAACATCTGAGCCGAACGGTCGAAACTCTTTCATCGAGCCGGTGATAATATTTACAACCCGCCGCCATTGATATATATGAATGTATGTAATATGCAGTAAAGTATATCCTAAAATTGTTCACAGTCTTATAACTTCACATTTGATTATATTTTTATAGCTGTGTAACAAGTAAAAATAAAAATTGCCACATATAAAAATATGCAAGTGAGAAAATTTTTTTGTATACTTTAGCTGGCTGGCAGCCAACTAACGTTTATCCACTAGCAGCCGCGTGGAAAATTAGTCGGCTTAGTCACCGGCAGCAGCTGGTTTCATTTGTGTTTATGTATTTGAACAATTTCATTTTCTGTGTGCGTTGAAATTTGTTTTTACTTTAATTAAAAATGAAGAGTTTAAAAGATATTCAGCTGGGTTTTATTTACTTTATTAACATGTTGAATAATTTAAAAATAAACTGCCTATTATTTAAATTTTTTCACTTGTTCTTGGCATTCTGATTTCAAGTATTTATAATTGCTTTTTTTTATCAGTTGATACAAATTTGTGTGATATTTTTTTCGAGTTATTATTTTAAAACATATGACTTTATGACTACCTTGTGAATCCCCCAGTAGTAGGGAGTTGTACCTATCAACAAATCTTTAACTTTTATTGTAAGCTAGCCATAAATTTGCACGCGAAGTGTATATGAATGTGTATTATATGTATGCAACATGTGCCCATACGTTATCTGTTGTACTAACATTTATCTGAAAATATCTACACAGTTATTTAAAAAAAAAAGTATGTGCATTTCTTATCCATTGCAAAATACTATGTTAATCTTACTGTTGAGTATTAGTAGAATATGTACAAGGAATAAAATCATATAATATCAGTTACACTCAATCTATCATTTATACTTATAGTAACAGGTAAGTATCTGTTATATCTGTTTTAACAGTACTTTCTGCTATAGTGGTGCACGCCTTTAGTACGTACATGTGCATTTTATTAGCTCGAAAACATGTTTAATTTATTTAGAAAAGGTATTTCAGAAAACGTTTATGGAATTTACGTGGGCTTATTTAAACGAAATTGTTTAGTTGCTTAATTCTTGCACTATAGTTTTAATATAAATATGTATATAGTTGTTTTATATTATTCTTTATATAGTATATTAATATCACGAGTTTGTTTTTAACAATTTTCAAAAGTGGCTCAAATTGCAATAATATGCAATCTAAATGTGTTTAACTACATTAAAAAAAAATTAGACAATGAAGGCGTTAAACTAAATTTATGGCTATGAATTTACTAAAAAATATAATAATCGTACCATATATTAAAGTTCTTGATGACTAATATTATTATTAAGATTATTGCGCATCCAAAAACGAAAATATTATTATACGTATGGCTCATTCTCATTTCAAATGATTTTTTTCGTGTCCGTTGAAAATATAGCAAAATATTTCATAAAATAAACGCATAAATTTTAACATGAAAACTGCTTTAGCATGATATAATAGATTGTAAATAAATGTACGTAAGTTTTTTTTATATAAGACAGTTCATTATGTGTTAAAAACGAAAAACAAAAATACTGTTTTTCCCCTCTTCATACCAAATGGCATATCCGTAATGCATGGTGTTGATATTCCACATTAAGAATATATGAATTTTTCCCAAAACGGCTTAATAATATTTGCATTTGCTTCTCTTATATCATACATAGAGTTTTTGAAAAATATAAGAAATTATATTTTTATTTTATTTGTTGGTATCCGTAGTCTTGTGTACTTTGTAGGCTTCATTACTCAGTTTAATAATTAAAATAGCTTTAAAAACATACACTAAAATAAAAGCGTAAATTTGTTCTTCTAAATATTTAAAAGTTTTGTGAATTTTGTTAAATAGTATTATATCGCAAAACGTTTCATCAATCAATCATCGTTTGTGTCCAAAGCAATTTATTGAGTGTTATCCACATTTGCTTAGTATAATTGATTTTTTTTATATAATACCTAAGGAGGTTATGTTAATGAAAATCGAAGATTATACATCTGAAAAATTTGGAATTCGTATAAAAATTTTTTGAGCGTTATGTACAAAACAATTTTGTAAGTATAACTTATCTATAAATTTTAGGACATTAAAAACAGTTAACAGCTGCTGAAGGGTAGAAACGATATAAGGAATATTATCTGTTTACAAATTTTTGGATTTCTTTGAAAAAATGTTTCTTCTTTCGCAATGAGTGTTATTATATTTTCGAAGAATGTATTAGGTAGGTCATATTTGCTACAAAAACATTATTTGAAATTGACATTGACAAGTCAAAATTGAAAAAGTGGTCATAACTTTTATTTCTGTCCTGGGAATATAATAATTTTTTGTTTTTAGACTGTAGATGTATAGTGCTTTCAAAACCCTATACTCATTTTTGGTGATATATTTGTTTCGCAAACATAATTCCTGAAAACTAGCGCTTTTTTAAGCCGTGTAGTTTTTTTACATCTTCCGAAAACATAATTCGGGGATTTACAATGTAGCAGGCTATTTATTTAATCGGGCTGCTTTAATCGGTTAATTGCTCGATTAATTATTCCAGGTTTTAGTTTAATTGGTTAATAATCGGTTAATTCGTTATTAATCTTTTAACCGCTCAATAAAGCTTTTCAGTTCTAATTTTAAGCATAGTAATAATATAAATAAGTACCACTCATTATTTTGTAACCCATTAATAAAGTACTACCCATAACAAAAATCGCAAAAGTTTTTTCTGGGTCTGTTAAAGGTGTTTATTTTGTCAGACCGTTTAACCGATTAATGTTAACTGAATAAATACCCCACAACGTAGCCATAAAGTCATATGTTTTAAAATAATAATACAAAAATTATGACTGCTATGAGCAAACCCTCATAATTTGGTGTGCTATTTCAAATTTGAGTTAGCTAAAATAAATATATGTATATAAATCCTTGAAATCAGAATGCCAAGAACAAGTGAAAAAAGTAAAATAATAGACAGTTTCTTGTTAATAAAGTAAATAAAATCTAATCTGAATATAATTTAAGCACATAGAATATTAAATTGTTCCGATGTTGACATACATAAACGAAGCCAGCTTTTGCCGGTGACTGAGCCGACTAGCTTTCCGGATAGCTGCTAATAAAAAAACGTTCGGTGGCTGCCATCCAGCTAAATATTACTAAAAACATTTTCAAACTTGCTGTTTTAAAGTGTCTCCATTTTTTATTTTTTATTATTTTTTTAATTTTAAATATTATAAAAATTCAAATTAAATGTTATTTATAAAACTGTGAAAAATTTTAAGGCATACTTAAATGCATATTACATACATATAACGGGTGTTTTTTTAGAGGTATAGAACTTCGAATTGAAATAAAACACAAGAAAATCGTTTTAATGTCCATCAATTTGGCTTTATTGGAAGGATAATTTTATGCCATTAATGTTTAAATATGATTTCGGGCATGTGGCCGCCGCGGCTGGCTCGAATAAAGCCAATTCTACAGGTCCAATTTTCAACCACTTTTTCGAGCATATGGGGCCGTATGTTGGCAATAACGCCACGAATGTTGGCTTCCAAGTCCCCTAACGTTTCTGGTTTGTTGGCGTAGACGAGCGACTTCACATATCCCCAAAGAAAATAATCCAATGGTGTCAAATCACACGATCTTGGTGGCCAATTGACAGGTCCATTCCGCGAAATTATGCGCTCATCGAATGTTTCCTTCAATAAATCGATTGTGACGTGCGCTGTGTGGCATGTAGCGCCGTCTTGTTGGAACCACAGCTCATCCACATTCATGCCATCAAATTCGGGAACAAAATAGTCGGTTATCATTGCTCTATACCGGTCTCCATTAACGGTAACTGACTCTCCAGCATTATTTCGGAAGAAGTATGGCCCAATGACTCCACCAGCCCATAGAGCACACCAAACAGTCAGTTTTTGTGGATGTAATGGCGTCTCAAGGGTCTCATGTGGATTCTCTTCACTCCAAATGCGGCAATTTTGCTTGTTGACGTAGCCATTCAACCAAAAATGAGCCTCATCACTGAACAAAATTTTGCGATTTTGCTTGCGGTAAACTTCGCGAACTGAACCATTATTTTCGAAATAAATTTGCACGATTTGCAAGCGTTGTTCTTTTGTCAACCTGTTCATGATGAAATGGCAAACCAAACTAAATATTAATCACTTGACAGCTGACAAAATGGCCGCCAGTTAAAAAAGTGATGCCAACTTAAAGTTCTATACCTCAATAAAAAACACCCAATACATATATCGCTGGCAGTGGCTTGTAAGTATTATCACCGGCTCGACGAATTAGTTACGGCCGTTCGGCTCAGATTTGTACTGTGTATATATGACAAAACAATAAACACTGCATAAAAAGTCTTATAAGTTTAGGACTCTTTTGTTTGAAGCACAACAATACCGCATACCATTTGAATGCCCAAAATATGCTTTGCTGCGAACTATAGACTTACACCCTTATTCTAAGATCAATTACACGATGATAATTATAACAAATGACAATTTTTACATGACTTAATATATAAAAGTTGTCATTTGTTAGAACTTTGCCATTTGTCAAAAAGTTCAGAATACAGAGGGTTAGAACGATATGGTATATAGAGCCCAAACAGAAACTCCAAAAACCTAAAGGTGAATGTACATGGCATGCTTTAAATACGCTAATGCGTTACAAAGTTGAAATAGTGTGTTTCCATAAGGCAAGATACAAAGAGAAGTTTGCGACGCGCGTAACTCGCAAAAAGTTGAACATTCTTCAACTTTCACGCGTCGTATACAAAATGACAGGTAGTGCTGCCAGATTCATATGCTAAAATGTTTGTTTAATGGAAATAAATTATTAGAAATTAATTTTTATATTAAAAAATGGATGAAAACTGCATTAAATATATAAAGAAAAATAAAACTTAAAGGCAAGACCAAATATAGACGGCAAAGGCTTGAAATTGTATAAGCAGAAGAGCATCAAATGCGTGATGTGTAACTTGCCATTCTTAAAGCGTTAAAAGTTCGAAAAGTGAGAAAAGCGTTGCCGCGTAACGCGTGGTATGTACCTCCACCTTAAGTGTGCTGTCAAAAACCTAAATCTAAGGATGTATTAGTAGAACATTTTGTATTAGTATTGGTTTAAAATAAAAATTTCCCCAACGCACTAAAGCCGCACTTGGTTGTAACAAAAAGTATTCTAAACTATTTATATTTTTTATGCATGAATTTTTAGAAGTTTATGCAATTATTGTTGTATTAATTAATGAAAATATTAATTTAGAATGGTTCTAATCATTGATAAACATATATAGAAACTCGCACTGTCAATAAAATAATGACAACTCTCTTTACACATATAGATATTGTGAATTCAACAAATATGAGAGGACACCATTTGCATTTTGCATTTCAACACACTTGAGAGACTATCATTTTTCCACTTGAAAATGCATTAAATAGTGACTTTTTTTCCACGCACAAACACTTTTTAGTTATATTTAATTTTTTTATTTTTTTTAATATAAATTTTATATTTCTTCTTGCTGTAATTTCAAAATATTTTTTTAAATTTTTTGACATTTGTGTGTTGAAATTTATCAAAGTTTTCAACCCTATTTTTGATTGAACAGTATTATACTTTTGTTCCTATTTGGGATAAAATTTTTTGGTACCAAATAGAAAAATTGCAAAAAAAAATTTAAGCAAATCAAATTTTTTTGAGCTCGAATTTATTAAAAAGCATTCTAGATTCATATTTTCATTAATATGAATAATACAACCCTATGCTTAGAACTACAAATTTCATGACTATTTGAAAACTAAAAAATTGTTTAATTGAATCAACAGTTTTGATAATAAAATATTACTTTTATTTTCTTTTGTGTAAAATAAAAAAATATTATATTTAACTACTAGCTTTTGAAACATAAAGTTTTGTTTACGCATCGATCATTATTTAATATTAAATTGCATCTTGGAAGCTATGAAAAATGATAAGTCAAGATATATCCATCAATAATCTTTTAAACTTCTGCTAATAATACTGTTCTTCTCACATCGTTTACAAAATTTCTGATCAAAACTTATAATCAAGAACTGTTGAGAAGTATCTACGTTTCTAAATCCTATATTTTGCCAATGGTGTTAATGCTAATATCGCTTGGATTAATGCTGACGCTGCAAGTGTCAAACACAACAAAAGATTGATGAGCCACGTAATAAAAATCTGTAAGTACTTTTACAACAACCGTTTGTTATTTTTCATCATCATATTATAAAAATAGCAACAAAACTTAAAACCTTAGGATTCTGTTCCTGTGCTTTTGCTGTTATGACTTTAGGCTTTTGCTACGTTCTTTCTATTGTTTTATCTAATCGTATATTGTAAAGACTTTCATCATTCATACAAATCCCATAGAGAATTATGTGTAGGTTTCCTTTCTGGATTTTTTGTCGAAGTGCTTAGTTCTACTCATACTAGTAAAACCATAAAGTTTTAGAAACATCTGATGATGTTGCTGTTGCCTTACATGCGATTGGCAACTACTTAACTTTGATTAATATGAAAAAAGATTTTTGCATGCAAAATGCATCATCATTATTATACATGAGTTTGAAGTTGTGATTTTAATTAGTGAAAGAGCTTGTATATACATATATACATACATATACACATACATACCATAAATACATACAATAATACATACATACGTATATATTTCAATGTTTACATATTATATTATGTTTTGTTTTTACTCTACAGCTAAAGTCAATGTTTAATATGATTTCAAGTCATGCATCATTTAAAGCAGTGGTGGGCATTTTTTAACTCCAATGAACACTTACACGTGTTTTAAAATGCTGATTGTGCAATGACAATGCATATATCATATAATGAAATATAAAATAGACTACATGTAGACTTCATAGCTCATGAGCTAAGATATGAAGTTAAGAAAAAAACAAGCTTAAAATAGTTGAACATGCTAAGAAAAGATAGTAAGTAAAGTTCCGAGCATTTAGAAAAAGTTCATTAACAGGTGCGACTCGCCACGACGTGGCGACAGTCTATTAATTGAACTTACTAAAATTATTAGGATTTTCGCTACAGTGTTGTTGCTGCCGTCGCTGGTAGTGTAGATAAAGAGCTCTGATGAGTAGAGTTGGTAGTCTCGAAACAGCTGTCACTTCAAGCTTCCGTACATCCAAATATTTCTTTGAATGATCAATATTTACAAGTCTTAGAATTTCGTTCTTAAATATAAAATAGTTTGATCGAAAGATTAAATTCAAAATGGACTTAAGCCAAACTAATTATATAACTTTGGATAAAAGACCATACAGTTCGACTAAAATTCATAATTCAATGGTTCAACAAAAATTTAGAAAATAATGTGTATTAGTGTGCGTCGAATTATTTGACACAAACAAATCATAGAGGAAATGGTTATACGAAGAGTTTCTAAGCAGCTTTGGCTTAGAAACGATAGGTATAAAATTGAATTTCGAGATTATTTTTTACATATATATGTATATATAATAATTGGGATATAAAAGACAGATATATATATTATATATATATATATATATATATATATATATATATATATATATATATATATATATATATATATATATATATATATATATATATATATAATATATATATATATATATATATATATATATATATATATTATATATATATATATATAATAATAATAAAATTACACCTCGTAGTCGGAGCATACGGCGGAAACGAGCATAGTCCACGGCTATCTGTCTTGTGCTAATTGTTTAATTTGTTGCCATGTTCCTCTGAATCTGAGTGAACAGATCTTATCCATGTACTGTTGGGTCTACCTCGACAGATCTTATCCATGTACTGTTGGGTCTACTTCCGTCGTTTTATTTAATTTTTTTGGGTTCACTGCCAGAGATTCTTAGCAAGCCCATGTACGGTAGAGTGGAGCGTTGGTGTATGAAGGAAAAAAAGTAATCCAATAAATTTCCGGAATGTTGCATCTAGCTAAACTATATACAAAAAAATATGTTTTTAATTTTTTTGCGACATATCTTTTAGCCCTCTACCATGGCTAGAAGTTAGAGAAATTATATTTTATTTTAATTTGCTTCATTAATATAGAAAAAAAAATTTTAATAATATTTTAAGGCTACACGGAAGAAATATTTTTGTGCCAAATGAAAAATGTTTAAGATCGAGGAGATCTGACAAACTATAAGAAAGTTATAAGCAATTATGTGAAAAAAAACGATTTTATTTCCCACACAAAATTATTTTCAATCAATAAAATTTTTTAATACAAATTGATTTAAATTAATTTTGTATGAAAAATAACTAAAAAATAATATACCTGTTTTCGCTTAAGGGCTAATAACTTTTTTATTTTTTATCAGAATTTAGCGATTGCATCCATCATGTGATCGTCACAAAATTATCTTTGAAATATAGCCCGAAAAAAATATACTTAGTACATTTTTTCATCTTAATGGAGCAATTTAAAATTATAGTTTTTGGGAGAAGGTCTAAAAATATACTTTTCTAAAATTTTAATGCCTGTCATTATATAAATTTTTTATACGATCGCCACAATCAGTATATAGAAAGAAAGAAAAGAGAGATATCTATACAGCAATTTATTTTATTTAGATGAGCCGTTCTCGGAATTTTTGCCAATAAACGAAAAAACTAAAAACAAAACAAAAAAAAAACTTGTTTTTGCGAATATCGGGAAAACGCGCATTAAGAAAAATAAATGAATATCATTTTCGTGTTCAGCGACTTCAAATCATCTTAGAAAATGTTTTTTTCTGCAAGATCTGACTTAGAACTTCGAAAATTTGCTTCATTATTTCATCTTAAGTTTGTCTGAAATCTGACCTTGTATGTATAAAATAGTGGGTATTTTGAGTGTAATGAGTTATAACAGCTATAGAGAATATATAATGTTGCATCATATGATGTTTCACAAATTAATCAATTTGATCCCATATTAAAATTTCTCCATGTATCTCCCATGTATCTAAAAATAAAATGCAATCTTTTTTTTTTGATATTTGAAATTGAAACTCGCAAAAAAAAAACTGACGCTCCACCCTAATGTACGGTATATTCTTCGAAGGCATGTATTGATGAATACCTGGAAGTTGCTGCATATGACGTCCGCCACTTTCCAAGTTTTCAGAGCCGTACAATAAAACCGGTTTTATGCTAGTATTAAATATGTCTAGTTTTGTTCGTTGGGATATATTCCGGGCTGATCAAACCTTATTAAATTTCTAGCACATGCATCTGGCCTTATTACCTCGTGTCATTACATCATTATGCGCTCCACCGTTTGTTATAACGCTACCAAGATATTAAAATTGATTTACATTCTCTATGATAATTTGCTCGTTGTTCACAACTAAATATAGAGGTTTGTTGTTCAATTCGCATTAGAGAAAAATCAAATTCAAGACTATGAAATGAGAGTGTATGAGGAATATAATGGTACCATCATATTACTAACTCATACATTTTTTCCCTAAAAATATTGCATATCCGCATTTTCTTCAAATAATTTTTGGAATTCAAAGTTCATTAACAAATTCCATTTAATTTATCGTTAACATTTTTTACACATTAATTTTAATAAATAGTTAAGAAATAATTGTTAAAGAATTAAGTTTAGTTAGTACAGTTTCGATGAAGATAAATAAAATACTTCTGAAAATGTTACTATTTTTAGAAAATCTGGCATACTGGCCACATTTTTGAGCGGGCGGGTAATCAATAATGGACTCCATAAAAAGCTTTATCATTATTAGGTATGATAGATCTTAATTTTATGCCAATTAAAGGATTGATTTAAGAAAGAATTGAGATAAGCCAATCCAATGCCTCCCGGTTTATACCCATTATTTTTAAAATAAGATTATTTCAATTATATATCATCTGCTAGTATCTGTATTTTTTATTACTTTTTAGCCCCGTTTAATACTTAAATTATTACTTTCTTTCATTTGCTTAATTCTTTCTATTTACAGTAGAGTTCCGATAATTTGTAATCCCAAAGGACCAATCAGTTTATACAAATTTAAATGGTTTTGTATTAGAAAAACATACGAATTATCAAAATGTATGGAATGTTTACAAACTAACGCCATTTTTTTCAAGGCACCGCTAGTGTTTTATGAATTATTGTGATTTACGATTTATCGGGTTACGCATTACTGCGATTATATCATATTTTAATATACATTTTTATTACTTTTCATTTATTTTTTGCAGTTTTATGGTCTTGAACTCAGAGTTCTCAGTTGATAAGCGAATGGTACCTCAGCCATATCAACACTTAAAATATCGACAGCATAACTTAAATTTAGACAAGAAATGACTTGAAAATTTTCCTTCTTGATTTACAAATTTCAGTATTGTTTTTAAAGTAATTGCGATATCTTCTTGTCTTAAGTGGGATTAAGTAATTAAATTGATATTTAAATGTTTAAGTACGACTTTTACTAAAAGCGTGGAGAAGAGTATTAAATTTATAGCTAATTGTTTCCTTCTCTGTACTCCTTTCCGTTTATCTTGGCTTGGCCATCAACAAAATTCATAGATGTCCTTAGGGTATGACCCTCATTTATCATTCAAATCTCTAATAGTGTAAAAGTGCAAATAACTACATGCATATATTTAATCGAAGAAATTTATAACAAAGTATACATGTTTATGTAGGTATAGTATACTATGTAAATTTAGTTCTTTTATAAAGTGCGTGTTATATAAATGACTGTGTGTTCTTCAGTTTGTGCATGCATTGTTTCTACTTCGTTTACTATACATTTTCTCATATTCTTATGTCACCATCTCCTTTACTGATTCTAATAATCGTCTGCAACGACTTGGCAACAGTTTTCCCATGTCGACAGTTGAAGCTCATTTCTGTATGTTTAGAAAATATTTTCTAAGCAAATCTCTATTTAACTTTATTACTGGACATTTTTCTTCTACTTTTTGCACACTTTTTACTTCATCGTTTGTATACGTCTGCTTATTGTTTTCTCTACATTGTGCATGTGTTTAGGTCCAAAAAAATTCATGATGGTTAATATATTTTCAATGTTGATTTTGTAATGTCCTGTTATTATTCATAATTCAGTTAGCCTTACAAATTGTGTATACTAAGTGCCGTGTTCTGTGCCTATGTTTGAAAATGAGTCCCAATCACGCACTCAAAATAGGATCTGTGTATGTACATTAGGGTGCAACGTCAATATAGGAAAGGAAAAAGTCATCTAATCGTTCTGGCATACTTCCAGAAAGTTGCATATTGCAAAATTATATCCAAAAAATTCTCTTAGCGGACTAACACGGCTGGAAGTTGGAATAATTTAGTGAATTAAATTTCAAGAGAGAGAGAGAGAGAGATCATCAATAGAGAGATATCTATGTAAGAGTGTAACATTTATTAACAATTTAAAAAATTTTTTCCAATAAACAAAAAAAAAACACGTATTTTTCGAGGATATTGTGAAAACGCGCATTCAGAAAAATAAATTAATTTTATATTCGTGCTCAGCGACTTTTAATTAGTTAGAAAAAAAGTTCCTTTAAATTATGATAAAGAATTCTGAATTTTATCTGAATACTGACCTTTTATGTAAAAAATTGTGGATACTAAGAGTGTAATAAATTACAACAACTATAAACAATTTTTATATTGCATCATATTATGTTTCATAAATCGATTGATTTGATCTTATTTTCTAAATATGAATATAGGACACAAAAAGGTAAATACATAACATCGGTAATTTTTGAAAATGGCACAAAAATCTTTATCACAGAAAATTCAACAATTGTCAACTGTATGTGGTAGATTGCTAATAGTAGGTGCCTATATTTTTTCATAATTTTTAAAGAATTAAATGCAACGTTCTATGTAGTGATGTTTGAAATCGAAAAAAAAAACGTTCCGATGGTCCACTTATATGTACACATATATAACATAGAAATGAATTTTTTTTTTAAACATGTAAGAGTCAAAAGTTATTTAATTAATTTTGTTAAAGCTCGTTTTTATATTAAGTTTTCAACGAAATTATTTTTATTTTTAGAAATACTCTAAAGCATGTCATAATTGAAGAGATTTCGCTGAACGGAGGGTTGAACTTATATGTTTCGACATCACAAGGTCTTCTCATCAGGACTCTTTACCGCTTAGACCTCGCGTCCACGGCACGCAAAACCGTCACGGCAGCTACAACTATTTAGTTTAAAAATCCTTTAACTTTAATTAATTTCGGCTGAGAAGGCCGTCTTGTGGGGCTTTTTCCCTTCAGTTTTCATTAATGGTTAGGTACTGTAAGAATTATTATGCCGCTTCATATAAATCTTACATGGTGAAAATTTTAACCAAATTCAAGAACTGTAAAGCAGGACCTTTTTGATTAATATTCAAACTAATGAATTTCTCTTATATTAAAATTAGTTATTTTATTCTAAAATAAGCAATATAAGCATTTTCACTACTTATGCCCGTAATTTCGACAAATATATATCTGAGGCGTAAGTTACGCATTAGATACTTTAACCTAGGCGGTGAACGAACATTTGCTTACAATCCTTACCTATAAGTTAAAATTATAAAATAATTTTACAGTCCACAGAGAGATTTTTATTTGATAAAAATAGTTTTAGTTTGACTAGGGAAATATTTGATGTACTATCATATACTAATATAATTCCTTTTGTCTTAAAAAACAGAATTGTCAATTGTCACCCTAATAAAAATGAATAAATATTTCATGACTAGTAATCACATTTAATGCTGGAAATAATGTTATCATTAAGTATTTGGACGCAAACTTTCACAATCAAACTCGCACACAAACTTTTATAATATAATAAAAACGTTCATAAATAAATTTTTATGTTACAAATCTCTTGCTGTCATACTGATTGTGTTTTATTATATTTCATTCGTCATAATAATCAGAGAAGTACATATTTAGGCATAATCAAAAATAAATAACAAAAAAGAAACTATGTAGCAAAGTAGTTTTTTAAAAATATAGTACCATAACTTTATAATGATCCATGCACTATATTTGGTAAGATCCACTCCGGTGTTGCAGAAGATGTTCGGTGTCTTAGTGCATTAAAAGAACATACAAATATTTGAATAAGATACAAATAAGGAAAATAAAATAATAATACAGGAGCTGTGCTAATGACCCTAATATCCTGGGTAAATAGCCAAAAATCTTGTAGACAGAGCCCTACGTCATCTAGCCCTAACCTCAGAGCTTGTTACAAAGTGCATTATATTTTCTTTATTTAAATGTTTCGTAACTGGTTTGGATTGATTTAGTTTACCAAGAAATTAAATAACTCTAATTTATTATTGGAAGTTTCAATAATAAATAGTAATCATAGATTTTGCTAATCAGCTGACGATATTAGATAGTCCTTGTATATAGCAAAGTAGTTTTTTAAAAATATAGTACCATAACTTTATAATGACCCATGCACTATATTTGGTAAGAACCACTCCGGTATTGCAGAAGATGTTCGGTGTCTTAGTGCATTAAAAGAACATACAAATATTCGAATAAGATACAAATAAGGAAAATAAAATAATAATACAGGAGCTGTGCTAATGACCCTAATATCCTGGGTAAATAGCCAAAAATCTTGTAGACAGAGCCCTACGTCATCCAGCCCTAACCTCAGAGCTTGTTACGAAGTGCATTATATTTTCTTTATTTAAATGTTTCGTAACTGGTTTGGATTGATTTAGTTTACCAAGAAATTAAATAACTCTAATTTATTATTGCAAGTTTCAATAATAAATCATAGATTTTGCTAATCAGCTGATGATATCAGATAGTCCTTGCGACTGGCTGGCTTAATAGCTGATATAATAACAGCCTTGTTCGTAAACAGTTTTAAGGTATGCACTAAAACCAGGTTTCCACACAAAATTCATACACTAATAACACTATGCAAGAAGAACAATGAAAATGAGTACAACTGTATTTTTTTTTAGATGTGTGATTGTCCCCTAACAACAAAAAAAGTAGAATTTTTAAATTCTATGGATAATTTTTTTATTAATGTTTTCTCAAATTTATGATTTTATCATAACTTATGAAGGGGTAGTCCAATTTTAGTAGAAAAACCTCTAAAAAACTTTATTACTTTTTTATATACTCAATGGTTTTGGCACTATCAACAACGCAATGCTGAAAAGTACATTCTTTTATGCAAATTGAAATATTTTTAATATTTTAAAATGTATAAAAAATCGAAAATTGAAAAATGATACCATTTTTAGTCAATATTTATAAAGCCAGATATACTAGATATAAAATAAATGTTGATTTTATTCACAATAATTTAACTCACCGTAAAATAAATCCCAAATGAAAATTTCAAAATGCCGATGCACGTATATATTTTTGGTGGCCTATACCAGAATCAGTTGTTAGAACCTTGTTATTTATAAAATTGATTTTGTTGTACAATGTGAATATTCGCAATCTCTTAAAAAATTAGATGGCTTTTATCCATCGATTTTCATGAAATAAAGCTTATTTTATTTGTAGTATATTTGGCTTAATGATCAGTTAATACAAATTAAGTAAACAAAACTGTAAGTGAAATGTTTTTATTGTAGTGATGAAACATAATAATGATGCAAAAATTTAATACTAATTACGTAGCACCAGCTACCACACCACTCTCCTCCCCAATATAGGGGATTGGTCAGACTAAAACAAAATTATAAGGCGTTATTGACTGTAGACAACCGAAATTTGGTGCGCTTCACGATTATATTTTAGCCTGATCAACGCGAGAAGAGTGGTGTAGTACTGCGTAATTATTTTTTAGCTTTTAGTGCATCATATCGTATTATTATTATGTTTGATGACAATAAAACCATTTAAGTTCAAAATTTTTTCACTTTATTTACTTTTAAGTTTTTTACTTTGTATCCTCACTAAATTCCATGGTATGTCATTTTGTTTCGGATTGTACCTTGGACTTGGAGTTTTTTCATGGTATCTTGCATTCTAGTAGCCAAACGCTTTCATTTACTACCCATATTGAGCGAGCTGGTCGCCATTTTGGAATTGGAATTTTTTCATTGCGTGCTGTGTTCTACTAGTCAAGCCCTTTCATTTGGGATTTCCCGGACTTTTGCACTTCCCGAGAAACGGGAATGCAAGAATCAATTTTTCCGGGAATGCCGGGAATTCCCAGAAAAGTTAATTTTCTAAATAAAATAGATTTATTAAATGAAAATTTCGATTATTTTATTAATGTAAGCATTCTTTTTAAATTAAAATTAATATAAAAGTAATTCTAAAAAAATTTTCAAGTGAACTCAACCAAATAGAGTTTATAGTTATTACACAGTAGGAGATTCTATAAAGACTAATTGACGACTACATCGCAATTACTTAAACATTTTATTTTAAGACCTCCAAATCATTTTATAAAGAACTTGCCCTAATGTTTCATATTTTTCTTGAAAAATTTCCAGGACGATTCTTATCGTTAAATACAGGCAAGGGAAATATTTGTACTATACTCAGCTGAGTTGAATTTCACATATCCTGAGCCATAGTCTGTCTAAATGTCTTTGATTATGCATTTTATTTATCTCAAAACATCTCCTTGAGGGGTTCATTAATTGCGTTGACTTATAATAAATTTAAGTAGTATCAACTCAAAGTTCTTACAGCTTCTATGAGCTTGAAATTTCCACCAAACTTTCCAAAATTTGTTCACTAATTCTGCGGAAAATCACTCAAAGTTCATTTAATATCAAATTATTTACTTTAGGAAACGATTAGAGAGCACTGTATATCACTGATACTTATACAAGGTATTCCACTTTGCTTTGTTATAGTGATAAAACGACATCTATTACTAAATTGATCTTGCATGTACTTTTCGAATAAAGCAATAATTTTTCTCGGCTTAAGAGAAATGGTATGACTTCAACTTCATGCAATTTTCATGGAATTTCTGTATAACTTTGCACCGTTCACACTATTATTTTGTATTAAAAAAAATTTATGCAAGGACAAAGTTTTAGTACTGGTTTTTGTTTCAAATGAAATTGAAAGAATGAAAAATGTCCTTCGACATCGATTAACAAGGTATTAGTATTTAAACTAAACTTTAAAACAGAAATTAAACTATTTCATCGTGTAAACTTAGTCATACAGTCAGTCAAACGAACTTTTGTAATATTTAAAGAAACATTGAGAGTTTTGATATTAAAGAAACATGATTATAATACAAATTTTTTATATCAAAACAAATTTGACAGTCACTTACGCCATTTTATAAATATGTTTGCCAAAAAAAGTCCATATATATGAAATAACATGTACTTTTAATTTCCCGTTTTCCTGGGAAAATTTTTGAGATTTTCCCGGGAGAATTCCCGTTTCCCAACCCCTATTTGATATGCATACTGAGCTGTTTATAAACAAATAACTTATTCGCCATTTTGTGGCGGCGGCCATCTTTGATTTACACCAATACCGAATACACATAATCGTTTCGTCATTAGATCAATCGGTCATAAAAAGTAAATGTGTTTAATAAATTCCAGATGAATCGGTCAACAAGAAGGGGATAAAACTAAATATTACTTTTTATGGGCGTGGTGCAGCAAAATTGTATTGTCATGAAACGTAAAGGTCTTTGCCAAATTTCACATCAATCGGTCAAGAGAAAGGGAGTAAAAGTCTATATTTTTTTGAGGGCGTGCCACAGACCACTTATCCCAAAATGGTACATTCATCAAAAGTTAAGGTGTATAGCAAACTTTAGACCAATCGGTTAACAGGAAGGGGCTAAAACTAAGTATTTTTTATGGCGTTTTTAAATGAATAATTTTACAGTCATCGTTAGTAAAGTTGTCTACCAAATATCAGATCAATCGGTTGACAGGAAGGGGCTAAAACTGAATATTATTTTCTATGACCGTAACGCATATCACTTTTCTAAACGAGTATTAGATTGTTATCAAACGTCAACAGGAAGGGGGGTTATATTTTCAATTACTAGATTTGACCCGACGACACAAACTCTACAAACATGGTAAGCTTAAGGTAGGCTTAAGGATTGTAATTTTTTGCCGCATTCCATTTTTTTATAAATTAAAAAAAAAATTAAAAATTTCCAATTTTGCTTAAAAAATATATATTTGCATTATTGAGGTTTGAATACTTAAAAAACCTTTGAGTATATAAAAAAGATAATGTTAGAATGGCTGAAAGAATATTTTATTTCCAGTTTTGTTGGGTTTTTTGTATTTAAATTAGACAACGCTTTTGCAAGTTATCATGACATCGGCGTAGCTACCTCTTGAAAAATCCTTAGTTTTAGAAAATTTAAAGAAGAAAATAAATAGATCGTGTCCATAGAAATTTAATTTTCGACTGTTTTTGTAGTTAGGAGACCATGACACAAAATTTAAAATGTACCGCTCTATTTAGTGACGCGTTCTCCAATTTCTTAAATATCTATTCCTAGCCAGAGAAATTTAGGCAATGTATACTGCTGGAATATACAAAAATGTGCTAGCTTTAGAGTTCAATAAAAACCAAAACCATATGATACAAAAAAGAATCACTTCACTTTGTAGGTTGACTGTTTACGGTCAACAAACTCTGCTTTGGTTCAGCCAAACAAAAGCTACAAGCGCAATATGCGATAACGTACATATTAAATGCATATATTTAGTCTATGTATGTAGTTTAAATAAATATATATGGATATATGTTTATGTATGTAAACTCTCACAATGAGCTCAAGTGTAAACATTGGTGTTATTTTGAAACTGTTGACACAATGACCTCAAAATCTAGTAGAACTTAAGTGCTTATAAATAACAAAACCATCATTGTGCATACAGTGGAATTCTTTTATATTAATACACGAGCACATATACATGTATGATTAACTCAGGAACTGTGCATACTCACATTCACGTGCATAACAGCAAATATGGCGGTGTATAGTAAACGAGTTCGTAAACTATGTCACGACATTAACACTAAAAAGCTACATACAATATAGCATTGCCTTATATGTGTAACTCACCTTTATATATTCATTGAAATAAAACAGTGACTGTTAAAAAGGGCTAATTATTTTTACAAAAATTATATATACTTAATCGTATATAAAGTTATAGAACAAAAATCTTTTGGAATAATGGCTATAAAATATAAATACTTCCTTCATATTTACTCGCCACTATACTTTCATGAAAAATATAATATAAGAAAAGTTTTCTTTTGATTTTTCACCAACACATGTGAACATATGTATGTCTGCGTGTGTGTACATATGTATATAAAGAAACATTTATAATTGTAAAGGTCCGTTTAACATTACGAAACCATATTTGTTTAGGATTTAAGCCAAACTATAGGGTATTTCAATAATTTTCTAACGTCCTAAAGCTTAAATTTTTGTCATGGATTTTGTAGTAATATTCCTAGAAGGGAGAGAATTAGTCACAACACAAGTCACTTGACTGGTTCCCATGGACTAGTATGACAGCGAACTATCTTTTCTTTAATACTAGTAAAATTATTGTACATTTTTGGTTTGAAAATTATCACAAAGGGACCATTATTATTGGACCCAAGTGGGCTGTAACCCTTTCTTTATAATTTTCACCAGCGACCTGATAACCTAACCTTGGTTTGGAAAATATGTGATTAGAGCTTTTCTTTTATCGGACTTGTTCATTTCCCGGGAAAGCGGGATTGATTTTGAAAAATCTAGGGAATTACCATCCAGCACAAATGATACGAAATGTAATTTCATTTAATTAATTTGAACTAAAAAATAAATAAGAATTACTGAGATCTTCTAAATAAGTTTATGAAATCCTTAAACGTTAGTTAATAAATACCAAATTTGAGTTCTTTAGCCGTGCCGGATGCTTTTTAATTAAAATAAAAATTTCAATTTGTTATTGTATAACTTCTCAATAATAGCCAACCGAAGTAGAATTTTTTACCAATCATATATTTTTTTATAATTGCTCTATCTTTTTAAGTACTAAAACTGCCATTACACTGTCTGAGTTTTCATCTGATTTCAATATGTAAAAGTGTAATATCGTGTCTAACATACAATTTTTAATTTTTCGTCTGAGCTCAGTTGAAAATAGAACCTATTCTATTTTAATTTAATAACAAAATATGAGTTTTAAATATCATATTCGTAAAGTTAGCTTTTGAAATCAGACGAAAAGTCAGACAGTGCAAAGACGGCATAAGCAAAAGCGAACTGAAATAATTAATTGGCAGCAAAGTGACCACAAAATTTCTACTCTGGGTCTTTGAAGACACTCAAGCTCTTAACTCAACTGGAATGTTAGAAATCATTTTAAAACTTCACGAGGAAAATTTTTGTTGAACGTTTAAATCTACTACATTGCCGCTAAAGGGATTTTTTCCTTTGTTTTAAGGACATGACAAAAAGGCCCAAACAATGAAGAGTTAGATGGTTAACATGTTTCACAAAAATATTCCCTGTAGTGTTTTCCTTAAAAATGCAAATATTAAGCCTTAAACGCAAGGATTACAAGATTTTCTATGCCGAGGCTGTCTAGCTATGTGCAAAAGTGGATAATTTCAGAGTTTTCGATTTTGAATGTTTCTAAAGGTATATTAAACTCTCCTTAATTTGCAATTGTTTGCAAATAATTTCAATATCACATAAAACTTGAGTTTCCGTAGAATAGCTATATGTAGGAGTCTCCTTTGGAGTCCATGGAAATAAGTAAGTTCTACTCCATACAAATTAATCAAAATTTTCACAATTTCAAAAAAAGCATGATCCACTGAACACTCAAAATAAGTACAAACAACAAACATTTATCAAATATGTTTTACAACAGCTAAAAATAAACAATTAGAGTATTAGAATCCAAATGCACATGTATATATTGGAAAAAAATTTAATTTTATACAAATTTTTGCTGCACAGCTGATACTACGTATAATTAGAAAAGGTTAAGTTGGCAGTTTTTTATATATTAGCAGAGCTACAAACTTTCATATCTTTTTTTGATTTGTTCTTTCCAATATATTGGGAATTGAAACCTATGAACAAAAATTTTAAATCTAAAGTTTAAAAATTTACTTTTTGCCGTAAAATTTGGAAGTTCGGCCACAGTGCATTGCATTTCAAACGATATATCGCTGACCTCTGTAGCCCAAACAAATTTTAAGATATTTGTAATTATGTAAGTAAATTCAACTTTTTAAAATTTATATTATAAATATTGATGACACACAAAGGAAAAAAAGCCAATATATCGGCGGAAAAATAAAAAAAAAATGTCCGAATCTAAAAAATAAATTTAAGGCAGCATCGAAGCGGACAAATCTATATATTTAAAAATAAAATTTATTTATGACTGTGCTACCTGTTCCTGGTTTCTGTAACTAATGTGAGAACTTTTCGCATCGAAAAATTCATTATCATCAAAAAAATAAATAAAATAAATAAAATAAAGTATTTTTATTAGGTTTGCAGGGTGATTCATATAATAATTCAACTAATATTCTATGAATCGTTCTACAAAAGAGCGGGTGAGAAGTATAATTATTAATATTTTCTCGATGTGAGAACTTCTCACAAGTTACAGAAACGAGGCACTGGCTCAGAAAATATGGCCTTTTAAACATTGGGAAAAAATAGGGTTGTAACTCTTTATTGATTTTTATATCAAATTTGCTTGTGTATTGAATCCGTAGTGATGGAAATTTTCGGACAAAGTAACTGCTTTTTAATAAAGTATTATATTAGGTATTTTAAACGGCTTTACTTTATGAATTTGTTATTCCAGTTAAGGTTTAGCAGCGTAAATATAGAAAAAATCTAAATTTGTAATCTTTATAGAGGTACAAAAAAGCTATACCCGAGTATACATGAAATTTTTTGTGGAATTTTTATATAGTTATTATGGAGTAATATTTCTTTAAAAATTATCTGTTGAGATATGGTTATATGACTTTTACATCTGTTTTCTAACTATATACACCCTCTTCAAATTTTCCTACTTGTGTGTATTTCCATATGATTTTGTTTTAATTTGCTTCCGAAACTACTTGTTATTAAATTAAAATACCACTGAAGCAGTCGTTTTAAATTTCAAGATAAATTTTCAATGGTTTTTGAAAGTTGTATGCACTCTGATTTTTTTTTATTAATTTTTAATTTTTTAAATTGCTCGTATATAGCAACATATAGCGACCACTGTGTTATTTTTTACAGACCCTGTATAAGTCTACAGCCTTTCCTATAATTCAAGCATACGTTTTTTGTGGATCAGACTATTAGTTTTGAAGATATAAGCTTTCAGACGACTAAAGAGTTTTATCGGTAAAATTAGTCTTGTATAAAAAAATATAGCGTCCGCATTGCTAAAAATAGCTGTCTAGTTTTTAGCCTATATCCTTAGCTATAACTTTTCCATACATTTTTGTGGATCAGACTATTAGTTTGGAAGATATTGGCTTTTCGAAAACTCAAGAATTTTATTGATAAAATTGGTCTTATACAACAATATATAGCACTCATGTATCAAAAGGGGTTACTAGTTTTGTACGGACGTTCAACCCGACATCCTGCATATATTTCATCCATACATTTTTGTGGATGGGACTTTTAATTTGGAAGAATAAGATTTCCGGCGACACTACAATTTTATCGGTAAAATTGGTCTTATATAACAAAATATAGAGCTCACAATGTTAGAAATAACTGTCTAATTTTTACAGAATTTATAGCCAACTTTTTTGCTTATGACTTGTCTATACACTTTTGTAGATCATATTATTAGTTTTAAAGATATGGGGTTTCCGAAGTCTTAAGAATTTAATGGTAAAATTAGTCTTATACAGCAATATATAGCGCTCACTGTGTTAAAATAGCTGGCTTTCCTTTCCTATAATGCATCAATACATATTTTGTGGATCAAAATATTAATTTGGCAGACATAAGCTCTCCGACGACTAAAGATTTTTATCGGTAAAATCGATCTTATATAACAACATATAGCGCCCACTGTGTTCTAAATAGCTGCCTAACTTTTTACACACGTTGTAGCCGGTTGATGTATCAGACGCTAGATGGGCTTTTTCCCAGTGTGTGATGCCATGTCTCCATAACTAGTCCACCTATTTTATATCCGTTTTGTTATATTAAGAAAAGTCAATGCAGAGTTTCATTAAGGATTCATTTCACCCTTTTTCTGAGGTGGATTAATTCATATATACCCACTATATTCGACCCAGAATAAAATACAAATCCCATGTGTTGGGATTCGCTTCCAGGTATAGCTGCATGACCGCTTGAATCCAAGAAAAAAAACCTATATATAATGATGCATTGTTAAAAAAACACATGCAGCATTTAAAAAAATACAATCTGAAACAAAGACTTTATTTTATATATTTGGGGTCAGTAAAGAGGGAAAATGACTTTTATATATAAATATCAAACTATCAATTTCGCCATAATGAAAGAGCCTGTATTTTGCTGGTATAAATAACAATTTTTTTTAAATTGCTTAAAGCCCTTGGAATTTTTCTTCGTACCATATTTGCTTATTTAAATATAATGTTATGAATATACAATTTTTTAAGTGGTTTTCTTATATATTCATGGGTCAATGACACTTCTTTAGAAAAAATATAAATAGAATTTCAGCTACACAGATAAGAAATTTAAATTAGTTTCTTATAAACTACACAAATGTAGATACCTTGCTGTAAGGTGACATAGTTAGACCTCATTTCCTTGTATTTAATGACAATATGTTTGCAACAGAAACAAAATGTAGAACATATTTTTTAGTGAGTTTTTTTCCAAAATAATTTAAAATTCCAATATAAGAACTAGTTGATCTTATGTACATTTTTAAGATCATAAACAAAAACGAAAGCCAAGGTAAATTAAATTAATAAAGCAAATTTAAATATTTGATTATTAAAATATCTAAATGGGCTTTTATAATTAATAAATATTTACATTTCCTGCTCATCGTCGTTTAATTCCCATTACTTCTTTGTTTATTCGAATTTTATATAAGCAAACGAGGCTAAAAGCATTTTAAATATATGTTTGAAGGTCTACCAACATCTTTTAAAACTTACATAATTTTCGAGTTTTGTGTAAGAAATCAATAAATATTGTGCTCGTTAGTCGAGTCTAAGCAAATGTCTGTAGTTTCAAAAAACCTTTTTTTTTAATATTGTTATTTTTATTTGCGCCTTCACTATTTGTCACATCATATCCTGTGCAGTTAAAATTCTGCCTCATTCTTTCATTCCATTTCAATACATTGCTTTTTATTTGACAGTTTTTACATAGAGGCTAAATCTATAATGATGAGGGTTTTATATCTCACGTCAAAATTGTAACTGAAAGTTTGACACTTTTGATATTTTTTTTGCAGTAGTTTAAGCATATTTGTTATAATGTCTATAGGGAAATATTGATTATAAAAAATTCAAACAAACGCTAGCAGCAACACCTGCTCATAAGTTTATAAATAGAGATTTGAAAAAATGTCTGAATGCAAGTTATAAATAAAATATTTTACTAGAAATTGAAAAATATATTTTAATAAATAATATATTTTTAATTTTATATATTAGAATCTCATTAAAAAAGAGATCATTAAAACTTTTGTAGATAATATTCAGTAATTGTGTAAAATAAAGAAGACACAATTTTGTTCTTATACTTTTTAATCGCTTATTTTTAAATTTGGTAAATTTTTCTTAAATCAACTTCAGTTGGTTTATGCTCCTATCTAGTCGAGTTCTCCTAGTTTTTAAACCTTTCTAGATTGTCTTTATTTATTCTCAAAAAAGGATTTGCATAAAATCCTCCTTGTTACCAAAACTTGCTATACTATGTTTTGGTAACAACATCAATAAAAGGATTTCGTTGTTGGTATCTGTTGATAGTATATCTAAGCTTTTTCTATTTCTATATTATAAGTTTTAGTTTTAATATTAGTTGAGAAGAGAGATATTTCTCTTTAAATAGAAAAAAAAAGTTTAAAGTTGCTTAACAAAATTAGTTTTTTATAGTATTAACGGAAGCTTGTTTCTACTACCCAATAACGAACAGCTTTTAAAATTAAATACCCAAGAATAAAATCTAAATTGAAAATCTTCAATGAAATATCTAATAACTACTATCGTTTATATTGTTTGTTCAAAACTTATGCAATACTATAAATCTATTAATTTCTAAATAATCCCATTTTTGACTTTCAACATGAAAACATAAAGTATTCTTAGTTTAATCCTTTTATTTAAATAACTAAAAACTACTTGCATGTATCTTTTAAAACGCATAGAGTTACATACAACAGCTTGGTATGATAAAGGGAAGGAAGGACGTTTTACAAATTTTATTGCGTCTTGTTTAAATAAATTTGGGCTCTGAAGGATAAAAGTGAGAGGAGATATTGCAAGAAGTGAATAATAAAAAACTTCTGTAGAAATAAGTATATGCTAGAAGAAAATTTTAAAGATATACTATTGAATGAAGTGAATCATATTGTGACATATATTTATGTGACTAAATGACTGGAACGAAAGTTGTAAAATAAGCAAACAGATTGAGAACTTACTATGGTGCAGCTCATCCAATATTCGCCAAGTGTTTACTCGTTAAATTGGTAAAATATTCATATATTTTATTTCTGTAAAATGTATTTAAAAAAATATTGACAACAAAATTTATGGTAAATTTAATAAATTTAAGCAGTAAACAGTTACCGAGTATTGCGACTGCTGCACCTATATATGTATTAAAATATCACGTGCTTAAATATAACCATATTGGTGTGCGTTTCAGGATTTTAATAACCGTCATTAGTATTATTGTGTTTAACTTTTTTTAGTTTTCACATCAGAAAGTCAAATGCTTATTGCTAGAATTGAAAAGTTTTGTAAAATTGCAATTATACACTGATTCTCATCTGGATAGGTTGTACAGTTTGACAATATCTTTTAAATATCTCCCAAAACATATTGCTTATAACGAGTGATTTTTTTGCTATTATCTTTTTGGAAACACTAGTTTTGACAGCTCACGCACGTTTTGTATCTTGTGTCACTGTCAAACATCTTCAGTTGGGTCTATAATTTAATCATGAATCGTCTTACAAACGAACAACGCTTGCCAAATTTTTGGTGAATGGGCTCTTGAAAAGTTAGATGAAGATCCACTTTTTTATCGAAGAATTGTGTTCAGCGACGAGGCTCATTTCTGGTTGAATGGATACGTGAACAAGCAAAACTGCCGTATTTGGAGTGAAGAGCAGCCAGAAGCATTGCAAGAGCTACCAATGCATCCACAAAAAACAACCGTTTGGTGCGGATTATGGGCTGGCGGCATCATTGGGCCGTATTTCTTCAAAGATGATGCGAATCACAACGTTACTGAGAATGGTGAGCGCTACCGTGCGATGATAACAAACTTTTTTCTGCCCAAAATGGAAGAGCTTGACTTGCATGCCATGTGGTTTCAACAAGACGGTGCCACATGCCACACAGCACGCGAAACAATGGAGCAATTGAGAGGCGAGTTCGGTGAACAGTTTATTTCACGCTTGGGACCAGTCAATTGGCCGCCCAGATCGTGCGATTTAACGCCTCTAGACTATTTTTTGTGGGGCTATGTTAAGGGTAATGTCTATAGCGACAAGCCCGCTTCGATTGACGCACTGGAAGCCAACATTTCCAACATTATTCGTGAGATACCGGCCGAAATGTTGGAAAGAGTATGCCAAAATTGGACTAAGCGGATGGACCATTTGAGTCGCAGCCGCGGCCAACATTTGCATGAAATAATCTTCAAACATTAAATTATATCGACCCAACTATCGATCCAAATAAATATTTCATGCATTTTTCTGAATTTTATGTGTTTTTTTTTTACTTTCCGATAGTTCTTATAAAATCACCCATTACTATCACTAAAATTGGTTTTATTAATAAATGTTATGCATTACGTGACATCTGTGCAAACAAAAATAATGGGAATCTTGATAAATCTAAATAATTGCGGTACAACACCTTTAAAAAAAATTAAATAAAGTAAAAAACAACAGCGCATTTTTTAGTTCATCAATATAGGCTTACTATTGACTTTATTAGTTTACACCTTAATATGAGTAAATGCTTTCCTCGACCAATTTAAATTGCAACTTGTACTAACGGCCTAGAGAGCTCGGACTCTTATTAAAAACTCAACATTCGCGGTGAAGTTATATTATAAATTAATTAAATTAATCATAACACTATTCTGTTTATTAATATGTTTATTTCGAACGTATTTGCTTTGTGAATCCAAATTGATTATTAGGCTAAGGTTTGTAACGTTATAAACAGAAAGAATTGGGCATGATTAATATTCCAAGGAACAAGGGAAAAATCAACATCAACTTAATTTTTCAACGTACACAGCAGAACAGAGTAGCGACACTTTCGGAAGCCGCTACAGTTCCATTGTCAGTGCTCACGTGTATTTACTTATCACCACTTGTCAGGTGGCTCTGTTGAATGTGATTTTAATTCTTATATATACAACTTTTTCGTGAAAATTTAAAACGAGAATTAAATCACTCTCAAGCTGATATTGAAGTGCACTTTCCCAGCGTTGCCATCAGTTTATTTTCTTCATTCCAATTTTTCTGAATTTTGTTCTACTCAAGACAAACTTTTTTGGTTTGATTTTATACTTCAGTATAAAATACTGAATATAACGTTACGAACCTTAGCCTAATAATCAATTTGGATTCACTATTCTGTTTCGATGAGGGAAATAAATGCAATGTTGAGAGTCATTATACGGCTTGAGTTCAATATTTTGCATCTATTAAATTTATTATTTTAAGTGTTCTCCCAATTTTCTTTTAAAAAAGTTTTGACCTTTTTATATTATAAAAAATATATTTTCATACACAGAAAAAAGTTTGAACATAAATAGTATGAAAAAAGTTCATAAAAAAAAGCAAGGAACTATTTCATACGCTGTATGAATTTTGTTTTTAATAAATAATTTTATGAAATCAAAGTTGCTTTGAAAAAAATGTTCAACTTTTTTGTCAACAAATTCTAAAATGCTTTTCTATTTATATAAAGTAAAAATACAATTAACTTCAAATAGTCTGTGTGGCAGAAAGTAAAGAGTTGTGCCTAGTACAACAGACTATACAAGTTCACTACTGAATTTTTAAAAATAATTTTTACAGAAAATATGAATTAATTTATGTAAAAGTTTCTAGCTGGAATGAAAATAATTTGGAAAAAAATTATCATGTTAGATTCATAGCATTTATGAAAAAATTCCTTGGATATAACTAATATTTTTTCTGTGTATGGAATATAATTTTTTTGTTGTGTTTTGTATAAGTTTCTAAGGATACTACGCTTATTCTGTTGTGATTTTCAAAAATCATTCCTAAATTCTCAAATGATTTTTGAAAGTCTAAGAGGTTTGAAACTTTTCAAAAGTATGGTTAAAGTCTACTGATGATTTACGAAAGTTCCAATGAAATGCAGTCAATTACACAGGCCTGCGAAATAATATTTTTTGTAAGTGTTTTTTCTTCTCAAACTGTAATTATTTGTTGTTACTGTCGTAAAAGTAAAGGGAAACGACATTAATATGGATCATAGCACGGAGAAAATGATAATTTGTTTAAAGGGCTACTAAATTACTCGTCGGATAGTGGTTAATTGGTTTTGATCGGTTAATAAGTGTCTGAGTTAATGCAGATAGAAATTAAGATATTATGAAATTTTTAACGTTTTTCACCAGTTGTTATATTTCGGAATAAGTTTTGTACCACAAATAATGCAAAATTCTTAGTTTTATAATTTATTGAATAGTTCATTTGATTACGAAAATAAGCCGTAATGGAAAGAAATCGGATGAAAATTAAAAATGATATAATGGAAAAAACGAAAACACTAGCATTTAAATTCTAAGCAAATTTCTCCACCAATTTTCGAAAAAAATATGAAACAAAACTACAGGCAAAATCTTAAAAAAAAGAAAAAAAAACTATTTTGAAAATCGAATTACATTACGAATGGCAGAGTTATGTGTTTAGTAAATTTCACACTCCTATTAAAAAAAATAATAATAATAAAAAAATTATAGGACCAAACTGCAGGCAACCCATTTCAAACAAAAAAGAATTTTGATAATCGGTTCACAAATGACAGCGTTATGCGTGGGGAGAGCAAACTTCTTTCTCCGATTTTAAAAAATCGGTTTTCAAATGACAGAGTTATTGAAAGGGGCGCTAAAAATTTCACCCCTACGATTTTCGAAAAAAATATGGGCCTAAACTGCAGACCAACCCTTTCAAATAACCAAAAAAAAAAGAGTTATGCGTATCCAGACATACAAAATGCATACGAATTTACCCTCCTTTTTTATGTCGATTAAAAAATGGGTTGGTTCTCAAATAAAGTGTTACAAAAAAATTTTCGTGAATCCCTAAGATCCTAGTAAAAAATTTCTTCCAATAAAGCAGGTTTCTACTATTATGGAGTAGCGCTGACAAACTTGCTGATATCACTCACAAAAACGTAAAAATAAACCATAGTCAAGCCTTGAATAACGATATGCGATATGTTAATCGAATCACAAAAAATAAAAGGGCGGTATTCAGGAGCGTGGCAAAAAATTAAAAATATTTCTGGGATTTTTTCAACTAATCTTTAATTCTAGAGGCTGAGAGGCTCAACTTTGTATTTTTGTATGGAGGTCGAACCACTTTAATGGTCATTCCATTACTTTCCAGATAGGGGGCGTTACCGACCACCACCGACCTCTAAAATTCAAACTTAAGCTGAAGGTTACATGTGTAACTAAACACATAACATGTGTAACTAAACACGTAACTAAACACATAAATAGTATCCTATATAAAATGTAAGGTTATTTTTTCATTCATACGGAATCACCAAAAAAAATAAACTCCACCTAGACGAAGTCGCGGATAACAGCTAGTCAACAATATACATCAAGCCGAAAACCATTGCAGACCTATTGCACGCTGTTACAAACCATCAAATTTTTTCTATCACTTGAAAAACGACTTACTCGCATTAAAACAAAGCTCAGTTATGTTGATTTTAACTTTAAGTTTATTAACTTTCACTTTGCCTAAACCTAAATTTTAACTGAAAGTTAAAAATTTTCGTTAACAATAAAAAAATTGAGTTAGCTTTTGTCATCAACTTTTTTGATTACCTGAAATAAAATATTTTTGGGAAATGCAAAAATTTTAGCAATTTATGTAAATAATATCATGGTTCAACAGCATCTGAGTACGACCGATTCACAAAGAAATGCTTCAGTTAAGAACTTAAACTCAAAAAAGGTTGCAGTTAAATTTAATTGAAATTGAATATGTATATCTGTTTTGCGTTAATGAAATTTTATCATGATTGTATCAGACGTTGACAAATTTGTGATTTATTTCTAAAGGATTTTGGTTCTGCTTCACCGTACATCATTTAACAGATTTGTCCGTATAAACAGTTTTTTTAATTTGTTTTTTAAAAGGGCTAATTTTTGTTTTCAATTTTTCAAGTTTGTTACTTGTACAGTTACATTTATTCACTGCACTAAGTATCTTCGTGTATATATATTTTTTTCGCTTTGCCCTTATCTCTGTTTAAATTTAGTTTGTATGCTGGTTACGATAAGAAAATATAACCAATTTTACATGCAAATAGTCTCTAACTTAATTGTTTACATACAACGTGAATAGTTATTTGTACTACAATTGTATTAAGACAGCTTTCGCACAATGATTTTTTATTTTAATTCACTCTCCACAATATTTATTTATTGCCAATATCCTATTTTTATGCTTTCTGACAGCAAAAAAAACCCCACTTGTAAAACTTCTCTTCTAATAGATGCATATAGCATGTACGTAAATACGTTGGATCCGTATCTTTTCATTTTGATTTTTTTTAATTACACTATGCAGCAACAAAAACCTTGTATTTACATATGTGATTGAATTATTTTTTTATCAACACAATTTATTAGCAATTTCTATACCGCATGTATTTAAGAAATTCCAATTAATTTCTTAAAAGTAGAAAAAAAAAATTCAAATGAAAATATTGAAAAATTGCATATAGGTCCATTTTACTACCTACTTTGAATGTGATGTAACAATTTTGTATCTGCATTTAATCTTAAGAGTGGTGAATCATAATCACACAAAAAAAAACGTTAGAGCCAGTGAACATTTTAAAGATTCATTGGGTTGTATACTGGTATAAACTCAGACACAAATATCCTCCTTTTCTGTCTATTACTTTACTGTTCTGTTACCGATGTTAATTTTTTCAGTTTAATTCTCTTTAGTTATATATATATATATATATATATATATATATATATATATATATATATATATATATATATATATATATATATATATATATATATATATATATATATATATATATATATATATATATATATATATATATATATATATATATATATATATATATATATATATATATATATATATATATATATATATATATTATATCATTTATATATTAATTTTATGAAATTTTTTTCAAAACTTTCTTGCCAAATTTCAATTGAATATTTATAATTCTATTTGAAAATACTTAGTTTAAACTTTGCTTCCCTAAAAAAGTGTACATTTGTTGCGCAGTGTTGTATCTCTATATATTGATAATATGAGACGAAAGAAAATTGTGTTTAGCACTTCATTGAGATCAATGTAAACATTAAATGAATCTGGAAAAATTGAATTGAAGAATAACACAGAAGTCTTATATTCTTATGTAAATAATGTAAGAAAATTAAATAAAAGCAAAGCAATAAAAAATATTTCTAGGTCACTTGTAAGTCTCACTTTGAATTTATTTAATTGGAACAAATGAAATAAATTTTTAATTTTTTTGCATACAACGAAGTAGTTATGGTCTTCTAAGTCAGTCAAAAAGCTTAATTTCTTCAATATAATATAATTAATCCGAGAAATTTGCAATCATCAATTTTATATACATATATGTTTTATTACCATTTGCATTTTATTTATGTACTTCAAAAAAATTTAATTTATATTTTAGCTTTGAATTTGTTAAACTACTTTTATGTAAAAATAATAGTTTTTTATTTTCTAAAAAAGTTAAACTTGTATACCGTTTCCCCATCCTAACCACTAATATTTTTCTGGAAATTTCAAGTTATTCTAAGAATAAATCTCATCAAATTTAGAAAGCCACACTCTTGTTGTACAGAGGGGTACACGTTTCCACCGTACTATACCGTAATTTTTTTTTTTGCTGAAACTTGCACGTTGTTCTAAGAATAACATTCATCAAATTTAGAAAGCGTCAGTCTTACAGTTGTACAGATATGACAAAATTAATAGTTATCTTCTATGGGGTACCAGTTTTCCTCTTCTTATACCGCCAATATTTTGTTGGAAATTGTATGTTATTCTAAGAATAACACACATCGAATTTAGAAAGTCTCACTCTTATAGTTGTACAGATATAAGAAAATTAATAATTACCTTCTATGGGTGTATCCGTTGTTCCTCTCCGATACCATCGAGATTTTGCTGCAAGTTTCACTTTCTTCTAAGAGTAGCTCACAGTAAATTTGGAGAGTCTCACTGTTGTAGTTATACACAAATATGGAAATTACAAATTGCTTTGTATGGGGGTGCCCTGTCCGCCAAAAACTTTCTAAAAAAATTGTCTTTTTGAATTTCCCTGTCATCAGTAAGAGAGTTCTGAAATTTCACAATGATCGGTCACACTGTTTGGCGTCCTATTAGGAACATACAAACAAAGAAACAAACAAACATAAAAACACAGATTAATTTTTATATATAGATGTGTGTTTAACAGCATGCCATGCCAACAATTACAAATATAATGACCTAATTTTTTGGCTACCTTAGTTTAGATATGTTTACTACTAAATGGCGTTAAAATTTCGAAAATCGATGACAAGAAAAAATTTAGGTTTTGGGCAACGAATTTAATTTCCGAGCCACTGTGTGTCCTTACCACCTTACCTGGAATGCACATCCTTGCACGGCCTTTATAGGTTTGAAAAAGTTTCGATTCTCTCTTAAAGCCTCGTGCTAATCAGTATCCTGCCCACTTCTCTTTTAGCCAATATTTCAGACTGAAATACAATTGCTCCATCGGGAAGTTAGATCCGTCAATATACTGAATGTAATCGTAGTCTGTTGCAATATTACCTCTCTTCCACCCCATTCATGGATGGAAGTGACATCAAAGTCCAGTAGAGATGCTATTTACTCGGAAGCTTTCCTTAGTAGCGCTTTTAACCGATCCAAGAACCTGTAATAACCATAAATTCTTGATCTCCTGCACGGTATATAATATATACTGATGTATTTATTGTTTCCTGAGTTTCTTAAAGTTTTTATGCTTTTATTTACCTAATTCTCGAAGCTTTTCAAACATGATCGTAAGAACTTTGCTAATTAACTGGCGTTATCGTCAACGACAAGCAAACATATAGATCAGTATAAGCTAAAAAAACAATTTTCAGTTACTTATAAAAGTTAGTTTGTAGTACTGCAAAATGTACCTTTTCAAAAAACGTAAATAAACTTATTGGCAACAAAACATAAAATAAAAATAAATATTACTTACGCATTTTTCGAAAGATTTTATTAAGTTGTACTTCTACCATGTAGTATATAAAAAATATGTATAATATATCCAGTTGTAATGCTATTTGTTATTATCAGGGCTCGGACTTTCATGCAACTAAAAATTGATTTTAAGCGCTTAACAAATGCACCTAAAAATGGAACATATGCGCAACAATATGTATAGTATATACCTACGAACAAAGTACCAAAACTAAAATAATATGAAAATATTAGAGAAAAAAAAAATAAAACAATCTCAATTGAGCCTATTGTTTAATGCAGCCAAACTTTAGCTGCGTTGCCAGTCGGCAGCTGAAAATTAATGCTTGCCAAAAAGACACTAAATATCAATTGAAATTAACAGCTTTCAAACAGTTGCCACTTGCCGTCAGTAGTATCATTTTCAGCAACTCGCAAACCAAATGATTCTCAGTTGCCATCCATAATCGGCGTATTAAAATTTTTTGCGAAAATTGAGAAATATGCATTAAACAAATGTGTATTACTCCAAAAATATGTATTTATTGCCAAAATATGCAAAAATATGCACTTACTACCAAAATATGAACAAATTTGCAACTAAAAATCGATGCCAAACTACTTAGAATTTGATGATTCGCATAGATAATTAGTCAATACCTCTTTATCTATCAACACAAAAAACATGCATTTGCATGAAAGTCCGAGCCCTGGTTATTATAAATTAAAGAATTATATAAGGACAAGCCAAAATGAAATCTTTTAGCACTCACACCAATATATACCACCGTAATGCTTCTTGCTTAAAGTGATATTGAAATCATTGATACTATATGCTAACTTTTAATAGTACTTCATTACTTATACTTGTACAAATTAATCAATTAGTTAAATTTATTTAGAGAACTTTCCAAAACTTTATTTAATATGAAAATCAGAAAAACATTACAATGTAACAAATTTAAGGTACATTTGATTTTAAAAGCATTCCAAAAAAATTTAGCTCCTCTCTGTTTATACAGCAGCTCTTATATTGCCAAATTAACCTTTTATTTAGAAGCTCGGTACGCTAAAGTTTTATTAAATTTTATTCAAATAAAATACTAGCAGCACTTTTGGATTTTCCCTACGTTTTCTACTCATACATCAAACAAACAGGCAACATATAATAAATTAATCATAAGCATTCTGTTATTCAATCATAGATTGTATTTTCAATTGGTAAATCCCTTATTTTTTATTGATAGAATTGCTAGGAAATCACTCTAAAAAATCATGCTTAGAAATTTATTAAATTTCATGCAAAGTATAAAGTTTTATGATACTCCAGTGGTAATTCAAGAACAAACTACCTTTTGAAGATGAAATGGATGAAATATCACAAAAAAGTGCAAATTCTAAATGGATTATTGGATGGCTACAAACTTTTTAGCTCTGCAGTGTGGTACAAAATGGTACGGCATTGAAAAAGTCCTGCACAAATATGTCAATCATTGAGTTGAAAAGTGAACTTTTTTCAATGAAAATAACCAAACAACGTAATATAAGTTTTTAAAGAAATCAAAAGATTACTTTAGAAAACTCAATTGAAGGATGATAAAATCAACCAACCATGACACAATTTAGTCTTTTTTATCCTTATAGATTTAAGATTACCTTAATTTGAAGAACTTAAAAGGCAGTTGGTTTTAAGGTAGGCCCTAAGCAAATTTGTTTTAAACATATTTTAGTATTTTGGAATTCTCTAAATTTCCCTTCATTTGCCACTAATAAGCAGAAATAATTTATTCACGCTTCATGTTTTATTGATGCAAAGTCTCTTAAAGCAATGAAGCTGATTGGATCTGATAAATTTAAAATTAAAAAATTGGTCCTTCACTTCCTTATTACATGTCAATTATATAAAATGTTTTTGGTACTCCCTTCTCATATCAAATATATTATAAAAATTATGCCTTATGAAAGTCTTTCAAATACATTTTTTTTGCCTTTTTATTTGTACTCAATATATGTATTTTTTGAAGTTTTTTTTCCATTCTCTAATATTGCTTTTCACATTTTTAGTAATGTTGCAGTTTTACTAATGGTATTGCGAAGGTGAATCTAATTTTCTTAATTCCCTTTGCCCTCATTTGAGGTTTACTTTATCCATGCGCTTTTATCTTATATCTTTTTTAATTTTACATGGTTTTATAGTTAATGTTGTTTGATTAGAGAAAAATAACAAGGCTAACATGTATTAATTGAGCAAGTTTAGAGACAAAATGTTTTAATAAGCTCAAATACTGTAAACAAATCAAAATTGGGACTTTTCATCGAGGATTTGTACAAAAACGAAACTATTCTGGGTTTTGTTATATGTCGCATAAAGTATGAAAAAAAACAGTTGTCTATAGCATGTGCGATAGAAAATTAGTTCAAAAGGAAGTAACTTCTGAATTTAAATTTACGCACTATAAGATTTCTGTTGCTTTGGTATAGGCTGAGTTTGCAGAAGATAGAGAACAAATATTTCGAATTTTTGTTTTATAAAATTAACACATTTAATTAAGTATTTATGGCTGAATTTCATTTGTGCTTCACCAAATCATCAGTAGACTTCGACCATACTTTTGAAAAGTTTTGAACCTCTTTTCTTATGCACAGACCTACAAAAATCATTAGAGAATTTACAAATGATTTTTCGAAAATCACAATAGAATAAGCGTAGTAAAATTGGGAAAATATCTCAAATAATAAATTTTAATAAATATAAAAATATATTAATAAAATAAATTTTTAATTGTTATAAAAAAAAACTATGCCATTAACTATAAACGAATATTAAGCATGACTGATTTGTCTGAAATTTTAAATATATATTTATGTTGAACAAGATTTTAATAATTTTGCATTTTAAGCCAGTCATTATGTTGCGTCGATTTGTATGAATGCTAAAAATGTATATAAAATCGTAGGAGAAAATGATTTTACGAAGAACTTTAAACAATTTTGCTATAGAAACCATTAATCCAAAATGGATTTCAAGCTTGCGGAAATTCAAATATATATTTTTACAGGCGATTCACACAGTGATTTTTTATCAGGACTAAAAAGCATGACAATTGTTCTGGTGGACGAGAGGGGTAGAAAAGAAAGAGGGTTAGAAAAAACATCACGATTTCTGTTTTCCATGTTTTTTTTTATTCTTCTTTAGTTCGATTTAAATATTCTGTCATATTCTCTCTCGCTGTGATTGTGATTTGTTGTTATGAATGAGTAAATATAGCAAATGAACATGAAAATAAAAATCATCGTACAAATGTAAGAGGTTTTTAGAAGACGTTTTCAAAGATAAATAAAAAAATCCATGGTCTTTTATTCCCAGTGCGAATTGGGTGAAAGTCAATTAGTTCGTATAAAATCAAGCATTGATTTTCTCAATACACGGTGACGTATGAGTATCATTATTTAATCTATTGATAAAATATTAAGTACATGCCGGAGTAACTGCAAACTGCTTCATGCATTTTTGTAAATATTCTATAACAACAATCACGGGGCTCGTCCTCTAATTTTTTTGGCCAATCGCTTATTTACTTCAATGGAGTCATAACTCAAAAAACTAGTTTTCAGAAAGAAACCAAAAAGTTTTCATTTTATATAAAACTTAATGGAAAAATATAAATTTATTTTTAATTTTTTTTAACAAACACAACCCACGAAGCGATTAGCTTGCCTGCGGAAAACACCCAGGGTCTATGGCGGAAACCGAAACCACGACCTCTGGACTGACAGGCTAGCATCGCTACCACGCAGCAACAGGAGCAACTGTGGTGAGTTAAAATATATTTCTACAAAGTTTTTACACCATATAAATACCGATATGATTATTAATTCTGTAGTACTATCTCGAAAGACTCGTTTTTTGAGTTATGACAATTTTGAAGTAAATTGGTGAACTATTAGTTAAATATGAAAGCTAATTGATATTATACAAACTAAGTCACTTGAGCGGCTCATCCATTATACAATATTATTGCACATGTTATTGTACATATTGTTTACGTTTTAACCTATACTATACATATCGAAAAAAAAATTATTTGCTGAGTTTTGTATAGTTAAAGCCTACTTTGCTTATTTTTGAAAATCATTTACATATTTGTGAATTCTCAAATGGTTTTTGAAAGCCTGTACATAAGATAAAGGGTTTGTAACTGTTCAAAATTGTGTTTGAAGTCTACTGACGAATTGGTAAAGCATCAATGAAATGTTGCATATAGACAATGCTCAATCTCCAGCAAATAAATTGCATTTAAAAAAAATTATGACAAGATGTCAAATAAATTTCATAAAGGTTTAGTTTGAATTTTATTTTTTATTTCGCCTTATAAGTACTTTTATCGTTATCCAATGGATTTCTAACTTTGATGGTTACTAAAATTTGATTTTTACTATTAATTGGTTTAAAGGTGCAAATTCAAACAAACTTTTAATTGATGCTACAAAATTTTTGAATTGATTTTTTTTAAATATATTTCTATTTTTATATTTTTCTACATAGAAAAAGTTCTTCGGCCATTATATTGTTTAGTGCCAAGCCACAATTTTCATTAAAAAACAATATCAATAAGGAAATTGCCTTGATTGGAGCGATGATGAATAATTTTCAACACAGCACTTCATTATATCTAGATAAGGGACCCTTTGGTGCGCTCTATTGTAAATTTATTGTTTAAAAAATGAAGATGTTTAGTGAAACAGGAATACCATTAACAACATTTTTTTTAAATTTCAATTGCTTTTAACAAACATGTGAATGTTTTTCATGCATTAGATCACTAGATATAATTAATTTACTAAAAAAAGGTTTTAATGAAATTTATCTTTTCACTGACTAAATAGTTTTTTTGATACATACAACAACATATCTATGCTTCGAACTTCGAACCTAATAGTTGGAGCATCATTTAGTATTGTTCATTCTCCTCCAGAAGTTACTTAAGGTAAATTTTTATTACTAAGCAAAGTTGTATTTACGGTGTTAAATTCTGCATTCAATTTATTGATAAGAAAGGAACTCTAAATGTAATAAATATTGAGCAAGTGCTATTGTTATAGTTGAAAATATTCGGCATATCCTCATGCAAATTTCGTATTTTTGTAACGGCTCACTGCTGCGTCTAGGTTACGTTTTTCGTGTTTATTCTTTTTATTTTATTATTGCAGATGTACTATTGAGTCTAAAATAAAAATCATTTCTACAAGAGTGAGCTAATTCACATGCTTCTTAAATTGATAAATAAAAATAAAATAAATAAAAATAAATCTGTTATAGAACGTACAATAAAAGGGTTTTACAAACATTTTGGTTTAATTTGCATATCTTATGGGAAATCATTTTTAGCTAAAACTTTTATGAGTATCATAAGTTAACAATATCCTTTATTCAAACCACATGGTTTAAATTTATACTATTTAATTCTGACGTTTTCTTTTTCACTATTTCTATTGCTATTTTATTACCATTATTTGATGCAGTATCTATTGGGACTAGTTATGCCGCAGAAGTTTTTCTTTTGTTTATTTATATTGTGAAGTTTAACTCAAAGGTAAAAGAATAACAGGTGTTGGTGTTGGCATATTCGCATTTATAAATGAATGGTACTGACTCTTATCCGACTATCTGACTACCTTTGAAATACAAATGGATCAATACGTATTTGCTTGTATAAAGTAAAATAATTTCGAAACTAGTTCGAGCTTGAGCTTTTCACATGTTTATATGTTCATATATATTTAGGTATAAGAATCAAACCAAAATTTGACATAACTAGAACAAAGTGCATGAAGAAAAATAAACCGACGGTAGCACTACGGTTTGTTGTATACACGTTTCTAAAGAAAACTTTGTAAATGGGCAAATCCCAGAAATAGCTTAACAAGGACAAAGTTTTAGAGTAGTCAATATAGTCAATAGAGTTTCTACATGTTGATGGAATTATGTGCTATGCATAACCTTAAAAGTATACGAAACATTTTTTTGGTTTATCCCTTTATGAATGGCAGGGATATAAAGGGTGTTTAAAATTGAGGTATCATTTTAATTCTGCTGCCATTTTTTCCTACTTGTAATTTTTATTCTATATTCTAAATACATAAAATATATAAATATATAAAAAATTCATTAAAAAAGTTTGAAAATCATATTATTTCCCATAGAGTAGGAGTGAATTGGCCACCAAGATCGTGCGATTTGACAACTTAAGTTTTTTTTTTAATCGAAAGTGTACAGCAATAGTCCTACAATAGTTAAAGAGCTTAAAACCGAAATTATCGAGCAGATATCAACCATCGACTACAGTTTATTGAAAAATGTGATTGATAATTTTGGTAAAAGATTGGGACCCTGCCGAGCCAGTATATTCCATTTTTAAGTGGAACCTAGTTGTAATAAACTGAAATAAAAATATTTGTAATATCTGGAAAAAAAGTATTTTTTGTTGTTAATATTAAAATGATACCTCAATTTTGAACACCCATTACTTGCACCGAAAAAAATTTCTAACCGGGCATTTCATATTGTTATACTATTTTTTATGTGTTTAGTTACACATACGACCGTAAGCTTGAGTTTGAATTTTCGAGGTCGGACGTGGCCGCCTATCTTGCAAATAAGGGATTGATAATTTTTTTAGATTAGCTCGTAAACTATAAGGAATATGAAAATATTGTTAAAAGCAAGTTATACATTTAACAAGTTGTAGATACTAAGAAAAAATGTAACGTGCGTCACGTAGCCTGCCTCACAAAGGGGTTCTCGGCTGTTGATAAGAAACTACAGCATATTTTGGCTGCAAATAAATTATTTTGAAATTCTCTTTCTTTTTCGAGTTCGCGTTAAAATTACGAAAACAAATTCAACTTTTAAAGTATCTTCCACTTTTTGTAGCGTGCGTCACAAAACTTTGTTTTCAAATATTTCACAGCAAATAGCTGTTGAAAAAATCATGTTTAATGCCATTCGAAAGTATAATCAAATCCCACTAAACACTATGCCTATGTTGAAGGTATCTCTTTTGGAGGACCAAAATATGTTTATATTTTCATGCGAAAACACGTACGAATGTGGCATTCGTCACGCAGGATTTGGCCATTTATAAGAATTGCGATTACATTCAAGTGGCCCACATAATAAGCAGAAAACCACATTATTCTGTTCTGCTGTATACGTTGAAAAATTAAATTGGTGTTGATTTTTCGTTTGTTGCTTGGAATATTGATGTTGTCAAATAGTTCCTGAATATAACTTTACAAATCTTAGCCTTTATAGTCGCTTTAGATTCAAAAGGAAACTAGTTCGAAAAAATCACATTAAAATAGATTACATCATCTTATATCGAAGGAAATTTAAAAAAATTGTATATATAAAATTCCGAGCGGTATCCAATGCTCTGATATACTACTTATATGTTTAATCAAAATTTAAAACATTACCTGAAAAATTTAAGAACTCAGAATAACAAAAATTGGAAGCACTCACAATAAAAAATTAGCTTATTTTGATGTATATACAAATAATTTCTACACTACTTTTTTATGAAACTCGTGGTCACCGTAGCCATACAGTACTGAATTTATTCATGCGTTTATGTAATAAATTTTGTAAACTTCACTCATACGTTAATATATTAATAGATGTTAATTATCCCTTTTGTTTTGTTGTTTGTCTACTTATCATTTGGCTGATATACGCATTTGGCTGATATACGCATTATTTTTGTTTGTCATGTCAAAAAAACTAATTGGCATCTGTTATTACAGCTCATTTTTTATGCTTTATTCCAAAAAATATATTGCTAAATATGCTAACATCAGAAAAAAAATTTTAAATAAACGTGCTTTTTCCCAAATTGATATTTAACTTTTTAACTAAAACATTAAAGTTTTATAAAAATACATTGAAATTTACTATGGACGGATAGTATTTATTTCCTATGCACGCTACAAATGAAAATTAATGTAAATCAATAATACCCAAACAATTTATTTTTTTTTAATTATACATATGCGAGTGTCAGCGCAAAAATACATGCCGCCATTACAGTTCATTATTGTTGAGGGTGCTATTGGTTGATTAGTTAGCGCGTTTGACAACAAACCCTGAGGTCATGAGTGCAAGAGTAGTTTCAGGCAAGCCAACAACATCATGCATTTTTCTCATGTGCCGTGGTGTGTTATTGTGTTGGTTGTTATTGGACTATTACATTGATGAATGTAGCGCTGGTTACTTTGGCAGTACCGGCAGCGATTAATACTAACATATCCTAATGCACTTCACAGCACCCTCCTTCGTCAGTATTGTAGAAGAACCGTCGGTGAAGTAAAATAACTAATAAAATGGCTACACTGCTTAAACAACTCAATGCCTCTACTTGATACCAGAGGGGCTTGCAACACTGCTCTACAAAAATCGCTCAATAGCAGAGTTGTATATTATTCAAGCTTTCTATATCTCCCCCACTTCACCACCTGTTCTCTCTACACTATCCCTTTCCCAAAGAAGATAACACATTAATTAATTAGATGGTAGGCATTAATTGCCTGATTTTCTTACTTCTCCTAATGAAAAAAAAAACAATTTGTAGCAGTGGTTGCTTTTTAATTTATTTGCAATTGCCCTTGCAACTACAATTTAGAGTTGGAAAAAACCAATCGGTTGCCGTATGCAATTAAGAAAACAAAAAGAAATGATTGATTATTGAGCTCATCTTTTAACTTTGTTATTATAAACTTCTTATTCGTATGATCCGTATGATTATTTGTATGAATATAAGTTTTACATAATATCTTTATTAATATGATTATTTCGAACGTATTTGCTTTGTGAATCTAAATTGATTATTAGGCTAAGGTTCGTAACGTTATATTCAGAAAGAATTGGGCATGATTAATATTCCAAGGTACAAGGGAAAAATTAACTTCAACTTAATTTTTCAACGTACAAAGCAGAACAGAGTAGCGCCACTTTCGGAAGCCGCTACACTGCAATCGTCAGTGCTCACGTGTATTTGTTTATCACCACTTGTCAGGTGGCTCTGTTGAATGTGATTTTAATTCTTATATATATAACTTTTTCGTCAAAATTGAATACGAGAATTAAATCACTCTCAAGCTGATAGTAAAATGCACTTTTCCAGCGTTGTCATCAGTTTATTTTTCTTCATTCCAATTTTTCTGATTTTTGTTCCACTCAAGACAAACGTTTTTGGTTTGATTTTATACTCAAGTATATCTGAACATGTAAAAACGTGTAAAACTCAAGCCAGTAGCTAATTGTTTATTAATATGATTATTTCGAATGTATGTGCTTTGTCAATCTATATTGACTATTAGGCTAAGATTCGTAATGTTATATTCAGAAAGAATTGGGCATGATTAATATTTCAAGGAACAACGGAAAAATTAACATCAACTTAATTTTTCAACGTACACAGCAAAACAGAGTAGCACCAGTAGCGTGATAAGCAAATACACGTGAGCACTGACGATGGAAGTGTAGCGGCTTCCGAAAGTGGCACTACTCTGTTCTGCTGTGTACGTTGAAAAGTTAAGTTGATGCTAATTTTTCCCTTGTTCCTTGGAATACTAATCATGCCTAATTCTTTCTGAATATAACATTACGAACCTTAGCCTAATAGTAGCTTTAGCTTTTGTATGAGATTTTTTGGAAAACTTTATTATTTTACTTAAAAAGTAAAATATTAATTTGGGAAAATGCACGTTACAAAATTCAAATTAATTTAGTTAATAATTCCCAAAAAACTTTTAAATTCAAATAAAAAAAGATAGATTAAAGGTTCTAGAAATCAAAAACATTTCGAAAAATAGCATAAACACAAATAAGAGGCAAAGCTTAAAAAAATTTATGACAACCATAAATTTGCAACAAGAAATGTCCATTGTCAGAGGAAAGTATTACGGTGGCTCCGCAGTTCAATATTTAGAATACATTTTGTTGGTAAAAAGTACAAAACCAAATTTTACTGTAACAAAATGTATGCTATATTTTACAAATTTAGGGAATACTCATTTGACGAATGTTGTGTGAACTAAGCTAAAATAAAATAAAAGTTTAATTGTAACAATATAAGAACGAACAATTTGTATTCGAAAAAATGCTTAGGTTTTAGGAAAGCAAAGATTTAAAGCTAAAATTTGCCATATATGCCAAATTTATGAAATTGCTAAAAATCTAAGAAACTTTCGTCACTGCCCAATACAGCCCTCTTTCATAAATTTTATATATTTTTTTTTATACTTAATATGGTTAACAACTAAAACTCCCATTTGTTGCTAAGGTAAATAATTTCGCCAAGTTAAAAGGTTTTGATTCATGTCAACATTAGATTTGGTTAACCAAGTGTAATATTCTTTTGTCATTTACAGTTCGTTTTAAATTTTCCGTTTTGTGTTGCGGTAAAAAACAGAAATAAAACACACAAGTCTAACAAAATCTTCAAAAGTCTACCATAATAAAATGCATGTGTTTTTGTTTAAATTCAAAAATCATGAATAGCTAAATGGGTATATGAAGTTGACATCTGAGAAGAACAACCTGTTTGTATGTTTAATGCAAATATGTGAACAATGTGTAATACTCATAGTACAACTTATTTCACAAATTTATTACTGGCATATAATTCCGACTAATTATTAGAAAAAAGTACTGTTTCAGTTTTGGTAAAAACCGAACAGTGATCTCCGTATTAAAGTAGGCCACCTGGTTTGCTTGTTCGCTACAAACGCGGAAAATGTTGCTTGTATAGTCATTTATACAATTTTCCTTCATAGTTAAAATTACTTTTCATACAATTGCTTGTTCGTAATTGTTTTTCAAAAATTAATTTGAAAGTGATTTCGTCGATTATTTCAGCCCGGGCAATGAGAAAAATATACTCCACTCTAATATTTATATTATTAAATGTAAGTCTAAAATAAATTTAAAAAGACTTTAATAGCAATGCGTTTAGTCGTCTATATACACGAATGTTGAAAATTTTAAGATACTCGTACATCATTTAACAACATTTAAAATTATTTCTGTATGATCTTTAGTTTAAGTTTTACCTTCCCAGCGAACTAGTGTTCATTATTGTTGGCTTTGTATTTTCGTATGAGTTCGAGTTTTATGTGGAAATGTGCACAGTATACACTGAAAAGCTAAAATATTAAGGTGGCTAAAAAAAGTATGAAATATTTAACTGACAACTTTTTCGATATCGACTTTTTTATTTTGTTTTTTTATTTCGGTGTATAGTCACGAGCACAGGATTTATTTTTTTTTAGCTTATTTTTATTTATTGTATCTTCAATAAAATTGAACTAGTAATAAGTAATCAAATCTTAACTAAAATTTTAATTTGTAAGTCCAGCCAATGCCAGACAAATATATTTGTTTTGCGGTTGGTTCTTGGATTGTCTTTTACGTCTCTCGTGTTCGGCTGAGAGCAATAGTATCCCTCCTTCTCATCTGACTGTGGCCTCTAAAGTCAATGATGTAGCTGGATAGGGGATTCGGCTGCAACTCAAATTTATTTTATATGTCTTCTCACATGTTTTGATAACATAGACAATCGGAACATCTAGATCGTTATGAATGCTCTGGTTCCTGCTATAATCGTACGGAGAATTTTGTATTGCCGCCATTGAATTTTCTCTACAATGATGCGGCGGAAGTGCCCCATAACTGGATGCCGTAAGACCATATTAGTTTTAGAATATAGCTGTATTATAGAGGTTTACAATACAGGCTGAGTGTAGAATTCCTTCCAATAAGCTAATTCATATGATTCACTTTTAATTTAGTTTGCGTCAGCTTTGTATTTTTGTAAGATTTCCAAGTTAGACGACCATCAATATAAACATTTCACTGTGTTGGGGTATATTTTGTTTATTGATTTGTATAGGCGAGCATGATTCTCTGCATAATGTTGAAGTAAAATGTAGACATTTTTGCTCGTCAATTCGTTTCCGCCATTGTTTTAACTATTTTTGCAACTGACGTATTTACTCTTGTAGACTGCGGGATGCTTCTCGATGGCTTCCGTGAACACTTAGAAAAGCTGTATCATCAGCGAATATTCATATGCGTAAGTCTGTTATTGCTTATCGCCAAGTCAGAGGCATATATAAAATATAATATAGGACCGAGGATGCTGCTTTGAGGAACTGCAGACTCAATCGGTTGCGGAGAGCTTAGAAAATTACCTTTCTTAACAACAAGTTTTCGCTCAGTTAAATAGCTTTCTTAATGCTTAAGAATGTTTTCGGGTAGGTTTTGTTTTAGTTTATGTATTAAACCTTCATGCCATACTTTATCAAATGGCTGAGAAACATCGATGAAGAGCGCAGAGCAATATTTTTTTCCTCGAAGGTTTTTCTAACCACATTGACCAGGCTATGTGTTTGTTCAATGGTGCTATGTTTTCTCCTAAAACCGAATTGGTGGTCTGGAATGCATATAGTACCATTGAGTGTGGGTGTTAGCTTACTCATAAGAAGCTTTTCAAATATTTTTGACATATTAGGCAATAGGCTTATAGGCCTATAGGATTTCACCTTCATATGATTTTTGCCTGGCTTCGGTGTTATGGTAATTAGTGAAACCTTCCATTCTGCGGGATAGCATTTGAGGCGCAGAATACCATTAAAAATAAATGAAATTATCCTCTTTGCAGTATAGGGTAGCTTTAAGAGCATTTTAGTTCTTATTTTGTCAGCACCTTTAGCTTTATTTGAATTTTAGCCCGCAACACAGTGCTCAATCTCACGAATGTTGAACCTCAAGGGCAAATCTGGTACAGCGAGTACAGGTGGCAACTTAAGTATATCATGTGACGTATTTGAAGTAAATACTTTTTGCAAGCAGTTGACGAACAGAGTAACTTTTTAGAGTCAGTTCTTGCCCAGTCCCCATTTGAAGAACTTCGCAATAGAGGCTTATATATCACCGGCTGAGGGGATCTGTAATATTGCGATTTTCTACGAACTCATCTTTTCCAGATAAAGTAAAATTTTTTCACACAATATTTGCACAATTTTCAATGAAATTTCCATAAAGTGCTTTTATAAAAAAAATTGTGTTATTAGTTTCCCGAACAATTATATTTTTGTAGCAGCCAAAAATATAATTGTTCAGTAATTGAAAAAAATCTTTGATATTAATTTAGGCAACCACTTGTGTAACAAAAACAACAGTTTTAAATCGATTTAGATTTAAAATTTTCATTATATTTTTGTTAATCCTAAATCCTATCACATTGATTTTTTCTAAATATTCAACTTGGAAAATGCAATGCACTAACTTGTATCTTAATAAATTGTAAACAGTCTTGTGCACCCTAATATAAACATATATGTGGCAATACTCGCTTAAGTTGACTTAAGAAAACTAGATTTTTAGAAAGTTTTGAGGCCATTTCTAAGAGGTATATAGACTTATATGTATTTACTTTTGTGTGATATGTTCCTTTGTTGGGTAGCTTTTAGAATCGGTGCAAGCTTCAACTAAATGGGATAATATTTGTGACATATATCAGCTTAAGCTCCGAAATTCGCTTAAGACGTGTTAAGCGGTTATTCCACATTGGCACAGATATGTATATTTATATATTTGTGTGGCTGCATTTTGCTGTAATTTATTTTTACTTTATAACATTATTGTCGCCACCAGCATCAGGTTAAGCACCTTTTTAAACTGTCAAGTGTTTGTTTTAAGGTGTTTTCACCATATTTTTTATTTCTTCTTTTACTGCTATTCTATTTGAGGCTGTTTTCATTTGAGGTTGTTGTTATTATTTTTATGTTGGTTTTTAGTATATGTATTAGTGTGTACTACATATTAGAGATGTGCATGAAACTTAGTAATGATCTCTATGAAACGTTTGCTATAATTTTTTATTCGATTCATTTCTATTTCATAAATATACATAGCCATGAAAAGAGAACAATGAACACTCGATAGTTAAGAGACGAGTGACATGAACCCAGCGGCAAAAATTTCGATTACAGAAGCGATGATCCGATGCATACATGTACGACAGTAATGCACATCTCATATACGAACCTAGTATACAGTATCAAATGCATTACCGCATTTTTGGAGTGAACGCCTGCCCATTTACAGTTCGTTTTAAATTTTCCATTTTGTGTTGCGGTAAAAAACAGAAATAAAACACACAAGTCTAACAAAATCTTCAAAAGTCTACCATAATAACATGCATGTGTTTTTGTTTAAATTCAAATATCATGAATAGCTAAATGGGTATATGAAGTTGACATCTGAGAAGAACAACCTGTTTGTATGTTTAATGCAAAAAAGTGAACAAAGTGTAATACTCATAGTACAACTTATTTCACAAATTTATTACTGGCATATAATTCCTACTAGATATTAGTGAACGCCTGCGAGATAATGAAGTGTGCTCATCCAAGAAGACATTTTTAATACTTCTTCGAAGACATTATGAGTTAGCAGTAGGCAGCTCATATACAATCTCGCTTACTTTGTGATCAGGTAAAAGACGCCTTGATACAAAAGACGAATGAAATTTATTCTTGTGAACTCCATACAATACCGTCGTACACTATGTAACCTAGCATTCATTGAACACAAATTGTGGCAAACATCATTACAGAGATGTAATGTGGGAGGCAGTGCTCGCCGCTGTGAAGTTGGTTGGTTCACTTATAAAAGAGCATACTAACATTTAAAACTGTGAAACAAAACATATCTGAGTAAGTCTCGATAAAATTCATGCAAAAATAATATGCTGTTAAAGATCAGTGTTACACTGTTGTAGGATAAGGGAAAATTATTTAAGAAAGACTTAAAAATACAAATAATTTATATGTACCGCAACTATTCATTGAAGTTAAATATTGAAATTACACATGATACTAATTACAAATGGGCAATGCATGTAAAAGGTCATGTACATCATTTCACTTATATTGCAACATTGAATGGCGTCCTAATAAAAAAAATGAGATGAGAGCGAGAACTATGCATCAAAAGTCGCTCCAATGAGCTACCTCTTTGTGTTAATAGTATGCAACAAAATGTTTTCAACAATCAACAGTTTGTTCAGTATTCTAATTTTTATTGGAAGTTAGGCTTTAGTAAATGAACATTTCAATACTTTCATGGATAAATTTGTTCACGCAACCCTATACTACATATTTACCATAAACAAGATGAGACTGATGAAGCTGCTGCTGATTATTCCTTTAAAGTTGCTGTTGGTTTTTCTTACTTACGGGGGTTCGAAGTAAAGTTGAATCTTTATCCTGCTTAAGTATGTATTTCTTCCTGATTCTGTTAAACTTGTGTTTGTTTTCGTCCTAACCTTTCATTATTATAGACAATATGTACATATAATTTTTTTATTTTTTATTTTGAGATAACACAAATATTTTGAAAACACCAAACATATAAAAGTGATGGTTTTATGTATTAAATGAATGCTATAAATATTAAATTTTTCTGGAATATTAATTTAATTTTTATTTCTATAATTTTTACTTTCTTTGAAGATTACTTTTTATGGTTCCCCGCTATGTTTTTCCCGGCTGATTTTACATAATAATAATCTTGGTCCGGTTGGTAGTGGTTATTTTATTAAGAAAGTGTTGCATCCTTTTAGTCGTCAGCAGAAGCTGGTACATCTTAATTGTCAGAGTATAAGACCTTCTACTGGCTTTTCGAAAATCTACGAGCTAAAATGCATTTTAAATAAATCTAAACAGGAAATTTTCGGCATATCAGAAACATGGATAAAACTGCATACTTCTAATAGATCGATTAGTAGCCCATGTTTTAAATTTTTCCGAAATAATCTATGGGTTATACGTGTCCAACGAAATTAAACATTAGTTGGTCTTCGAAATGAGAGAGGCTGCTGTCTGGGAGTCCCTTTTTGTTGAGCTCTGCGTAAAAAATAAAAGAAAACAACTTTAAACCGTCACAGATCCTAAATGGTCATTCGAAATAAAAAATCATAAGAGAAACCTAAAGATGGTTTTCAAATACCTGTCAAATAATACACATTTTGAACTTGTTCGCCGACTTTTAGTTTTTTTCGTATTCACAAAATGCCGTCTGTTGGCCGCCATGTTGAATTTTGACTACTGTCATATCTTTAGTGACACTCCCGGGATTAAGACAAATCGGTTGACGTAAGAATCATCAAAAGCGGCCTACGTGCTCGGTTTATATAGTGCACCAAAGGAACACACATACATACATGAATACATACATAGACTGATAAACACAATACCCTTCTTTGCGTCGCGCGGTCGGGTAAAAAAGGTAAATACGATCCATCCCCACAATTAATGTAGCTATTTTGCGCCAGGTGTATTTTACGTATTTTGCATATGTAAACTTATTGTTTGTTGCTAATATCTATTCCCTTGACATTTTTATGTGGAATTTTTTTTTAATTTATTGTGCCAAAATCATAAAAGAGCCATTTAAATTGAAAGACTGCTAAAATAAGCAGATTTTTTGCTATATAAGCTACCTTTGCTAGCTTTTTTATTGTGAAACTGTTTTTTTTTGTTTAAAAATATAAACAAATATGTTTTTATTAATAAAGTCATGTTATATATCCTTACTAAAATCAGATATAATCAAAAGTCAAAAATTTTCCATAAATATAATGAAATAAATGATGTTTAAAGCGTGAGTAATTATGACCCAACCCCCATATCCGTGTAGCTAAAATCCAACCCCTTTCGCAGGGTTAAATTTGTTATTATGAGAGATAAATAAATTATTTCTAGCAAAAATTTAACGAAAATGTTATGCTTTAGATGCAGCAAATAAGTTATAGTTATACTCTCCAACCACAATAATACTAGAATAATTTAGATATAGCTCGTAGTGTTTATCTTTAAAGGTAACAATGTCACCATGAGGAAGATACACAGCCCCCAAAAAAATTTTTGAACTAGTAAAACAGAGCTCAACAGAAGGGGCTCACAGACCTCAGCCTCTTCTCCTTTGAAAACCAACTTATGTTTAATCTTGTTGAACACGTATAACCCCACACCTCCTGCCCTTGAAACCGAACGATCATTCGGCAAAATTTAAAACCTGGGAAATTAACTGATCTATTAGGAATATGCGGCCTTACCCATGTTTCTGAAATTGCAAAAAGATTAAGTTCAGATTTATTTAAAATGCATTTTAACTCTTCGATGTTGGAAAAGCCAGCAGAAGGTCTTATTCTTTGACAATTAAAATGTGCCACCATCAGCTGACGTCTAAAAGGATGCAACACATTCTTAATAAAATATTCACTATTGTAAAAAAACAATATTTCGCCTTTTTAGATGTGCATCGGAGGCTCTTTATTTAACGAATGACTCTAAATATACTTATTGCTAGTTGTACACTGCTGACGCGGCCAAACATGCAATATTAAAATGTTATAATAAATCTAGGATTACCATATCTAACAATATTTTAACTTAGTGCTTCATTTACAAATAAAGGATTATCGTTTGACAGTTTTTAAGAGATTATTTACAGTATTTATTGGAATTATTTACAGTATTTACTGTCCCTACACTACCAACCGAACCAAGATTGATATTGTATAACATAACCAGGGAAAAATATAGCAGGGAACCATACAAATTTTTATCCCTTTTGCATCCCTAGTACATACTCGTTGACATATAGGCTGACGACCGAATTTCGACAACAAGATGAACAATGAATAGTAACAAGAAAATTAAGTAGTTTGCTTTTTTAAATTCATTTATATATAAAACAAATACCCGATATTTCTTATCTCTTAAAATAACTACAATATTTATATTAATTAATATTACGATTATTTTCACTTCAAATGCTTTTCAGTATTAAAAAGATTTAATTTAATAAAAACTGTTGCATTTCGGCAAATAAAAACATTTAACATAACTTTTTAATCAGTAAAAATAAATAAAACTTTTATTTGCTTTAATAAAATTTTCGCAGTTATCAAAATAACAGCTTTGAATCATTTTTATGTGATTGTAAAAATCAGTTTCACACAGTTGTAAACAAAAAAGAAAAAAAAAATAGAAAACGACCACAACGCACGTTTGTAATTTTCAATCGGAAACAGTTATTTGCATTAAGCTTTTGTTTCATTAAGCTCTTTTTTTATTATTTATCCATTATTATCTATTGACACAACTGAATTGCAATAAAAAATTAATTAATATTCTAAATAATTATTATTATTATCACAACTATAACTGAATATAAATTTAATGTTAAATTGTGTTTAAACGAATTCGTTTATTTAAAAATAAACATATGCTAATTTTAGGATAAGAAACACAATTCTAAATGATTTTTAGTTATTTGTATATTAGTAATTCAGCGTTTTTTTTTATAATAAGACAGTACACTAACAAATAACAATATTACAAATTTAAAAGCAGTTAAACGAAAGACAAATGTAATGAAGTGTATAATTATATTCTAATTATGAGTCAATGTACGACAAAATTAATTTTTCTTTCGTAATCACAAGGTATTCTCACATCGGGATTAATTTAAGGGGGATATTTTAGTATTAGTTCCGAATAAGTACTAAATTAGTCCTTCAGGTTAAGTTTGGAGCTTTGCAAATTTTAAAGACTTATGAAAAATATTTTTGTAAGAAACAATTTGGCCCACTAAAACGCCGTTGAAGGTGGTTTGTAAGTGTTTTTAAGAAGTAAAAAAGATTGAACTGATACAGCAAAGGGTTATAGGCTTAAAATATTCGACATAAATGTTCCTTGTGGTGTTTTGCATAAGCACGCTGAACACATTTTCTGTTAGAAGGCTGCACATATATACTCGAATGATCTCGAGAATGTACTCGTATGTATTATGTGCCTGTATATTTGCATGTTTTTTTTTGTATATACCCTGAAGGAAATGTCGATAGTAAAACTATAGTGATTCGATTTTTTATAAAAATTTTTATCTTGCGTTTATTCAGCTATATTTATTTTCAACACAACAAAATAAGACAATAACAAATCGTTTTCTAGCTGTCAAAAGTTTCTCTTCCCATTAAAGGCAAAATAAAAAGTGTAGACGATTCGTTGACAATGTCTCCAAAAAGTCACCAAACTTATTGAAAAAAGTGGTGACTTGGAGATAATTGGCCTTGGGCTTTTTCAGGCTATGGATGTATACATACTAGGGTTTTTTTCCGGAATTTCCTATCATGGGAATTTGCGGGAAAATGGCTTATTTTCGTTTCTCGCTTTCTCGGGAAAAAAAAATTATTTATATCCTTTTATTTTTATTAAATTGTTAGCGTTCATAATGAAATAATCACTCCTATCGCGAATAACAATTCGCATGAAAAAACTCCAAAAATTTCTGATTTTTTATCGTGAATGTTTCCCATAACAAAGTTTTTGGGAGCGAATTCCCAAACCTAAAATATGTGGCATCGCTAATGTTCACTCTCGCGAATTATTTTACAATATAAATTCACAACAAGTGCTAATTGGAACGAGAGGGGAACATTTAAGTTGTAGTATGTATTTAAAGTAGGTTCATATTGAATTACTTATTAATTGTAATAAGGGATCGCAAGTGCTAATAAAGAGCAAATCAATTGTCTGGAGAAAGAGATGTGTGCCAGTCAAGGTGCCAGACATTTTTAGTATGAGAGTTACATTTTACCGCTAGCCGCCAAGTTGTCCTCTAACACGCTCAACAGGTATCGGAATCCATCTTTATTTAACCTGTAATACTATGGAATCTGTAGAGAACATTTCAGAGACAAACACACTTAAACCTGTACTATTTTTAGTTTGTCGCTTGTGCATCTTTGCTTCAATCTCTATAGATTGCTTCTCCTCTTCCAGCACCACAAATCACAGTTAAACGCTATTAATTTTTGCAAAATATGTATATCTTTCACAAGTGCGTACACAAATTTATTTATAGAGCACTGACAAACAGTTCACAAAAGAAACTGCTATTCTCAAATAACTCGTAATAGAAACTTTTACTCCCAAAATATTCGCGATACCGATTTGTCGGGAATGGGAATATAGGTTTGCTTCTAAACAACTTATTCCCATAACATTCGCGATAGAGGTGACTATCCATGTAAGGGGGAAAGAAAGCAACGAAGGCTCAAAGTGAATAGTAGCTTAGATCTCACTGCCTTTATTTTAAGCGCGTTTTTGACTTAACTGCACAAAATTATTAATTTGTGTCACTATTCTTTAAAATCCCATACAATTTCGTTTGTTAAATGCACTTTCCATACCTGCACTTTTAGGATAAACGCCCTTAATTTTTTAATTTAATTAAAAGCAACTGCAATGTTTTTAATATGCATCAAAATTCACTTTAATTAGATATTCAGAAAACCTTTATGCACGTTTTTTGATGCATTTAATGACGAAGAAAGTGGGGAAATAGATATTACTTCAGATAACTTTGATGAAAGAGAAGACTTTCGAGAAAACTTTAAACGATGCTATTAACAAACCAGCTTAAATTATTTGAAGACAGCGCAAAACGGACGAAAATATTGATAATTTATACAACATCCTCTTCTATCCGGGCAACTTCAGAAGAGGATGCATTTCTTAAACGTTTAATTTGAATTTAATTTTTCATTTTGCCTTATAAATACTTTTATTGTTATACAATGGATTTCTAATTGTATAAGGGTGTAGAAAAATGATATAGATACATATCGAATATAAATTATTTGCTGGGTTATATGTAATTTTCAAAGCCTACTATGCTAATTTTTGAAAATCATTTACATATTTAGGAATTCTCATATGGTTTTTGAAATTTTTTACACAAGATAAATGGTTTGCAACTGTTCAAAATTGTGTTTGAAGCCTACTGACAATGCTTAAACACCAGCAAATAAATTTCATATAAAATTATAATTCATCATAATTATTATTTCATGAGATTTTTTTAAGTTTCACTATCATGCAAATAAAACAATAAATTAGAAGCAAAAATCAAATTTAAGTTTTTGAAAATATTATGCATGATTGCTATCAATTTTAGTTGCCAAGCAAATGTACTTTTCTTTTTTAGCGTTTTCTTAAAAATTTAAATTTTCTTGCAAGCTTTGTTGGCAAAAAAATTTTACCTTAAAAGTTTATAGCGACATTTCCTTATGGTATGCTTTTTACAGACATACAATAACATACAAATTAGTTGCAGTAAATATATAAACTTCCATCCACCTGCTTCTTTGCTGTATTTTATTTTGACTTTGTTAAGTCCTTACAACAAAAATATGTCTCATCACTGGCACACCACCACAATATTTGTTGGGTTTGTGTGGTTATACCATGTCTGGTATGTGGTTGAAATCCTTTTTCAAAGTCAAAGTAGCCAAAAGCTTATAAATTAAATGGTCGGTTTAATATATTTCATAAAATTTATTAAGCATTTAACGTAGCGAACGGTTTTATGTTTAAAGGTTTATATTTTGTTGTTTCTAATTTATTTACATTCGTAAAATGCATAAAACAATTGGATAGAGGTAAAAATAGTAAAATAGCCATTAAATAAATATGGTATAAATTCTTAAAGAGAGTTTTTAATTAGCGCTGTCTGCTACAAAGCAATTATTAACAATATATATAGAAATTATCTTTTGCAAAAATGTTTTTAAACAAAATATATTAATTAATTTGGTAATTTTTAGTTTTTCTTGGAATGCAATCATTTGTATATAGATTTCTCTTGTAGATGGCAGATAAGGTATGCGATCGTACCCAAAGGAGGACCAATATATAAAATATATAATAGCGAGGTTATTTAACTATGTCCAATCATGCTCAAGTTATTATAATTTTAGGGATGGAATAGAGAGATTACAGAAAAATTAGCTTTCTTTTAAGAACCGAATACAGCTTTCTCGATGTAATGCTCACCTGATGGCAAATATTCCAAAAAACTAGGAGGTGCTGTTTGTAATTTTTCTTATTTCGTACAATTACATTTATATAGCTTTATGTATATGTCATTTAAAATTCAAAACGGTCCATCATAATTTTAAAATATTTTTCAGGGGAGATAAAAAATTTAATAAAAAGCAAATTATTTAATTATAAAACAAATTTTTCTGGCTAGTATAATCAATATTGTCTGAATTAATGATGATGTGCTAAAACAGTGTTTAAAATCTCAATAGTTTGCTTCTTATTAATATTTTTTATCTCTCCATGATGATAGGCCTTTTTGTATTTTATATAACGATATATACATAATATTCTGAACTGCATTGTACTTATATTAAATAAATAATTAAAAGATACTTACAATTTTGGTTTTATTTTTTCTCAAATACATTACTATAGAAAAATATGTCACGTAACGAATGTAACGTTATGTATCAATTATTGCTTGTATAAAAAAAGCTAATTTAAAAATTTCAACGCCACAAGCATCAACGCAAAGCAAAATTAGTGCATATCAATCAATTACCATTTGTCATTTTGAAAAAGCCTGCTTTATTTTACAAACTTTTGATTTTTTATAGATGTGAAGCAAAATCACTTCCATTTTTTGTAACGGTCGTATCACTTTTTGTTTGCTAATATCTTAGAATATTACTTATGCAAAATTACAAATATAACACTAAATATAGCGCTAATCAAAAGCTATTCAAAAATTATAATATGAACAAAAAAATGTTTGTTTCTTAGGTTTTCTTCCCCATTTAAGACGTACAACAGTAACGTTCGTGATCCTGGAAATGCCCATATACATATGTACTATAATAACGTATTTTTATTGCTGTTCGTTATTGGATATTGTTTATTTTGAACCCTGTCGATTGTCAGGTCAGCATAGGCTAGACAGCTTAGTTACTATTTCAATTAGCGTGTACACAAAACAAATTATAATTCGTATTCTATTACTAAATTCATAAATTCAAATATTTATTTTACGGAAATAAGACCTATCACAAAAAGAAAACAATCGCATTTTTTTCTATCAAAATTTTCTATTGCAATATTTAAAAACCAAAGAAAAAAATAAAAACCAAAGACAAAAATAAAAGCAGGAATTTGTTCGTTTCTTCCAACTACCAACTTTTTTTAGTAGACTTAAAACAATATGAAATGAATGTGTTATACTGTTGTATTTCAACTCACTTCAACTGTGTGTAGCTCTGTTAAAATAAAAATCAGAAATATGTGAAGGTGCATTTCGAAAAAAGTGCCGTTTATTTCCTTCTTCCAAATTATGTTTCATATATTTTTAGAAATTATAATAGAGGTTATTACCAATATGAAGATCACGTGGTTGACAAATCACTTATAAATGAGAAAATGCCAACTTTGTTAAATAATGTGCTTGATATAAAGCATTCCATTTAGTATAAATACAAATATTAAATTATCCCACATATGCTTTACATTATTCTGTAACAATAACATCTAGCTTATTATATTTTAAATAGCTTTAGTTTTTACTGTTTACCCGTTTGCCAATAATATTGATAGAAAAAATTATTAAAAAGTAAATTTTAGAACAACATGCACGCCCATTATTACTCTTGGGTGCAGCAGGACAGATTATTTTGTCATAGTAGACTACTGAATATAGATTGGACTACGGCCTACATCATTCCCACTATAAGCTTCTGCGGCAAACTATTGTATATCACTATAAAAGTAGAAAGCTATCTTGAAGGTCTTAACTATATTAGTAGTTTTAACTTTTTCTTTGACGGCTCAAAAATGTATAGAGGGTTGGAAGTTATGGTTTACTAAACTTCCTAATTACTGTAGTATTTTACGGGTGGAAGTCTATGTAGCCAAAATGGCTACAGAACCTTAAACTCGTAAGTAAATATGTATATTGACAGTTAAGCAGCAATTAAAGCAATTGCAGGGAACTGCAACTTCACATCGATTGTGCTCTTGTGCAAGAATGTTCTAAATGTATTATGTGCTGGCAGACAAGTTCATATTTTTTAGGTCCGTAAACATTTAGGTATTGATGGTAATGAAATGGCCGATACACTGGCCAAAAAGGCGGTACTGGTTGAGAAAATGGTGATGGTTCGAGTACGAAATAAACATCTGAAATGCATAATAGACTCTAGGATGAAAGATGAAGTGAAGTGGCGTGAAACAAAAACTTGCAAAACTTCTAAAATCATGTAGACCTCATAAGATTTAAGCCCATCTAAATTCCTTTTATCACTAACTAGAAGCCAGTGTAGACTATTAGTGGGTGTATTAATTGGGTACTGCTGGACGGCTGCGTATGATGCCAAAATGGGACAAGTAATTAATGGTAACTGCAGGAAATATAAGAAACCGGGAGTAATTGAGACATCTACTGTACCACTGTCCGGCTCTAAGCCGTACAAAATATAGCTGCATTAGTGCTCACACCTTCCAGAGTCTTGACTTTGTTTCGAGAGTGGGACTATGTAGACTGCTGATTTTTGTTAAATCTGTGTTGTTATTATTATTAATTACAAAACCATTCTCTATAAATACCGATTAAACATAGCTTTCTATTTGTAAATACATTTATTCATACTAATTAATATTTTTGCTCAAGGGCCAAATAAACCACACAAGCGGCTTCGCAAATATAATTTTTCCATTTGAATACAGAGTACACAAAACTAGCACGTACAAGCAACAACTTTTACTTCAATCATTAATTTTCCACGACAACTTTACTCTCTTAAAATTTGGTTACAACTGAACCAATTTAACAATAGACTACACAGCTTGCCACAAATTCAACAAGGCAGTCAAAATATCTAAATATTTTGATTTTTCTTCAAACGGCTTGTCAAGCCGCTTGTCAAAGACGAAAATACCGCCTAACATTACACAACAGGCTTGTACAAACTTAAACTTTTGTCATGTTTGGCAAGCCGCTTCGTAGTCTATTTGGCTGTTTACTCTTCTTATGACTTTGTAATTTTATATTAATAAGCTTCTATTTTCATATTATGTTTACTCTATTAGGTATTAAAAGTCCTTAAATAACTTTTAAGAAACATAATATTTTGAACATTCTATAAGCTCATAATTGTCATAATTCTCTAATGTGTAATTAGTAAATATTATCAAATTTTCATCAAGTCACAAAATGTACAAAACACTTGCTACGAATACAAATCCACTAGCGCCCTGATCTCTTTTATTATCTACGATTTAATGAAATTTGCAAAGTTAAATATTGTTTAATAAATATGAAGTTTACTTCATCATGATTGTATAAAGCTAGGACAATAAAGAACACGAAGAAGAATATAGTCAGCCACACAAGAAAAACATGCTGGTTATTGAAAAAAGAGAAAAAGGTTTATATAGTTTCGAATTCTAAAGTTTTATCTTATGTTTTGTACATCCCAAATGACTAAAAAACAGCAACCACACAGATTATTGTCATCGTCATCATGATCGTCATTTACATTCATTCTCTGCTGCAGTATACCTCAACACGAACACAGCATGCATTTTGCGTTGGTTGGCTGGTTGCTTTAGAAGAAAATCGAAATAACAAAACAAAAGCTTTATCTTCAATACCGACATTGCAGCTTGTCTATTGTGGGTTTACTGCTTGAAGTTTGCTTAAAACTTTTTTAAGTAATACAATCGCATGCAGCAACTTAATATAACACACACTTCTAAAACTAAAACTCACATTAAAGCATAAGGAAAACAAAGGATTCGATATACGTCACATAGTCAGAAAAAAATTTTAAAGCCATACCATGATTTCAAATCAAATATCTTTTGATTGTTTATAAAAATTATAAATACAAGTAAAATGTTAAGTTATAGAGTCAATTATATCGAGCCATAATCGCCAAAAAGACGTAAGTGACAATCGATTACCATATTACCTACGTTTTTTTTGCGGTTATGGTTAGATATATGCGAATATTTCAATATGGATTCTGTGTGTACTCATTTTGACAAAAAAAGAGATAAAGGCAAATATTTTATTTAAAAACATTCAATATAAGAAGACATTTTTATCTATGATGCAATGAAATTTGTTGTAGTGCCTTTTATTTGCAAAGGAAATATTTCCGGTATTCCGCACAAAAATGTCACCTCGACATTGCGAGAGTCCGTCATTGCTTCTATATCAGGTCAACTACGGAAAATCACTTTAATTTTTATATATCATAAGAAATAGCTGTGGCTTTACTGAACAACAGCGTAAGTCAACTTATGAAAAATTAAAAGTTTATAATGTTAAATAGCTCTCTTTTAAACGCTCCTTACATGAGAGTAAAAATATTCGCAATATCATGGATTAGTTCCGATCTTTTTTGTGCACAACAACCTAACTATATTATTTCCATAAATTTCAGCAATAACGACTTAGATATTCGTGTGTAGTGGATTATTTAAACAACTGATTGACAATATATATCTGTTGCAAATTTCATATCTATTTTACAAAGTTTTAGTTTTAGTGCGAAAATACTTGTTTTCCACATAACTTCCAAATAGGTACCAGGGTACCTTGCACCATAATATAAGGTGTTTTTTTGTGCACATAAATGTTTTCGAGTTTAATTAGAAATTTCTCCGTCTACATCGTTTATATAAACTTTTATTTATTTATGTAGATCTACTAACAACTAACAAAAAATATATGTACTTACAATGGCCGCTTTCCAAATAAAAAACACGTACAGTTACCCAGATACTTTGGTGCGTATTTAATTGTTTTAAGAGTAAAATGATATCTCCCATAAAATACAATAAACCTTTTGGTGTTCGGCTGCAAAAATACAAAATATTTTGTAAATTAGTAGTTCTCAAAATGTTGTTCAAAAATGTTGCTTGAAAACAGCAAATGTACCCGCGTAGCTAGGTGCGCACATAAGGGTTAAGAACATTTTTTTTAGTATTCTATCGGGAGAAGGGTAAAAATCGAAAATATTTAAAATTATTTTTATTATATAAAATTTTGTAAAATAGCTTTGTTAAAAATATTTATTTGTACCTTAAAAAATATACAGTAAAATTAACACATTTTCTCAAATTGAAATTTTTTACTTCTATGAAAGTCTCTTTACTACGCCTTTAAAAATTATTCAATTGTCTTTTACTGATCTCTGGATATTAAGATAATAAAAAATATTCATCGTAATTATACAATCTGTTTTTCATCTAAGAGTACTTAGTATTAATAACACTGGATGGTCATGATAACATATTTCATTATACGGGATAAAATACCTTTACCTTATTTATGCAAAATTTTTATATATCCAGCTTTTCTACAGTTAATCAGAAATTAGCGGAAAAAGTTAGTTTTTCACGCAAAATTAAATTATTTGGGTAAAAGTTTTACATTTTTTATCATTTGTATCAAGAAATAAAAAAAGCCATACATTATTAAAATCGATGGGAAAATGTGGATTTTATTGACAATTAAGTGAGGGAATTTATTTGATTCCTAGTCTAAAGATGCCCCAAGTTTTAGACTAATCCAATCAGCAGCTTATAACTTTCAGATTTATTACCATTTATATTGCGAAAGTCCCCATTGTGTGACGGTATTTGAAGAAAAAAATTTTTCATAGTTCATAATTTTGATAACGTGAGTAAAAGCAGCTTAAAGCGCCTTGCAAGTAGTTTAAATGGCTTTAATGACATTAAAAGTAACGTGCTGCATTAGCTGCTATTCTTGCTTTGCTTGTTGATGTGATTGCTGCTGTTATTTTAGTTCTAGTTAAACAACATTGTACCACAATCTCTCATCTGTTTCTATAGTGAGTTGTTGATGCAATTTTAGATTCAGGTGGAATTGTGCAGAGAACCGATGTTTTTAATGTTGAATATATAAATAAACATGCGAAATAAGCTTCTTATCATTTATGGAAACTTTACTGTACTTTTGCAGTGTTAAGTTACTACATTTAATTTTTATATGTATCCAATATCATGGAATATTGTGAAAGGACAATACTAAGAAATTTGCAAGCTGAAAATACAATTATTTATTAAAATAAAATATGTAATATGTAAGAGCACTAAAGGGAAGAGAACCTGCCATAAGACAGGTAACGTAACTTTTTCCCAAGAACTATCAACCGGAATGAGTTCCGGAACTGTGTATGTAAGGGACCGCTAACTTTTACATGGCGTTGGATTGGATATTTGAAATAATGACGATACTCAGTGATAGGTTCTAGACCCAAACTTAAAGTACTTGTCCCGTATTGGTTTCTTTAATACTAATTAAATTAGTGTACTTTATACAAAAATTTTTGATATGGAAAAAATCTGATTTTACAGTGAAGGTATTTTACTAACATTTTTGTTATGGTTTTGTGATAAGTTTTCTTTTTTCTCCGTTCACGAGCCATGAAAAGTTTTTACCATTCCCAATTTCACTACCCATAGGACAAATACGCTCAAGGTAATTATTACAACATTTCTCGCAGGCTTTATTCATAAAAATATTATTAAATAGTACCAATAATCATACACTTATTTTAATATTTATAAAATAATTAAGTTATTAACTAAGCCTCGTTTTAAGAAAGGTATTTAAGTAGTTTGGATTAAGTTCGTTTTTCAATTTACAGCATGTTTACCCAATATGCCTATAATACTCGTAAAAATATTAACGTCAATCGTGTTTGCAATTGTATATCGCGAATGTCATTATCCATTTGTAAGAAACATAAAATCTGTAATTTTTTTGGTATATAGATGACGAATTGTGACGCCATTGACGCCAAAAATAGCCAATTACTAAATTATATTCGTCTTAGCAATTAATTGCAAAAATAACATCACTTTCACACCAAAAACTGGAAAACTACACAGAAAAAACTATAATTCGTATTCTATTACTAAATTCATAAATTCAAATATTTTTTTACACAAATGGGACCTGTCACAAAATTCGTAAAACTAAAAACTAAAATTCGTAAATACTTAAAAATATTTAATAAGAAAAATATCGAATTTTTTTCTATTAAAATTTCCTATTGCAATATTTTAAAATCACACAAAAATATAATAAAATTTAAAAACAAATTCAAAAACAAGCGTGTAAAATTAAAAAACTATAATAATTTTTTCTGTATACTATTAATGGAACTAGACAACTTTATTTTATTTATTTGTGTTCAGCTATTTAGCATATAACTGTTTTCATATGCAAAAAGAAAATCTTTAGCTAAAATCTATTTCTTTTGTTAAGAAGCAACAGCTATTAAGTAGTATGCCACATTAACCCATTAATGCCTGCCCATAAACCCACTCGTAAGATTTTGACTATATTTGTATATATGTACCTCGGTGGCCGTAGAAGTTACTTGGAGTGAAAGAATTTTTACTTCTTCACACACCTGTGATAGCACATGGATATGTAAATACCCAATAGGGTGGAAACTTTTTTCCTTTTTTAATTACAAATAATATAATAATTGCACCCTGTTACAGTGAAAATTCGCTTGAATAACAACTTAGTGAGACTTTTAATTCTAGTTGAGTAGATAATTTTGCCATTTTAAAAATCTCAGCACACCCTCAAAACTGGAAGTTACTGATAAAAAATTATATTTTGGGAATTCAAAACATTATTTCCGATTTTTAGATTTGACATGGTGTTAAATAGAAGCGGATTTTGCGCTTCCCGATTATATGTACATATATAAAAGATTTTACTTTGACCAATATTTCATGGAAATTTTATCAAAAGAAAATTAAAATTTTTATGTTTTCCCAATTTTTTAATTTTGGCGGCTTTTTTTTAACATTTTGCTGGAAAAACTACTGATGTTTTTTTTCTATTTTTTTAATGTGAATCTTTTATCGATTAAAATAAGGCATAAAATAAATTAAATCGATTGAGAATTGACATGGTTAAAATTGTTTAATAAAACTTTAAATTAAAATAGTACATCCAAACCTTTCCAGTGCATTGTTGAACTGCTCACAATATAAATAGTAAAAGATATATAACTCCTAAGCTACTGATCAGATTTATTTGAAAAGCTATACATACATATTTGCACAATATACTCCAAAAAATTATCTGGAATATGAACTAACGCATCTAAAAGCTTCTATATTAGCGGTATTCAGTGTTTGGTGCGAAAGTTCTTGCAAAGGAACATATGCGAAATATGGTTGCAATCTAACAGCAAAATACATTACTTTGCACTTACAACAACTAGGTACAACGTATGACGGCCGCGAGTGTTGCATTGCTGCGGAGAAGCCTAAGTCTATCTAGAATGGGCTTGTGTTTGTAATTTTTAGCATTGACCTTTATTTGGTAATACTTTTTTCGAGCATTTTCCGACAAAAAAACTATATTTTACATATATGAAATCGAAAGTCAAAATGAAAAAAATCATGTTTTAATTTTTGCCAGGCTAATCAATATCTAGTTCTAAATAAAAATGTAAATTGCAGCAGTAAGCTCTCATCTGGCCCGCGCTAGAATTTTTTTACTACCGTTGGGCAGGAATGGGTTAAAAGGGTTACCAAATAAAATTTTTTATAGATAAGCAACTTTATATGCGCGAAATTACGTAAGTCGAGATGAAAAATAAGGAATGTCTTCTACAGACACAAATTCTGTAAACATGCTGTTATTTTAGAAAGAAATTGTAAAGCATGAAATAGCTGTCTGATTAACATAAAAAGCATTTTCAAACTGTTTAGTTTTTGTTATCTTTGATGAGAGTGAGGTCTATTCAAAAATGAATTCTGATGAGAAGACTGTGGTGGTCTCGAAAAATCTGATGTAAGTTCAACCTTTCATACAACCAAATATTTTTTCTAGTGTTTCAACTATTATATGTTCTTCATAAAATATAAAAGAACTTCTTTATGAACATAAATTTTCTATTTTAATTTTGTTTTTTTTTTTTTGTTTATCTTTATCAACTTTAAATTCAATATATCAGCAAAATGTTAAATTAGATTCGTACAAAAACCTACAGGTCTACTTACACATATACCAGTAAGAATAACTAAAAATGTACATTAAAAGCAATTAACGCCAGCTGTTAAAAGCGAGGGCAACAAAAACATATTCACACTAAAACGAGAAATAAATTGCAAACGAACAGATGCAATCGTTTATACACATAACGATTAAACTTAGGTCCACGTTCAATTCTAACTACAAAATACAGTTAATATACATGCAACTAACTGAATATGTGTATGTACAATATTTCACCAATTGTTTATCTATTAAGAACTTTACACATAGAAAAAATATACATAAGCAAATCTTAGAAATACGATAATACTTAGAGATACTTGATAGTAAACAAGTTGCAATCGGTAATAGCAATCGTTGTCTCTGTTTGGCGGCACCAAAGAAGAGTTTGTAGACTATAGGTCTACACCAGCAGAATGGAATACGTATTTTATTTTCCTAAACGCACTTCATCAGCATTCAGGTGTCTTGGGTTTCGTTGAAACCTTAACATGATACCCGCCTTGCATTGGTGCAATCTGCAAAAATTCAGGAGCATTTGGGGATTTGGGGAGAACCCAGCGACGTCCCAGTTGTTGTTGATGCTGTTTAATCACTGCTTGTGTCGTGCAAGCATCGTACGTGGTCACGATGGCATCGTTGATGCTGAGTAAGGTTTCTGGCGTTCTTGTGTGGCTGTAGCTGCTGGCGTCGTGAATACTCAGGTTGCAGTCAGTATTGCCGTAAACTATGAGTTCGTTGGAACAATCAGGTTGATGATGAGACTAGAATCTTTGGCTCAGGTTGCAGTTTTCAATAAATACTAATGTTGTAGATGTGAGACTGGGCGTCGTCTAGGTTGTTGTTTGTAGACGATTGGTATTGTGGCACCAAACTCTTCATAGTGGCCGCCGGCATCGGTAACACAGGCACTATATCCGGTTCGAAGGACCATAAGCAAGTCGCAATCGGTAATTGCAATTGTTCTATCTGATTGGCGGTAGTAAAGCAGAGTTTGTGGACTATATGCCTGCACCAACTAAATGGAACACGTATTGGCTATGCCGCAACGAACTTCGTCAGCATTCAGGTGTTTTGGATTTCGTTGAAACCTAAACAGCTAATATTGGTTTATTTAAATTACAAAAATAATTACAATCAAAATATTAAAAATAAATATATAAAACAATCAAGTTACGGAAAAATAAAGCTAGCATGAATTTGGAACCGACATAATAACTGTTGAACTACATGCATGAGCATATCTCGATTTCTAGTTGTTATAGTTCATTCTATTTGTTATGTACCATTTGAAATAAAGGAAATATTTTGAGAATTTTCGCTATCTAGAGAATCTGCCAAAAATTCCTAAGCTTTGATTTAGTTTTAGAGAAACCACCCGAAAAAATTTTTATGAGTTAAAATTGTAATAGCCACACCCTTCACTACTTCTACTTTGGCATTTTAGCCAATTACTTTAATAGCCGATGTCATTGGAGGAAATTGCTTACCACATTTGATTACAGATAACAAGTTATAAATTTCAATATTTGGAAGCCACTGAACACACAAAACGCAATAAAAATTAAATTTCTCTTCTAAGCATTGAACTCATGCCGTTTTCAGTTATTGTGTTATTTTATTCCAAGTATTTTACTCACTAAGCTCAACTGTTGAACTGTTTAGCGTCTGAATAATAAGCTGATACACTGTGCCAATAAGAGAATAAATGGCTTTAAAATTACTAGTAAGTAATTGTTCAACTACTGTAAAATAATTCAGATAGTAAGTAGTTTGTGATTGAAAAGTACGTCGTTCAGTAATGACAATTCATTTCCAAGATTTCGCTCGGTCGTTTTATATTTTCTTTCTCAAGATTACTAATTTTGTAGTTCTTCGATGACAGATGAGTTAGCAAATTTTTTTTTACATCATTTTCCCTGAATATTCATAGCTGCAATAAAAGCAGTGAAAGGAAAATAATTGAAAAATAATATTGTTTTAACAGTGTTAGTGCTAATTTTAAACATGTGTTGCTATTTCTAGAAATCAATAGACGCACTATGTTTATGTTTAATGCTCAAACGAAACCACAGGCTATACAGATATGACAAAAGTCGGAAGATATTGTCGATTTAGCCGACTTGGCCACCAAAACAGAAGAGAAATAAGAAAGTGTTGGTGCTCTCTTTTGTTTTTTCACGAATTTGTTAAATTTGTTAAGTGTGCAACAATTTTAATTGATTAAATTAAATACCAATACGTCATTGTTGTCTCTTTCTAAAGTGGCAAGCATAAAACGTGATTTGTGGCAAGTTTCTACTGTTAAAGTTTACATGTCTGGTAGGTCGGTGACAATACTGTGTAAGATAGAGTTGGTTAGTTCATTAATGAACTAGGGAGCGGTGTGAGCTAGTCATATGTATGATCTCTTTTCAGCTTCATAGCTTATGTTCCTTTTACCCTAATATTTAATTTTCTTTCATGTTTATTTTAAGTTCATACTCATCTTTCGTACAATCTCACAACAATCAGACTACATTTTATGTCTGGATATATTCATTTAACTGCTAGTAAAAAGAACCTCTATCCATTGATTTTCATGATATGTGGCTTATTTTGCGTCTATAATACCTGTCCTCAACAGCAATAGTTGAAAGTTTTGGCAGTTTTATTAGATTTTAGAGAGAAAAAGCTGGTTAATTTCGCATAAAAAATTTTTTCGGTTGTATTTAACACAGTTTCACGAAAATTTTGTAACGCATCTTTTGGTATTTTAAGATCGCAATCAGGTGTACCAAGTGACAGGCCAATTAAAAATATCTGTGGGTGATAGGAAAAAACAGAGAATACAGTATTTGTTTTTTAATCAGGAAATGTTGTAGTTTTGTTCAAAGAGTTTTTTTCGTTTGCCTGTGTAATTAATTAATTTACATTATTTTTATTGTTTTATATTACCATATTATACTCCTGTTGAATACAGAGAAGTTCACAATTTGTTTTGCTAATTGTTTCTCCATTTTAAATTGAATTTAAAAAAAAATTCATAAATTTTGTATATCTCTTAAACGAGCTTAAAAATCTTTATAGTCCAATAATTGTTATAATAAGAAGTTATCTAATTTAAAAACAACAAATTTGTCTAAAAGAGTTAATTGTCAAGTATTTTTTCTTGTGTAGTTTGCGTGTACAATACATAAACTGTTACTGACTGGTACTGTTAAGCTCCCCAGATGTTAATTATCTTTGTTGCTACAGATTTTACCATGTTCAACTGATTTAGCTTAATGCCATGTTTCCACGATAGATAAAATTACATACTTACTTCGTACTCTTAGTTACGTGTATGACATACTGTGTTTCTATGACCCATTCGTAGTTCAACTGTTAGTTGTTGGTACTTTTCTGAACGCTTATATCTCTTCATAATACCGTAGCCCTTACGCTTACAACAAGCTTACAATAGAACCAACTAGGTTTGTATTCATTGTATTAGTTACTATTGAGAGTTCGAAACACAAATTTAGCTGTCGTTGAAACATTGCTTAATTTAAAAAAAAGTTAGTCGTTTATTGGCCCATTAAATGAAGTGGCATTATTAGCACTTTTATTATAGAGCTTTGAATAAATAAAAAAGATGAGCATACACCTTTGTACATTGCAAATGCTTTGCTTTATAAGTTAACAATAGCATAGAAATGAATTGTTTAAAATAGTAAAGAAAAGTATATGTAAGAGTAATGTTTATACACTATATAACATATTTTTAAAGAGTAAAATGAAATTATCAAAATTATAACATAACACTTTAACATAACATTATAATTACTATATTAATTTTCAATGAAATTTATTTGCTGGTGTCTAAGCATTGTCTATATGCATTTCATTCGTGCTTTACCAAATCGTCAGTACACTTCAAACGCACTTTTCAGCAGTTACAAGCCCCTTATCTTATATACCGACTTTCAAAAACCATTTAAGAATTATCGAATAAATGATTTTCAAAAATAAGCATAGTAAGCTTTGAAGCTTGTATAAAACGCAGCAAATAGTTTGTATTCAATGCGAATCTATTTTATATTTCTACACTTTTATACAATTAGAAATACATTGGATGGAAATAAAAGTATTTATAAGGCAAAATGAAAAATAAAATTCAAATTAAACTTTTAAGAAATTTATTATTTGACATATTGTCATAATTTTATTTTAAATGCGTGGTTACTTGACATTGGGTTTGCATTTATCTGCATGCCAATAATAATAACTTTGCAGAACAAATTTTATACAGGTCTTTTTAGCTATATTGTAAATTCATAATGCAAGTAGTGCTGTATTTTCCAAATTTTTGGACACATAAGATGTTTGTGATATAAAGTCATATTAAAATATACAATACGTAATAGAATCATATGCAAGTTTGCTTTACATATGCCAATTGTTTTCATTTGCATTCGTACTAAAATTTTTAGTTTTTATTTCAATTAAATAATGAATAATCAACAAAAATTTCATTAATTCAATTATAAATAAATAAACCAATCATATCCGTACGTATATAAACATTTATTTAAACTTTTTTCATCAAGGCATAAACAATTCATTATTTAAACTTTTTTCATGAAAATTTTAATCACAATTTGGAAATAATATATTAATTATATTAAAATATATAATACCCCAGCAAAAAAGAAAAAAAGGAACTAATTCCAAGGGTTCATCATTTTCATTGCATACCAATCACTACAGGTACTGTATTTAATATTCTAACGCTATTGTTTATGTCAAAAACTGTTCTAGACAACATTTTAAACGCATACCATTCAGCTCTTTGGATCACTTCCGTCCTATGACAACCACGTGTTAAATTCATTGACGTTTCACCAGAAATAGAACTACTTTGAGCGAGCTCATCAATGCTCTAACTAATGATTTGTATGTTCATTTTTTGCTGGGGTACTTATTATAACAAACTTTTCTATTTTAATTTCACATATGCACGTATACTAAATTTGTGTTCAATGTTACTCATACGCTCAGCTGAACATAAGCAATTAACTAATATTTAATATTAAAAATCAATTATAAACAACATACGATTAAGGTCGGCAAAAAAAAAAATTACAAGTGTACATATTTTCTTTTCAAGTAAACAGTACCGCCATAAAATATTTTTTACACTTAGTAATTACAAATATTTATTTTATTAACCAATATTTCATTAAAAATTTTTTGCATTTTATATATGCAGCCAGCCATCTGCTGCTTTATTTATTTATTGAATTATTTATTGGTTCAGCTATTTCATGGTTATTTAAACCGACACTTTGGTTTGTAATTAAATACTTTTATTTATCACTTGATTATTTATTTATTTGCTACAAGATAGGTTATATAAATAGATTTAAAATATTATTAAAACAGTTGGGAACATGTGTATTGCTTTTAAAAAGTTTAATTGTTGGATTGTTCGCATTTTTGACACAAATTGTATAACTATTAAAGAATTTGTTTAACGATTAGACGATCTAAATTCAATAAATGTCCTAATTAGTAAACAAATTAATTAAGCGATGGATAATCTTAAAATTATGTTAACGATGATGAGCAAACGCTACAGACAAACACAATTTAATGACATGTAGTATACTAAGTCAGCGTAAATTATCTTCTTCACGTGATCATCGTCATCATTCTTCATTGCAACAATGATATGTAAGGAAATATTAAAAAAACAAGTTATTACATTAAAATTTTTTATTTTTCTCTAAATAAGAAATTAGTAAAGTGTGATTTGTGTGTTCCTTAAAAAAATATTTATTCATACATCACCTACAAGAGCCAGAAACCTAAAGTTATCCATACAAAATAAAATTTTCATCCAATGAAATTTTTCTTTATATTAATGTCTTTTTTTTAGATTTGATTTTCCTAGATAAATAGTTGTTTATTACCAAAACATACATTCATTAACCAAAAAAAAAAGTTTTGTTGCAAAATGAGCAAATTAAATTAGACTTTAACAAATTATTCTAATTCATTTCACAGAAAATCCAATAATATTACACATATTACACACAAAAGTCTAGCCTTGTCCTTGAATTAATTTTGCTTAAGTAATAAATAAACTGTCTGCATCTGAGAAATTGAAACATTCATGTACATATATTGGATCTTAATCTAAATACATGTATTTAGTTCATAACAACTTATAAATTATTATTATATTTTTTTTCTTTTAACTACTAAATTGCCTTTTACAAAAAAATCTATAATGAGGTCATTCATAAGCGAGCAATGAAATGACGAGTGTTGTGTCTATACTTACAACGTATGCGTATGGTTTTCGTTTAACAAGCACTTTTTAAATTAATCTCTTTTCTCGAAGAGGGGGTAATATAAGCATCCCATCCATTATACAATATTATTGCATATGTTATTTTACATATTATTATCGTTTTGACCTATACCATGCAATAAATGGCAGAATATTTTTAAAGAAAATATTGCCCAATTTTCCGGACAGTGAAAAAGTAAACATAATACTAAACAATGTTGCAACCACATTACACAATTTTCATTATTGGACAATAAAAATTAAAAGCCTTTTAATTTTTGCCAATTTATTGTGCCACCGTCAATTAAGACATCCACATTGCCGATATTATTGTACAATACGAAAATATATTGCAAGTGAGTGGGCCGCATTATACATAAATATTTTTTAGAGAGCTATTAAGAAGATTAAAAAATATACCTAAAATGGTCACATTTCCAAATAAAACACGTACATGTGCCACGGTATCTTGGCGAGCAGTTGGGGATGTTAAAAACTAATTGGTCTCTGACGCAAACTACAAAAATTTCTTTAGAAGTATGGCTGTTGAAATACTGCATTTTTTGAAAGTTACTAGTTTTTAAGATGTATCAGATAAGCGGACCATCAATTTTAATGAAAAAATTTTGGTTGAAACACCAAAGGAATCTGGTTACCTAAGTGCTCGCGTAAGGGCTAAAAAATAATTGTATGTCAAATAAATAGAATTTCTAAGATCCGACAAAATATATAAAATTACTTAGCCATTAAGTGAATAAAGCTGAACTTATTTTTCTTTTTAAATTTCTTAAATTCAGTTTTTAGTAAATAAAATATCCTCCACTATTGAATCGAAAAATTTGAGAGTTTTTTATATAATGTTCCGCACTATATTGTCTTTTACTCTTAAAGAAACGTTTAAAATTTTTTTGTTTAGCAACTTTTTAACATAAAATAAATTTCGTAAAATTATACCGACTTCCAGATATGCTGAAAAAAATATGTTTGTATAAACTTTAGCAACATGCAACTGCTTAGATGTATTCTAAATTGGTTGAATGCCAATTAGCCCTTCATACATCAACGCAGCACTTTAGTGCTTTAACGTCTATGTTTTTACCACCTCAGCCATATACATATACATTTCAAAAACTTTGGGAAGAGTAAAAGTTTTTTACAGGGGATTATGAGAAACTTTCTGATAGTTAATTATGCACAATTCTACATAAATTGGAAGCAGATAAATAACAATTCCTTATAAACAACTTTCAAAATTTTTTACTAGGAACTTTAGGGATTTCGTTGCAAATTTAAAATAGTTTGGAAAAGCCAAAAGTGCACGTCTCATAATATCATTTGGACCGTGAAATTAAATAGGCTTCTATTTCTAATTATACTGAAGCGAAAGAAAGAAAAAAGACTCGATTAGTGAAGTCTTTCGATCGTCATCGTTACCACATACCTCCACATACATCCGTACGGACGTCCAAGACAGAACTTTTTAAAATTGTTTTTTAATTAGTTTAAATAATAAAAATTACATTAAAAATGTAACGAGTGCTATAAATAGTATTTTTTTTTTCTTAATATGTCTGTGTATATATTTTTTTACAATTGCAATATATGATAATAATAGAGCCATTTTAAGTTAAAAAAATCAGTAGTTTCGCGTGAAGTGAGAGTAGTACCCACCTCAACGCTTCGCTTATTTCGCGATAGAAATCATTTTGTAGAAAGTTTTTGGCTTTTTACATCTTATATAATTATATGGCTGAATCTTATTTCAAGGCTTTTTTCGTGTATGTTAAAAGTAAAGAAATATATATAAAAAAAATTCATAAATTTTAATATGAAAACTGCTTTAGCGTGATTTAGTAGATTATAAATAAATGTGCACAAGTATTTTTTATGTAAGAGTGTCCATTATGTGCTAGAAACGAAAATCGAAAATACTGTTTTTACCCTATTCACACAAAATGGCGTATACGTAATGCATGATGCTGATATACCACATTCAGAAACAATGAATCTTTCCAAAAACAAGATTAATTTTATAATGGCTTTAGAATATATGCATTAGCTTCCCTAATTTTGCACATAAAATTTTTATTTCATATTAGAAACTATAATATTTAAAACAGAAAAAACTTTTTACCAAAAACTTTTTACCAACTATTTTTTTATGTTATGTAATATGCAATTTGTGTTTGTAGATCATATCGAATGAAAAAAATCCAACTGGTTGAGTAATAACAAAATTTCTTCAAGATAATGACGAAGTCAGTTAGGTCGACACTTGTCGACCAAAACAAGAACCTATTCCTTGAAAATACTGTAAAGATTAAAATATAAAACTGCTCAGGTTTATCTGCAATGAACTATAGTTTAGCAGAATGTTTTCCATAAGACGAATTTTATTATCGTTGGGTTCGAATTCTGCCCATTCTCCGTCCAGCCTTCGAACTATCTCTTGAAAGTTATCTATAGAATTCTTTCTTGTTTCGGATGATCGTTTCAATCCGAACTTCTATTTCTTTCTTTTTGCTGACCAGCTCTTCGAATGAGACCATTGTTTATTGAGTTATTTTGCTAGTTCAAAAGGTTGAAATCTTGTGCCTGGATACAAGATCACGTCCCCAAGGTAAGCCAATTCGCATGGTGTGCATCAGCGTAATGAATTCAAAAATAGTAAAAGGTTGGACCTCAATTCTTCATATTATTTATTTTTTTCTCTAATCTCCTTCATTTTACCTAAATTTATATTTTTAGGTATGAAAAAAATGACACTTCAGTTTTTGATTAATTTTGAATTCATATTTTTTATTTTTTTAATTCAATATGTATTACTTTTCGTGCTTAAATCCAATGCGTGTATAAAAAGGTTCATCTCTTATTAAACTAAATACAACTTTTATTACTTTTTTTAATTAAAAATCTTATGTATAAAATTTTTTTTTTGATTTTTTAGTAAAAATTTTGGAAAAATTATGTGGGGTAAAATTTACCACCACGTCCCCAGGTTTGTCTCGAAATTTCACCTGCTAAGTTAAAGGTTAAGCAATAAGTTTATAAATTTTTACACACGCAAATGATAAAGAAAAATTGTATTTCATATTGAATAAATTTCTTTCAAAATTTTAAATAAAAACTAGAAAAAAATAAAAAAAATCAAATAAATAAAATAAAAAGCAAAAGTTTTTGTGATAAATAAAAGAGGAAGCTACATCGCCATTAAAAACGTTTGAACTTTTCTGGAAAAATACAAAAGTTATAACCGTATTGAAGGGTAACGTATTCAAAGTATATAGTACTATTCAATAATAAATACGTGATATAACAATATACAACCTCAGTTTGAATTGCATAATTATATAAAATTGTATAACTAGTAGGGTTTTCATTTAATCGGGCTTTTGCTTTAATCGGTTAATAGTCGGTTAATTGTGGTATTAATCGGTTAACCGATTAATAACGTTTTTTCATAAATCAAATAATTTCAACGAACAAAAATGAATATATTATTTATTATTTCGAGTTTATTAGTAAAAAAAAACAAGAACATAACAAAACTTAAGCAATTCTTGAACTAAATCAAGCAAAAAAAAGAAAATTGTGGGTATATATATATATATATATATATATATATATATATATATATATATATATATATATATATATATATATATATATATATATATATATATATATATATATATATATATATATATATATATATATATATATATATATATATATATATATATATATATATATATATATATATATATATATATATATATATATATATATATATATATATATATATATATATATATATATATATAACAGTTCATAATACGGAATATCTAGTTTCTCAGTCCTTTTTCTGGATTTCTCTATATATATAAAATCTTCCATTAAGTCCTGTTTTATTTTTTTTAATTTCTTAGCACTTCTAATTGTTGCGGTTAATTCTCTTAAAAGATTTATTGTATTACTATCGATAGATTCTTCTGTCGCCATGTGATCATCTGACTGAACATTTTGCAAAAAATTGTATATCCGAATTCCTTAATTTCCGTATTTATATTGTATTTTAAATACTGTTGCTAAAAGGAAATATTTCTAAATGGAGGTATAAACTAATTGAATTCGTCTCGCATTAAATCTAATCCTTAGATTTTTAATTAAATCGTTGGCAATAGTATTATTGGCTTTTATTAAACTATTAAATAAAAACTTAGTACTTCCATCAACTTCAATTAGAGTAGCAGAGCCGTTACTAAGCTCTTTTATAGCAACGTACAAAGAGTTTTCTACTTTTGCTTCAGTTAAGATCACTTCTTTGTTTGTGTGAAAAATAATTTCTAAATACATACCTTTTCTATATGAGACGAAACAAATAATTAAACACAGAAATAATATGTTATAATACTAAAAAAATTAAAAATTTTGTTACGTCGGTTAATTGGTTAATCGACTGATTTTAATCTGTTTAACCGTTAATCGAAAATGGCCAATTTTAAATTAACCGATTATTAGTTAATCGAGTAGTAATTAACCGGTTAACCGATTAACCTAATTACTACTTCTATCACATTTCTTCAATAAAATTTACTAACAAGTATACACATTTTTTAACGTTATCTCAATTTGCTTAAAATATTTAAGTTATTGTTATTTTACATGTTTTATTAAGTTATATAAAAGCAAATGAAACCAAACTTTTATTTACGTTAATTGCCAATCACCATAGAGGTTTTTTTATATGCTGTATATTACTGCTTAATCTGTTATAAATATTTAATACATAGCCTAAGGGTTTTTTTCTCTGTAAATTATAATTTTCTTAAACGCTCTTTAGGAAAAAGTTTTACACTTACACTGTTTGATCTTTTTTTAAAATTTCGAAAGTACACAAATACAACTGTAATACCACTTTAAAATATTCGCCTCCACCTCTGCTGCAGTTTTCACTTTGTTAGCAATTTTTATTAATAGCATATTTATTGTAGCAAATGTAGTTTGAAAAGAAATAAAAGGAAGGAGGGCAATTGGAAAGAATAATGTTTTTAATAATATAATAGCATTAAATTAAAATAAAAAAGAAATAAAAGAAATAAATCACAACGCTGAAGGTAAACCAGATAAGAAGTTGAAGTTTTTAGTTGAGAAAATTTAATTGAGAACAAAACTTTTTAAGTTCTATGAAGAAATAAGAGTGGATTTTAAAAGCATGAAGAAAATATTTTCAATATTAGGAAAATTAAATGCGTTTACTAAATGTAAGGGCTTTGATAAATGAATATGCTTTATATAACTATTTATTTTCAGCAAAAAAGAAATGCTATTCTACTGCTTTTACTTTAGTGTGACATCAAAATACTGTGATGTGGCAAAAAAATAATCAATTTGCTTCGCAATAAACCCAAGACTTCCGTATTCTTTCATAAAATGTTAACAGATATTGACATACATACATATTTATGTAGTTATTTTAGCAGTTTTTTTCTTTTGAGCGCAACCACTGTTTCTTATTTAAAGTGAATATAAAAATTTGTAGTAATTATTTAAAAAATTTTTATTGGAAAATCTTACAAATACCAAAATCTGACAAATTACTTTTAAATTCAGAGAGAACGAAATCGTGAAAACATATTATCATAATAAAAAAAGTGAATAAAAGCATAGAAAATAATAAATAAATAAAAAAATATATCTTTTAGAATAAAATTTACCTTCTGCTTTGTTTTCCACAGAAAATGAACAAAAACTTTCTTTAAAAGTTTTTTTTATGATATTAAAGAAGTTTTGGCAAGTCGTGACTACAATGTTCATTTGTGTATACAGATATTTAAATTATTTTATATATATTTCTTTATTCTAATTTTCCGTTCTAAAGAACAATTACCAAGTTATATGAAAGCAGAAATTTTGCAAAATAATATGGAATTAATATCTGCTCTAAAGGTATTATTTGGAATATTTGAAAAATAACAGACTCGAATTTGAATACAGCATACAGACAAATTTTGGTTTTTGTTTTTTTACTTTTACGCCAGCAAGTACTAGATGTTTATTGTACAATTTTTACGTTTTGCTCAAACAATTTTTGTATTGGTGTAAAATAAAGCTGAAAATACATCTAGAAAATTTTGAGAAATTCTGTAGAAATATACAAATACGTTATGAGTTTTTAATGGTTTACTTTAACTTACAATGCCACATGTTAAGGTGATTATTGCCAACTAAAATGCACGTATAGAGTAATAAATCATGAACATTTGAATGATGGCAATAATTTTTAAAGAGTCATAAGTTGAAGTTCATTGTTATCATAGAGAATGTGTTACTTTGTGTCACCTTCTTCCATGCATAAATGACACAAATAAAAGTTTATGTAAGCCCAAAATATCATTTGAAATTATTATTAATTACGGATTTTATATGCACAACATTTAATATGCACAGAGCACCGCAACACCATTTTTATTTTTTATTTTTGCAAAGAGGTTTTTAAATTATTTTAAAACTGTTAAAATCTAAATACAATGTTTAAGATTGGAACTGCTAGAATTTGGAAAAGTTCTCATTATGAGCTAGATCTTATTTTATATTTGAAATTTTAATACAATCAACTAAATGAACTGGATCCATATTAAAATCTCACAAATCTAGAATTTGTTTATGTGTAAATGTTTTTTACATTTTGAAACCTAAACTACAAAAATATTTCAAGTCCTTCATAATAGCATAAGATCTCAGATTTTTGAATATGTTAACCTGTAGTTTATATAAATTTTAAATTATCATATAAATATAGAAAATATGGTATAATTAAAAAGTAAGTATTGGAAGTACACTGAATCAGTAGTACACTGTTTGCTTTGCTTTATGCTATATGTCACAAGTAGACCTGCAGGAATAAACAAAGTAAGCTCAATGTTAACCATTTAAAGGCTATAAAGTTAAAGACGATTTAGAATATAGAGTAAATATCTTATACTGTCATTATAATATTAAATGTATGTATGTAAATGCTTAGTTAAATTTATAAGTATATTCATAAATGTATAACAATATAATACGTATGTACGTAAGTAAATGTATGTAAATTTTGGTATAACGTTAGCTGAAATGCAAAACCGCATAATAAGCAAAATAAGTTAAGACATACTTCTTGTAAATTATTGTATATTATACAGAAAAAATTATTTACCAAATTTTTCCAATTAACTGTTTGCTGAGAAAACTTTTAATTTTCAATTAATATTTTAATGAAATCAGCTTTTTTTTATTTTCTTTAACCATAAATAAAACAAATAACCATAAATAAAACAAATTTAGTTTGTATGTGTGAGCATTGTATAATTTTTCTGAGTATGGGACATTGTTTAATTAAGTTTTTAATTTATATAATAATTTTTTTAATTAAAAAAATCTGAAAATATTTTCCATTAATTCTGTTGAGTTAATACTACAATTTTACTCATGGTTAGAAAACCCTACGAAGAAAATAAATATTGTTCCTTCCCGCAAACTATGCTATATAACCTAATTGGAACATTGGCTAAAACAATGGCGGATAAAAATTAACAAACAAAAGTGTCTACACATTACTTTTACATTATGCAGAGAAATTTGCCCAACTATACAAATAAACAATTAAACTATACCTCAACAGACTGAAGTAAAATATCTCGGTGTTCATCTTAATCGTCGTCTAAAATGGAAGTCCCTCATATATGCAAAGGTGACCAAAATGAAATTAAAAGCAGCTCAAATGAAAAGGGTCATTGAAAGGAACTCTAGCCTAAGCCTTCTATACAACTGCATGCTAAAACCAATATAGTTCTACAGTATCCAGTTATGGGAACTGCCTAGGCATCAAATGTAGAACAAATTCAAAGGTGACAAAATAAAATAATCCGTACGATTACAGGAGCCCCCTGGTATGTGAGAAACAAGCAAAATCATAAGGATCTAGATGTGTCGCTGGTTAAGACAATGTTTTCTAAACACGTGACAAGATACATAAAAAAAAAACTTGAGTTGCACCCAAATCCCCTAGCCCGAAATATCATTAACTATACAGTTCACACTCGGCTGAGAAGGAGGGACACTCTTGCTCTTAGCCAAACACGAGAGACGTAGGCAACCGCTGAAACAAATATTTTTGTCTGGCATTGGCTGGACTTAAAAATTAAAAGTTTAGAGTTAAGATTTGATTACTTATTGTAAGTTCAATTTTATTGAAGATACAATATATATATATATAACCGAAAAAAACTTAATTTTTCCTAATTTAATCTGATTTTTAGTTTTTTTCTGTGTTACAAAGTGTATTAATACAGATCTTTCGATCTAAAATTTTGTGCTTTTTACATGGGATTCCACGTCAGCTAACTATATGTGCCTTAACTTGAGTCGGTGTATGTGTGTTTTTGTATTTTGTAAAAAAAATCTTGATATTCCTACTAATGTGCTTTTGCTTTACATTTGGCTTAATGCCATAAGCCTCAATGGCGACATTATTTTAGGCAAATAGTGTTATACACACAAAAATTAATATTAGAGAGTGTATGTAAAAAGTTCTTTGGAATGTACATAAGTACGTGTACGAATGTTTGCTATATGATATTATCCTTTTTTTTATTCATGTATGCATGTATGTATGTAGTGATTGTGTTTAGTTTAATAATTCTTAAAGTAGGTTAACGCTTCATTTAATATTGGAAATTAAAATTTGCTTTGGTTTGGGAAACCTTAACAGATGACTGCATACCCGAAATTCCCAAAAAATAGCTTTATTGAAAATTCATAATTCTATGCAAAAACATTAAATTATATTTAAAATATTTTAGAGACATTTTGCATTATAATCGTCAGTTTTTATTACTATCATCGTTGGAAAAAATGTTTGTGCAAAGACCTTATTAATATGTAAAAATAACATCATAATAATATTGTATTTTTCTGGCCGCAAATTGAGTTTATGTTACGAATAATTTTAATGGCATAAAAGTTTGGCAAAATGCTTTTAAATACTATAGAAATGATATTAATATGTTAAAATTATGTACTTAAAGTAATTATGGAAATTTTAGTTTATATTTGAAAATGATAGCATTAAAAATTATAATCCGATACCCACAACGTGTGCTGTTTTATCTATTTTTTTTTTTTTGAACGGTGATAAGAAAAAAATATATATGAGTTGGAATTACGAACAAAACAAACAAACAAAATGAAATTCTATAAAATAAATGTTGGGGTAATTAGTGCAGTGCCAACGAGAGTAATCATATCCACACATCAAAATTCGCAGATGATACAGTTTTTTAGCACTCACGAAAAGTGTTAAGAAGAATTCCTATACTTACAGCATCAACATGGACTTGTGCATATTAAGCTGCCACCGTTTAAAAGTCGTAGAACTAATAGAGTGAAAATATATATAGGATGGTAAAGAATTATGTGCAAAATGTTGCCAAGTTAACAGGCTACCTAAAAATTAGATGGTATTGTACCTATCAAGAACTTGGTCGTCCTTATTTTGATTTCAGTATTTTTATAGCCGAAATTTTTGGATAGAAACTTGACCTTATCTTGACATTTATGTTTTTGTGCGGATTATTACATTTTACGAACACCTTGTAGCCATAAAATGAATTGTAATATGCCTCTAATCATTAATATTTGTGCTGCGATTTTAAAAAATAATATTCCAAAAATGGTAGAATTTGAAATACTTTTGTTTATGGCTTACATGGTTACTGCACTAAGCTCCTCAATTAATGAGTTTTGGTTGTGTGAGCATAAAAACCTGCTTGTTTACAACTTATATTCTCTAGCAACCACATTAAGGCATACGTTTGAATGCAGTTAGCTGATTGCTATAATAATACTTCTGAATGCCGGCACGAATGTTACGATAACAGCTAATAATTGTTTATTTGACCCAATTAACACTTAAAAAGTGCTGGAAAAAAATTACAACCTCTGCAATTCAATATAATTTTCCAAGTGCTGCAGTAAATCAATGATAATAGAAATTAAAATTTTCAAAATACTTTCATACCTAGTTCTTTGTTCAAGTATTTATATTTGAACATGCTTTACAAACAAAACAGAGGAAAAAGATAGTTAAATACTATAATTTTCTTTATTACAGAAACCAGCCTTACAGGTAAAACATACGTTAGCAAACAAAGTCATTCATCCATACATACTTGCCATACAATAAGGTAATAAATGCAAAGGCTACAGAAAATATTAGTATATGAAGGATATTTTTTTAACTCTGAAAGGAAATAGACTTAGCGCTTAATGAGAATGTTTAACTAATAAAAGTTAAAAAGCTTAAAGTTTTTTTTTAAATGGAAACAAACATAAAAAGCTGAAATGATAGTTTCTGAGAATTATGATAGTTCTTTAAATGCTGTTCAATAACAAATATCTTGGATTTAATGGCGCACCCTAATTTAGATCCTAATACAAACACATTGATTTCTGCCTTACCAAATGTAAAATACAAATCATTTTGGCATTTATTGTTTTAGAAAACACAAAAGAATATGAAATATAAACACAATGTAGGTGGGTTTTACAAACATGTTACAAATTATGGAACATTTAGTAAAATTTTTAAAAGACCTATTGAATTGAACGATGTGTTGAAATGAAGCTTTATAGATTTTAGTATAATTATTGTTAAAACATTTTTAAGAATTAACTTGAATTTTTTGCAAAATTTTTCATGCTGGTTTTTTTTTTTTGTAAATTTACAAATTAAAACACAAATGCATTTTTAAAGTTTATTTAACATACTAAGAAAATGAATCGTTTGACCACATTGTTTTATCAAAATATTTCCTACACAAGTTTTCAATTCCCTTAATTAACTGCCATAAAATATTTGAAAATTCATTTGCACAGCCCTTGTAGATATGTGAGACAAATTGTGAATCGTAAACTTGCACAGCTCATTTGATAAGCCAGCTGGCTTTTGTTAATTTTACATTAAAAGAATTCCACTATACACGTACTTTTAATCGAGCTTTTGACCAATTTTTACGTTTTAGTGATTTGAAACAATTTCAAAACTTTTCTTGCATTTTATACATATTGACGGTCTTATTCATAAAAACTTAAAGGAGGTTAATAAACCATTTATTGTATTGTCGGAGCTTCTAAATGTCGACTTATTATTAGTGCCAAAATTACTACGCAAAGAAAGGGGATTAAATTGACCGAGACAATTGGAGGGGTATAAATTTGCTCAGCACGTTTATTAAAATTATCGCCTTCATTATCCCAAACCGAATATCGGCCAAACTGTCATCAGAGTTTGAAGCAGAGCAAGCGAGTTTTCGATCACAGAAATTATGTACAGACCACATAATTACCCTAAGAGTAATTATAGAGAAATCTGTGGAATGGTGATCCCCATTGAGTTTGATTTTTACAGATTTTGAAAAAGAGTTTGATACACCCTCGCACGAAGTTATATTGAGCTGAACGGTATATAGAAGCTTTCCTGAAAATCTAGTATAAAACCCATCAAAGCTCCATACTCTCCATTCCTCTTTAACATTCTTCCCTTCCAGAAGAACCTGGAGTAGTCCGCGGGGTCGGTACTTGGCCGGAGTATCTATAATATGCTAACACGATTTGTCTTATATCTCACAATTATTCGGACATGTCCAAAAAACTATACAGTGTTATCAAAGCCGCATCCATAGCAATACTAAGAATAAATGCAGGCAAAATAGGTATTTGTTCAAATTAGCCGGTCAAAATTAGAAACTTTTCTCGAATTTTAGTAAAAATTAAAATCAAATGTGACAGAGAGCTTCCACCGAAGGAAAAATTTTTTAAATTTTATGCAATTTTTCAACATTAACAATCTAACGGTACTTTGAACTTGAATGTTTCTGAGAAGATTCAAAACAGAATAGCGCTTATGGCCCTTTTCACAATGTGTGATTAAAAGCTAACGAGGGCTTTGACGGCAAGTTCGACACACAAAATTTGCCGTTAAAGTCCATGTTACATTGCGAAAAGAGCCATTATAAGCATATAACTTTGTTTTAAAGTAGTATTTTTTAATAATTATTTTTGGATTCTAAATTATCAAACAAAAAGCTTTATTTCCTATGCTGAACATACTAAAGAGAACTAATATAGGAAAAGTTAAGGCAGTTTGAAGTTATCCTCATATTAGAATGAAATTTAAAAAATTAAAATCTCGATTTTGTTATACTATATAATAGTTTCTAATATAATTGACAGTTTGAAGCAATCAATGGTAGGGTGGAGCGTTGGTGTATAAAGAAAAATCCATTTCGAATACCTCCAGAATGTTGCATTTAGCTAAATTGTATACAAAAAATTTTTCAATTTTTATCGGCATAAATCTTAGCCATGGCTGAAAGCTAGAGAAATTATATGAATTTTGTTTTAATTTGCTTCATTATACTAGAAAAAAATGTTTAACAATTTTAATATAAGAAAGTCATTAAATGAAAAAAGCTGATTTTATTTCTCAAACAAAGTTATTTTCAATAAAAAAATTTTGTTAATACAAACTGATGAAATTAATTTTGTATGAGAAATAACGAAAACATAATATAGCTGTTTTCGCTTAAGGGCTAATAACTTTCTTCTTTTTTATCAGGATTTAGCGTTTGCATCATATAATTTTCACAAAATTATCTTTGAAATACAGCCCGAAAAAAAGTATACTCTGTATATTTTTTCATCTTAATGGGGCAATTTAAAATAATAGTTTCTGGGAAAAGGTCTAAATATATATTTTTTGAAAAATGTAGGGCCTGTAACTCTATACTTTTTTATACGATCGGTACAATCAGTGTATTAAAAGAAAGAATAGCCAGATATGTATACAACAGTGTAAAATTTATTTTATTCAGGTGATCCGTTCGCAGAATTTTTACCAATGAACGAAAAAACTAAAAAAACCACAAAACATTTGTTTTGCGCAAATATCTGGAAAACGCAAATTAAGAAAAATAAATGAATAACATTTTCATGTCCAGTGACCTCAAATTATCTCAGCAAAAGTTTTTTTGCATGATATGAAAAAGACTTTAGAAGTTAAAAAATTGCTTCATTATTTCATCTAAAGTTTGTCTGAAATCTGACCTTGTATATGCCCTTGTAATGAGTTATAACTGATTTGATCTCATATTCAAAATCTTGATGCTGTAGAAGGCTAAAAGTGGGTCCCAATATTTTTTTCATTATTTTTTCCATGTATATAAAATAAAAAGCAACGTTTTAGTGCTATTCGATGTTGAAATTCGGAAAAAAATTTTCAGGCTCTACTCTAATGAGTAACGGTGGTTTATTATACACACCGAAGTAAAATTTTTGCAATACTAATAACGGTCATGCCAGTAAAAGGATTTTTGAAGACCATAAATTGGCTTCTGATATGGCAGAAATTAGTTATGACATAATACAATAGCTCTGATTATATGTTCATATGTTAGACGGGTTTATCATTAAGAATGGTTTCAAAAGCTGCTTATGCCAGCGAAGCCCAATATCGTGACAAATCTTCAGAGGGTGATAAAGATAAACATTAGTTATTAAAATATATTTTGCGCTATTTTTAATAATTCGTGTTTTTACTTTAATATATTTTTGCTTTTGAGTATACTTTAGAATTTTGGCCGCGTAGCTAATCCACATACCTCTCTGCGTTCCGTACCAGTCGACCTTTAAGGATCCTTAGAAAACTCTGGCTCAAAGTAATTTCAAACAAAATGCTATGAACATAACCAAATTTAATACCTATTGAGCGTGAAATCAGAAAATGGAAATGGGATGGACATACTCAGACAAAAAATTAATAATTGTATATTATACACCATATTTAAATTTTTCGCATTGAAATCAGACTAAAATTCAGACAATATAATTCCAGCTTTACATAAACTTTATCAATTTATGGATGTTGTTTATTTGCTTACAATAGTCATATTTACGACAATTTTTATGAATGGCAAAATATATTGGACTTTAAATACATTATAGCAAGTTTATTCCTTCATATTTTATAAAAATTTCTGCATATGTTTTTTTACTACTTTGCCAAAAAAAAACTATGCATAGTTAAGCAAATTCTCTGAACAAGCAAATAACAATTCATTCCAAAAAAAGGAAATCCTTAATGTAAAATCCAGTGTTGAGAAGGAAATTATGTAAACTATTTTGACAATTTTTGTTTCCTTCAAAAAATGTTATTTTAAAGTAAACATACATACAGAGCAAGGGAATGTTTACTTTTGTGTTCAAGCAGTTTTTATTTAATTTTGATGTAAACGTTGGTGCTGCAAAATATTTTTTCTTATTTCCTAATCATCTATTTAGTTGCACAAAAAGGACAATACAAACATATATTTTATTCCCACAAATAGGAATAGCAATTTCAGGAAAAGTTAAATTAAGTAATATTTTAAAGTTGTTAACAGTTGGGCAGCTGTAGATGTCAATATGATTGCAATTCGAAAATGTTAAATAATACGATATGCTTTAGAAACTAATTTCACATCTTTGCCGCTAATTTAATCGAATAGCAACAAAAAATATCTATGTTTCATACTAAATTGATATAAGCCCTTAACAAAATTTCAATTTATAAAAAGAACTTATATAACCACTTGTGCATATAAACTTCCCAAATTTCTGGTTAAAAAATTTTAATTTTTTTTATTTATTTTGCGTTCATACACATGCTGATTGTGTGTGCGCTTGTACTCACTTTCAATCTTTTCAGTAATGAATTTAAAATATTTGTCGTATCACTTTTTGTTTAACAGTTTTCAAAATTTGACCACTATACAAAAACTTGCACAAAAATGTTTCGCATATTTTGCAAATTTTTATCAGGGTATTTTTTACTTGTCTTCAGCACTGAACGCTAAAAAATATTTGCAGTAAAAACGTAAATTAAAACGTTGCATGTAAAAATATTGTGAAGTTTTATACGAGCAAACTGCAAGTGCTTTAGTTTTAGTACAAAGGTATAATACAGTAAGAAGGTTACACTTGTTAACAAAATTTTGCTTGAATGTTTTATGCTCCTCTAGAAAATTTTAACAGTTCCTGCCGGAGCTATGAATAATAATTTTATTTTTTTAATTTAGTATTTTACTAATAATACAACCCAAGCCTATGCTATAGAAATTATATGTTATATCTAGTTTTCGAATCAACCGTTTTTTGTTTCTTCACGACTAGTTTTTTGAGCAAATATAAAAGGTTTTCATAATGCTTTATCAAAACAATAAAATATAAGTATATAGGTAAGTACTCACCTATTTTAACATAGGAATTAGCAGTTCGTTGGAAATGCTGTGAAATTTTAAGAAATTAAACCGAATTTATACTTTGTTTTTCATAAATTGTCTAAGAGCTCTTGGCTGGCAAGCTTACGGTATTTCCTGAAGCCGCTATAAAGTAACTCACACCAAGTCTGAACTCTCTTACTGATACAGTATTCCAGATTTAATAGTTTTGTACGGAAATGGCGCCTTCAAAGGCGTGCGTCAGAGAGTATAAGAGAGGAACTGAAGTAAGTATAGGGCCTTAAAAAATTTCCTAAATCCGCCGACTACGTAGACAAAAATTACCAATATTAGGAGTTTGGGAAAATTTTGTACCATTTTTTTAAATTATGCATGTCAAAATATATAAACCATTTGGGCTAGTTTTCTAATTATTTGCACAAATCTAATATGTATAAAAAGCCACTGATTATTTCGAACGTAAATTTTTTGTGAATCCAAATTGATTATTTGGCTAAGGTTCGTAACGTTTTAATACAGAAAGAATTGGGCATGATTAATATTCCAAGGAACAAGGAAAAAATTAACATCAACTTAATTTTTCAACGTTGAAAAAATATTGTGCAAAAAATTTAGGTACGTAAAAGTTTAATTTCGCAGAGTAGTTTTCGCAATATAAATTACATGTACTGCAACATATATGCATGTTTATAAAATAAAAATGGCTACTAATCAAAAAAGGAAGCATAATGCACATGAAGTAAACAATTGTTTAACTTTACGATAATTGGTGGTTTTAAATTCGAAATAAACGATCAACTACATATCGTCATATAAAATGTAAAGGGCCAATCTACATTCTTAAAACATTTACAGAAAAGGTTTAAAACTGAATAAAAAGCAAACCATTGTGATTATAAAAATTGTTTTTTTAGCATAGTATCATTAATTCAGACTTTATTAATGATATTTTTTTCAGTTTTGGGGAATTCTTAGACCGGCTTTGTGTATAAGGATGGTATCCTTACTTAGCGAAAGTATTTTGGCTAAACACCAGGTGTCTCGGCTAAACACCAGGTGTCTCTGCAGTATTCATTTTTGTTAAAAATATGTCGCTGTTTCTTAAGATTATTTTTTAAATATATTTTCTTCATACTAATCTCAAAACGGTATTTGAGCCTCATACAAAGTGGTGAAAGTTCCTTAGACTATTATCTAGTTTGCAATTCTTTCTAAATAAAATCTTTCCAACTTTAGCCTATAACAATTGTTTTGGGTTAAAATAATATAGTTTGTAATACACACAGTAAAATAGCAACTTCTTTATCTTACTTAATTTCACGAAAAAAGTTTCTTACATAAAATTATGTAATTAGCTAGAGTAAACACGCTTTAGAGAAAAACTAACGTTTTTCACTCCATCTCACTGTGGAGCAGAATCAAAATATTTTGAACATAAAACATGCATTTTTAAACTGATTGTTTCATCGTTATACAACTTCACATGGATATAGCAGAGAAGTATTTCATTTACGTTCTAAAAACTAGATTCCTAATTTGCTCAGGTGCGAATCTATGAAGTCTCACAGTAGGGCATGGCATTATTTCTCAATAGATTGAAAAATAAAGCCGTTATGATCTTATTTCATAGCTCCGCTTGTGAGCAATTAAAAAAGGTGATATTCAAATCATAAACGGGAATACTTCTTTAGCAATGTCCATGTGAAATTTTATAACGATAGGACTGTGATGATGCTGTCTCTCTTTACATTTTTGTAAACATATATCTACAAAATAAACTTATTTTGACCATAATAAGACTAACTATTTCTAAGATTTAGTTTTATTGTTCTCATCTGGGTGTTATCCGCATAAGGTGATATTTTAAAAAACATTGCATAATTTTTGGGTAGTGAAACACGGTGCGAATGAGTTATATTGCTAGTGTGAATACACTAAAGAGCAGCAAGATTACATTCATTTGTTTGGCTGCACACAAAGAAAACAACATTCATTCAAATATTAAACGCTCAAGGAGAAGGAAAAGAGTAAATGTTATCAAAACACAAGAGTGAATCAAATGCCTGTAAATCATGTCTGCTTCGTATATGTATAAAATTCATTTGAAAATAATAAACCATAGCACTGTTCGGTCGCAATTATATTCAAACACAAAAAAACTCATATATTATTTGAGTGTTTGAATGAATGAGCGGGTGATTCCATACTTTCAGTATAAGCAAATATGTTTTTGTTATCTTGTTAATTTCCTATAAAAGCACACATGCATACACGCATACATACATACGGCATACATACATATACTAAAAAGCACAACATTTAAGTGTACATTTTGCAAAACCAAAAACGAGCACAGAAATTCTTAGTAGCAGTTGAATTAACTAACTTATTTGAGAAAATATTGAAATAAGTTTATATTCGTATTATAGTCTTGTTGCAACACATTTCAGTATGTTATGTTTATTTGAGTGATGTAGTACATTTTCCTTTTCGGTTGAAGTAGCTTTTGTTTCTCTTTCGCCTTGTTTATGCATTCATTTCATTATTCAACATTGAACGAAGTCCATTCCGTAGTTGAAAACATGTGAATGTATTTAAATGCCTTTTATCAAATCCGATGCAGCCCACTAGAATGCACTAAAGCGAATGCTAGATAGCTCAATATTTAGGCTTATATATATATATAGTGGGTGTTTTTTATTGAGGTATAGAACTTTAAGTTGGCATCACTTTTTTAACTGGCGGCCATTTTGTCAGCTGTCAAGTGATTAATATTTAGTTTGGTTTGCCATTTCATCATGAACAGGTTGACAAAAGAACAACGCTTGCAAATCGTGCAAATTTATTTCGAAAATAATGGTTCAGTTCGCGAAGTTTACCGCAAGCTCCGTCCATTTTATGGTCGACATAATCGTCCATCAGAGCAATTAATTCGGTTAACCATGGATCGTTTTCGCACTACGTTTACTCTATGTGATAATACGCATCCGCAGAGACGTCGAACAGTGCGCACCGAAGAAACAATTGCCGCTGTAGAGCAAAGTGTTGAAGAGGACCCGAATGAATCGATTCGCCACCGTGCACCGGTATAGAGCCATGATAACCGACTATTTTGTTCCCGAATTGGATGGCATGAATGTGGATGAGTTGTGGTTCCAACAAGACGGCGCTACATGCCACACAGCGCACGTCACAATCGATTTATTGAAGGAAACATTCGATGAGCGCATAATTTCGCGGAATGACCTGTCAATTGGCCACCAAGATCCTGTGATTTGACACCATTGGATTATTTTCTTTGGGGATATGTGAAGTCGCTCGTCTACGCCAACAAACCAGAAACGTTAGGGGACTTGGAAGCCAACATTCGTGGCGTTATTGCCAACATACGGCCCCATATGCTCGAAAAAGTGGTTGAAAATTGGACCTGTAGAATTGGCTTTATTCGAGCCAGCCGCGGCGGCCACATGCCCGAAATCATATTTAAACATTAATGGCATAAAATTATCCTTCCAATAAAGCCAAATTGATGGACATTAAAACGATTTTCTTGTGTTTTATTTCAATTCGAAGTTCTATACCTCTAAAAAAAACACCCGGTATATATATATATATATATATATATATATATATATATATATATATATATATATATATATATATATATATATATATATATATATATATATATATATATATATATATATATATATATATATATATATATATATATATATATATATATATATATATATATATATATATATATATATATATATATATATATATATGTTTGTGTGCGTTTATTATGAAAATCAGAAGCATTTTTATATTCTTCAATATTTCCCCTCCGTATATGTGTATAATTTTTTTGTAAACAAACGCCCAAAAACACATATATTGAAGTTGATTATTGACTTGTCTAGCAGCCACTTACTGGTACCTACACATACGCACACACTAACTATCATACCCTAGGTTTGTTGTGTGCTTTGGCTGAAAAGATAGGTTGTGAGTCCCACACATACTGTACGTGTGATGATGCTAAAAAAAGAGCCCATGCATGGGGAATTCAGAGCCTGCCAAACACTGGAACAAGGACATGCATTTGCCTACTATTTTTATGATTCCTACAAGGTTTTACTTTTTAAAAGATATCATGGAATGAAGTGATATCATGGATGAAATGCTTAAAAGTACAAATATTGATTGTTTTATTTCGAAGATTTCCTAACTTTAATATCGTCCTGGTAGTACCATATTTTATTCTTAATTTTATTTAAAAGTTAATGTTACACTATTCCTTGTAGCATTTTTATTTGCTTCAGAGACAAAAAATGAAAAACATATTTTAAATAACTGCACAAAAATTAAAGCTCTCAAACAAAACTAAGAGCAACAATATTACTTTCATTTATAAAACATGCACTGAAAATTACGTTATTGCAGACAATGTCTGCTTTTTGGCTAAACGTAAAACTCAAAACAATTATTTTCACATAAATCTCATAATCTTTGATCAAAGGGAAAAAACTCTAATGGCAAAATGTTATTTTTGTTTTATTTTAATTTTTGTAAAAATTACACAAACCAAACAGTTCTTTTTAAATTCATGTGATAAACAAGGACACACTTTTGGTGTCTTCAAAAACAAATGAAAAAAAAATTGCTTAACAATTGCAATAAAATATGTATACAGGGAAATAGTAATAAGAAAATAAAATCGAAACAAAAAAATAACATAACGAAATTTTTGTTTTGTAATATCTTTCTGAAAAGAAATTGTATATTTTTTCAAAAAAGTTTTTAAATACCACAGAATTAAAATTTTATAATTTACTCAAGTTTTGAATTTAAAGAAACTAACAACGGGTTATACTAATGTATGGGCTGTCATCTGGTGAACTTCCTAAAATAAAGTCACATACTCTAAAATAATTGAAAAGCCCCTTCGAACATCTGCTTTGCTGATTACGGGTGCGTCTCGTAATACACCATCCAAAGCACTGTTCACCATACTGCATTGACTTCCTACCGACCTCATGATCAAACAACTGGCCATGAGCTTGGTGGTTACACAAGATGCCCCAGGTGAATGGGGTAATGTAGGCCATCGACGATCTTAGATCTTCCCGACCACACTGACTATTGCTCACCTGATCTGCTGTCCGACAAGAGATTTGCGGTAGCCTTCTCGGGCACATTATCTGAGACAGACTACATATACCAACATGAGGATGTGCTCGAGATCTACACCGACTGGTCTAAGTCGGGCTTTGGAGTAGGAGGGAGCATCTGCATCCTATACATGCAACGTAGGATAAACTTTAGGCTACCAAATCAATGTAGCATCACTCAGGCTGAAATGTCATCAATCAAAAGAGCGGCCAACTGGTTAAAGTACTACAGAGAACTCGATCAGAACATCCGAATTTGTACCGCCAGTAAGGCTGCACTACATGATCTACCTGCTGTTTACACAAAATCGGATTTGGTTAAAGAGTGCCGGGCATATCTACATGAGATGGCGAGACAAACCTAGGACCCTTATGGGTACCGGGCCACGCTGAGATGCCAGGTAAGACTATAGCGAATGGATCAGCCAAGGCTGTCGCCCGCCTATAGGAAAAATTTCATCGAATGGTTAGTAGGTGTTCCAATAAAAAGCTCCAAAATACAAACTCAGCACCAACTTTTTAGGGAAGCTCAATTTCTATATCCATCTGGCCTTAGTATAACTTCGCAAGATCTGCAACCATACTGGGGCTTTCTCGTCAACAGCTGCGTATACTCGTAGCGGTCATAACGGAGCACTATCTCATCGGTGCCCATTCCAGAAGATTAAATCTGCCTTTTAACGATTTCTGCAGAAGTTGTCAAAATGAGGAAGAGGAAGAGACTGTCAAGCGCCTCCTCTGTCGCTGTCCAGCACTATTTAGAAATAGGGCATTATATTTGGGAAATCCGTCACTACCCGAACTATCAGACCTGCTGCGACATTAGGGGAATAAATTCATTCATACGATACTCGCGTTGGCTTAACACCGACCCAACCTCTGGGATAGGCAGGGCACCTTCTTAAATTTCCGTACTACCCATCCCAGGCACACAAAGGGACCAAAGGACGAAAGTGGGTTGGGTTTTTAGAAACCGGCAGCCTGTTCAACCTAACCTAACCTAAGAACGTGTCATAAACAGTAACAACGTAGACTATCGAAGTGCAAATTTGCAATAAAATCCCAATACATTGGCGGTATTCAGTGTTTGGTGCAAATGGTCTTGCGAAAGAGCAAGTGCAAAATATCGGATTTTTTTCGTAAAATCGAGCAACAAAATACACAGAGTTGCCGTTAGATTTCATAAAAAGCTACGATATTTTGCATTTGCTCTTTTGCAAGACCATTTGCACCAAACACTGAATACCACCACCATTGTTTCGAGAACATAAACAATTGATTCGAAACTTTTTAGAATTTTCTATCCTTGTTTTTACTGATATGTGAAATAATCGGACTTGCTACAATTTTAAAAATGAACTATCTATTAATAAGTTTATTTTCTTATATTTATAATAAGTCGAAATAAAATAAGTATAAACAAAAATGCATTGTGGCAAAAATTAAAAAAGAAAAATTTTAGAAGCAGGTTGATACAATTTGAAAATTACCTTTCTTATCCCGCACCATGCACCTGAATATGCGTAAACATAAGTGCCACGCTATGATTTTATATGCATTGTGTTAATGTGAATTCGTTTGCTGACTAGAAATTTTCACGCAAATATATTTGGGATCCAACTGGGATCCCAATTACGATGTAACGCAGAAACGTATATGAGACCCATTGGTTTCCTGTGGGGAAATATCAAAATCTTCCAAAAGTTAGCTAAAATCTGGAAAATATCAAACTTTATTATTGCATTAAAATTGCTGAAGCTATCCAAGAAACAAATGTATGTAGCAATCACCACTATTAAAGTTGAGCGAAAGATACGATTAAAAATCTGTGTTAGATTTTCCCAACAAGTTCCCAAAAGTTACCAACTTTGGAAGAACTTATGATAAGTCACTAGTTTATAGATGGGCTATCCCAACAAGTTTCCGATAAGATCATCAATGGCATAATCCTTTTGGGTTTGCGACATTAATTCCCAATAGGGCCCCAATATGAGTATTGGGACAATTTCTAGTCGGTGTGTTTTGTTAATAACAAGGATGTGCAATAGACTGGCTTAATATGCAAAATTACTAAAATCTTGTACTCCCCAATGCTGCCCCTACTCCAATCGACAAAATAAATATATATTTAAAATTTCAGGCAAATCCGACAATATTGTGAGGTCGCTAGATATCTACGAATTAAACTATTGAGCCAGTCTAATGTGGAATATGAATATATGAATATAGGAATGCATACATTGCCAATGACTTGATGGCAATAGTAAGCATTCAACCGAATTATAAACAATCTAAGATATAAATGTTTCCTTAATACTGTGTAGAAACATCTGACATCAGCCTTGACAAATGAATTAACGTTGTATTATGCAAAATAGTCCAAGAGTTGAAATCAAAACACAAATTTTTAGTATATTAACGAATCTTTGTGTCTTAAGCTGTGTCAAAACTATTATTGAAAATTATTATTATTTTTGAAAATAAACAACAATATGTTGTCGGTTTTTGTATTAAAAAATATATAAATAGCTTGGGCTTGAGGTGGATGTTAAAACAAAACTTTATTAACAATTTTCACTAAAGTATACTTTAAATTTATATAATTTTTTTAACTTCCCGAAATAAAAGAAAAATGTGGAAAGTTATTGATTTCCAGAGTTGTGGAAAACAGGTATTTCAAATACAAATTCTTTTTGTTCCTCTATTTCAAATAAGAAAAATAATTTTAAATATTTTATTTGGAATACAAACATACCGATTTTTTAAAATCTAGATTTCGCCAGGAAGATATTGTGACAACTTTTACAATGATGTCCTTATGGAATGACTTAGTCGATCGTACTTCTTAAGATTTTTGCTAAACCTACCATCAGCGTGCTACAACGCGCAAACAAGTTTTTTCCAAATCAAATATATTTTTTAAAGTACAGTAATTTGACTAGTATTAAAGAAACTACCACAGGACAATTACCTTATGTATGGATCAACACTAAAATAATTTTCTATATAATTTTTGCGAAATAATTTCATTGGTTCAAAGTAATAATTTTGCTAAGCTAATGGAATTATTTCTGACCGATTACAGTATCGAACTCAGACCTCGATTTTCCTAGCTTATTTTATAGGAAACCTCATAACCGCTACAGCCAACAGCACACTCAAAACAACACAGCGTTAAAAGGAAGGAGTAGAGGGGCTTTTCTTATGGCCTGATTTAGTCTTACCATTGCCGTTATAACTTCATATATCTTTTACATGCAATGTTATTGCAGATCAAGGCTTTCAACGACCCCATACTCAGCAAACCTGATTGCAGGCATTACTCAATATGTCTATTTAATGGTCATACGTGGCATGCCTGATAGAACGCCTAGTCTAGGAAGGTCTGTTAAAAAGAAGTGAAGGTATTTTTTTTATCTGTGTGTTTTTGTATTGGCTTCTATATTTTTGATTAATATTATTTTTTATTTCGAACTATTTCGTTTCGCCCAAAGTAATTTTTTATACATATGATGAAAGTTCATTTATTTTTTTAAGAAGGAATTGGACATGATATAATTTCGACGGAATAAGAATAAGTTTACCAGCTCCAACATAAACGGCATAATAGCAGCATATCTGATGTCTATTGTACGTAAATCTCAGTCTTATATAAAAATTACTCGCGAAAAAAGAATACGAGAATGTTTTCTATTTCGAAAGTACATTTTTTGATAAACAAAATTAAAAATCTAAAAATAGAATACGTCATCTTCCTCCCTTCTAATGGAGGAGAGTTGGAATGTGTATCTGATCTCTTAGATACGAGGACTTCTAAAACGGCATCCTGGGGAAGCAAGAAAAGAATTAAAAGGTCAGTTTATGAAATGAAATTTTTCATCAGAACTATTAAATAAGTTTCATTGAAATTATGACATCCAAAACTTAAAATTGTTACACTTTTTTTAATTCTTAAGACTACATATTTAAATTTTTTGAGTTATCCAATAAAATATTTTTAAAAGCTGAAAGGGGTTTTCATAAAATGAGAAAATGTCGCTGTCATAAATCCAATACAATTTTCTAATGAAATTATGAAAGGACGTAAAAAATTGTCATTGGGTTTGTGAAAAATCTAACGAAATGGTTTCGATGAATATATGAAGCAAAATTGTTTATATTAATTATTTATACCAATTGACCCACTTTAATGACACCACCATGTAAATGGTATAGGTGTCTCTCATATAAATTTTCGAAACTCGTACCGGTTTCTAGTGCTCAGGAGACAATCAGCGGACCTGTCTTGTGGCAGATTCTCTTCTTTCTAGAGTATTGGCAGGAATTAATGTTACTTAAAAATACTTTCCATATTTATAGAACCTGTTAGTAAACTCCTTAACTTCAACAATATACAAAAGTCACACTCGTTATTTTATATAAGACAAGGGATAAATACTTACTTTTGTAGTACTTAAATTGTACTCTTCTTTTGTTCTGTTTAATAGATAAATCACAGAGACTAAAACAAAAAAAAATACATACACAATAGCAAAATTCTTGCTTTCGGCATATATTTTGCAGTTTCGACTAATTAACACATGAGATTTTGAATGCGTGGGGGAACAAATGAAAGAGGATAGCTTATTGCAAAACCAAAATTTTAGGTTGCCAAAAATGTTTGCAAACTTGTTCATTTGTCTAAGCTTTTAACTGAAGCATTAAGCAAAAACTTCTTAATTACAAAAGTAAGCAACTTTAAAAAGGAAAAATTATGCTGATCAATTAAAAGTTTATTTTAAGCAGAGTATTTAGCAGTAAGATAAATTTGTTAACATAAAAAGTTAAAGTTAACCCAGCAAAACGTTTGCTTAGTTAGTAGTATGCAAAAAGTATATTGGGATTCGAGTTCAAATTTCTCATAATTTGACTCCATACCCTGTGGAAAATTTTGTGACTTGAGAAAATGAGACTGGTACCAAAAATAAGGATTACTGAATGGTGAAAAAGAAATTTTGTGTAAATGCTCACATATTAACCATTTTTAGTCAATTTAGTTGGTACGCCGGTTAGTATTGTAGTAAACGGCACTGAACAAATTTGATGCACCTGGATATAAGGCCTATCACATAGTATCTACACAATATTAATTGTCTCCCTTTAATGACGCTGCCATGCCACTTAGGAGCCTGTTCCCGTGACTGGTCCCTACCACCTGGGGACCGGTCACGTGACTTGTTTTGTGTCAGTTCAAATTACCGTAGGCTAAATATTACTTTAAGCATCTCAAAATGTACTTATATTTTATCGGAAAAATCAATTATTTCTCTACTTTCTTGCTACCAAAATACATTAAGATTGTTAAAAAATGAAAATCAAGAAGTTATAAAACCGAAATTTTTATCTATTTTTATAAAATTGTAGACCTACAACCATATTTATTTTGAACTTCTTCTACTTCTAATATTTTTACGCCTCAAATGGAATTTAAAGCAATGCTCTCTCTCTCTCTCTCTCTCTCTCTCTCTTCTTGATTTAAACAGGACTGTTCTGCTTATTATTTTAAGCTTAAAAAACTTAATTTCATATACAAATACATGTTTAAACGAAACTTTTTCCAATACTTATATTATTAATACAAAACAAACAACAAACTAGTCCATTAACTACTTTCAGATAATGATATGCATTTTATTCGTATTATAATTACTTTAATTATGAAAAGCGATCAATTTTTATGTATAGCAAAATTATTAAATCAATAAGTAAAACTTGCAACTTTATAACCCCTTAAACAAATTATGGGAAATTAAACAAATTTCCAACCGTAGAAAAACTTTTTTGTTGACAAAACACTTTTATTGTAAATAGAAAAAAGGTAGTCAGTCTGACAGAGTTAGAACTTTCAAACTATAAACTGTTTTGGAAATGTTTTTTACTAAAAAATAACGTCCCATTTTTATTTTCAATAGCAAGGCCCATTTTAGCAAACATATCATTATGTATCCAACTTGTTTGTTGTTTTGTCTACATATATTCCGTTTATGTATTTCTAATGTTACGCATAGCACTGGATAAATGTGGTGAAAAATGTTAATCAGTTTTAAGTAACAATTTTTACGAAAAAACCATAAACAAGTTATTTTTTCTCGCAAACGTCCCTATCTGTGCTTTTTTTATCATAACATTTTACGTCTAAGGATGATTTTCAACTATTAATAATCTATAATATAATCAGTGGGTAAATAATAAATGTGATTCGAATTTGCACCAATTACGGATCGAAAGTTAATAACATTATTGATATCTTTGAAAGCAGTGATAGAAAATTTGACACTAATGCATGGGATACGGTACTATAGTACTCTCGCGTATACATTCTTTGGCACTTCTTATATATTAATGCACCACTACTTTACTAAGCACAGTGGTTCCAATTAGAAAAAAAAAGTAATAGTGATCCGACTACAAAACGTTGTATAAACAAATCATTGAGGATGAACTCAGTTTTAAGAACATTGCAATTTGGACTACTTTCATGTCACATACAGGGTGTCAAATTTGAGTACCTAAGGCATGCAATATCTTTTCATACTAATAACTTTTAAAAATATTATCCGATTAGTTAATTTAAACTTGGTGAAAAGTTTATGAACAGATAAAGAAAGCACTGTTTACTTTATTTAGATACCTTTAATAATTTAGAAGATATTTGGCTTTGAATTTTAACATTTTTATTTTTTGGACTCGACTTTGTTCTCTATTTTATCAATATCTCCGGTAATAGCATAGCCAAAATTGTCTTAGAATTATTTTATGATTTTGAGCACTATTCTTTAGTTATCTGAATTCATGTACTCGTGAACGGGATGACTTTTAAATGAGAGTGAAAAATTGCATAATCTTTAGAAAAATAGAGTTCTGCGTTTTACTCAAATAATGTTCAAAACTAAACTTTTTTATTTTAATTATATTAGAAGAATTCAAAAATTACTTCAGTTGAAATATTAAACCGATTAAAGCATGCACGCTGCATCCATCGTTCGACAGAAATGGTGAATTTTTCTATGAAATTTTAAATTAATCGCTTAAGAAAAAAAACATAGATTTTTTTTCAAACTTCTCTACAAATTTTATTATATATGGGTAATTCCATTTCAAATCAAGTAAGAGTTAGACCCGACTTATTTAAATTTTGATGAAATTCGGTCAGATGTTATCATTCATCCTATTACGAATTTATGTTAAAGGAAAACAATTTAAAATGTTTATTTCAAAACTTATGACATATTCAAAATGTCATTCTTTCGCCAAATTCACAGAATGTGTTGATCTTAGTTTTAAATTATCTCTAAAACTATTTTATGTACAAGGCTGTTTTGTATGCCATTTTAAAGAGGATATTTAGGGCAACTAGAAATACGTAGAACAAAAATTTGTTTTGGAAAAATTACTTATCTGCAAAGATTTGAAAATTTCTAAACTGATTAAATCAAAAACTTATTTTTTTCGGCTGAATTTTTTGTATATAATACCTCTAAACGTCCTTAATAAATCGTGAAAATTTGGAGAAGGTGTTTTTTTTTTCTTTTTTGAGATATGATTTTTTTCTTTCGCAACCTTCAACAATATAGTATCAAAAATAATTTAGAATTTTAGTTTTGAGCAAAATGCACTACATTTAATTTAAAGTTCATGTAGAGGAAAAAGTAATAACATTGACATTTGTTTTTTCGGTGAAATTTTATGTTGGAAATTTTGTGTTAAAAAGGTAAATTTTTTGTCATATCTCATAAAAGCAAAAAAAACTCCTCCTAAAAAAATTTCAGGTTTTTTTAAGGACGTTTAGAATTATTATATAAAAAAATTCAGCCAAAAAAATATAAGTTTTTGATTTAATCAGTTTTGAAAATTTCAAAATTTTGCAGATAAGTAATTTTTCAAAAAAAAATGTATGCCCTATACACTTTTTGTAGCTCCAAATATTCTGCTTAAAATGACATACAAACCAATCTTGTATATAAAATAGTTTGGGAGATATTTAAAAACTAAACTCAACACTTTCGGTAAATTTGGCGAAATAATGATATTTTGGATATGTCATAACTTCTGAAATAATCATTTTTAATTTGTTTGCCTTTGGCATAAGTTTGTTATAGGCTTAAAGAAAACATCTGAACAAATTTCATCAAAATCGAAAGGGGTCGTGTCTAACTATTAATTGATTTGACATGGAATTACCCATATATGTTTTTTTATTAGATATAATTAATATAACTAATCTTGCATTTAATTGTTACCCCCGCTAAAAAATTTGGCTTGGAGAGTGGATTTTCTAAAAATATTAAAATTTTCTGAAGCATTTTATTTACCTGCATGAAAACTGTACCAAATTTTATTTTTTATATTTTTATATCTTTACTATTTATTAAAAAATATAACAATACTCTTATGTTTAAAAAACTTTAACTATATATTACATGGGCAATTTTTTATTAAATTTTAATTAATAACTTTTATATAAAAACTATCGTCAGACGTATGAGTAATATGATGGATGGCACATTATATTACTCATACGTACATAAGCCAATTTTGCCCTAAATTATTAAGCGGCCCATCCATATTGCAATATTATTGCATATATTATTGGACACATTATTGTCGTTTTGACCTATACTATGCAATAAATGGCACAATACTTTCAAACAAAATATTGCCCAATATTCCTGACAGTGAAATAGTACACATAATACTGAACAATGCTGCCAATACATATCACAATTTTCTTGATTGTACTATAAAAACCAAAAGTAGTTTGATTTTGGTCCAAATGTTGTACCGCTTTTGAACATGACATACGCATTGACGATATTATTGTGTAGTACAAAAAATTGCACAATTATATTGCAAGTTGGTGGGCCCCTTTAGAAATTATTATTTTTAATTAAAATGTCATAAAAAACTGTCTTTTAATATATCGTTACAATTTTATTAATATGAGCGGATTGCTATATTTTTTAATAAATAGCTAAGAAATAAATATAAAAAATTGGTTTTTAATGCAGATAAATAAAATGTCTTTGAAAGTTTGACTATATTTAGAAAATATGCTCTACTGGCTTTATTTTTGAGCGGGTGGGTAACACTTAAAAGCCAGATTAACGATATTAGATTTATGTAATATAATTTTTAGAAAAATTTTAAAATCTCGATGTTTTTTTTTCTTAAGCGATTAATTTAGAATTTGACATCGCAATGATGAAAATTGTCATGGTGTCGAAAACGAACACACTTGACATATCATTCATATCAAATAACATCAGCTTTATGACAGTTTTTCTATCAATATATGGCTAACTTGTGTACTTATTTGAATTACTCGTATAAGGTAATTTTTCAAATATGCTGTTCGTATAAATAAAGTTATATACAAGAGAGAATAAAAACACATTTACTCACTTTTATAAGATTTTAATTACTGGCATAATCACTCATACAATATTTCATGTAAATGAATTTAATTAACAGTAATCGTTCATTTGTAAATATTTTCTTAATCTTCATGGATACTTGTGTATTAATTCGGCTGTGTATGTAATAATTGCATGTGGATGTACAAGGAATTTAATAAATATTTACTGTGTAATAGTATGTCGAAAAAGTTCTATGACCAAATATGTAGACACCAGAGTAATCAATTAATCAACTTTTGGTTTGTTCGTGTAAGAAATTAGACTCAAGTAGCATATCTATTGTACTTTATACCTTACATACTACTATTTTCTGCCACTAAAGATTTTCAAATATTACGTATATTTTGATATATAAGATATTGTATAACTATATTAGGTTACTTCTTTTGCTACAAGTAGAAAATTTAGCCTGCAGGTTTACTCTCTAAATCGACGCTGTGCTTATTATAGCAACTATATGTATATATGTATTTGCTTTGCAACATTCCAAAGGCAGTTAAAATTTTGTGTTCCCTCCAATGCAGTGATGTTTTTCCATTTTATTTTTGAGCTTTAAATTTCAAACTTTTCTAACAAGTTCATAGTTATAAATCATACCAAAGTCTATATCCTAAGATGTCAATAAGTTTCCACCCAGGCACTAAGGAAAAGAAGCATTTTAAATGCATTTAATTGGAAAACGTTTGGGTGTATTAAAAATAAAACCATGAGTAGTGGTAGTAAAATGATTTGTGAAAGGGATATAAATAAACATTATAAATTGTAAGAGCTTCCTATTTTATTACATTATATGAATGGCAGTACTTTTTATGTTAAAGTTGCGTATGTTTTTAATTGTTTTTTTTTTTCAATGTTTAAAGCACCGTTACCAAGTACAAATGATTTATTCTGCTAACAAAATAAGACACATTTAAAATAAAATCAATAATAATTCACGTTTATTTTTTTAATCAGAATTCAGTTTTTTTGACTTTTTAAAAAAAGTTATAAAAAGATTAAAATGAGAAAATCGAAAATACAATTCAAAATTAACTAGTTTTCAACCAATCGTAAGCACAATTATGTTTTTCGATATGTTGAAAAAAAATATATTTTTCGCAGTTTGAAAAACAAATCGACAAAGTATTATGCCATTTTCTAATTCGAGCTAAGCGCGCTAACTTTTGATGTCACTTACAAAAGTACCTAGTACATTTTTTTTCAACACGGCCGGTTAAAATATGGAGTAAGTCGTAATAATCTTAAGTATATCGTTTGGCAAAACGTAAGATATTCTTTAAGAATTAGGCCACTGCATTATGAAATTTTAACTGTCATTTACAGAAGGATATAACACAATAATATAGGAGAAAAACAAAAGAAGAAAAGTGAAGATTTGTAGTCACAGCAATACAAAGATCATCACAGCGTGATTTTTGTTTTTAAATGGCAACATCTTTTAAAATAAGTGACATACATTTTTTTCTTACTTTTTTGGAGCGGTCACTACTTGATATTGATTTGTGATGCACCCTGTATATAGATATTGTTTCGATATTTAACTGTAATAATTGAGTAATAATTAACTGTCTATCCCACAATGTCGATAAGAAGCTTTCTTTCTTATATTAATTATAAAAACAAAAAAGGGCCTAAATTCAATTATAATAAATGATAAATAAGACGACCAATATAGCTATACACTGGAATCCCAAGACACCTCTCGTCATTTTTTTCGTAAAGTAATGCTACATAATGTATTTTACTAGTAAAGTCTGCATTTATATAAAGAGTCCATTTTCACCAGTCATAGGACTAGTACGTTCAAGACAATTGGTAAAAAATCTCCAGCTGTATAATATCTAAATATAGTTACGAAGCTGGTTCCTGAGTGACATGGTGATTCCATTGTAGGGAGCCAATTATTACGCTAATTGACTCCCTAAAATTATATATTATATGAGTCTATCGAAATTGATTAGAGCTGTTTACTAGGGTATTGATTCGGTTAACCGTTAATCGGTTAGCTGGTTAATTACTAACCGATTAACCGACGTAACAAATATTTTCATATATTGTAGTATTATAACGTATTTTTTGTGTGTTCTATTATTTGTTTCATATTATATTAAAAATTTATGTGTTTAGAAACTATTTTTCATACAAACAAATAAGTGTGTTTAGTGATTTTAACTTAAGTAAAACAGTAAAATCTTTGGAGTTCAGTAAAGACTCTGCTACTCTAATTAAAATTAAGGGAATTATGTATTAAGTTTTTGTTTAATAGTTTTATAAAATCCAATAATACTGTTACCAACGATTTAATTAAAAATCTAAGGATTAAATTTAATAAGAGATGAATTCAATTATTTTATACCTCCACTCAGAAGTATTTCCTTCTAGCAATAGTGTTTTAAAATACAGTACAAAAACGGAAACTGAGGAATTCGGAAATAAACTTTTTTGTAAAATATTCGTCGCTGAACTCTGCCAGATTGAGTCACAAGATGACCTTACAACAGAAGAAACTGTCGATAGTAATACGAAAAATGTCTTAACAGAGTTAGCCGAAAGGACGTAATGGAAGATTTCTTATGTTTAGAGAAATCAAGGAAAAAGACTGAGAAACAAGATATTCTGTATTATGCATTGATTTCGATTTCTTCAACATCTACGATAAATGAAAAGATTTTTCCAAGTGTTATCAAAACTAAAGAAGAGAATCCCCCTTATTCCGTAACTATTTGTCGACGTCACGTCAATACAATACAAAAAAATTTGGTACATTTATACTCGTCATCGACAACACTTTACTATTACTGGCAGCCACTTACTAATCTCAAAGGCATAGAAAATAGGAAGAGGCTGCTAATAGTAGTAAATTTTTGTCGACAGCGAGTATACAAGTGCCAATTTTTTGGTATTGTCTTGACGTGAACTCGACAGATAGTTATGGAATAAGGGGGAATATCTTAAATCCTGAGCATTTAAGCCAAACTATTTTTCTGAAAGATTGCTTTAGAAGATCTCATTGAACTTTTGAAATAACTCATATAATGATCTCACAACTTTTTTTGCTTGATATAGTTCAAGAATTGTAATGTTTTTTATGTTACTGTTACTGTTTTTTACTAATAAAGTCAAAATAAGAGATAATTTATGTATTTTTGTTTGTTGAAATTTTTTGATTTATGATAAAACTTTATTAATCGGCTAACCGGTTAATACCGAAATTATCCGATTATTAACCGATTAAGCCAAAACGCTGATTAATTAATCGAGTGACTAACCGATTAAAGCAGAAACCCGATTAAATGAATACCCTCCTATTACTAAAGTACTAAAGCTTAAGATGTGTTTAAATTTACTGGTGATTCAAAGGACGCATTCCGAAAATGATTAATATTCCTAAAGTAAAGAGAACCTGTCACTAGACAAATCCCGTGAGTGGTTCCAAAGAACTATCAACTAGCTTGACTTCTGGAACTCTAAACTTAAGCTACTTATCCTGTGCTGGTTTATTGAATAATGGCCATATTACTGTACTTTTAACAAATGCTTTTGATTTGAGGGTATTTTTATTTAATATTTTCAATTTGTAATAATTTTTAAACTAGTTATCTTTAAGGAGTTACATTATGTTACTGTTTTATTTCTTACAATTGCATACAGAAAAAAACTATACTATATATATTAAGCATATATTTATTTAACTCTTTTTTTTTTTTTTTGTTTGAATATAAACTCATGAAAAATATATACATACATATATTAATAATTCCATAATCCACCGTCTTCTGTGTGTTGGATAGCTTAATAGTTAGTCACAGAAAAACAACAAACTACAATGACACGAAATTTTAATGATTCAAATGTAGGTAATTGAATTTTATGGTAAATTTCCCAGCTAGCAGTATTTTTTCATATATCCTCTTCATGTATTTGGTGTATAAGTAAAAAAAAAACAAAAATGTTTTACCACACACGACTTTTTCTATAAGCAACAAATGCTTAACTCAGCGTTGCTCAGCACTTTTAATAGTAAGAGCCCAGTAAAAAAAGACACTCCAAAGAAGTCCTGAAAATGTAGAGTTTGCGATCCGGAAGTAGTGCAAATTTGGATCATTTCTAATGATTTTTACATAGGGTTATCATTGCAAGAAGTTCTCTTTTTCGATTTCTTTTTGGCGTTCTATATTAATATTTTTCTCTAGGAAAAGTAGTACAAAGTTACACGTTTTCGCAACTTCTTTCTTTTTATACGAATTTAAACGTAAAACGGTGTTTTTATGTAAATTTCAGTAAATAACTGTTAATTTTTAGACGAAAATTAGTTCAAAAATTTTTTTAAAAAAATCGAATTTTTAAAAAGGACGGTGGGTATTTTTTAAAACTATAAAGGAATTACAAATTCTTGTGTGACTAAAATAAATTTTGACTTGCTTTTCTACTAATTATCTGCATTTTTGAATATCGATTCTTTGGAAGCAATGAAAATGTAGTTCCTCAAAAAGGACTTCCAATATTTTTAATGGGGAGTTTTATTTAGTAAATGGACATTAGTATATACAAGAGTTTTCTACGAGAGAAAAATTGCTTCAAATACCTGGAAATTTTTCTTGAAAGTTCTCACAAATTTTCCTGGGAATATTCGAGAATTTTATTTTTACTTTTATAAAGTTTTAAATAAAAAACTTCGTTTTTCCTACCATGTGTATTCACAGATCTTCTTTCAATATGTGTCTGTCTATACAGTCCAAGTACTAGAATACACCACTCAGGGTTGGTGAACATTTCGTGAAGATGCGGATATCTTGAAAACCATATTAGGATTACAAGAGATAAACAACCCTTTAGTTTAAATTTTCAAATATGTATGTATACATATATTACAAGTAAACTTCTTAGTGGGCCTTAATTATTTAATCTATCAATAAAGCGAACTTTTTACCTAGAATTTTATAATTAAACCATGATATATGCCTTGTTGTGGATAAAAAATTAATATCTAAAATTTATAGGAAGGAAATATGTAGAAAAATTTGAAGGAAATATGTAGAAAAACAATTTTATTTATTTTAATAAATTTTGGCAATAACATGCAATAGAAAAATATTCTAAATAACTGCACTTACTAACTCATTTATTCAAATGACAGTTTAATATAATATATTTTGTTGCTAATCCATGAATTTGTGTAAATGTTTTCTTATGGCCTATGTTCACCTCATTAAAAAATTATTCAAAATAATAAGAAAAAATAATATTTTTTTATAATATAAACAAAAATTAATTAAAATTAAAAAGTGTTTGTGAAAAAAGAAAATAAAAATTAAGTGCTAATTTAAAATTACTTGTTTTTGATTATTACTGAAATTGCCGCAAGCAAGAGGCTACAGATTTTGTTTTCTAGGAATAAAAATCTACCAGGAAATTGGAAACTCTAGCCTGTGTATGAACAACACAGAAGTAATAACCACAAAACAAGCATCAGATCTGCGGTCGTGTTATTGTATGAAGGTGTACTCGGATTTGTGTATATCCTTCATATAAGAATTAAATTACATTTTTTTTTAATTTCTCCACTTTTAGCCTTCGTTAGTGCATATTGAATAAAAAGAGATAATAAAACTTAAGTACCATATTCTTGTTTCTATGGTTGAAACTCGTTTAACAGCGAAGGTTGAAATAATGGCGGTTGGCTATTAATGTGTCTATTAAATAATGAATATAATAACCTAATTGTTATCTTATATAACTTAAAATTATTATCTTATATAACACAAAACCAATTTGGCCGAGAATGTGTTCTCTTATTTGCCTGCTTTATTTATTTCGCTTTGTCGGCGTATGTATATATGAAGATCAATTTAACTTACTTAAAAACTATTTTGTTGACTAGCACTGTGCCACATACACATTTGAAACATTACTATAGGGAGCCATCATATGAATAAAGTATATGGCCATAACAATAACAATAATTGTCAATTGCTATTTTTGTATAAATATACGGTACGATTTTCATTTGTAATTTCCTTTTTTTGTTGTTGTTTGCGTAAGTGTTTTACATACATACATTTATGGTATATTTTTAAATAATAGTTTAAATAGCAAAAAAAATATTTGCAGTTTCTACGATTATAAATAAATAAATTCTTTAAATTTATATATACATATATGCACATTAGGGCGGGTCGACTTATTTTTTGAAACATTGTGTACAAGATACGTAAGCTATGGACAATGCTAAGAAATTTTCACCAAGAAAACGTAGGCCGGAAATGACTTCCTAGCCCGCGCATGTCGGCATGCATTAAAACATGAACTATAACTAGTATTAGCACAAAACACATTCTGCATTGCGAAATATAGCGACTTAAATATGGGAAAATTTAACAAAAATTTACTAAATAAACTTTGCAAAATTATGCATATAATTAAAACTACCCTACCTAGATGTTCCATTGAGGTGTCTTATTAAGGAGCACAAAATGGCCTTTTAAATGGAAATGTTATGATGTTATTTTGCAATCTTCAGATGTTAAATTTTAGAGCCGAAATTTCAGTAGATTTTGACCTGTGGAGATTGCAAAATAAAATCATAGAATATCCCAGGAAAAACTGGTCAGCAGTACCGGCTTTTCCTGTTATACAAATGCGCTTCGTAGTAGCGACAAATCTATTGCCAAATGTATTGACAAATGTATGGCAAGCAAGAAATGCTTAAGTTTCTTTTATTTTTCTTTTTCGTAAGCCACAGATTATAAAAACATAAATTTTACGAAGAATTACGATGTGTTACGATCTCAAAGCGACAAAACAATAGTATAGTTTTATTATATACTCGATGCGCTGAAAGAAGCGTTTAGCAAGAAATGCTCGTAAGTGGGACGTCCCGAAAAAATATCATGGAATACGTACACAGAAAAAATTATCACCAAAAAATTTTCAAACAAAAGTTTGTCTAAAAATAAATATAATTTTCAGTAAATGTTCTGTCCATAATCTATGAACTGTTTGTTTGACTTTTATTTACAACGTAAACACCAAAAACAACAATAAAATAGTATCGCAAAAAACCACTCCGATGACGACATACACACAAACAACAGCCATCATAGCAAGAGGAATGCAATTGTACCAAGTTTGTTTAAAAAAGATTTTTGAGTCAATCGATTAGTTAATGTCGTTGCGTTAATTCTCATTAATTTCTTTAGAGTATTTAGATAAACATTCAGACTTGAACGCATTTAAAAAAGTGAAATTTCATAAATGCTTAATGCATGATGGTGAGTGATGACACAGACAACATTTTTTTTTTTTATATTTTTATTTGATTAAGTACATTATTTTGCTTAATAATTGTTGGCATTTTTAGACTAATTGTTTATTAAATTCAGACCGAAAAATTGTTTTATATCTTTCAGAAAATCCACTAGATATTTTTGTTTGATTTAGTAAATTGTTTTGTCTACAATTTGTAAATATTTTTAGACAAATTGTTTTATAGATTTAAACAATTTGTTCACTGAAAAATAACACGTTTTTTTTTCAACAAAATTTTTGAGTTATTTTTCTCTATATATTTACGAATGCGTTTGTAGGTCCGTTCATAGACAAAATATTTACAATTTCATTGAACTCCTTTACAGAAAATGAAATTTAGTTTTTTCTGTGTAAGCATGTTCGTAAGCTACACCTACAAAACTCTGCTCTACAAACCTGCTTTTGTTAAGATGGCAATTTAAAGGTTATATTGTACGCTTTAATATTACACATCCATGGATCATCTAAGGTATATAGAAAAAAGTAAATTTCATTTTCTGTAAAGGAATTCAACGAAATAGTAAATATTTTGTCTAGGAACGGACCTAAGAACAAATTTGTAAATATATAGACAAAAATATCTCAACAATTTCATTGAAAATAATCGTGTTTTTTTCATTGAACAAATTGTTTAAATCTATATAACAATTTTTCTAAAAATATTTACAAATTGTAAACAAAACAGTTTACTAAATCAAACAAAACGATTTACTGGATTTTTTGAAAAATACCAAATAATTTTTTTGTATGATTTTATAAAAGAATTAGTCTAAAAATATAAACAAGTATTAAACAAAATATTTACTGAGTTTTTTGTAATATATCAAAAAAACTTTGTCTGGGTCATCATTAACCATTAAGCATTTATGAAATTCACTTTGTTAAATATGTTCAAGTCCGACTGTTTATCTAAAGACTTTAAAAAAATGAATGAGAATTAATGCAACAACACGAACGAATTAATTCACACAAAAATCTTCAGTAAACAAACTTGGTACAACCGCATTCCTTTTGCTATCATTGTTGTCACTGTTATTTGGGTGTATGTTGTCATCGGGGTTGATTTTTTAAGACACAGTTTTTCTTGTTGTTTTTGATATTTGCGTACGAAATAAGAGTCAAACAAACAATTGATTCATTATGTAAAGAACATTTACTGAAAATGAAATTTATTTTTAGACAAACTTTTGTTTGAACATTTTTGGTGATAATTTTTTCTGTGTAAGTATTCTTAGACATAATTTTGTAAGGTCGGTTTAGTACATTTTTGTTGAATTTTCTCATTTTCACGTCTCTATATTTCGCGAACCAATTGATATATTGAGACAAGATTTTCAACATATGCTAGATAGACAGAGGAATCATTCGCGCTGAATTTCATAAAAATCGGAAGAGTAATGCAAACTGGTTTCTGGGTTTTATTTGTTTTAAGCCATGATTTAAATTAATGTCAATTTGCGTGGGCTGGAAATTTATTTCCGACTTCGATAATACTGAAAACGTTATAAGATAGAAGATTTTGTACATTGATATGTAAATTTGAATTCTACCTTGGGGTAACAATCAATTCTACCTTTGAATAACAGTAGAATTGATACAAGTACTGAGCCAATTTCAAATATATTAGCGACCTCATACTCAGAATGACAAGATTACAAAAAAAAACAGAGGTATTTTTCCAATATTCGAGGTAGAAGCGACTTTTTGCTAGTTGTTAGGCTCTTTATAGTTTACACGATTTTTAATCCATATTTGTTATCATGCCGCTGTTAATAACTTTCTGCGAATTTTCGCGATTTTTCCCCAATTTTGGCGATTGTTTACAGTTTTAGAGATTTTTAGTCAAAATTATGGCTTGTTTAAAGTTTAGCAAATTTTTCGTGAACTTTCGCTATATTCGCGATAGGCGTAATTTTTCCGAAGTATATAGTATTCTTACATTTTTTAGCGCATATAATCAATCGTAACATTATAATCTTTTATATATAAGCAAGTTTTATGCAACTTTTCGTACTTTTCGCGATGTTTCCCGAGGTCTTGACATTTCTTACAGTTTGAGCAAGTTTTTATCATACGAGATTATAAAAAAAATCAGATAATTTCAATTGAAATTGATTGCATTTAAATAATATTTATGATATAGAGAATTTTGCCTTCGTAAAAAGTTAACAGCGTAAGATAGAGAAATAAAAAATTACGATAAAATTTAAATTTATACCATAGATGGGGCTTATTTTACGCAATACTTTGCAATCAAGAATTGATTTTCCTCAAAATCGAATACAGAAAAGTATCAAAAACTCGCTTCCAATCATGCGTCAATTTGCCTTTCATTAACTTATTTATAGATAATTGTCGTCTTAAAAAAGTTACATACTTAAAAAATTTTTAACGATTTGATTTAGACCCGAATGGAGTCCATCACACCAAAAATTAAATTTTGTCCTATCTCGACTTAGGCGATTAAGGGTTGTGACCACATATATATATATATATATATATATATATATATATATATATATATATATATATATATATATATATATATATATATATATATATATATATATATATATATATATATATATATATATATATATATATATATATATATATATATATATATATATATATATATATATATATATATATATATATATATATATATATATATATATATATATATATATATATATATATAGGAAAGTACATTTAGTTTTTAGTTCACTTACTAAAATGAAACAGGTTATATCGACATAGTTTTGCGAAATGGTCGTAAACGATAAATATATAGTTTTTCTGGAAAAGGGTTTTATGTCCTATTCAAACATGATTTATATTCATAAACTGTCGCTTACGATCAAATCTTACAGCCTCTATTTCAAAAGTTATAAACAATAAAAAATAAATAAAAATAATTTTCTTTTTGTTTTACAAAATGTCGCTTGCGATCATATCGCGCAAACGGGTCGATATGTTCATCTATATGTAAATAATTTAAGTCAAGTTCAAGTTTGTTTCGAACTTATGTATTAAAATTGAAAATCTGTAATGTGGTAATTTTAAAGAACACAAGAAAATGTAAGCTAAATCAGATGTAAGTAATAGTGCAGAAAATGTATTTTTGCAAATGGTGTAATTAAAATTTTCTCTTCCTGGAATTTTTTTCGTAGAAGTTTCGAACTCTGAAAATTATTTTTAGTACTTTACGATTTTTAGTGAACACTTGATATTTGTTTTAGGAGACTCTTGAGTATGGTAGAATTTTAAATTATTTACTCATTTTTATTTGTTTTTATGAATGGAAAACGATTTTTTACTTACATTTTCTTGGGAATTTTTCGATCTTGGTGAGCTTCTCACTAGATGTCGTCTCAGGGTGCCTGAGACGTCATTTGTCATCCTTTTTTCATAGCGGATTTCATAGTAAGAATGGCGGCAAGAATGAGGCTTTGGAAGACATGTTCAGTGAAGACAAGATTTTATGTTAGTTTTAATTGGCAAGTCTCCATAGCAGCTGGGCTTACGGATTGTAAGGTACTTAGCAATTTCAAATAGGGACTTTTAGGTTCAACCTGATATTCTTTCGATCCCTTTTCAAGAATACCTTATATGATGATTTTGTACAAAGACTATCTTGAAATAATTTCTCCACAAAAAAGGTGATGAATGGTTAAGTACGGATAATCGTTAAAAAAAAAAAAAGAATCTTAATAGATTAAAATAGTTAGCGGAAGAGTAATAAAGTTATAATTTATTAACAACAACTTGTACACAAAATTAAAAAAAAATTATTTTCAGCTTATAGTTGGCCTATTTGCTAATACTACGGCTTATTATATCTAATTTTCTTAATGTACAATAGCAACAATCAGATTTAGTAATTATATCAATCACGTTAATGACCCTAATATATACTTGTAATTAACACAAAAAGGATTAAAATTAATTAACAGCGAATTGAAAAATGTAATACAATTAAACAAAGTAACCCAAGTTGCAAACAAATTCTAAATAAAAAGAAAAATAAAGCGAAATAGAAATGAATTAAAAAAAGTGTATAAGTTTAAGTAAGGGTAAAAGGAATAGCATAAGTATACAAAATAATAAATAAGAATTAATACATTTTACAAAAATGAGCGTAAAAGTATAATTGAGATACTTTATTTAATTTTGCAAGAGTTCTAAAATCTTAATAATGAAAAACTAATAAACAAAGGAGCAGAAATTAAACTGGTTTTAAGAAGAAAATAAAAAGAATAAGAAAATACTTTGCTGTCCACTTAGTAAAATAGAAAAAAATGAAATCAGTCGAAGAGCAAAACGAAATATAGAACATAAATGTAAGAAGATTTGGTTTACAGAAAATTTTGTAATTATTTCAATTAAAAACATCCCGTTTCTTTTGTTTAAATGCCAAATCCCAATAAACCAAGCGATATTGTATTGAAATTGAAATGGTATAATCCAGTTGACAAAAATTATTCTTAGGGGTAATAGTTTTCGTATCATAAATGAAAGTATTTCGTACTTCTTTTATTCTATATTTAAAAACAAAATTAAGATACGAAACATACATATATTTGGAAATAAACGATAGCACAATAACACCATTCGTTGTTTTAATGCTAATGCAGTGGATAGTGTGCTAGACTAACAAGCGGGAGTCGCAGCACAGTACTTTCTGCCCATATAACAAATCGGCAAAACTAGAGTAGTTATCGTAGAAAGATGAAATTTGGTATACTGATATTTAACGACCAAACTAAGAAAAATTTGTGGTTTGAGAAAAACCGGTGTAAGGATGTGCCTACCCCCCCTTACATCCTAAATTTTAAAATTTAATTTTCAGCTGCAGGAATTATCAGAATGTGTGAAAATTTGGTATCTTTCCCTAAAATTTAACATTCCAGCGCTGGTGCTAGTTCTAATGTTCATGAAATATAATTTTTGTTTTTTTACGTCTTGTAGACAACAAAACTGTTAAGTTTCAAAAGAATATATTAAAAAATTAATTTTTGCCAATTTTTTTTTAGTAAAGCAGGTAAAAGTCAAAATTCAGTTAAAAGTTTTAGCTCAAAAATTGTTTAATTTTAGCACCCTCTACTTTCAACAAAAAGTGAAGATGATAAATTATACTTCAATTTATATTTAAGGTACTATGTTAGCTTTACAAAAATGTATATTAAATAAATATTCTAAGCATTTTATTTATTGCTAGTTTTGCTTATGTGGCAAAGCACTGTGCGCAGGTTCGATTCATGCCAATACCCTGAGTGCTTCTGCAGAAAAGCCAAAAAGGCTTAAGCAGTATGTGTGTTTAAAAAAAAAAATTGTATCGTTTTACAAGAAAATATTTATGCAAGAGAATTTTATTAAACAACAAATTTTGTTGGGAGTTTAAAGAACATTTTACAAAGATATTATTGTTATGATATCGTAAAGAGATAAAGTTTTCTGAATCAGATAGATCTTTGGTTTGTTGGGATGTTAAATGACAAAAAATCCCTAAATTATTACATGCATTTTTTATATATGTCCTTTTTCTATGCTGAAATTAATCTCTGCTTAAAGTATATGAAGGATTTTAGTTCAGAATTTCGTATATGCACATAAACACCGTTCATTATGAAAATTGCGCGTTGTTTAATCATATTGTATTTTATACATCTTTGGGAATATGGAATAACCGCTTAAGTCGATTTTAGAAAGCTCGATTTTCTGAAATTCCTGATTCTACTTTTGGGTGATACAGTATAATTCGCTTATAAGCCACACCGCTTATAGTAGAATTAGCGATATGTTCCAAAATATTAGTTTTTCTGTCATCTATTAGTAAAATACCTGCAAAATATTTTTATTTAGTCCATTAGTCCTATAGTCCATTTTCGCTTATACGCCACCAAGATTTGGTTTCAAATATCTTAAATATATGCAAGTTATGAAAGATATAATCCAAAATGCAAAAGTCAAAAACAATTAGGGGATTCACACGGTATCATAAAGTCATAAGTTAAAAATTAAAAAAATATTACCGTTGTGAACAACCCCTCATATATTAATGTAATATTTGAAACATAAACAAGATGATACAAAACAAATCAGAGCAAATATTACAAAAATGAAATAATATTTGGTACGATAATGCAAAATTATGTGAAAACAATTCAACGGCTTATGTATATCTGTATCCGAAAATTATTTGCGAATTTTTGTAATATCTGCGAAAATTTATCCTTTTAAAATTTTACGACTTTAGAATGTATTTGCTAATTTTAGTAAGTTTTCCGATACAGGTAATATTTAATAAAACTTTTTGCTCTTGTGCATAATTTTAATGAATTAGTTCTGACTCAAGCCATCTCCGCTATTATCCAGTTTTTTTGCCTTTTTACAGTTCTACCGACATTTCAATAATATTACACTTTGCTATCTTTTTGATGATAGCAATTTTTTGCAAATTTTCGTCATCTTTGCAAATTTTTCCAATTTTAGCGATTTTTAATATATTTTAAAGCTTTTTTTTATTTACGAAATTATTCGAGAATTTTCGCAATTTTTTTTGTACATGAGATTGTTTTTGATCCTTAAAATCTATTGAGTTTCTTCGTTTACAGTTTTTTAGTCTTGAAATTTTTTTTTATATTCGCATTTTTGCAAATTTTTGCGATATATATCTGTAAGCCAATTTTCGAGTTATTGCGTTTTTGCGGTCTTTATAATCAGCTTCAGAGAATTTTTCTACTTTATTAAGCCCTTGCGAGTTTGTACCATTTTTGCAAATATATAACTTTTTTAGTGGAAATTGTGCTAAAGAAACCCGCCATATATTTAAACATAATTAAACATTTTGTCGAAAAAGAAAAGTAAAAACAAAATAATTAGTTATGACAGTAACATAAACATAGGCTGAAGAATTGTATTAATATAGTACACCTTTTGTATGAAAGAAAATATAAATAATTTTAAACTAGTTTATAATTTTAAGACATTATGACAATATGACATGATAGGACACCGTGCGAATACCCCAAATATATTTTGTAATCATAATTTTATGAAAATATTACTCATATTGAAGTAAAAATTGGTTTTATTTTAGCAATCTTAACTGCAATACATTTTTGTGAATTAAGTAAACAAGGAAGTAATTTCTTAATGTTAGTTTTATTGTTCTTTGTTAGAAGAAATAATTATATGGGGATTCGCATATAAGCCACAAATTGGCTTATATAAAAATCAAGATATATTCCAATTCGCCTTATAGTCCACAAAAAGGGTGCAAATAAGGTAGTGGACTGTAAGCGAATTTTACTCTACTTTCTTCGTTAGGTAGCTTTGTAACCACAGCAAGACTCTACTGATTGCGATAATATTAAAGGCGTAAAACAACTTGAACTCTAAAATTTGCTTAAGTCGACTTAAGCCGTCATTATATATTGGCACAGCTAAATTCATACATTATAGTGATCGTAAAAAATTAAAAGTTTGATTACTTCGAGGCTCATTATTTTTATTATTACCCAAAAAAATTTAACATCAACCAGTTAAGGTTAAGGCATGTCGATCGCCCACCAAAGTTTGAGAAAATGCTCTTTCTCTATATAAATTAATAAATGAACTATGTATTTTAGAAACCCCATAAGGCATGCTTTTTCAAAATTTTCCTTTTCATGTTTCAGTTAGCACTTCGCGTACACATCCATAAAATTTCATTAATAAATGTAACAAGGGAATGACAGCTAGCAAAAGCTTCATGTATTTCAGAAAGCTCATAGATTACATTGTCTTTTCTAATGTTCATTCACATTGTATTTTCTAATATTCAGTGGAAATACTATCAGGGTCTCTTAGCCTTCTTACGTTCCAGTATCGAATCAAAGTCCTAGTTCGATATGCAAAGGTCGTCAACGAGTATTTCGGTTTTTCTTTATAGGCTGCTTATTTAGCGATTCGTTAGCAAATTTTGGACTTCGGAAGACGTGGGCTGCTAGCCCTCGTCCTCTAGATTGATGATAGGGCTGCTATCTGCGCGTCCAATCCCATGATGCAGCCATGCTTCAGCGGTATATCGCCTACTTTCCTGAGACATCTCTCAGACACTCAGGATACATGGTTGTGGCGCCTTCTAACTCTATCTAGCTTCGAAGCGGTTGCTCTAAAGCCATTGCCCGGGGAATACTTGGTCGAAGACAGGAAGTAGTTAGCTGCTTGAACACTTCAATATAGGAATCGTTCTGGCCACTCCAAAGTGAGTGACAATCAGTAACTTTCCGTCTCTGAGAAGAGTACCAAGTTTATTTCTTTAGTTATTCAAAAAGATTAGAAATTTACTGTCCAAAAAGTTTCTGTCCAAAAAAATTGGGCTATTAGATTTTGTATATTGAAGATTTTAGTCATACTCTTAACTTTTTATGGTACCTACGAAATCTTCCTAATGATTTAAATGAAATTTTGCTATTTTTAATAAAAAGAATTTAAAAAAATTTTATATAATCAACATTCAAAATATTCAAACTATTTGAAAAAGTTGTATTTCTAATTTTTATAAATAGCAATTGCTTCTTAACATTTAACAAGTAAATAAAAGCAGTTTACTTAATGTTAAATTAATGCTGCACAGATATATGTTTTTATTTTTGTTTAAATCTGAATTTTATAGCATAACAAATTGGAATAAATAGCCTTGTTTAACTTATCCATACGGTTTTGAACTTCCTTTGGCTTCTTTTAATATATATGTATTAACATAAATAAAACTCTAAAAAGGAATACATAATTTTACTAATTTTTTGACCGTCAAAACCTAGCCATTGATTTTCATTGTTGTTTCCCATTTATTTTTATTGCTAATACTTGTACTGTTGTATTTGTAGGTAATAATGGTATTAGGTTATTTTTATTTTATTTAACATTCGTTATGGACCGTAAAATTGAAACCATTATTAAGTTAAGAGATTGTTCAATGTATGAACTTGAAAACGAAAAAAAAAAAATCAAATGACTTCAGAAAAATGTGTTTATCACAAAAGCCATTTTAATATTATTAATAAAAAGGGTTTGTCTGTCCTCCATTACAATAAATATCATCATCGTCTGTGGTTTTATCATTATGCTCCAAGTCACATACGCAACACCATTCTAAGGCCAAAAGCATTAAAGGTATCAGACATAAAAATATATAAATATATATAAAAAATATACAAAAAAAATTACAATAAAGAAAATACTTCTAGCGTAAAAATCAAAATGAGTTTAAAAGTAACGACAACAAAAATTTTAAGGTAAAATATATAAAATATAAAATAAAGTTTTATCTTACCTTTTTCTTCTTTATACTAGAAAAAATTGGTAACTTGTAAAAGTAATTTAACGAAGAAAAACAAACTCAAATCGCCTTTGTAATATTTTTTACCTTAATTTTTAATACTTATTTTTATTTATTGCTCAAGTTTTCATTTAGTTCTTAACAAAAAATTAAAAATTATGCAAGATAATAATTTAATTTGCATGTCAAAGGAAATAAAAGAGAAAAAATCAAAGTTTTCTTAAGTTTTTTTAATGAACATTTGTATAAAACCTTTTTTAATATTGCAACATAAGTAAGTAAAAAATGTCCTTTCTATTTGGGTGTCATTTGAAATAAATTGAAATGTCAATTGATATTTTTCATATATGGCGATTATCGGCAATTGTTTTTAACTTATTACTATTTTCTACAGAACTCACTTGAAAACTAAAGTACTGCTGTACAACTTGTTTTTATGTATGTCCTAGCATCTATATATATATTAGGTGGTCTTAGATATTGCCCAATATCTTCTTTAGACGAAACTTAACTAAGAATGGAAAAATTCTCATCTTCGTTTTTTAATATAGAGGCCAACGTCCACTTTTCGTAGACTTATCAGATAAGTAAAGAAGAATAACCTTAATCGTGATAACTCTGCTCCTAGTGAGCGGTACATCCTGAAATTTTTAGAGGGATATGTGGGACGTGATAAAACATGTACCATAATATTAATTTACATTTTGTAATGTACTTTTTCTTAAGGTAAAATATTAAAGGTAAAATATTAAAGTTTTATTAAAATACATTGAAATTGATTTCGGATTTTTTGGTAAAGGTTCCCTGACATTTGGCATTAGCGCCAATGAAATGCGTATTCAAACTAGCTAATAGCCCTCCATAATCAATTTTAATGTATTTTAATAAAACTTTAATATTTTACTTAAAAAGTAAAATTTTTATTTGGGAAAAAGCACTTTACATAATTAAAATGAATGCAGTTCAATAATTCCCAAAAAAAATTTATGTACCATAATGTTTTAGACAAAATAAAAAAGTCCAACATCTTCATTTTCCAAAAATAAAGTTAAGCGGCTTTGCAAAACGTAACAAAAATTATATTTCAAAAAAGTTTTCATAGTCCTTGAAAGATTTGGAAAAAAAGCTTATAATAATTTTTTTTGCTAACATGTATGCCTGGGCTACTGCAAGCTTTTGTAAATATACATTAAAAAAATATAGACTTTTTTGATGTTAAGGACCCAATACTCGGAAACTAGGTGGAGCTGATAAAATTCTTCCATCTTCCTCGATAGCAATCTCAGTTTTCATAGTGTTGAGTCATTTTTTCTTGATACTAAATAATATTTTCTCCTTATTTTTCAATCTGTACGCAGCTATTATATATTATTTTGCATTTTTTGGCTTATTTCTGAACATAAACGAAACGAAACTTTTTTTTATTATATTTAGCAAATAATTCTTGCAGTTAAAAAGCTTGTATATATTGCCTTCATAGTAGCATAAAATAAAATGTTAAACTCCTTTTGTTGAGTATTATTTACAATATGACTTTTGTTAAACATAATCAAATGTATAATTTTGTTTTTTAAAATGAATATGTCTATATTCAGATGCAAGCATACTTAAATATTTGTGTATGGTTTCTGTCAATTTGAGTCAAATGAATGTTAAATTTTATTATCCCAAATGACATGTTTTATTTATTTTTTTTTATTATCGTATGCTTGTATTTTAAAAAGAGGCCAATAAATGCTTGATTAAATAGCTCGACCAATTATTGTGCAAACATTTTTACGATACCGATTTTAATATGTTATTTTAGATTAAAAACCATTCGCTTTATGATCGTATTTATTGTATGTGGTGGGCAATAATAAAAAATTATACTTAAGCTATTATTGACATCAATATATTTATGTGTCGTTATAATTTGTTCTCGCTATAAATATTGAAACTGTTAAAATACATAAAGAATATATATATTTTTATTAAATATTCTTGACATTTCCTTAACTATAACGACAATCGACACAGAAACTAAAAGCATGAAACATATTCCATTGTGGCAAATAATGCAGTATTTATTGAAATGCGATATAGATCATGTTACGCGCACACAATTACAGTCAACTCTTTAAGTGTGCAAAAATCTGTTACATTGAACGCTTCCTGCTGTAACTGTTGTCTAGTTGCTACATCTTTAACAGTATACAAAATGCTTCATATGCATTATTATTGTATAAATACAAGCCAGCAAACATAAAATACTTCAAGATAAAATAAATGATTAATTTAATATACATATATTTTTTTATTACTGCATGTTGATCCTGCCACGAAAGCCACAGCAATTTCATACATAAAAACATTCAAATTAAGATATGGATGTTAAAGACTCAACTTTTCGGCCAGGTCATAAAATTGAATCAAATTATAAAAGGCCATCATATTACTCATACGTAACTTTTTGCCCTAAAATTTTTGGATATATACATTTTCTTCACATATATTTTTAATTCAATTTCATACATAAATTACCGTTTAATATATCGTTAGATTTTTTTTACAAAAGAGGATTGCTGTGTTATTTTTATTACCCAGTAACAAAATAAAAATTTCGGCTTTTTAGTTCAATATTTGAATTAATGTAAATTCAAATTATTTTTATTAAGAGTGGAGTGTTGGAACACTCAAACATTCAGATTAGCAGAACGGATTAATACTACTGATTTCGATAGACTGCTACACAGTCTCGTGAGCGCTCTTGTTCCCTTTTAGCAGTTATGAAGGTAGATGCTTTTTACAAAGAAACATCAGCTATGTAACTAATTATTGTCAGCAAATAGAATACAAGACCTTTTTTTCATGTAAATTCTTGCATTAATTTTTATTGCGACTCAACTTAGTTTTGCCGAAATTTCCCTATCTGATTAATAATCTAACACTCACAAGCTCTTATAATATTTTATTTCGCTTTGTATGGGCATTTTATCAATGCCTACAATCAAAGCTATTTGTGTGTTAGTTTTTATTTTATGTATGCTCTGTTTCAGTTATTTTGTCTGTATTTAGTTCCAGATCGTCAACTGAGTAGTAAACATGCATATAACTATTTTGCGCGGGCCTTCGCATTAATAATTATTTTTACGTAATTTTTATTTTGAAATTTTATTAATTCGGCTTTTTAGTTCAATATTTGAATCAATATAAACTCAAATTGTTTTTGTTAAGAGTGAAGAGTTGGAATATTCAAATGCGACGGACCTCGCAATATAGTTATATGCCCTCCCCCCAAACGAGTCAAATACATCCAATTTCTATAGAGTTTCTAAAAGAAGTTTTGCTAAATATTATGTTTTAGTTACAAGTTAACCTACCCCCCCAAAGCTCAAGATGTATCCGCGCCTTCGTATGTCTAATATAATTTATATAGAAATTTAAATAATTCGATGTGCGCGTTTTTTTTAAGCGATTATATTAGAATTTCGTAGAAAAATTAATGTTTTTCGTCTAATGCTGGAGGTAGCGTGCATGCTTTAATCAACTTCTAAATTCAACTGTAGTAATTTCTGAAATATATTCTTTTGAAATATTGAAAGTATAAATTTTTAAATTAAAAAAATTGTTGAGAAAAACCACTATTTTTGTCAAAATTTAGCAATTTATCACTCTCATTTCAAAGTCTTTACTGTTATTACTATTCGTGACCATATGAATAGAAATAACTAAAAAATTGTTTCTCCATGTTACCAAGGATTATGTTAAAAATTATAAAAAAGTTACTTGAAAATTTTGGCTGTGCTATTACTGGCGATATTGGCGAAATAGAGGATAAAGCCGACGCAAAAACCCATAAATTTAAAATTCAAAGTCAAATATCTCTGAAAGTATTAGAGATATATTAATAAATTTAACTGTATTTCCTTTGTCTGTTTAAAAACTTTACAACAAGTTTATATTCTTTAAAATCGGATAACAGTTGCAAACTAAATTATTCATGCCCGAGGAAGTCAAAATTGATACCTTCTAGCTCAATGTGTATTTCAACAGGGTGGACCAAATTTCAGCATTCCTAAAGCTCAGGTCCTTCTCTATGATTTCTACAAATATCGTTTAGTATTCGGAAAGCAAGTTTCAAAGATATAGATTTGTTACCATTTTTTTCCAATTGGAACCACTCTGTGACATTGGGAGTGTGGCAACTTCCGACAACAACGTGGATTTATCCTACTGTACACGTTTAAAATTAAATTGATGCTAATTTTTTCCTTGTTTCTTGTTCGAAATCTTGTCTAATAACGTCTGAATATAAAGTTACGAACATAATCACTTTGGATTAAAAAGCAACACAATTTTAAATAATCATATAAAATTTATATAATTTGGTTAATTCGTTTAATCTTATTGCTAAGCTTTACCCATATCATATCGTAGTGACAAAATATAAAAATGCTAATCTGATACGAATATCAGTAACCTTTTTATAATATTATTTTAAAAATTGTAGCACTCGAACTTCTTAAATTTTAAATTATTTTAATAATCTCATTAACTATTTTAAAGTATATATGATTTTATATGTATTTTTCAGTCTCAAGTGAAAACGAAGAAAAAGTGCAAAACATGAAGCATGTTTAGTTAATTCATTTAGATGAGAACAACTGTAAAAATATATTTTTCACAACTAATAGTAATGCTAAACTAAGCAAAAAAAAACGTATTAAAAAAGAAAGTACGAATAGTTGTTACATGCTCAGCGAACAGTAATAAAATCGTATAAGATAATACTAAAATTTAAGCGCAATATAGTAACTGTACGTTTAAAAAAATGGTACTAGTATCTTCTTCTCCTTATTTTTCGCACATAAAAATTTTTAGAAAATATATGAGAAAAGTTTAAAATTAATGCATTTGCTGTTAAGTGCAATGAAAGCAAAATACAAAAACCGAAGGAATACGTAAGCAGAAAACCAGTGAAAATGATCGTAAAAAATATAAGATTCCCAAAACAGCCAAAAGAAAAAATCTCTAATAATATGCCCTTGGTTAATGTGCACTTTTGTAGTGGCAAGAAAACAAGATTCATCAATGGAACCAGGAGAAACGAAAAGTAAAATGTTAAAATGTGTTTAGTTGTTCACTAGATATTGCATCGCAACTGCTAACAAAAAGTGTGCTGTTAAAAAAAAGTAATAAGAAAACTAGAAAAAATTTGTTATAATGCCAACATTTAAAAAGTGTCCAGGGATATTTATATTAGGTATAAACATTTTTAATTGTGGTTAATGTATACATATATTCATTTTATACAATGTGAGTAGATCAGCTTGAAGATATCAAATTAGTTCAAAAATTAGCTAGTTATATAATTTTTAAGCTCTTGTATGAAAATCTCAAGTCTTGAGATTTTTAGGTTCAAAGTTTGTCAAATGTTCCAAGGTTGTGCCTAAATTTTGATAGTTTTCTATATTTTTGAAAATTCAGATTTAGTAATTGACTTCAAATCGATTGCAGAATGCTCAATATATGCCAGAGTAATGTTATCAATCTTAATCTGAAAGCCGACCAACTTTACATAAAGGCCTGTTTTTAGTTGTCTTGCAAAATTTGGCCTCGGAAGGCAGGTATCATCACAACTACGCACAATGTTTGTCATATCGTCTTAGTAACTCAATATTTCGTAATGACGTATATATTTTGGAGGTTTAAAAAATGTTTGTGGCCTCATACCATTACCGTGCACATTTATCTGCCATTTCTTTGCCAAGAACAATATTGTGTTCTAGCAAGGTAATCTATATAACCTTGGTCACATCTGGATTTAATGGTTCTACCTTTTAGAGCATTCAGTGCCATAATTTTTCCCTGAAGAGCTGTATATTTCTCTTATAAGTATTCAAATTACTAATTTATAAGGTCTCTGAAAATACACCCGAACCTGTCCCACCCTCGTCTTGCAGCTGTCGGTGAAGATTGAGGAGATGTCATATTATATATACATATGTCTACTCTTTTGTCGAAGGATTTTGCAGTCCTTCGCTTAGCCTTAGTACAATTTAGATGCGCAGCTTATGATATTGATATGTATGGGTAGGAGAGTGGGAATAGTGAAGTGAGGCCAATACAGATTTTGAGAAGATAAGGTTTTGTCGGTTTTCTCGAACTATACGTTTTAATGAACTATACGTCAAAGTTGAATTTATATTATCGTCATATAAACTGCAAAAGGGCATATCTATATTTTTAAAAATATTTCAGGAGAGATACAAAACTTAATAAGAAACAAACTCTTGCACAGTGGAAGATTTTGGAAAAAAGGAAACAAATCTGCAGTTTCTAAATCGTATTTCTGATAAAATTTCATATGTCATTTCAGCAGATGTTATTGAATTTAGGTTTGGAGTTTTGATTTTATATCTTGAAACGGCGTGGAGCCAGAAGACACCAACATGGGTTACCTCGGGCGTATGAAATATTCAAACATATGCCAAGCTAATGTTTTTTATCTTATAAACAAGATTATTGGCAAGTAGATTTGCGTACCCAAGAGGTTAAAAAAGTCTATCACATCTATGAGTTTCTGCTTACAGTTAAGGTGATATACGACAAGAAAAATTAAAACTTTAACTTTTTTATCCACATTGGTCCACCGTTTTGCTAATGGGGAAATTAAATTTTTTCCGGTCTCTTTATGTTTCGTAGATTTTTAATAAAATTTTCAATATCGTGCAAAAATTTTGTTAAAAAATCGCAACTTAGTCAAAAGTTATACGCAGTTTAATTAAAATTTTTAAAAACGTTGGTTTTCCCGTTTTTTGCAGAAAAAAAAGCGCCGATTATTTCGTAATTATAAAATTTTTTTTTGCAAAAATAGTTACTTGAAAGGTCATATCACTTAAAATTAGTTTTTTCAAAATTGTGTTTATTGCATTAACCAGATCGTCTCGATTTCTCAAATCGCAAAGCTGTAATTAATAAGGGTAGCAACGTTCCCAAAAAATTATTTGCGCCTGGCTAAAAATAACAAAAATACTGCAAAAATACTGAAAATTGCATTTTTGGCATTTTAAGGAATTTCTTTGGTTCGCAGAGGCTAGTCTTTTTGTGATTATAAATTTTTTTTTACATAATGTCATTAATTGACTCTTTATTAATTATACTATCCAGAATAACATTTTTATAATCACAATAGTTGCCTTTTATTAAGTTTTTCTATCTCTCCTGAAAAATGTTCAAAAATTTACATAGGCCATTTTTCATTTTATATGACGATAAAGTTTTTGGTTTTATTTTCCATTTCTCTCTGAATATCGTCTTACATCTATAGAAGCTAAGTAGAGCTTTCTTTCTCTTTAATGTTGCGTCCAGGAAAGTATAGAGTCAAGATACTTCTCATCCTTTGAGAGCCGCAGAATGTCTTCGTTTAATATGGGGAAGCTAAACTCTGGAATATATTATCTTTTGGTAAACATAGTTAGTTCTTTCTTCCTTTGTATAGCGCCAAGCTCAATCTCCTACCGACTCTTTCATGATCTCAATAGTCGTTGGCAGCAATTTTCTTTGGATACGCAGGACTATGTCGTCAATAGCCCTGACCACTTTTGTGCCTCATCTGTTGATATCCAACAGTATTTTATTAGTCTCCTAATCCCATAGCATCGCTTATATTTCCCCACTTTGCGGTGTCCCTAGTTTTTCCCACTACTATTTCACCCAGTAATGAGAGGATAGTTCTCCTTTTTGAGATTTGGCCTTTCCACTGAGAGCATTCCTGTTTTTTTGAGCGATGGCTATTTCATATTTACATTTATAACAAACTCGATAAAAAAGAAGATACAGCTTTTTAAATATAATTTTCTCTTTTGATAATAGCTTCTTCAAAATACCTCTGTTCATTCGTACAGATTCTGATTTTTTACAAACAAAAAGGGATATCATCACGTTACCTAAGAGTTATATCAGATTTTTTTTTTGCTCATATCTAATACATAGCCAGTGTAGCTTTAAACATAACAGTCTTGAATATTTTATTTTCCTAAAGAATATTTTAAGAGAAAAATAATATTAGCATGTCTATTTCCACTTACAGTAGCCTTGCAATGAGCCAAATTTAAGTATATAGTAGTTTAAGTTTTTTTTTGCAAGTAGCTTAGATGCGTCTTTTGGGATTTTACTCTTATGTTATTTGAATTAGCTTAAATGTGGAAACTGCAGATTGCGCAGCATGTTGGTATTGCAATTTAAGCAGTATTGGGCACTGAATATTACTTTATTATATATATATTCAACTGCTAAGGTAACTTTAATTTTAAATGTATTAATTTAGAAGTTGAAGCAAAATTAAATGTATCAAAGTTTGCTTTTAATATATTTTTTGTGGAAACTTACACACAATGTAGGGCTTTTTCACAAGAAAACCTTTTTTGTACTAAAGAAAGCAAGGTTATCGTTACTGGAGCTGGGAACAGTGATTTTTTGATCTGGTGTAGATTACACTACTCAACACTGAAAAACAAACTGACTTTTTATAATGCCCTCTGATTTTCCACACCAAACAGAATAAAACGGCATTACGAAAATTTGTATAACACGTCAAAATTAGTAGTAATGTGCACTTTTTTTATTGTTAAGTTAAATATGCACTTTTTTGCTACGAGTATTTCGTCATATATTTCGAATATTGACATGGGAATGAGGAAATGCTTTCCTAGAATCTTAGTCTTCACAAAATTTTGTGCTATTTTAACTTTATTTCTTTATAAATTGGTCCGGAATAACAAGAAATTTAGAAATGTCCTTTTTTGAGTTACTTTAGCATTAACCCTATAAATTTTATATTCGCAAATAACTATTACAATTGTTACACCACAGAAGAACTATATATACTTCTCATTGACGGCATAAAAATGTATATTCATCAAGTAGTTCGCGGAATATAAAAAAACAAATTCAACTATTAATTTACTGTTAATTACTTTTCTATATTTTTGTAATGAGATACCAAAATATTTTAGTAAATATTGACACCAATTTGAGCTACAAAAAAGTGGAATTAAGCATAAAACTAAAAATTGCTTTGAAAAATATGCACTTAAAAAATACACTACTCAACAATTAAACTGACTTTGCATCTTGTCCACATGTATAGCCATATTAAACAACATAAAACAGCATCATCAGAATTTGTGCACTTAAATATTTTTAACATAAATATCAGTTATATTGTTAAAAAAAAATGAGCAAAAATTTCAAGTTGTTTTTCATTTATCTCAGGAGCTACCTAGCGAATTTTAAATTATTTTGCCAACAATATGTAATAATATATCCAACATTTGTGTGGTGGTATGCCATTTGCGAAATTGTCGTTAGAAATTGAAACAGAACTCAAACATAACTGAAAAAGGACATTTCTAAAATGACTTATTTTGACTCAAACTACAACCAAAATTATGCCCGAAAGAAAGGAAAATTTGACCCTGATATGCATAAGAAACAATATTATATAATTTCAAATCTAATTTTAATAAATTTCCACAAAAATTACAATATTTTATATATTTTTTAAAATTGTTTACATTACCTAACATTTTCTAGTTTTAGATCCTTCATAAGGAACCTCCAGACATTTCACACTACGTATAAATATGTCAGTTTAATTCCTTTTTTTTTATCAATTTGAAGGGTAGCGTTATAGGCCCAACTCGAGTGGATCCTTTCACCTTTCTAGAAATTCGACTACACCCTCGATATAACTCGAAATAACTTTATATTAATATGATTTTGGTAATTCATGCACAAACAATTTTTAATTTTTAAACGGTGTTAAATAGAGGAGAACTTAAGCTTTCCGTATGTATTTAAAATATTTTATTTTGATTAGTATTTTATGAAAATGTTAGCAAAATAAAAATATAATTTATTTATCAAAATAAATATTCATTTTCTTACAGCCTGCCCCAGGATGTCGAACATTCTCTTTCGCATGCATACCACGCCTTTCGCCTGTTGTAATAGCGGATACGTAAAAGTTGTTTTTTCATCAAAGCCGCTTTTTACACACGCAGAGGCCAAAATCCTTAAGCCGGCCGACTATACAAAAAACTCTACTCAGTGAAACCCGTATTTAATATATCTGGAGTTGAGACTCCTTACGACTGGTCGAGCATACTTTAAAGATAAAATTATTAAGCCCGGCCTGAAGTGATTGTTCATAATAAATAGGTTTTATATGTTTTTATGGATTTTTGGCGTTTCTTCATTTAGAAGTATTGTAAGAGTTTTTTATGCAATTGTTCATTCAACCTTTTTATGCGATTTTTCATCTTAAGAGTTATGTAATTTGACACAATGAATAACGACCCAAATAAATATTATGAATAAATTAAAAAAAGAGATTGAATGTTAAGAAGCTTTCTTTAGGCAATTGTTATATGGGCAATTATTCGAGCAATTATTCCAACTGTTTTGCTTAAAAAATATTTCTTTAAGTTCAGCTACTCTAATTTAAATGAATACAATTTAATTTTGGGTTGTTATCTGTTGCAAGTTCAAGTAGAACAGAGTTTAATTTTTTAATTATTAAGTTATGAGTTTTAGTCGAACTGTATGTGCTAATATCCAAAGAAATTTAATTATTTTGGCTTGAGTTTGGTTTTAATTAATTTTTTCAATTAAATTATATTTTTATTTAGAGATAAATGTGAATGAAGCATGAAGACAAAGGAAATTTTAACTGCACAGAGGGTTGAAGTGTCGTTGCGATAGCTCCCACTAATATATTCAGAGTTGTTTTCCGAGTAGACCACTCGACTTAAGTTTTTCATAGAACCATTTACATATTTTAACGATTTTTTTATAACTATTTTTCGATGAATTTCTGAAATTTGGCAACGGGTATATGACTGAAGATCAGTCGAAAGTAGTGGAAATCCTGGGCCAGGGTGTTAATGTTTATAACAATCAAGTTATGAATTTTATCGTTAATTCCAAATACAAATATAATTTAATTAATAATAATTCAAAATCGAAAAAAATGGACATCCGCGCTTATTCAAGAAAACCACAGATTTATCAACTAATATTTTTCTAAATAACTTAATGGCTTAATTGTTAAAATTTTTCTAAAATTTATATTTATTTACATAAATTTACTTGAAAACATATTTTTGCGTTTAAATTCGCATAAAAAGAACCGAGTTGCGAAAATGGGTAATTTTTCGTCCTTTTTCCTTGAGGCAAAATCATTATAGAACGCCGAAAAAGGAAATTTTCCTATCATCGCTTCCAATTAGGTGATTGGTGATCGCAAAAGAGAACTTCTTGCAATGACAAACATATGTAAAACTTATTATAAATAATTCAAATTCGAACTACTTTTGGATCGCAAATTCTTCATTTGCATGACTCTTTGTAGTATTTTTTTTGCTAGGAATGAGATTTAAAAAACAACGATTGAATTTAAATTGACGGTAAAATTAACAGAAAATAAATAATTTTTTTACAAAAACATATAAGATATTATTAATATTTAAAATTAATATTAATAAAGTTTAAAAAACAACGAATTGAATTTAATTCATGGTAAAATTAACAAAAAATAAATTATTTGTAAAAAAATGTTTATATTATATATATAAATTTTTATATTATCGCCGATACCGATGTATCGGAAAATCTGAAGAATCGCCGATATATCGGTATCGGCATCGGAATCGGCTACATCCCTAATATGTATAATATGATATGTATAAGAAGTAAATTTATAGGGTATAAACCCCATTATCGCATAAATCCCAACTGACTCCAAAAAATTATGCTGCACAATACTTATTATCGCCCTGTGGTATTGTTGATCAAAATCAAAACATAGTTATACGTTCATATAACTAATTATTAATTATTCCAACAAGCTAATTATAAGTTGTATATAATTTAATATATGTACATTTAGTAATTTCTCAAACATATAAAAACAAAACTTTACTATTACATCCGTTTTTGTGAATGTTTTCTTTTTAATTTGCGAGTACTTTTTATAAGAAAGTGCAAATATTTTATAGTGATAAATGTGCGCTGTGGTTAGCAAAAATGTTGCTCTTGTGGTAGCTAAATGATGGGGTATTTAGGTGGATGTAAGAATATTTACAGGAAGATGTGTGGTAAGTCGGTGTGTAGAAACTGTAAAACTAGCATATATATACACACACTCACAACGAAATAGATTTAAACATAAACTTACATACATACATATAATTATACTAAACTCTTGGAGAATATATAGCTAAGTAACATTAAGTTAACTACAAATTGATATTAATGACATGAATATAAAATAAGAATAATAAATGTTTTTGGTGTTGGTATTCTTGTACTTGAATTCTGGCAAATTGTAGCAATAAAGAGGTAAATACCTTGTTCATCTCTCGCTAAAAGTCATTCAAGTGTAAATAGGACAGGTGAATAAAGTGCTAGAATAGCAGAAAAATAAAACGAAATCTGAACATGGAATGTTAAAGATATTTGAGGTTTTATTGCTGCAATTAAGTACTCTTAGTAAATCAATTATATAAAACGCTAAAAGCAAGTTAAATACTTGTAGTTAATAGAAAAGACATAAAAAGAGATTTATCAAATGCTTAAAATAATTTTGGAAATTAATGACTAAAGTGTAGCATTCGAATGATTGATTTATTTTGTAATAGATAATCAATTTTATAGAGTATAAAATTCGACACAATTTTATTACTGTATAATTAAAATTTTTTATTATATTTGAACATAAAATGTTCTTTGCTTGGTGCTTTTGATGTATTCAGCTATTAACATTAGGGTTTAAAAGTATAAATTTTGAAATTAAAGAAAAATCCAAACTTAGTCACTCTAAATTTACCAAAAAAAATTTTTAGATTTACATAATATGCTGTTCCAATTCCTGCCTATAAATATATGTTCGTATACAAATTATATCCAACCAATTAGCAAGATTAAATGTTACATTATTAAATTTACAATATTGCTTGTATTAGTCAGTGAAATACTATGTTATACAAACAGATACATTTAATGCTATCCTTTTATTTAAATACACCAAAGATATTATTTGTAATAGTTTTTTCTTACATTGAAAAGTCAGAAGAATGAAATAAAACTCTTAAGCCAAAACTAATAAAGGTAGGGTTTGGTATAAATGCGTTAGTGTAATACATTACACACATTTACATTTACAATAATAAAATTTTTAGAAGAGCAAAACCCCAAAAAAAAAATGGCAAATAAATTCAAATAAATACAAAATGTGAACCTTCTTTGGTCGCACTTACATTATCACTCTTAAATAAGAAGATACAACTATCTACTAGTCCGATTTTATCTCTGGCCTAAGTCGACTTATGAAAATTAGTTTTCTTAAAGTTTTTAAAAAATGTCTTTGAGATATTAATTATTTGAAAAAATTTGATTTATTGAAAGTTGTAGTCTAGTCTATATACTTTCATTTTAATGGGCCTGATGCCATCTCATCAGCAAGTAGCCCGTTAAAATGTTGACGCTATTGCTAAAAGGTAAATATGATTACTCTTTCGTGTGGTCCATTCCCTGTTCAAGCAGTATTGCAAAATGCAAACTTTAACTCAGTGAGATAAAATTTTAGCCATAAAATATAATTATCTAAGATATACTTAAACGGTTATTTTAGGTTGCTGCATATAAATATAATATGCACAATTAAAAACTTGGTTTGCAAACCCCATAAGCCAACAGATTTTTAGCGGATGTTTTATACACTGAAAAGTAATAAAATTTTTTTTTCTAAAAACAAATTGTAATATTATAGTAACTAAATTTTACTTAGGAAAGTTAATTATTAATTACAGTGCTCTTAAAAATTTGGATTTTTTCATGTCTCAACCCAAATCGATGGGTATTTAGAAAAAGAAACTCCCCAAAAATAAATTCCACGTCAATCAGTTCACTCAAAATATTCTGTACGTAAAACTAACGGAAATAGTAATATAAAATAAACCGAAATTCAACTAAGCACCTTTTCTACTATTTTTACTGTTAAATAATCAACACCAAGTACATAAATGAACTAACATCATGTTAAAGGCTTATTATTTCATATCTTTCACTATTATATAATTATTTTTTTATTTTTACTCACTATTTGTTATTTCAATTTCCACTGATAATCAAACAAAGCTCTTTCAGCTTTGAAATCCAGCGCATCACCCACTCGGCTAAGCCACAGTATGCAAACCAGCAGTACCAAGTTAATATAAACTTAGCATTATACTCTTTCGCTTTTAAAAAATTATAATTTATTTCCTGCGTATGAATGTATGTATGCCATTTTTATGTATTTAACATTAACATTTAAAAAAATACGCTCATGGTCTTGGGTGGAATTGAACATGTGACCTTCCGCGTGATAGTCTAGCACAGTATCCACTAAAATACTGGTCTTACATGAATAATCATTGATTTTAAAATACGATTTTACATAATTTTACGTACAGAAAACTGTGTGAGAGTGTGTGCATTAGTTTTATGCATGTCCTTTTTTTATAAACAACGGACAATATTGAAAGCAAACAAAAATCCGTATTAATGTGTATATGATTTTTTAATAAATGTTAGAAACAGTTAAAATAAGATTGCTTAGAATTTTATATGTTCATTTATTTAAAAATTGCTGTGCGGAATACTTCTTGAATATAGCAAATTCCGTTACTGTAAGGTGTTGAGATTAAGGCGTTATGCACGCCCATTAAAAATTCAGCAAATTATATTTTTCTGTCTTATGTCTCATAATTTAATAAGTATAGTATTAACAACAAAAAATATGTTCTAGAATGTTATTGTCTGTGAAGTTTGCCTCACCAACTATTAACTAAATTGCATATTTATTTGACAAAAAATCTGAAAAATGGTCATGAAGAAAAATAAGCTAACGGTAGCAATGGAAATTGCTGTGGAGAAACAGCAAATTAACAAAATTTAGTAGTGATTTAACTCTCGTATGCCATTTTCACGAAAATCTTGTATATATAAGAATTGTAATCACGTTCAACAGGTTCACATCGTAAGTTGTGATAAGCAAAAATACACATGAGCACTGGTGAGTAAAGTTTCGCGGCTCTCGGAAGTAACGTTGCTATTGTTTCGCTGTTGAATTTATATTAAGTTTTCCCTAGTTCCTTAGAATAATAATCATGCCTGATTTCTCTTCATATAAGGCTACGCACCTTAGCCTAATAATTAATTTGGACTCACAATTTTTTATTTTTGCTTGTATATATTTAAACCTGATATTTTGATAGGGTTGCCATTCTTTAACCATATTAAAATTTTTAGTTAAATATTACACTGTATCATTTCAGTTGCTGAAAATTATAAATGAATTCAAATATTTAAAATAAACCACTTTTGTAAGCGCATTTTTCTATTTATTCAGTTAAAAAGTCAAATAAATTCAATATAATATAAGGATATACAATTACAGCAGTAAGATAGTGCTATCTGATTTCCTAAATAGTTCTGGTAAGGTCTCTGTTAATTGGATTAATGTTCCTAAATATTTTAATTACGATGCACTGTGTGTGCTCATGAGTTTAAATAATAGGAGTTTCCAAGAAATCATTGGTTAGAAGTATGGTTCTATAATGTGGTGGCATCAAAAACTATAAAATTTTTTTATGGTTTTACTTAAAGGTACATGGTATATAATATGTATGTATATGGAATCCTGCACATACAATATCACCATCAAAGAGATGCTATAGTAGTTTACTTTAAACAAAAACTGAGGGACAAGATTTCGTTGCATTGAAAACTAAAAATATTAGAGCAATTTGAATGAAATTGTGTGTTTTTCTGAAATTTAAGTTCTAGATAGTTTCCTTTTTTTAATGTGCAAAAAAGATGGAAATATATCAACATAACGTTGTATTTTTTAATTTTTTTATTTTTTGTTAAACTTCTTTGACCTCTTTAACCATTAATCTAAACTCTGGAAGAACTGAACAAAACTGATGATCTTTCTTCCCATTTATTTATTTATTTTTTTTGTTTAGAAATAAACAGATATCCACATAGTACCTTAAAACCTTTTTAACACTTACGAACTTTTTTATTTCATTTGCCTTTTACTATGTGACAAAACATTTGGAGTACAAAGTAAAAAATATGTTTCAAGTTGCTGTACTGCACCATTTGTTATTACCTTATTATATAAATAATATTGCAAATAATGTAAAAATTATGAAATATAATTAAGATTGAACTAAATTAAACATATTTTTTCGAATGTTGAATAAAACAATTGCAGGGAATGTACTGTGGCTACCCTGGTATGTTTTTTGTATGGTGAAGGGGTAAGTTGTTAAACCTACTTATAGATTTTTTACAACAATAAACATTGTTTATATTATTTTTTTTAGATGCCAAAAATAACTTTTTAGGTGCATATATTCTATGTATAATTTTTAAATAAAAATTGCATTTCATACTAAATGATTAATATAGGTTTTTTCACTTAATTGTTAATGAAATCAAGAATTGACCGTTTCATTTTTATGATATATGTCTTTTCTTATTCCAGCTTTCCTATTAATAACAAAAATATAAAAGTTTTGTAGTTTTAATTTTTTTATGAATTTTTATAAACAAAAAACTTAAAAACTTTTTTCGCCGCTAATTTTTGAATACATCTGAAACAGTTGGAAATATAAAAAACTACATATGACTTAAAGGTAATTATATTTTGCATCCTTTGATGTTTTATTTATTCAAATCGGGCAAAGCGTTCTCGAGTTATGATGAAATATGTTAGCGTGAGCGCCCTATTTTAGGAGTCATTTTAGTCGAGCTTATAAAAAAGAATAAATACGTTATTGCAATCTGCATTGTAGATACCTGGCATCGACAATTCGATATGCAAGCATCGCATATAAACAAAGCGTGAAAGGACCTGAAGTAAAATATTATATTATAGTATAATTTTGCCATAACACATTCTACACTGATCCCAAACCTCGATATATATTGAAGCGATTTCAGAATTTGGAATGTGCAAATACCAAAAAATAGCGCTATTTTTGAAAAATTTTAGTTAAAGTTTGGTGGGAGATATCGCAAATCTGTTTTGACAGACACTTAGACAAGGAATCAAAGTATAAAAAACAATTTAACGAGACTTCATAAGGTTATATTTTTGGGGAAACTTTCCCCCAAATATTAGAAAATTTTTAATGCCAATATTTTTTAATAGAAAGGTGGAAATGGAAAATCCATAAATACTCTTGAGCCACATAGGCCTACACATCCTCTATTATGAAAAAATATTTATTTTAGTTGTCCCACTTATTAGGAAAATGCATGTATATGTACAAATCTATGGCATGAGTATTTAAATACCCATTTCGGCATTAAAGAGTTCGCAAATAAAGAGATCAAAAACAGCTTTCTTGTATTTTTCTTGAAGCCTTTGTTTTATAATTGTTGTCTAATTATTAAGATTTTTTATTATTTGTAAATTTTTTGAAGCAATGTCATCAAACTTGCCAGAACTGTCTGTTCGATGTTCGTTTGTATTATATTTTTAGCAGAAGAATTTGTTTTGTCTTCCTTATGCATTTTAAATCTTATTTAGCATGTGATTGAATTCATCCAAGCGCTTTGCCCATTGTTGTGGATTTGTGACAACTTTCCCAGAAGCAGGACGCGTCGTCATATCAGCTTTCATGAATTTATACCAATAATTTAACAACACATACATTCTACAGTATAATTTGCTTATGTATGTCACAAGCAGTGTAGCTTCCAGGCGTACATGTCATCTGTAAGTAACGGCCGATACAATTTTTTCCACCAATTCGAATTTTGCTAACAAATCAAATCCGCCCGGTTTATGAAATTGGATATTGCAGTGATGTTGTAGTTTTCTATTCTGATTTACATTTTTAGAAGAAATAACAGCACGTCAATATTATTATATGGCACCATGTACATAATAATACACAAACAAATATATTTGTGTATATATATTAGAGTGGTCGTTAAAAACTAAGTTTTTTGGACGCAAAAAGAAAAACTTCTTTTTGATGAAACAAATAATATGAGTTATTTTTTGTTTGTTTATTTAACCCTTATGTCTACAACCGCCTACCGGGGTACGTTATTCATTTTCAATTCGATATAAGTTCACTACCTGATGCGATATCGACTTAAAATTTTATATATGGTCCTAAAAAGAATAACATTTAATAATAACATTTAAATAACATTTAAAATTTATACTTTTGCAAAAAACCTATAAGCAGTTTTTGCGACTTACCCTTTAACCATACAAAAGGCATACACGGGTAGGCACAAAACAATTATGAATTTTTTTATTCAAATTGAAAAAATATATGTTTACTTTAGTTTAATCTTAATTATATTTAATACTTTTTATATTATTTGCCAAATATATATAAAAATAGACTCGTAATAGATATGTCTGTATATATACTAAATTACTTGTCAAAACATATTATATTTGTTTGAACATCTATGGGTGCTCTGCACAAATTGGCTGTGGAATTTAATTTTGGCCACTATGGGAATTAAAACGACGTTTATTTTTATAAATAGGCTACAGTTTATTTAATTTATCGAGAAAAACTAAAACCAAGATCTCTACGAGAACAAATTCAGTAAGCAATAGCACTACTTACCCGAGTATGATGGTTGTATGTTTGAAGAAAAATTTTTGGTTGTCGATATAAAGGATAAACAAAAAGAGCACGTAATGTATAGACTTGAGGAGTTTATTATTGAAAATATATCCATAGATATGAATATTATGAAAAAATTATATAAAACTTTTTTTATACAGAATTTAATTTCCTACAAAATTTATTTCAAGACTTTTCCCAAATTCGTCTACTTAAAGAGATACTTTGAAAAAACTAGGATTTTATTACAAAAAAAAACTTATATCGCATTGCAGCATGTGTTCTCAGAAATAAATAAAAAATTAACTTATATTATTTTTCATCAGAAGCACGGTTTTTTTGGGGCTTACGATAAAAATAGATTCTAAACGACCACCTTTATGTATATCTTTTTCACGATTACAAATAATTTTTGCTAGCACATAAGTAAAAATAAATTTCTTAAGTTTATACTTTTGCTTCACAAACAACGTAAAAATAGCTGCATTTGCTATGTAGCTATTACAAACTCACTGTACCAACTTTTACATACTTTTTGGTGATAAATGATGCTTAAAACCCAAACAATAGTATTGAAGTATATTTTAAATCGTTCTGTGTTTTGTATCTTTCTTTTGCCTCAACCTTCACAGCCAGCAAATGTTGCTATATAGTATACTGCATTCTACAATGGGGATGCTGTTCGAGCATTCACATAAAATGACAAATGATTTTTAAAATAATGCTAGGGAAGCCAACTTTATAGGGATGTACAAATAAATTTAAAAATATAATTTCTTTTTGTTGTCGATATATTATATGAGAACAATGAATGAAACAAGCAATGAAGTAAATTTTAAAAACTTTGCATTATCATTTATTAATCAACAGAACTGAGTTATGTATATCATTATTTATAAATATACTTTTTCATCTCGTTGGCAGTGTTACCAGGAGCTGGACATAAAAAGAAGCTAAATCGGACTTTTTAAAAGGCTAGAAAAGGCTAAATTGACAAAAAAAAAAACACTATGTTTTCTTTATTGTTTAATAAATAAGTTGACATAACTTAACTGGTTCTTACAACTTTTCATTTGAAGATATTATATTATAAATAGGTTTAAAAGCGTTATGATATAATAAAATAATTGCCAACTATTTATTACTACTAATTTCACTTTTTCTTATTTTGAGAATAGGAACGTTCTTTTTTAACGATGTTTATAATGTTTTCCACATTTTGTGAACAATAATACAAAATCAGTTACGTGTTGTCAATGTATAACTATCGATAAGTTAAAATAGATAAACATGTTTATTCCCTGCGGAATATGTTGTACCCTTTGTCTTGAACGTAATTGCCCTATGACTTGCGAAAATAAGAGTGGTACGAAATATTCTTGAGTGCTGACCGGTAAAAAGAATCAAGCCGATTTTTTTCCAAATTAAAAATATTTGTTTAAAGTACATTAATTCAGCTAGTATAAAAGAACTCATCACAGGACAGGTAGCCTTAGTTTTGGTCTAGAAACTATCACTGAGTATTTTAATTATGTCAATTGACCCCCTCCAATGACAGCCCTATGTAAAAACGGTTGCTAGTCCTTGGGAACGAGTCACGTAACCTGTCTTGTGACTGGTTCTTTTCCCTCTAAGGTTGTTATAAGATTAGAAGGTACTTCAAGTAGATAATGAAAAACAAATTTAAATACGGTGGCTCACAGCTTATGTTATGCAGTGCATATATTTTTCTTTAACTCAAAGTTGTATAAAAATAGTTTTGATACCATTTTTTAGAAAATATTTTCCAGTTTAAAAATAAATGTTCATTTATTGCAAAACTTATTATTAAAAGGCCTTAAAAATAAGAAAATTAGAAATACATTTTTAGAATGTGGAGAAAAAATTTTGTCTTTTCGAGGCTAAATTAACAACTTCCCTGTCCAATGGGTCACATATAACCCACGAGAGCAATTTCCGCCAAGTTCGTAAGTCACATTTGACTCATTTCTTTATACAGCTACTGAGCAGATATTTGTCATAAAGATGAAGTAATATATTTTGGATGAAACGTGGTCGTATAGAAAAAAACCAAAAAAAAAAATTAGAGGACGTGGCGCAAAAAATTATTGCGTTGTATGGGGACAAAGAAGTTGTTAAATTCAATTTTGAAAGTTTTGTAAAAAAATTCACAAATACAATTGAAAAATGCGAATTATATTCTTGAATATTGTGTATCCTTGGCTAGAATTTTCATATGGTTCAAATAACCCACAAGTAAACATGTGCCCAAAAATGGCAAAAATCTCTGAGATTGTAAAAAATTTACTTAAGTTTAATTTTCAAAGTATTGTAAAAAAAATGCATAAATACAATTAAAAAATTCGACTTATATTCTCGAATAGTGTCGATCCTTGACTAAAATTTCCATATGGCCTGTATGAGCTACAAGTAAAGATGTGCCCAAACGTGGCTAAAAACTCTCAGACATCGTCAAAAATTTACTCAAAAATTAAAAAAAGGCTAAAAAAAAGCCAAGAAGCTAAAACGCAAACTTCGAGGCTAAAAGACAAAATAATAGGCTAAATCCAGCCTCGAAAAGCCTAAACTGGCAACGCTGCTCATTGGCTATTACTTGAAAAAAATGAAAACTTCAAGTAGCAATTAGGCGTATGATTTATAGCAATTGTTATAATTATGCATTTTGAAAAATAAGAGGTCATGTAGGAAATAATTTAAATTCGCAATAATATTTTTATTTTTTTATTTTACATTGAATCAGCCATTTGTATATACGACTTGTTTCGAACTGGCATAGCTGAACTACATTATCGGCCATGTCACAGAGTTCAATTCCGCTCGGAAACGGTATTCAACCTACACCATTTTTGTAGCAGCTGGTGTCTAAAAAAGAGAACAGGTGTATCCAGTCTGTTGGCGGCTATACTATGCTGCTGTATGCTCCAGCTAATGGCTTACATTACGGTGGATTTAATTCCGTTTCTGTGAGATGGCCGTATAAATCAGATTTCGACAAAACTTATACCAGGTATTTATTAACAATTGTGCACAAACCGTAAACTTTGTTAAAATCACTTCAGTAATTTGGGAGTAATTAGTTGCTAATAATACTAATATTAGCTTAAATTCAAAAACAAAGACAATATATGTGTTTGAATTTAAAAATTATGAAAATATTTCATAAAATTTGATGTTACTTTCCCAGAGGGACTTACAGTTTTCAGCAAAAATCATTCATAACAAAAGTACACAAATTACAATAGATCTTTAGTTTATTTTAAAAATTGGCAAATTTTCTTTCTCCACAACCTTCAAGTATTAAGTATTTTTAAACATTACACAATCTTAAAAAATATAACAAAGCTGTTTCCAAATAATAAGTTAAAAAAAGTTTTAATTTCTTTCAGTTTATTTTAAGATCTTTATTAAGTATGCTAAAGACAGACATTATAAGTAAGTATAATACAATTGATGGCAGCACATAACTTTTTAACTTTTATACGTACTTTGAATTAATTATTTCGATTCGATTATATAAAGTGGAACAACGACTTTTAATTTTAAATTTTAAACTTTTAAATCTTCTACTACGACGATTTTGTATAATCACTAAAAATATTAAAGTAAGTGAATAAAAAGTAGCTTGTTAAAACTTTTTCCTTTTTACTTTTTAACGTCTTCATAATTTTTATATTAACTTTAAATTGTCATCGCAAACATAAATCTTACTGTCATGCTTTTCCGCTTTAAATTTCCTGCAATCGTAGTGTCTAGACTGGTAAAATTTATTGACTGTCATTTTTCTCATAAATGTGTTTCTATTGCAAAAATTAAACGTAATTTTTATTTACAGTTTTGTTTTAAAATGTTTGAAGCATTTATATGGAAATTTGTCAGACTTGTGGAAAATAGATATTCGAAGTCACTAAATTTTAAATACATATAAAAGGTACAATACTTTTTATTTTTATTTGAAATAGAAGAACAAAAAAAATTAAAGTATTTTTTTACCTAAAGCTATTTTCGGAGTCAGCGAACAAAAATACATAAGGTTCAGTTATTTTAATTTAAAAATATTAAAAAAGAATTTAGGAACTGAACCAAAAACACACGATTTTTAATGTCCTTGCAATAACAGTTTGATATCCTGATATACTCATCAATGCGACTCTACCCAAATCAAAGAGAATTGTGTATAGATTAAAAATCCAAAAAGTATTTCTAAGTTTGAAGGACCAGTCGTGAAATATTAAGGGAATAATACAAAAAATGGTGTAAATTATGCAAATGCTAAACGTCACTATTGGGCATGACTAATATTTCCACTAGGTACATTGAACTTTGTATATTCCACATATTTTTATTAAAAGGCTCAAAAATATTTTTTTTGCAGACCAGTGTTTACATGTAATAGAGTCGCAATTCGCCTAATAATAATAAGGAAAAATATAAGTATATTGTGTTAGATCTTTTATATGTTTATTATTAAGACGTCCACAGGATATGATATTAATGGGGAAGGAGTAAGTAGATACTTATTACAAAAAGACACAGTGTTTCTTTTAAGGGATTAATTTTATGATATATTTTATGTTTATAGAAGCCATTATTGTTAATGGAAAGCTAGGAAAAAGTAATAAAAATATTCTGTCCAACTTTAATAGGGTTATTCTTTAAACATTCATAAACCTAATCACTTTATACTTCAAAATAAAGTGTTTGCGTGTTAACAAAATTTAAAACGGTATGTAGGATATAGAAATGTATATTTGAATGAAACTAAACCAAATATTTTCGCATATGGAAAGTAAAAAAATAATGTTATCGATTATTAAAAAGTCATATAAGTTATGTCGCACATTTACTTCAATAGCGTCATAACTCAAAAAAACTAGTGTTGCAGAAACCAACTTTAACGATTTCATATGTAAGCACATCATTATTCTCTTAAGATATTTTTTACCAAATTTTTACACAATATAAAGAACGATGTGATTAGTAGTATTTTGAGTTATGGCACTAATGAAGTAAAGGAGCGGTGTGATATATATGCATATGATACAACGATTTACTTACATCTTAAGCGTAATTTTTAGACGTGCTCACTAACTTTTTCTTTAATTATTTAATAGTTAGCTATAACTAAATCGGTTCTCATGCGCTTAGGGAGCATAAGGTGTTATAAAATACAATATGATATAAGCGGTATTCAGTGTTTGGTGCGAATGGTCTTGCAAAGTGCAAAACAGCGTAGCTTCTTGTTAGCAGTCTAACAACAAAATACATAACCTTGCTCTTACAACGCTTTTGCAACTACGCTATTTTAAAGCGGTATAGTTTTTTTTGTATTGCAATCTCGCAACTCACATTTTGACAACTGAAATAAAATTATATACAAAATAACTACAAAAATTAAAGAATTTATTAAAAAAAAATATTAATGAAAATTAAAAAAAACATGAAAATTTGATACGCGGGACAATAAAGTTTCCTTGGAATCTGGATGTAGCCATAGAAGTGCATGTGGATGTGGGTATTTAAGTGTATGTGTAAATTTCTATTTAGTGTTTCAAAGTGAGTACAAGAAGTGCTCACGAATAGTGACAAAAGCGTTACAATTGCAAACATTTCTATACAAAACTCACCAAACATCGAATATCGCTATAGTTTTTTACGTATTATCTAATATCATAGCTATAAAAACTAAACAGTGCTATCAACATTGAAAAACAGTAAAAATCAAGGTAGATTTATTTACCAGGTAATCGCAGTTCCTTGAAAATGTTAAATTATTCAAACACATACACAACATAACTTGTGTACTTTGATGCAAAATTGACAGTCACAAATAAAAAAGAGTAAATAGCTGTGGAATCAAGAGTACCTGGTAAATAAATCTACCTTGAGTAAAAATGCTTACTTTTGTTTTCTCAATTTTCTCTTAGAAATCAAATTCAATTAAGTGTGTGTGTTCAGACTGAGAAACAAACAGAGAGATATTGACAGAGAGAGAGAGAGACAAAGAAAGAGGGGTTTTTGTTTTCTACATCAATTAGTGTCTATGACAGCATAAACAATAAAATATTTAATGTACAGACACAGATCTTTTACCGTTTTATTATATCGTCTCTACCATGCCCAATTATTATTGAATGCTTAAAATAAGTTTTTTTTTAATTGGTTGCCTTCGTCTTGCAAAATGTTCAATTTCCCATTGTGAATTAAAAAGCCAATAAAAAAATTTTTTAATTTACGATATTAGGAATGTATTTATTTTGAGCTAACAATTGAAGTTTTTGTGCACTCCTGATAAATAGCGATATTCACATTTGATAGTTAAACATGGTAGAAAGGATACCCAACATACACGCAGGCTTGATCTCAAATTGCGGATGATTTGAAACCAAACCTTTTCTGAAACGACAAACGTTTAATAATGATTTGAAAATACCTTGAAAAAATAACATTATCAATAAAAAGGGAAATTATTTTCATCACAAACAATATTCATACTAAATATGTATAAATTTCTCACAAGCAAACAGTAACTATATAATTTTTTGCTCTTGTAATAAATAATTTACTTTGATTGTTAAAATTATTTTAATTTCTTTTTCGCTTTAAATAGTGTTTCCTCGCTTATTTATAATTTAAGAATACCTTCACATCAAATTGATAAGAAATTGATAAAACACTAATTGTCAAATATTTATATTCAAATATTATCAACTTGAATTCAAGTGTTAAATAGAAACGTTTGAAAAAAATTTGAGAATGGTTTTTGATATCAAATGATAATGTCATCCTATTTCAAAGGTTTGCTTCGTGCTTGCTGGGAACAAAAAGAGGAATTAATTTTCAAATTGAGAAATTTATTTATTATAAACTCACTTTCAAACGTTTTTCTCAAAGGTTTTTAAAATGTGGATTGTAATATAATGTGGAACTTAAATAAAATATTTTTTATTTTTCAGTTCATATATTCAATTTTTTCTTATTCAGGTTGCTAGTAATGATAACTAATTTTTAATCACAAATCAGCAAACAGTAAATATGTCATTTTTCTGCAGTTGTAATAAATAACTTTCGTCATATTGTTAAAATGTTTCCTGTTTACGTTTCGCTTTAAACAGTGTTTTCGCGTCGATTTATAGTTTGGGAATAACACCACATCAATATGATTAAACACAGATTGTCAACTGTTTGTATTTAAATCATTATCAACTTGAATTCAAGTGGTTAACAGAAACCTCTGAAAAATTTTTGAGAATTGTGCTTGATATAAAATCAGAAAGTCATCTTATTTTTCAAAGGTTTGACTTCGTGTTTGCTGGGTATGTATAGATAAGTATGTGTTGCCTTGCGAAATGAACGTATGAGCAATATTTTTAAAACAACAATTATTAAACATATTACTCATACGCTTAGGAAATTACAGGTAGTCTTGAGCGTATATTGTTCTTTATTTCCTTTTCTGTTTTAAGCTACATATCGACACCTTAAATGCAAACCAAGGTAACAACACAAAAATTCAAAATCGAGTTTTTGACTGATTGTGGCTCGTTTTATCAAGCGACATCACGCAAAATTTTAGACTCCTTTAAAATGTATACTTTATTAAAGACATTCAAACGAACGTATGTAGCTACACGCGAACATTTTGTATTTTAACCCTCTGCGACTGACGTCGTAGTCTAGCAGACACCAGTAAACAGAAATCATTGTTTTAGACCATAATTATATAAATATCAATTCTGGTGTTTTCAGTACCTTCTTATTACCTACTCATGTGTAAGTTAGTGCGAAGAAAGTAATTGAAACGAGCGCACGCGTTGATATGAGCATACAAGTGTCTACAAGTCTACCACGTCAGTATTGAGTTAGACCTGTCAAAATAAGTTCTAACTTTTTATTGAACCATTGATACCATCCCTTTTTTTCTCTATATTGATTAGCTTAGGTATAAGCTAAAATTAATGTTGAACTTTGTACCAAAAAAATAAAATATTAAGAATTTTTTTCGTTTTTGTATGGATGTATGGAGGCTAATTTATGCTATGCCAATTATTTTGTTTTTAATAAGATTTGTTGCTTTGTTTTCAAAAAAAAATTGCAATAAATAACAAACTACGACATTAAACTAAAATGAAAAATATTTTTAGTGGGTTAACAAACGGAATTTGGAAAATATAATCAGTCGAAATAGTGTCTATTGTACTACCACGTCAGTGGAACTGTGATAATAAAGGCACGTCAGTCGCAGAGGGTTAATGTAAAAAGTCGTATAAAAAACATACAAATGCATGTTAACGGTGTTTTGAGTTTGTTGTTTATCGTGGTTTTTCTTTTCGTTTACAAAGTTGTAATAAGGTTGAAATTTAATTTTTTTTGTTTCTGCTGTAAAAAAAATAACGGTGTAGTTACGTCCGTTTGCTTCTAAGGTGATGATATACATATATGTAATAGCTACTCTCTTTTTTTCTGAACAATAGGAGTATTTTTTTAGTGAAAATGTAAGTAGTTGTTTCTTAAATCCCATATACTTTTAACCATACTTGTTAAAAAATATTTTGCAGTATTTGTATATTTATACAAATTCTTTTGTTCTTTCCGAAAGTGTTTTGTTTGTCTTTTTTTTTTTTTTGATTCTGTATTCGTATATGTTCTTACTAACAACACTCTAGGGTATTGACTGCCATATATCTTTTCATTTTTGTTTTCTATAGCAATTTTATCGGTAAAAACGTATCTTGCGTATTAGGAACATAATGTGGCCAATATTGGAAATGTTTTTTTATTTGGCTTTACTTTCTTCATTTAGTTGTTGATATTGGCCATGTTAAATAGTCAAGGTCACATGAAAAATATATAAATTGCGGCAATCTTGAACATGTACTTATTGTTGTTGATTTTGTATATCTTGATTTGAAAGTTAAGTAAAGAAAGATTATTTTAATAAAGTTATTTATTTATAAGTTTGTAGGATACTTATATTATTTTCTACTTATTTATGTAATGGGGTAAATGCAAGATATTTATTTTTGCATTCTTTGGAAAATTAAATAGGACATAAGACAGCATACATATATACAGGAAGGCGTAACATTATTTTCTCCGCCGCATCGGCCATTATCGAAAAAGATCCAGAAACAACCAAAATTGCGCTTATTGGAGCAGACACTTCCTGAAAGTATTTGATCTAGAATTACAGCATCCACAAATATGTCGTCAAATATGGCCGCATCATCTTACTTTATTTAATTCAAAATGACAAGAGAGCAGCCGTCGATAGAGTTTTACCAACACGCCTTTTTCTGGTCAAAGATTTACAAGAAGACGGCTCATACTGGTAAAAAATGGTCAATCTATATGGACATGGCCTATAACTAGAGTTTTTTACATGATTTCTCGCTACGGGAATTCCCGGAAATTCCGCTAAATTTTCAATCCCGAATTCCTGGGACACAATTGCGGGAATTCCCGGGAATTTTTTTGCATTAATATATTATATAATCTGATAAAATTTCTCAACAACATTGAAGTTTTAAAAAAAATTTAAAATTTTAGTTTTATATGAAAAACAGTTTTATAGCCACCTTTTTGATGATAAAGGAGATACACTAGGCGAAAAAGAAAACGCTAAAGGCATTATCGAGTTTAATTAAAAAACAGCCGGTAAAAATAAAAGAGTATTCATTTAAAACTGTTTTACGATTTGTTAGCAATACGACGACCTAGGTCCGCTGAAAAGAATTAAAAATACCAATTCGTATGAATTCTTGCCAACTTAGTAATGTTTATTATCAGGTGTCCATGCGATAATGTTTTCATTTAATATTTTCAGTACATTTACTTATTTAAAAACCTATTAAACGAATACGGTTAAAGTAGTAGTATTGCAAGATATTAATTCATCAATTTAAAACGATTAATTTTTAAACAGTGCAGATAATCTCAAATTATCGACCAGGAAATAAAATAGACACAATATTAAAAAAAAATTTTGCAAATAAACTCTTAAAAATTCATTGCCATATACATTAATATATCAATGCGAAAATCGATTTTCGTATCGAACTAAATAAAAGCGAAATATATTTCTGTCATCTTATATTTGTTTTTAAGTTCTTTTTAATAGATTTTTAAACTTCAATCTACTTGAATGCAAAAAATATGTTACCCTAAATCGATCTTATTTTTCATTAATTTGTTCTGAGCGGGAATTCCCGAGGAAATTTGAAACCAATTCCCGATTTGCTGGGGAATAAAAGAGTCTGGGAAAAAAGAAACCCTACTTATAACTTCTAACCCTCATATTTATAAATGAATAGTAAAGTTAATGTGTGCGGTAAAACCGGGGGTTATCAAAAAAGTGACTAAAACCTTTTTTGTAGAAAATTTATTTCCCCATTAGAAAATGTTGTTGGCATGTTTTTTATTACATGTAATTGTAAAATTTTTATAGACATGTTAAATATCCAAACAAAAGATCGAGATATGGTTTCCGGAGTTTTTTTGTTGTATTATAATTTTAACAAACAAAAATTTCGATTCATAAGTAAAGAAAATACAAAGAGTTAATCCATAAAAAATTCAAATGTAGGTCATCAAAAATCTAACTCTTATATGTCTTCTAATAAGGAAACACTATAATAATATATAATAAAGCTAATATAATACCGAATAAAATTTAGCCACCGTACGAGCCATCACCATAATAATTGAACCCATCCAATCTTCGCCTACAATGATGGTAGTGTTGTACCCATTTGACTGCCTATGCCATCGCAGTGTAAATATAAATAGGAATAGAGCACATACTTTTGATGGGTACTACTTACATTGTTGTTGGCCTGAGATCGATGATGTAAGTGACAGAAATACTATTCGGCTATACATACTAGCTAAAATTTGGTACCGGGACACATAAGCTTCAGCTATTTGTGTTTTATACACTGAAAAGCATTCTGCATTAATATTAGGTCCGCTAGAAATGGCATGTAAAATGATTTTAAATCGTTTGGGAAGTTCTTCGTTAAGTCTAGCAGGCGAGGCAACAAGGTAATATTCTTCATTATTCTTCAAACCGATTTCGAGTCATCCAAACTATTCCCCTCGAGCTACTTTGGATGTTTTTAAAGAAATTGTATCCGCTATAACCGCTTTTTACCCACCTTTTCCGCAAATAAATTAAAAAAATTTTGGGTTTTTTATTATTTCTTTAACGATTTCGAATTTAATTATATCTTCCAATGCTATCTGCTTGAACAAATATGTTATATAGCAACCTTTTTACTGTCCGGCTTGTGCCACCCAAACATTAAAAATGTGACGCTTAGAGAGACATTTTCTGTAAAAAAATGCAATAAAAGACCCGTATGGGTCGCTACGAGTCCAATTATTTTTTGGGGGCGCGTTCTATGGATATTTCTCTTCAAAACGATGCTGGCTTGAAGGTGATGCAAGTTGATGCAAAAAAGCTCCCGACTTTCAAAAACTTAAATCCGTAAGAAATTAAATTTCAATCTGTCTCACCTCCAACAAGTTATTAAAAATATCTCAAAACGTAGTGATTGTATAAATACTACATTGAACTTTTCATTAAAAATTATATAAAGAAAGACAAACTAAATGAAAAAACGCTCAGACAGCTAATGCTACATATCGTCGTTGTTCTGACATAATCAGTTATGTGAATATTTTCGAAAACATTTTTGTTGCATCAATCTACACATTTGTTAGTCATACAGCAAACCCAGCAAAGGGCTTAAGGATATTTTTTTTTAAATCCTGTGAGACAAAATAGTTATATGCCAGAAAATATTCTAAATTGAGAAATAATAATTTTATATAGATTCTCCGAAAATAGCGTTACGTTATAAGTGAATAGGCCCATACCATACAATGAAATATTTGCTGGCAATCGTTCATCAAATGGCCGTCGTGACCTGACACTGTTCGTTTATTTTATCTGGGGCGACGTTAAATCCTTGGCCTACGCTAACAAATCAAATATTTATGGTAGGCTCAAGGCCGACATTTGAAAGGCTATTTAAACTAGTACAGCCAATGAACGACCAGATCGTCCGTATTTTATATGTAAATAATTTTATTAAGTTTCATAGAAAAATCATTCAAACGCCCAAGCCCATGCGCTTCGCTACACAATATCTCTTTTGGGATAAAATAGAAAAAGAAAACTTCTATAAATAATTATTTTTCGAACTTATTGATTTACAATTATATATTACAAAAATATTTAATCTATTTGAGAGGCTGGCTCCTTTCTATAATACTACTCTGGTTTTCGACGTTAAGACTCACGAAAAATTTTCAAAATTCTTACTGTCTGGGCTTCCAAGATATAATAAAGTAAATGTTGATTCTATATAGGAAGTTTCATCAGTAATACGCTGTAAACATTTCAGAAAAATCAGACCGCTGGTATTATTTTTTAAAATAACTCAAAATAAATGTTTGCTCTTTATGGGAGGTGCCACACCCTCATGTCCTATTCAGATTTATATGTGAACAACAATACACACTAATGAAAGCTTTGCTCGCACCAAGTCTCAATTTTCCTGCTGCATTAGCTGCAAACATATTCCCACTAATTTGTTTCTGACTATTTTCTCTAGAACAATGCATAAAATCAATGAAGAAAATCTTAACAAAATCGTATGTGTTTTACTGGACCCTTATTTGTTAAAATATATATTTGCTATATATGGAAGGTGCCACGCCCGCTTGTCTACTTCTTAATAATATATATTTAAAAACATTATAAAAAGAGTTACTCGCACAAATTTTGTAGTCTTTAGCTGCATTAGTTCCATAAATATCCTGAAAAAATGTGTTCTGTATGGGAAGTGCCACGCCCACTTAAAATTTTTTCAAAATGTATTGCCTATTGTTCCTTTCAGACCGTCAGTAATATACTGTGAAAATTTCAGCAAGATCGGTTCACTGGGTTAGGAGTCAATAGCTTCCAAACATACAAACAGACAAACATTCAAACAGACAAACATACAAACAATCAAACAGATATTCACTCTTATTTATATAGATTAAAAATATTACAAATGAAATGAATTTGATTGTATTTGATGTTGACACGTGCCACTAATATGATATTCAATATGCCTTATAGAGTTTCAAGTTCTGTGCTGCCTTAAATATAAAAAAGCTTAACAATTTATTCATAAAAGATTCAGCATATTTGTCCTCTGGTCTTTTTACTGATTTGTAATAAGAAAATGTATCTTTTATTTCGAAACAAGTTAAGCAATTATCTAATTAATCACCTTTCAGTGAAATAAATAAATTATTTTAAATTCAGTGAATAGAACTTGACTTGATAAATCTATTCCTTTTTGCTTTATCGGAAAAGTATCTAAAAGTTTAATTTTCCTTCGACATAATAAAAAAAATATATATTTGTTTTTACCTTTCTTTAATTTATTATGCCACTTAATATTCCATAATATAAAAGTTAACTCAAATACATTTTTCATGCTGAAGACTAAAAAAACCTTTTTCAAAAATAGGCTCGTGTTTGTACCTCTTTTTGCGAATGAGTTTTAGGAAAATTTGTCCAGAATCTATAAGAAAATCATTAATAAAAATTTCCTTTTTGTTAAAAAGAGCTTGTATATTATAATTTATTTAAACGTCTTAAACACGATTAGTCATAAAATTAAAATGACAGCAAGGTGACAGTTGGACTATGTCGTATATGATATACTCTACAAGATGAATTAGATTGTATAGATTTATTTGAATCAATAGTATTTTTTATTTATTAAATATATGAATGGAAAAGCATATGAGCTCTGTGCCATAAAACGACTTAATTGAAATCCCCTGAAGTCTTGACATAGCTGGTTTTTGAAATCTGGCATTTGAAACCAGCATATGCAAATAATCATTTAAAGCTAAAAACGGTGTGCTTATATGTGTGAAAAATAAAACGGCTAACAACATCTTTATCAACTAACCGTGAATCCAGTCTTGTGCCATTTTCATACGTACTTACATTTTCACTAAATTGATTTGAGCTACATCGAAATGTATCCTTTATACAAAAATACTTAAAATGATTTATTGGAAAATGATGTGACTCATGCCCTTTTCGAAATAACTGGTTAAAATGAAGAATTTGAAGAATTTTCTATAGATTTTATTTTCTTAAAAATTATATTAAACTGCTTTGTTTATAAAATTTGTTCCGCTTTGATATCATCTCCAGTATTTAAAGTTTTTTTTTTCCTTAGTTTTTTGCTGCTTAATGTTGTCTTTTTCTGGTCAGAATTCGTTTGTGTATTCTCTTTTTAAAGCATTTGTCATTTTATTATCAGCAAAATTTGAATGCTTTTTGCTCTTCTTAACAATGTTAAACTTTATTTGACAAATTTGACCTCATTTACAGTGTAAAATAAGTGTCAGAATTGTTGTTGTTGTTGTAACTGATTTTACCCAACAAACACGAAGTTTAGCGGTTCTATATAATAGTGTAATCATAAATATTTATATTATTCCTAAACAATTTTAAAACCTATAAGGAATATATTAAAACTTTTGATGAATGACAATTTCTTGATTTTATATCAAGTTTTATTTCCCTACGGTGAATGTTGTACCAATTATCTTGGAAGTATTTGTCCTATAACTGGTGCAAAGGGGAATGGTGCAAATAAGTCGTGACCGGTGAAAAGAGAAAATATCAAAAACTAGGACAAAAATGTCAGCAAAATACCATCAATGTAAAAATACGTACGGTAATCTAACTAGTATTGCAGAAACCTCCACAGGACAACTACTTTAATTGTGTATCTCTTGTAACAGGTTCTTTTACTTCTGGAGTTTAGAGCAAATATCAAAAATTATTAAAATAATAAATATCTAGTTTTTTTTTTAGAATACTAATTTTCCACCTTTTACTATAAAATATGATTTTGTGCTAATACATTTCTAAAAAATGCACTGAAAAAGGTAAAACCAGCCCACTATTTCATTTCGCAAAACATATGCCGTTCCAGATCACATGTGCTTGTTTGCTGGGTAAGTACTTAGATACTTCTGTGGCTCTCGCCACTATAACCGTTATAAGTTTAGTTGGTTTGATTGTAAAAAGCAAATGGAATTAAATTAAAAAAAAAACTTGACAATAAATTTCTATGTTAAGTAGAAAATGGCTTCCTTCTTTATTAGTTATAGAGAATCTTACAAAAAATAGCAGTACCAATGACTTCTTGAAAAATAGTACTTTTCTTAAATAAATTGGTGTACACTACACAGAAAAAATGGGTTTCATTTTTTTATAACAAAAATCCCGGTATTCAATAACAGTTTTTTTTAATTTCCTGTGATAAGGTATGCTGCTATATTTATAACAAAATTATTTTAAGAGTAAAAGATACGAACCGGGGCTTCCCGGATGTAAAGCATACTCTACAGCTGAGCCATATACCAGTAATTGTTTTATGAGATAAAACTTGCTTTAACTACCTTGCAGAAAATTTGGTGACAAATGATCCAAAAGTACTCGTCCTATGACTTGAGAAAATGAGACTGGTATCAAAAATCAGGAGTAGTGAATGGTGAAAAAATACATATTGTGTAAATGGTCACATATTAACCTTTTTCGGTCAATTTAGTTGGTACTCCGGCTAGTATTGTAGTAAACGGCAGTGAACAAATTCGATGTGCCTGGATCTAAGGCCTATCACATAGTATCTATATAATATTAATTGTATCCCTTCAATGAGACTGCCATGCCACTCATGAACCTGTTCTGTAACTATATTCAGATATTAACTCCAGCTTAACTGGTATTTATAACATTGAAATATAAGTGCCCCTGTGCTCGAGTGGGTAGAGTACTAGCCTGTCATGCCCGAGGTTGTCGGTTCGAATCCTATCAAAAATACCGCTTAAAAATAAAACACAATTTCTACTTAGACTTTTAACATTAAGAAAATAAATTAATCGATAATTACAGCTGAATTTTGGAATAATATTTACATATAGTCTATAGTTGTTATTCTACACCGATTAGGACTCTATAAGATAGTTCAGAGACGAGTTGCATACAAGATACATACAAAGTATCAATTAACCCCATCCTAGGCCATCCCCATTTAAAAGTGGCTAGTCCGCTTCATAGGAAGTGTTAGAACTCGGACTGATCCCTACCACCTGGGGACCGGCCACGTGACTTGTTTTGTATCAGTTCCATTTACCGTAGGGTACTTATGTATGAAAAGAAGAGAAATAACCGGCATGGGAAAGAAATACATATTTCTACAACGAAATATTTTATTAAATTAATGACAAATAAGAAATTTATTATTTGATTTATTGTCATAATTTTATTCTAAATGAAAAGCCTACTTATTTTTGAAAATCATTTACATATTTGTAAATGCTCAAATAGTTTTTGAAAATCTGTACATACGATAATTTTAACTGAACAAAATTGTGTTTGAAGTGGACTGAAGATTTGGTAAAGCACCAATGAAATGCATATAGAAAATTGTTAAGCACCAGCAAATAAATTTCACTAATGACAAATTTTATTGAAATTAAAATTTTTTCAATATCATGGTTTTATTGAACATAATTTCATAACATATTTTCATAATTTCAAAGAAAATAACAAATTTGTAAGCAGAGAATGTTCTTTATATCGTTTCTACCTGCAGCTGCTGTTAACTTTTTCTAATGTCCTAAAATTTATAGGTAAATCATATTTATAAAAATTTTTTAAGTAACGCTCAATACATTTTTATAAGAGTTCAATATTTTTTCAGAACACACAATATATTTTGAATTCAATGCAATTCAGATATATAATTTTCAATTTATTTTAACATAAGCTCCTTAGTTATTGACTAGAAATATACGTTGTTCTTTTAGTGTATGTTGCTAATGCCATTTTAATAATTAAACTGAGTAATGAAGCGTACTATAAAATGCGTAACGCTTAATACACAAGACTGCGGGCAACAGCAATTTATAAAAAAGTTATAAATGCTAATATTTTAAAAAAATTTGATGTGCGCAATAAGAAAACCAAATGCAAATATTCTAAGACCGTTATAAACAAAACTCGTTTTTGGACAAATTTATAGATTGTTAATGTGGAAAATCAACAGCTTCATATCGGTCACACGATTTTATGTGAAGTCTTACAAAAAAAACTATTTATAATTTTTAATTTTTTATAATCTCTTAAATCATCCTAAATCAGTTTTCATTTCAAAACTTATACGTTTATTTTAGGAAATATTTTACTAAACTTATGACGGACACGAAAAAAACATTTGAAATGAGTATCACCCGTATAAGTGAAGTCAACTTTTATAGCTTTATTTTTTAAATCCTGATGACGAAATATCTCCATATTATATTATATATAAAAAACGTCATACCAAGTGTCACTAAAATCAGAGAGAGTGATGCCCATTTTATCCTTTTTCTTAGTTGACTTGCAGTGGATTAACTCTAGTACTTTCTAATATTAAAAACTTTATAGAAGTACTATTTTAAAAGTACTTATCAAAACTATCTGCTTATGCACAACAACTTGGTTGAAAGCGTTTGTGCATTCATTCAAAAAAGTCTTTACGAAATAAATTTTTTTATTTAAACTAAAACTTGCACATGCAAGTTTGATAAGAATGTTAAATTTATATAGAATCATCTAAATACACGCACACACACACAGTCTTGAGCAATAAGAATATCACCAAAACTCTATGTTAAACTCTAAGTTTATTTTGGTGAAATTTGTAAAAGCAAAGAAAACATAGTAATTATCTGTCCTTGCATTTGTATGCAACTAAAATAGAACGTAGTAACATGATAAAAATGAATATTTTGGAGCTGAGGTTAGCAACCTTCTAACAAAAAATGTTCAGTGCCTAAAATGGCATTATAATTCTTAATATCTTTTGCTTTAATAAATTTGGTGAAAAGAATAGTGCTATTAACTAGTTCATAGAAAACTTATATAGCTATTTTCAAATATATGTATATTCAGGTGTATATTCAGCCGCAGATTCAGCATTATCTTTTAGCCTAGTAATGGAATAGTAGAGTTTTTCTTCTGAGCTGTAAAAATATCCCATATTTGCCATCCCTTGGTCAGTACATAGCGCAAACACAGCTAGATGTAGCCATGATTCCGTGCATCTTTTAAACATGTTGCAACGACAAATGTATTCATATTGTATATGGTTAGAAAGGTAAATTCATCTGGAATTAATGCATTCTTATAATTATTTTAAAACTGTCAGACTAACAACGTGTTATGTAACTAAAATCTGTAAGAATATTTTAAAAGAAATATTCAGAACATTAATTTTTTAATAAGAACAAATTTTCTTTTAAAAATTTTTAATTTTTTCGAAAAACTCCTCTGTCTAGACATTTGTAGTAGTTATTTAAAATAGACTAGACTTTAATAGACATACAAAAGAAATTGCCAAAAAAGCATGACTTTTTTTAAGTATACACTCAAAATGTTGGTGTTCTGTTTAAATATCTGTAATATTTGGCAAATGCTGGAAGTAGGGCGCACTTCCAAATAAACATGAACATTTCTGTACAGTAATTCTCAAAGCCTGGTCATGTCGATCAAATTAAAATTTTTAAACTATGGTTATTTAATTATTTTTGCTTAAGTTCGTTTCAATATAATCTTTCGATTAAACTAATTTTATTTTAGAAAGAAATTCTAATGCATGTAGCAATTGAACATTGAAAAAAAAATAATCCTGAACGGAATGTTGAACTGACATCAGATGTTTCCCGTAGACCACACTGCCAGCGAAGGCAGCAACATCCAACGAGCGAAAGCCCTATTTACTTTTTTTACCGAATTAACAAATGAGGCGACATCTCGTGACTATTTTCGGTTTTTTTCCTTTTATGTTTTCTTTATCATGTCATTATCGAAAGATTAAATTGAAAACAAACTTAAGCCAAAATAATTAAATAACTTTGGATAAAAAACATACAGTTCGACTAAATTTATAACTTAATTTTTAAACTATTTAATAAATTTCCCAGACATACTCTTTGCACAAGAAACTGATTATTTTTAATATTTTTCAAAATTTCAGATTTAAAAATCTGTCACTGTAAAAATTTCTGAAATAGCGAAAAAAATTTGCATAATTTTTCCATGGCGTAGTCTTTCTGTTACTATTTCCAAATAAATTTTGTTAGATATTAAAAAAATTATAGGTCAAAAACTAAAAGAGTCAAGGCAAAACAAAAACCAAAAAATTTTTTTGAAGTCAAATTACTTTAAAAGTACGAGAGATACAACGACATTTTGGCATGTATTATCTTTTCCTTTTATTGTAAATTACACATAAAATCGTTGAAAACGTGTACTATTTACAAAAGTTACAGGCGCATAATTTTTTTGTAAGATTCTTCGCCTTTTAGATCCCTGTTGATGTTACAAGAGGGTGCCACCAAGTGCCATATTCGAAAAGCTTAACAATTCTTCTATGCACAGCATTTTGATTCATGCTAATTGCTTCCGCGGCTTAGATGTTACGGATTTATTACTATTTTTTTTAATTTCATTCCAAAAAGCAGCGGTGATATTGCAGCAGAAGTTCAAGTTTATTGCAGCAGAATCTCAAGTTTATTATAATACTTTAATAGCATTGAAATTTCAGAATGGAAAATTTCCACTCTATTAAAAATTGCACTATCCATGCATGTAGTAAAAAAATCAGCTCTTAACTTCCAAGCTTAGAACACTGTGGATCATGTTATCTTGCAAACAAACATTAGAATCGGTGTATCCACATGGACCATACAGTGCCCCAGACAGATAGGCAGCCAGATATTTATTTACACAAGCTGAAATTATAACGTGACATCTTTTAGTAAGAGGCGGAAATAAATTCAAATAACTAAATGTAAATTCTTATAAAACTGTATCAGCAAAAAGAAGAATGCTCACTCGACCAGATACTTAATAAATCTCAACTAACTGCGTGCCTAACAGCACATCTACTTCTATAAAAAAACATTTTTTTTGAAACTTCTATCAAAATTATGGACATCTATTGTTATGCTTATTTTATCACATTTTCAAAATTGTTACCATCAGCATCATTGTCAACTATACGTAAATCTAGAGCAGTAACAATGTTAAGCAATAAGGTAAATTCATGTTTATTTTGGGTGTCATATATGTTAAATACTTACAATCATTCACAAGTGTTATCTGAGTAAAAAACAACAACAACATTAAGAATAAATGACGAGCTCTAAGCAGAATACAAAGAAAATTGTATACTAGTTATTAAGTTTAGTACATGTTGGAAATGGAATTTGTATGAACATGTGTATCCATATTAGGGATAAGAATTTTTGAAGTTTCCTTTTATGTGGTTGACCTCAATTTCAAAGGTTATTTTCAAACAAAACCACTGTTGGTGGCATAGGGTGTTTTAGGTTGGCTCCATAGAATTATTTTTGGATTAGTTCGATATAATGCCAGCTGTATTCTATGGTCCAGCTCTAGAGCAGCGTAATATTAACCGAACCACGTTTATTTCATGTATTTCCACTATGTTGTGACTGCTCTATTCCATTATGGGTTACTAATTACACGCATGTAAGTCGCAATGTTTGCAGGATAATTGCTGATATCTAATACAATAAAACTGTAATTAAAGCATGCTCACACTTCTCCACCTGATGAAAGTTTAAATCAATCACATATTGACACTAAGGATTGCCTAGTGAAAGTTAAAATCAAAATTCAAAAGAAAGTTAATATTTACGTATTTTTACTATATTAAACCTGAAGATTAATAATTATAAAGAATTATTCATGCAAAAAAATTTAGTCTTGTTACACTGTATAAATATATAAAAAAAATTCTGCCTGTTTAAGATTTTTTTTAATTTAAAATTTTTAGATAATAAAAGTTATGACCTTAATGGACGAATTTTATTGTTGAAACTGTTTTGTGTTAATTTTTGCTTTATTTTGCTAAGTAAAATACATTTATTTTGTATAAACCAGCAATTAAGTAAATGTATTGTCTGGTGTATTTTTATCTAGTTTATATTGTATTTTGTACAAAAATTTGGCAGTTGTCACAGATTAAATACAAGTGATTAGCAAACAATTTTTAATTTAATTTCTCTCAAGTTTCAAAGAGCTCTGAAAGTATAACTGTTGTGACAGACTAATAACACATGCTTGCAAGTTATTTTTAATATAACCCAACTTAAAAATTTTTAAACTTTTGAATGCTTCGGAGATTTGAAAGCACCATAAAAATTTCCGATTTGCTCTAGTTTTAAAGATATTGTGACTAACATTTTCATAAGTTACAGCATCATAATTTCAGACCGGTCCTCAAAATCATAAAATAATTAATGGGACTTTCCACTATGACAAATTTGGTAAAAGAAGGAAAAACTTAATATCATTGATGAAGAAATTTTGATATTAATTTTTTATTTAAAAAATCATAAATTTTTTTATGTGTTTTAATCTTAAATTTTTTGAATATATTAAAATGCTTCCAACATTTTTCTGAAAATTCATCCCTTTATCTTTTTTTAAAAAAGCGTAGAAAAATACCCTTAGAAAAGTAACTTTATCCAATAACATAAACGATTTAGATTTACTGCTGTACTCTTATAAGCTTTCCAACAAAATCAATAGTAATAAATTCAATTCAAAGTGTCTAAAACATATCGTTCTAACAAAAAATTATATTATTAAAAATAACAATAGATAGAAGGATAAAACAGTTGAAATAAAAGTTTCGTAAAAACGAAGATTTATTTCTTTATAAGAATGGTATTGAATGAAAGGTTCATTTCTGATCAATAACTGGACTTTTGTTAAAATATAAAAACTAAATATATTAAATAAATTACTTGGGACAAAAAATCTTTTTGAGTTTATTTAAATTAAATGTTCAAATTTTGCTTATGTAATCATCTTCGATTGCTTCGGGAAATTTATCTGTCCTCTACTAGAAAAAAAAATGTTAAGTCCTTCTTTATTCATTTTTTGGCATGAGCGATCCACAGGCCTTAAAAAACAATAAAAAAAACAATAAAAATTATGAATTTCATTTTCGAGTATGGCGTTACCTTTAATGTTTTCAATTTTTGTGTAAATAACTTTATTAAATAATAGTGTTATTTATTAAACAATAGTCGGAATAGATTATGCGAATTAGTGATCTGCATCGAGTAAATTTCTTTATGCATGTGAAGTTCTTTCCTTTTTCGAATACAGTACATACTTTCTCTATCTCTTAGAGCACAAGCAGTAGCCGCAGACATGTACTATATGTTCATAAGAAATTAACTAACAAAAATGTGAGCATATTAAAATATACAAATCTGTGTACACACAGAAAAAATATCAACGTAAAATCAACATGTCGCAATGTTGATTTGAAATCATAAAATGTTTTTGCAAAATAAAGTTTTTATTCAACATCATTCTTCGCGTAGCTTCAGTATCAAATTTATGTTCTTTCAACTTGAATTAACTTTGATCCAACGTGGTTCTTCGTAATATTTCAGTATCAACTTTGATTTAACCGCACTGAAATATTAAATCAACATGAAATATAAATAGTTCAAAAGGAAAAAATTTCTTTGAAGGTTAATTTAAAATCACGTTGAATTAATGTAAAACTCCTAAGAAGCAACAGCACTACCTGTGTGTGTGTATAAATATATGTTTGTACATAGTACGTATGTATGTTTTTGTATGATCTTACTTATTTATGTACGTCCAAGATAGAACTAAAAATAGTATATATCAGTGTTGCCAGATAACCTTTTTCCTTCCCCCGAAAGAAATTCTAAAAGTGCCTAAATTGAGCCTAATTTGAGAATAAAACCCTTAAATATAAAAGTTTGTATAATATGTAGTTTACTTTAAGTAAATTAACTTGATTCAGTTTCAACTTACGTACTAATATCCTTACCTGAATAAAGCGAATACCCCCTAATTTTGAACAATTTTTTTGAAATTCCCCACAAAAATATTTTTATAGTTTCTTGAATATTTGTATTTAATAAAATACATTTGAATTAAAAAAAACTAATAAAATGCTCTTACCTATGTACATATCTTCATATAAAATTAAAAAAAGCCTATCATCACTTTCAGGACATAAAAAACTTAATAAAAAGCAAACATTTATGATTATAAAAGTAACTTTTTGTGGGAATTATCATTAAAAGTAAGGCCTGAAGTTATGATACTATCATGAAAATATAGTTTTTGCAATCACAATACTTTGCTTTATATTAAGTTTCTTATCTCTCCTGCAAAATTTTGAAAAATTGCATTTTGCATTTTATGTGACGATATATAAGTATATAAACTGAAGTATATATCAAAGTACATGTAGTTTAAAAATTACTTTTATAAACATTGAAATCAAGTTTTTTCAAATATATCAAGAGATGCCAAATCATCATCACTAATTTTATACATCTTATTGGAATGGAAGAGTGTAGGCATATATTGGAAAAACAAAATATTTTCAAAAGGCTTTTCTTTATAAATCTTGCACTTTAGTTAACAGAAAAAAATTTAGTTTGATTTGACTTTATCTTCTATGGAAATGAAATTGATCAGTTATAAAATACAGAACTTTTAAATTGCATTCACACCATGATAGTAACTGTCGTGGTAGTACTGCCATGGCAATTCATTTCTATGAGAAATTTTGGCATTTATTGTTACTGTCGCACTATCAAGCCCAATTTGATATTGAGACTTTGTTATCGTGACAGCAACTATCATAATTACTGTCATAGTGTGAATGGGGCTTTAGTTATAGGGAAATCTTCTAGCTATCATAATTAACAATGAGACTTGAAAAGATGTTGACCAGCTGTAAGAATTTTCACCCACTAAATTCGCCCCTAAATGAAATAAAAACCCCTAAATCTACGGTGCAAAACCCCTAAACTGGCAGCACTGGTATACAGAAAAGTAGGTGATGGCGTATGTGTAGTATTCATGTGTAGTACGCATGTTCATTTTTTTATTTTAATAGCCCTTTTCACAATGTATGATTAAAAGCTAACGTTGACTTTACGGGCAAGTTTTGTATGCCGAACTTCGCGTTAAAGTCCACGTTAGCTCTTAATCGTACATTGTAAAAAGGGCCGTATGACGCATAAAAAACATAGCTTTAGACCAGTGGTAGACATTCTCTCACTTTCCTATGCTCGCGAGTATAGGCTGTTTTTTACCCTTAACACACGTACACTGTGCGTGGGAGTCACAGCTTATCGCTTTAGCCGCGGAGCATATACACAAACAAAGAATTTGATAGTGTATATTTGGCCACCACTGCTTTAGACACATTTATGCACGAACATAAACGACAAACATGCACATAGACATACAGAGTATAATGCACTAGAGTGGTCGTAACAAATTAAAATTTTGATATCTTCAAGTCTCATACGAGTAAAAAGATTTAAAACAAACAAAAAAGATCTTTGAAACCATTTAAAATCAATCAATAAAAGTAACATATTGGACCTTACCCCTTCCGATTTTGATAAAATTTTGTATGAATGATTCTTTTAAGAGAGCTATTATTACCGTAAAATCTTAGCACCTTATTTTGTCAGGTTCGAGAAATATCGCGATTTTAAAATAGGAAAATTCATGAAGAATTTACTAAACTGACTTAACAAAATTATGTATATATTTAAAACAACTTATACTAGATATTCCCTTAAGGAGTCATATTAAAAGGCACAGAAAGGTCTTTAAATGACATATGTCTTGATTTTATTTTGCAATATTCAAAGGTCAAATTTTAGAGACTTTATATTCGCGGACGATTTTCTCGAAAAATGGTATTTTTAAAATTCTTAAAAAATATATATTGATGATGAACTACTTTTCGTTACTTGCACCAAGTATAAATCTGGGACTTGAAATAGTCCGTGAGTTATTAAGAAAAAACGTAAACAATATAAAATATATTGTATATTATTGTGCTGTAATTATTTTGAATCAAACAACAGAAGTAACACATTGGTTCTTACCTCTTTCGATTTTTATAAGATTTGGTGCGATCCAGCAAAAATATCCGTCTACCGGAAGCAAGTTTGCAAGTGAGAGAGATCGGTACCCTCTCTTACCAAACTGCTTCGGTATTACTTGATTTTTGTATCGGGTGTCCCACTTGGTAGGTCTCGAGGTATGAGCTTCTTTCTGCGCATCCTAGGTGCATTAACCTCACGTATTTTTATAAGTATCACAATATCACCTACACTTGGATTAATTTTTTATTTCCCATTATTTGTATCCACGTAAGCGAATAAAAAACTTCGGGCTTAGAAAATATGAAAAAACATATATAGCCGACCAACTGCGTCGTGTGTGTGGTAAATTTCTTCACTCGCTTACGTTATTGCATCCTCGTAAGGAGAGGAGATGCACTGTGTGCTTTTGCACATCTCTCAAGCCCTTCGAATTAATCTTACTGCTCCCTTGTGCCAAAATTTATTTTTTCTGTGGAATGATCTCCCTGCAGTAGTAAAATATGTAAGCTCACTAAATTTTATTCTTCGCAAAATATAGCGACTTGAATATGGTAAAATTCATCAAAAATTACTAAAATGTCAAAAAAAGCCATAAATTTACAAATTTCGGTAAACTTGTTCATTCCCAAGAGCTTAAATTTGTTTCTTCATCAGCTCTACTTTTCGAGATATACCGTTATGTCATAAATGAAGGCACTTGTATGATATATATTAACATAAATGGAGAAGAGTTTGCTCTATTTAGTAAAAGAAATAATATAAAAAAATTCGGCAGCAAAATTAGCTTTAAGCCGGGAAAACATTATTTTTAAATCTACTTATTAGTTTTAGAGATATCGTCAAAGTTCTAGTAAAAAAAATACAGGTTTTTAAAACATTTTTAATTTTTGGTTGTGATACTTTTAATAAGTGTTCAAGCTTTTCCACTTAATGTGTACTTCGCGTATACAAATATAAATCTTTGTGCAGACCTCTAGTGCGAATTTGTTTTTTTTTTCAAAAAAAAAAACTACCTTTAATCTTTAAATTGTATTCTTGGCTTCATTTAGAATAATAACTCAAAGACCAAAACAAAAATGAAGGAAAGTTTTTTTTTTATTAAATGACTTTATTGACGACAATTTTAAACTGTTGCAAAAGCTCTTTCCGGCAAACAATTTCTCTATCAAATCAACATTTTTGGATTTCTCTGCATAGTTTTTCGAAGTTAAGCAAGAAGTAACAAAAGGTTACAAAGGTTTAGTTTTGTTTTCAAAAAACACGTTTGTTAAATACTGTTTGGTAAAGTTTATTGGCTGTGTGTATATGCAAGCAATATAATAAAATTAATAATAATACCACTAAATACAAACATTTTGTTTTCAACGAGTTGACAACAACCATCATGACAGTGGATCTAACCACCTGTCTTTGCAAGCAGAATTATCAAAAAAATGTTTTGGTAATATGTTTACTTTTTATATTTCTGTTAGGGCAAGTATTACTTCATTAACTTGTTGTTTTTTTAAAAAAGTTAGTAACCAGTTGAAGTTGATGTTGATGGTTGTGTGCATGCTTACTAATATTATTGTTGAGTTATATTACACGTACACATGAGGCCATCAGCGTAAAAGTGGTGTAACCCACATATTTTGGTTTTGCTGTTCTGGTGCTACATAAATGTAAGGAATGTATATAACACCAGAACATCAAAAAACAAAAAATGTGGTTTAAACCACTTTTGCGCTGATGGCCTCATATATAATTCATAAACAGTGTTATTGTGTTTAAAATTTTAGTGTTAGTGTTTAGCATCATAACAACACTCCTACTAGTATCTCTCATTGTTTGTAAGCAATTGTTGTAAAGGTGTGGAAAATTATTTATAGTTTAGGTAATAGGAATATATAATTAAAAATATTTTGTGAGTATATGTTAATTGTCTTTATAAAAGATAGGGCTAGCTATATCGCCGTTTAAGAAAAGTTGTTTGCCCATTTTTTAAGAATGCAACAAAAATAGCCATAAAAGAAAGAGTTAGTTTATTAAAATGTTCCACCAAATTATTTCTCATGGTACTTTAGTAGAGCTTCATCTCCCGGGCTATTTCACATCCCCGGAAATCGGGAAATATATTAAAATTTCCCGGGAACTCGGGAACTCCCACTCAGAACAAATTAGTGAAGAATAAGGGTAATATAGATATATTTTTGTACTTTAGTCGATTAATTTAAATTTATAAAGTCTATAGAAAATAAAATCAAATATAAGATGAGAGATATAAATTTTACTTCTACATATAAAAATTCTAAGCATACTTTAAATATATGTATATACGATTATGTGGCTCTATATGAAAATCAATATTAAAACGAAACGATTTAAAACCGAATGTAATTCTGTTCTATTCAAAATTTTTGCTTTGAGTATACATATGTAATATCAAAATAAGTTTGTAATACTTTTACCGATGCTTTTTATTTGTTTCTTTGCACAATTTTTTAATATTGTCTCTATTTTATCTCCTGATCTGCTTATTATGTCAATAATTTGATATTGTTTCGATCATTTTAAAATTGATCGCTTAAAATTGATCAATTGACATTTTGCATGTTTTGCATACAAAGCTACAGAAATTGTTCAAACATTTGGGAACAAATTCTAGATTTTATTAAAAATGTTTGGTTTATTGCGGTATTTTATCAGCTTGTGCAATATAATAAGGAAAAAAATTCCTGGGAATTACCGCACTAGTTTCCTGGGAAATCGGGAGTAACAATTTAGCGGAGTCTCCGGGAATACCCGTTAAGAACTCTATGGTTTACATAAAAGTTCCGAGCATATTTTATACCTTAAACGTAAGGCTTACAAGATTTCTCTTAGAAAGAGAAGTAACCCAATCAGGCAATTTTTGCCCACCTGTTAATTAATTAATGTGTTACCTTCTTTGGGAAAGGGACAGTATGGAGAGAACAGGTGGTGAAGTGGGAGAGAGATAGAAAGCTTAATTCATCTACAAATTTGCTATTGCGCGTTTTACATAGAGCAGTGTTGCAGCTCCTCTGGTGTCAAGTGGAGGCATTCATTTGCTTAAGCTGTATAGCCGTTTATTAGTTATTTTACTTCGCCGACGGTTCTGCTACAATACCGACGAAAGAGGGTGCTTTGAAGCGCATTAGGATATGTTAGTATTAATTGCCGCCGGTACTGCCAAAGTGATCAGTGATATACGTTTAACAGTCCAACAATAACCAACAAAATAGCACACTAATGCACATCAGAAAAAGTTATGAAGCTGTTGGTTTGCCTGAAACTCGTCCTGAACTCAAGACCTCAGGGTTTGTAGTCAAACGCGCTAGCCATTCAACCAACATCACGCCCAAACACTTCCTTTATGCTGACTTTAGACGCCATGTATTTTACATCTGACTTGTCAAATTTCCCACTGCAAACGTGATACATGCCGTGAGAAACATTGTCAGATGACATTTACAGAAGCAAAGTCAGATGAAAAATATTCAATTAGAGCGTGTTCTATTTTCATCTGACAAGGCATCTGACATCAGCTGTATTAAATTATCAAAAGTGTGGTTTGGCTGAAAAAACATTAAAAAGCAAAGAGCGCTTTATATATTTACGAAAATTGTGCAAAAACTCGGCTGTTGTGAACACTCAGAGGTTATGTCAGATGTAATTGCACATGTACGTGTGAAAGCAAATATTATAAACCGTCTGTAAATTGACAATTTTGACAAAAATGCGAAGTTACATATGTCTCACACACCTAACAAACCATATGTAAAAAACATGTCGTCTAAAGTCAGCATTACTGAGTCCGTACAAAAGGGAAGTGGTTTTGAATTTATCCAACTGTAAAAGTAATTATAATTATCGACATTTCGATACCTTAAATAACGGATGTCATATGTAACAAAACTTAATTTTTCAGGCGACGGCTTTTAATATTTAACATCAAATATCTTTAAAATGGCCAAATGGATTCACTCCAGTTTTGTAGTGAATATAATCTAAGCCTTTTGTTTTCATCAGCATTAGTCAAATTTACTGCCGCCATAATGAGAAAGGCGTTATTAGCCTTTTGCTTCAGAATACATTTGTCGTAATTCACGTTTTTTAACAACTTGTAAATTTGTTCTTTGAACATACGACAAAAATCATACTGGCAGCATTTAATCTCCCAAAGTAAAATTTAAAATTTTATGCTAAAATCTCAAACAAAAACTTTATGGAGAGTAATGGACATCAATTAAATAGGTTTATTAATTAATTTAAAAAAAGAACATATAGAATTTTGTGACGTACTATATAATGCATACTGCATATCTGCGAAAATGTAAGGCTTAGAAAGAAACTGATAATACCATTAGAAAGAGCGTGCGAATTTCGGAAATTTCGACATACGATAACCGTATTTGGAGGTAGCGATTTAGCAGCATGTTGCTTAAATTTATTTTTATGGCTTGCATGAAATATGAAAAAATTACAATTTATCTGTTAATTCATAATTTTGATACGATCATCACTGCGTATGATTGATATAAGTTTTATTAAACTAATAAATTTTGTTCATTTTATTCTCATTGTTCAAAATATGCATTACATCTATTAATTCTGTACATTTTGTAGTAGTTAATTAGTGTGTAATTTATTTGAATATTATATGCTGTGATGATGTTATTATATTTTATGAATTGAAATATTTGATATGTAAGAGCTTTTTATGGGCTGCTTATTTACAATTGGTAAAACAAAAGCTTGTTTAAACTTCAATTATATTGGAGAGCATTTCAAATACTTCTCCAAAATGTGAATAAAATAAGTGTTTTTGACATTGTTGTTACGAAAATGTTGATAACAACATTTTTAAGGTAAACACACATTATTTTTATTTATATTATTAGTTGGAACTAAAAAGGATATTAAGATATATACGCCTGTTTTAAACATGTTGTATTAAAACTTATTATGAATTTTAACCAAAAGTGAGGCTAAACCACATATCAGAAGCTACAATTAATTTTTTATTGGCAACTTTAACAATTGTCTGTTAAATTTAACTCCGAACAATTTGATAATTAACATATTAATAGTAAAAAAAAATAATTTGTCCCAAAAGTATTAAGTATTCTTATAACTTTATCTCGACAGATCTCTGCAGACCTTTCTATACATAAAAGAAAATGCTTGTCACTTGACAAAAGAGATTCAAAGCTCAGATAACTTTAAAATTTTAGATCATGTCATCTTTTAAACAGAAAATATGAATTTAAGTAACACATCGATGGTCATAGATTGACAATACGTATATAATTTTTAAAACTTTTCAGATGACATATACACTTCCTTAAGAACTTCATCAATCATTGTAAAAGAAATAACAATTATGTAATTATAAATATAAAACGAATTAACATACGAGCAAATTAGAGTTAAGAGTTTTACAGTGTGTGTCGTTAATCTAATTCTTCATGCTTATCCTTATAAATTACTCATTGAAAAATCTCCCTTGCACTTTGCTCGTTGGTAATACTAAAATTTTTATTACGGCTTTTAAGTGATGGTGTGGTTTTCTCACGAGCTAGTCAATTTATCTTTTACACTCATTGCACTCGCTAAACAATAGGGTATTAGCTATAAGTTGTAAAATTTTTAGTAAAGGTAAACGCTGCCCTTTTTCTTCTTAATAGTCGAAGAAATTAATAAGTAAAAAAAATATACGGTCTTTCTTAACACATAAAAATATTGTGGTATTTTCCAAATTATATTCCGCGCCAAACGTTTTGTAGACTAAAATTACCTTACATAGCAATTTCATTACTATTATAATCTTTCCGATGCAATTGGGGGACTCACAAAGTATCATATGGGCATTTTTACAAAAAGTCACCATTTTGTCACGTTACGTCACCAATCAATTAAGCTTAAAAGACATATTTTTTGTTTAAATTTAGTCATTTAGTGTAGACCGAATTAGACCTACACTTAATCAAAGACTGAAAAAATTTAAAAGCGAAGTTTTTAAATACAAGTTAACTGCTTGGTGACGTAGCGTGATAAAATTCTGACTTTCTGTGAAAATATCCATATGTGATAAGTTAAAAAAATATGCTATTTGAAATATAGATAAGCTGATATAAAACAAATGAGAACATATTTTATAAAAGAAAAATAAAATTTGGTATGGAAATGCAAAATTTTGTGAAATAGGTCAACGGCTTCTATCTGTATCCATAATAAATAGTGTGCTAAGGTTTGAATCCTGCCAATACCATGGATGTTTCAGGCATTACAATTGTCGCTACTATGAAGTGCATTTGTATAACAGGAAAAAGTCAATACTGATTACAAAATATCGATTATTTTCTGCTGGGATAGCAAAGTTTGATATTGATAAAAAGTCGGTGAAACTGCAAAAGAGCAAAGAATTGGGAAACAATTTCCTTTATCACGAAAATAGCAAAAATTCGCAAAATTTGCTATATTGCATGCAAAAATCGCTAACATCAAAAAGATAGCAAAGTGTGATATTAAAATCAAAAAGGGTTTTTAAAATTCAATTTAAGAAAAACTTATTCTTTAGTTATTAAAAAATAGCGCATATTTTTCGTTAAAAAAATTTGCTAAGTTGCTGTGAAAGTTTGTTTAAAGTATAGTTTTATATATTTACAATTTTCCTGTAAAATATAAGAAATAACGAAATTCCAGACATTTCAATATATCCATCCAGTCACACTCGACTTCATTTTCGTTGTTATTTTTATAAGTGGTACTATTTCTACTAAAGTTAATGCAATAACTTTTAAGTGGACCCGTAAAAACAAAGTTTGACATTTTTAATGGGGATTTCTAATAAATTAAATTTTTTGAACTACCGTTAGTGAGATGGACTATTTTGAAAAAAGTATATATATATATATATATATTTTTTTTTAATCCTTAATTTAATTTTTTATTCATAATATATCGGTTTTTATATGCTTATTAAAAAGATATTTCATTTGATAACCCTTTTGTATACAGTATATTAGGAGGAAAAAAAATAAATTAAAAAAAACTAAAAAATAGACCTCTTTAAAAATGGTCCAGCTCACTGACGGTTGTGGCAGAACGGAAATATTTTGCGAATCCTCATAAAAAATTCAATATTTACTTTTAGGGGGCCACTTGAAAATTGTTGTTTCGACCCACTTTGAAGTGCATGAACACACTGTTGCATTTTTTGGAATTAAATACAATGTTGCTTTTTCGCATTTTTTGTAACGAATATCAAACATTATTGTATGTGATGTTTCACAAGAACAGTGCTCTTATCTTGCCATATGTTTAGTTAAATTTAAGATTAAGCTTGATAACACTGCTCAGACATATACTGAGCATTTACAAATATACTGAGCATTTAAAACTTGAGATTTACATACTATAATTTCTGGAACAAAAAACTGACTCAAAAATAGGCGTGGCACTGCCCTCATATTTTATCATAATGTACGAGAACTAATTGTGAGTGCGAAGTCTCATAACAATCGGATACGTAGAAGCAGTTAAAATAAATTTTTACTATTCAGTGGGGGTGCCCTGCTCACTTTTCTAACCACAATATTGTATTTTAACGATAACTAAATTTGTATGCAAAGTTAGATAAGAATCGGCTAAGTAGAAGTAGTTAAAATTCTTATTTACTTTTCATGAACGTGGCACTGCCCGCTTTTCTAAACGTAATGTTGTATTGTAACGATAATTAAAGGTGTATGCAAGGTTTCGTAAGAATCGGTTTAGTAGAAGTAGTTCAAAAAGAATATTTACTTTGCAAGGGCGTGGCATAGCCCACTTTTTTATCCTGATGTGGTATTAAAACAGAAGCTTAATGTGTGTTTAAAGATTCAACGAGACCAATCTGCAAGTACATCCTTTTTAATAGAGAGAAAAAAATAAAAAAATACATGATGAATTGATCACAGACTTGTATTTTTCTTAGCAATAAAACTAATTTAAAGAAAATTGACTTTTATTTTGGGATGATAAGGCTATATTCCTGTAAAACATCACATCCAGATATTTTTACATCCAGTAAAAAATTATATATTAAAATAAAATATAAAAATTAAAATGCCAAAAAAATATATAAATAATTTAGGAAAAATGCTGAAAAAAATGCTATATGATAAAAGCATCTTTTTCTCGCTAGATGGATTCAAAAAATGATAAATCGAGAATAAATACGTTGAATTGTCAACGCTAAATGCGAATATCGTTTCTGTAAATCAATGGACTTTAAAAAAATGTTGTACGATTAGGGCATAAAACAGTTTTTTTTTTGCTGCTGAAAACCTAGTAAACACATACATCGTCAGCTTCTTAATGGTGTGGTGCATATGCCATAAACTAGGAACGGAAAAAAAATTACTAAGAAGGTGGATGGATGGATTTTTTTATTTTTACTACAGCTGCCGGCATATGTTTTGAGTTACCATTGCTTTACTGAAAACGAAAAATCTTATTTTGTGCCTCATACGTAATTGTTTTCACAAAAGTAGACCTTGTGCTGCATGTGTATACCCTGCGGAAAATTTGGTGACAATTGATCCAAAATTACTCGTCCTATGACTTGAGAAAATGAGACTGGTACCAAAAATAAGGAGTAGTGAATGATGAAAAAAGACATATTGTGTAAATGGTGAGATATTAACCATTTTCAGTCAATTTAGTTAGTACTGCGGCTAGAATTGTAGTAAACGGCACTGAACAAATTCGATGCACCTGGATCTAAGGCCTATCACATAGTATCTATAAAATATTAATTGTCTCACTTCAATGAGACTGCTATGCCACTCAGGAACCTGTTTCGTAACTATATTCAAATATTAACTCCAGCTTAACTGGTATTTATAACATTGAAATATAAGCTCCCCTGTGGTCGAGTGGGTAGTGTACTAGCCTGTCATGCCGAAGGTTGTTAGTTCGAATCCCATCAAAGACACCGCTTAAAAATAAAATACAATTTCTAGATGGATTTGTAGCAATAAAAAAATAAATTAATCGATAATTACAGCAGAATTGTGGAATAATATTTATATATAATCTATCTTATTCGACACCGATTAGGACTCCATAAGATAGTTCAGAGACAAGTTACAAGGTGCATACAAAGTATCAATTACCCCATCCTAGGCCATCCCCATGTAAAAGTGGCTGGTCCGCTTCATAGGAAGTGTTAGAACTCGGACTGGTCTCTACCACTTGGGGACCGGTCACGTGACTGGTTTTGTTTCAGTTCCATTTACCGTAGGGTACTCACTGCCGTGTAATGAGTTTTTTATTGTGGATATGAAATTTTCTTCGCTCTGATGAAAATAAGCTTATATATGTTATTGGAAGAAAATTTATGAAACTTGGTATTTTACTTGGTTTCTGATTTTTCATTTTTTTGATTTGTAAACTTATTTTGTTCCAAAAAATATCTTAAAATTTGTGATATCGGATAGAAAGATTGCTTGATTTCTTACAAACCATAGAATATTTCACGAAACAGGTTATGGATTCTGAAACGGCATATTCAATACTCATACCTAACTCAATTTTCTTTAAAAATAGTCGGTGCGCCAAACCAATAACAGGCTGACGATATGAGATTTTCAAAAATTTATTTTGAATTTTCCAAATTAAATGAAATTCCAAATGAATATTTATTCAGCACAAGTTTTCGAATATGTGTGGCTGTATAATAATCTTCTCTGTAATTACACTATTTAACATTTCATATATAAACAAGTATAGTAATTTGCAGTGTGTGTGAGTTTTATATTACTCTCCCCATTTAATCAAGTTTTTTTTATTTAAAGTTATCACATTTGTACATATTCTCTTAAATCCCAAATCGAGTTGCATGCCAGTAACTTTTTACAGTGGGTAAAGTAACTTTTCTGATATTATGAAACTAGGAATGCTAAATTTTACAAGGACTTTAAATAAAATAATGTTAGAATTAACTTAATTAATACCTTATATATTCTTTAGAAGATATTGAAATTTTAAATTTGCTAAAATATATAGTTGCATGTAGTATCAAATTTAATTTTCCAAATATTATTTGTAATCATCCTCACTATGCAGTATTGCAATTTGAGCCTAAACAATTACATCTAAATACATACATACATATATGTATGTATAAGTTCTTGTGTAGAAGCAAATTAAACATGTAGGTTTCTTCTTTAGCTTTTTGGATTTCTAGACAGTAGTAGGAATAATAGGGCAGGTCACATTAAATTTTTTAATCAAAAGTCACAATAAACCAAATAAATATATGAAGAACGGCGTCAAATTAAAGCCTGGGTGAGGAATATAATGTGATCGCAAAGCTATTGTCTAAGGTTTACGGTTTCATTAATTTATTATTAGAAAATAACTGTACAGCACAAAATTTGATTTTTGTCATTTTCCTCAGAACTGAAAAGTATCAGCAAGAAAACCTGACTGAAAATCAAAAGCCTTTTAAAAAATAATTTAAATTTGCGACTAGAACTGAATCATAAAATATTCAAGTCATTACAAAGACCAAATTTAGCTATAGGTTTCAAAATATTACTCGGCATGCAAGCAATTTGTTGCCCCCTAATGTGATGACATGTACATACATATTTGTTTGCAGGCTGATTGTAATTTTGTTTACTTATGCTAGAAGTCACCCAAAAGCCAATGTTCGTAATACCATAATATACATGCATACAATTATTTCCTAACAGTACATACATCTACTATGACGATGGATGAATGTAAAGATCTTAACATATAAATACAAAATAAAAATGTCTAAAAGTGTAGCACACAAGCTTAAGTTTCCATTAAACCAATAAGAAATTATGCTCCTAATAGAAATTTTGATTTGCTCTCATTCCTTTTTCCTTTTCGGAGAGCTTTAGTCATCATAAGTGCAGTCATTAGAGAAATTTGAGTTCTATAATAATGTAAAAGTAATTTGAGAAGAAGCAATTGTGATAAGCCCCATTTGAAACCTTATTAATTTGGTATTTGTACTAAAAAACTGATTCGTAATATTTAAATTATTGCAATTAGTTAAAAGTATACACATTAATATTTAGATGTAACCGAATCGATCGTTTTATGAAGATAAACATCAATTTAATAGTGATTTGATTCTCGTACGGAAATTTCCAAAAAAGTATATATCGAGGGCATATCTTCAAATAGTGCTATCTGCAAAATCACAACTTTACAGAAGAGAGAAAAAACTGTTTTCTTCATTTACTCTAAGAGTAATAACTAAACTTTATTTTACAATGTTCTTTAAAAACCACGTCCAAGTCCTAAGCATATGAATTTTTTTCAATTCCTCATATTCGCGATTATATATGTTTTATAGCACTTTTTACAAATTGAATTTTCATCGATTCGAACATTTAAATAAGCAGATAGCACTATTTGAACAGGGTAAAAAACTTCATAACTGCCACAGAGTTACTCCTAGAGGGATAAAATGTAGGACTGGCCCCCATAAATTTTCCTTCCCAACATTTTATCTGAACATAACTACCCCCTATCTACATTACTTAAGTTGGCTCCTATACAAAATTTACAATGGAGACTAGAAATATATAGACGAAAAAGTTATATACCTGCCTAGGAGTCCCAAAATGGGGCTATATGTTTGAATTACGTCCATTCGCCTTTTGTTCCCAGCACTTCCTCAAAACATACGTGTCCCCTATCTCCAACCCTTGGGGGGTGCTCCCATGTAAATAATGTGGTTTATATAAATTACCGAATTTTTCCCCAGCAGCGCCTAGCATGCTCCTAGATGAGCCAAATGTATGACTAGCTCCCATTAGTTTTCTAGCGTCAACAATTTTTTACAACACACCTACCCCGTATCTCTATACCTTAAGGGTGCTCCCATAAAAAATTTACAAAACAGACTAAAAATAGATAGAAGGAAAAAGTCCCATAACTTCTTAGGAGTTCTTCCTACGGGTGTTAGATGTTGGACTCACCTCCATTGGTTTTTTTCAGAACATTTTCTCAAAACATACTTGCCACTTATCACCATCATCCGCTAGCGGACTCCCATACTTACATTTTGTATGGGAGCCCTCTTAAGGAATAGAGATATGGATTAGATATGTTAGTAAAAAATGTTTGGAAAGCAAAACTAAGTGGGGTCGGTCATACATTTGACCTGTCTAGGGATATCCTAGGCGCTGCAGTGGCCAAACTTGAGGCAGCTAGCACTTTTTTTACTGTCAAAACAACATGATTGTTAGATAGCACAATAAAAAATTTATGAAAAAAACCTTTAAGAAGTTATTATTATTTTCTAATTAAAATGACAGATGACAATTCAGTCAGAGAACACGTTGCTATAATAAACTCATTTTCGAGCAAATTGCAGATAGCACAATTTGAATTTATGCCCTCGGTATATATATAAGAATAGTGAATACATTTATGATAAGCAGTGATACATACCCTGCAGGAAATGTCGATAGGAAAATTGTACTGATTCACTATTGACATTGTCACCAGTACTACTGATTAACTGTACCCAGGCAATGTTCTGTGCTATAGACATTTAACACGTGCTTGTCATTGAGATTCCACTACTGACATCGGAACTGTTGACTTACTATAGACCAGATGGTTCTTATGGGACCATATGGAGGCACTGGTACCAGAGATTCGCTAGTGCGTTTGAATGATTCTAGTCAATACATATGAAACTTTTTACCAGCTAAGACAAATAAATTAGATTTTTACGAAAATGTTTAATTTTCCGTTCAGCCGCATATATTTTCAACACATCAAAATGAGACCATAAAAAATCGTCTCTTCTCATTAACGCTAAAATAAAATGTGTAGACGATTCATTGACAACGTCACCAAAAAGACATCAAACTTGTCGACAAAAGTGGTGACTTGGAGACACTTGGCCCCTGGGTTTCTCCAGGCTATAAGCGATGGGAATGTTGCGACTTCCGAAAGCAATGTTTCTCTGTTATGCTCTGTACGTTGAAAATTAAGGCCCTAATTGTGTGATTCACATCACCGAACTAACATTTATATTAAAGCGAACAAATTTTAGTAAATTTTAAAATGTTGTTTTTGGTTTTCATACAAATTCTTCACCAAACAAACGCATAGAAATTTAAGCGTTGCTTTGCCTTTCAAAAATTTTAAAATTAGTATCAAAAACAAAACAAATTTATAAAATATTTGAAATTTTGTTTTTGTTCTTTATATAAGTTTCACTTTGGTGACGTGATTTTCACAATCAGGGCCTTAATTGATATTGATTTGTTCCTTGTTCCCTGAAATATTAATCATGTGTAATTTTTTTTAATACAACGCTACATATCTTAGACTACATGATTAGTTTTGATTAATTTTTTTATATAGTTAACTATATTTTGAATTTAAGCAATTTTGAAACCGAAGCTGAATCACCCTTTAAATAGATATATATATGTATATAAACTATTTATTTAAAACAAATTAAATATGTGAAACTATAAATCCGTAAAATAAAACATATTTATACCCGAATATATCTCTCATATGAACTTCATTTACGTAAAAGAAAATAATACGGGAAAGTTTCTTCTCATACTGGTAATATCTTAGTGCGTTTACTTAAGCTTGAAAACAAATTTAAAAAAGTTTTAATGCTTTCTGCTACTACTTGCTGTGACAACAAAGATGCAAGCTTAAAGTGGTACGTGCGAATGTCAAAGTTTTTTTGTAAAAATTTTTTTTTGCTTCTTAAACAAAAAATGTTCAAAAAATAAGCTAAACTAGGGTAAGTATGAAATAAAAATAAATAAAATATCTTAAAACTCGTCTTTATTTGCTTGAGATGGGTTCATGTGTTTGCTCAAGTTTATTTGAGCACACCTGCTGACAAATAGCGTTACATAGTGTGTCACATCCATCATCAGAGATTTAAGGGTTTTTCCTTCGATATATACTTACGTATATACTTATGCATATGTATTTACAGATATCTATACACACATATAAAAACAATAACACCCCAAATGTTAATGTATATAAAGAAAGCTATTAGATTTATGTAAATACTTATATTTTCACTTATAAATTGGCCAACGGAGAGAGATAAACTGAAGAAAAAATTGTGAAGTGAAAAGTTCATATAAATACCCGTATTTATTTTTGAAATAAAGAAAATTTCCAAATATATAAAGAAATTGTATGCTTATGACACAGAGACTTAGAGAAACAGGTGAACTAAGTTGATTGACATTATAAAATAATTTTTATTGGGGGTGAAATATTTAGATAAAAAGACTACAGTATTTATTAAAGTTTTTGTAATACTTTACTATTGAAAGATATATATATATATATATATATATATATATATATATATATATATATATATATATATATATATATATATATATATATATATATATATATATATATATATATATATATATATATATATATATATATATATATATATATATATATATGGAAAAAAATACATACATATGCATATATAAGGGAGTAAAAGAAGAAAAATAGCTACATATATTATAAAAAAATATATGTTTATTAGGGATAAACATTCTAGCAATTTTTCTAAATAAAAAAATTATTCTTCTTGCCATACAATACATAAAGAATAATGTTATTTTAACTGACGTCGAAGTTTTGTATAGTTATGCATGTAGTATTCTTTGTTAGAAATGCAACAAATATTGTATACAATAATAATCTTAATCTTACTAAAAAAATGTTTTTTTTATATTCTTACGCTAGTATGCATTATTCTTACGTTAGTTTGGATGCATACATCATATAAATATAAAAATTACCCAATTTGATAAACGAAAATATTACGGTTTGAAAAAAAAACCATTCGGGGAAAAGTTTTTTTTATCCAAATCGTTCTAGTTAGTCCGTTTTCTTTATATATACTTCTATTTTTCCTTTGCGCTATGGTGGTAGTTTCGGTTGTACCCTAATGTTTATATATGTCTTCTTTGATTGTGCATGCACAAGACATTTAAAATTTGCATTTTGTGTGGTTTTCTGGTTTTCCTCAATTTCTTGGCTCAAATCCTTTTATAATTTAACAATACATATTAAGAAATTAATCACGCATGCAGTTTTGTTTTTGCTTTATACTCTTTAGCTAGACAGAATATTTGTTTTCTACTTCAGGTTCCTTTTTCAATATTTTTACTTAAATACAATGTAACGCAAACATATTTACGCAATTGAAGCTTAAGTTAAACAACTTGAGTAATATATATTTTTTACAATAGCTAAACAAAAACGATATTAAATTGTGTTATTACAATGTGTATCAAATCGTAAATAAAGAGATAATTTTTTTAAATTAATTGTTTAAAACATTACATCAATCTCCAGTATACTGGTTTCAGTATTTTGTGTTTTGCTTTTTTTTATTTCTTAAGTAGAATCTGTTTTAAGAGATCTAAAGATTTTTTCATGGTTTTCCATAACTTTAAAATATGAATACAATGAACACACAACATAGTATATGAGTATATCGTTACCATAAGTGCAAAGTTATGTCAGGAAGAAAATATAAAATCTTATGTATGACTAGGCTTGAGTATGAACGAAAGCCGTGTTGGAATTAGCTCACCACTTTCAAATCAATTTTAGAGTTATTAGTAAAACGCATAAATGTCTTACTGATATAAAACTTTTCATTCTATAGAGTTTTTTTTATCATTTCCTGCATTTCATATGCGCCACGCATTTATGCTGGCATAGACATTATATTTTTGAGAGTTATTGCGCAACCGATACAATTTCAAATTTCACTCAAGTTCAAAGTTGATTTGTTCAATAATTTTATTTTATTGCTTATACAGTTACTGCATTAATATCATCAACAGTAATATAAAATTTCTCGAAAGCTAAAAAATGTTGCTTAAGTATTATTGCTTGATAAATAAAGTTTTCATTCTTTCTCCTGTAAAATTAAAAAAAAATATATATAAAGTTACTCATTTAAGGTTTTGCATTTATTCCAACGATATGTATTTATAAATTTTAAGTTACGTGTTATATATGTATAATCTTACTTGTATGAAGTGTTTGCGTGTGAATAAATGCCAAACATTGTAAAGATGATAAAATATGTTATGCCAACAAACCAAACAAACTTAAAAGTTAACATTGCATATATTTATGATGGTTATTGGATGAAAACAACTTTCAATATATACTAGTGATTGTCAGCATAATTTATCTTAAGAGTTTGGCCATAAAGTTTACTTTCACCACGTCAGATTGTTTAATTTTGCTGTGTCTATGCCTGTAAAGATTTTATTTCTTATTGTGACATTGAAAATTTATAATAATTTGAAAAATTTTCGTCAAAGCAAAAATGTATAATTATATTAGATAAATATTGGGAATTTTTTTAGTTTTGTGCAGCCAAAGTTTTGAATAGTTGATACCGAATATTGAGTATTTTCGAATATTGAGTAATTGTACCTTCAAAACAATATCAAATAGTTTAAATACTCAAAAGTAGATACTCGATAATTGCAGGTAATAGTAATTGTACGACTAACGGCCCTTTTCACAATGTATGGTTAAAAGCTAACGTCGACTTTAACGGCAAGTTCTGTATGCCGAATTTCCCGTTAAAGTCCACGTTAACTCTTAATCGTACATTTTGAAAAGGGCCGTAAATGATGAAAGAGAATATATGATGAAACAGAACTGGGGCTAGAACAGTTTCATACAAATTGACATTAATCATACGCCGTAAAAATCAGTCATGGGATCAGTGTTATTTTATGACGCTTTTTGGTCTTGTTACCCATTAATTCTTTCCGATTACCCTTTTTTTAAAATGGTATTTTTTGACGCTTTTGATTTTTTGTGGCACTTTTGGTGTTTTTTGTAATTTTGTTTTTTTTTAAATTTAATTATTTTTTACTCAAGTGCTGAAGTCAAAGGAACATTTAGCTGAATTTTTAGAAATCGAATTGCTTTAAACTTATCAAATCCATTATCGTATATTAAATAAGGTATAAAACAAGAAAAAGATTGTTGTTGCAGTTCCAAATTACCTTTAAGTGTTTGCCTAAAAATTAATTCAAACCAAACGTATAAAAGATGTGAGTCGCTTTGCCGCCTGCTGATTACGAGTGTGAAACAGATACATTTGGAAATGAAATCCTTTTTCCATAAATCGATATATTTATCAACTTCAGGCAAAAAAACCCTGTCAAATAAACAGGACCGCAACTAAATCGACGGCAGTAGCTTAAAAATTATTGTTTATATTCTTTTGTTTTCATTTTTCGTATGAAAAATATAAGTTATTTTATTGAAACACGGCAGCATTTTTGAGAGAATGAGTGGCTAAAACTGAGATCATGATAAAAAACGTTCTCAAAATAAAATAGATTCAATTTGTATAAAAAACACGTCTAGCCCCAGCCCTGTTTCATAATTCAACCGAGTGGAAAATTTATATAAAAAACTTTTTTCGGTTTACAAGTTAAACATTTTCTAAGCGTTAAAAGTTTGGCGTAACTACGGAGTACCCAAAAGCGAACTTAGGTGAAGTTAGGATAAGTTGAAATTAAAAATCATTGTAGAATATAATCATAAGTTATTACTACAATGCACAATGGCAGACAATCGAATTATTTTGGATATAAATTAGCAATTTCTAAAGGGATAAACCAATAACTATAAAAATTTCACATGTACATGGTATTTACTTGCTTAATATAGTAGAACCATATTAACTGTAGTGATTTTAAGTAACATACATATAGAGGTAAAGCTTTTTCACTCCGAGTTTTTACTTATTAGTCCATTAGTTTTAGACATTTAACCCTTGTCGGACTGATAAGGTACAATTGTATATTTTTCATTTTTAAATTGCAATAACCTTGTAACATGCCATTACAAATTAATACGAGACACTAAGTAAGTACCCTACAGTTAAAAATATAGTGACAAGGGGGTGCAACGAACCAAACAACAATGTTAACACAACCAACATACAAGCAGTAACAACTCTCAGACAGTTAGTAAATTAACATACATATAACGTCCAGATTTGCACACAACGCTTGAGCAATTAACGATACTGAACGAGGCTACCTAGAAATGAGATGGTATTGTACATATCAAGCCATTAATTCTTATTATGATCTCAGTACTTTTTGCGGCCGAAATTTTTGGATAGGAACTTGGACTTATTTTCACATTTATGTTTTTGTGCGGGTCTCAGTTTTTTTCTAAGCTTTTATTTGGTACAATAAGTGTCCCATACAGATAAGGGGCACCCTAGACATCCCCCCGCCCTAGATTTATTTTCGTTAATTGCTCATCAGGGCTTACCTGTATAATAAATTTCAGCTTTCTAGGTGAAAAGTGCCCGTTTTCAGATTTTTCTAGTTAATTTCTCATACGAAATTTCACATTTCTAGCTTTAGTTGATGTGTCCAATAATACTGATAAGTCAGTGAGTCATATCTCAGGAAGCTTTTATGGTAGAACTTTCAAACTTCACGTATGAAGTAAGCTCTGCAGACTTTATGTTAGAAATTTCGCTGTTTTATAATTAACCTTCATAAGGTCTTCGGGTCAATTTTGACCCATTTTAAGAAAAAAATTGGGTTTTTTCCGAAAATTTTTGGTTTTTGCTTTTTATATTTTATGACTTATTTAATTTAAAATATCAACAGCCACATTAGGCTTTCGGAATAATATATATGCAATAAAATCATTTATGAAATTTTTTACAGTAAAGGTCTTCGGGTCAAATTTGACCTGGAGTGAAAAGCTCGAGTTTTGTTATGCTGAACAGCACAATTTGGGACACATTTGGCGATCTGGTAAAACTATATATATCGTAAGCTTTGGTACCACTGAATACGTACATACATATGTCTATCTCTTTTCCTCATCATATTTAGCGAACATTATCGGCCATGTCACAGAGTTCAATTCCGTTCGGAAACGGAATTCATCCTCATTTTTGTAGCAGCTGGTGTCTAAAAAAGAAAACTAAAATACGCAAATTTGTCAGGTATGTCCAGACTGTTGGCGGCGCGGGTATTCTGGGGTATGCTTCGGCTAGGGTTTGACAGCTTGGGGTAGATTGAATTCCGTTTCCGGGCGGAATTAAACTCTGTGACTTGGCCGTATTTCTAAGAAAACGAACAATATTTCACTTGTTTGCTTACTGCAATATCACTCATAGAATAAACGCGGAACGAATGAAACGTGGAAAAGCCTGGAAGTTTTTTGATTGCTATTTCTTGCAGAAAAATTGACGAGTCAAAAAAAATTATGCTGAATGCGCTATCAGACGAGGAAGAAACTTGTTCATAAAATGAAGATCATCCAGAATATTCTGAGCTGCCTGACAGTTCTAGTGATAGTGAAAGTGGGGTTGCGCCTACTCAGACAGTGCCGTCAAAAAATGCTGAAATAAGATATTTCAAGGAACCTCTTACATATAGATATGGAAGAGTCCGAACGGAGAATGTAACCAGTATGGCGCTAGACTTGACAGGTTATTCTTGTTCAAGAATTACAAAGGAAGAGATTTCCAGTTTTCAATTATTTTTCCCACCTCCTGGTATGAACATTATTTTGAGATATACCAATAATGAAGGCCAGAGTATTTCTTGCTGTTTTGTCAAACGTAGACACTTCTTAGAAAATTTTCGTATGCAGCTTACCACGCCTTATATAAAGCAGAGAAAAATTTTGCCAAGAGTACCATTTTCACGAAAAATTGCACAAAAACTACTTGATGTAGCTGAGCAGGATCAGCAGCCGTCAACTTCAAGCAAATCAAAACTGCAACAAAAAGAAGTCGTTGCCAATTTTGCCCCAAAACCGATAATAAAACGCCATTAGTATGTGTAAAAAATTTATATGCAAACAGCACTCTAAAACAATTATTTTATGTAGCCAATGTAATAATTAAGAACAATATCGATGTAACATTAAATATTTATATATTCACATATGTACATATAAAATCAATAAATGTTTACAAAAACTGCAGCTTCCGTACTCTAATTATAGCTAGAAATAATATATAAACACTAACAATACACTTAAGTAAAGTAAATTATTGTCTTCATATACAATTTTCTATATGGGTCATTAACATTAACGTCAGTAACTTTGAGGACCTTATGAAGGTTAAGTTGAGCAAATTAGGGGGGGTGTAAACACAGGTCGGATGGTATCGTGGAAATATACACACTGTGTTACCGGAACTTGGCCAGGCTAACGACGCAATTTTTCTTTTTTTGCTACGACGTTATGTAAATATACATACCACGTGCATAACAGATTATATTAAGAAAGGTTTTGCTTATATAAATAATTGTTCTTCCTAGTTCAATTGCGAACCTTATATATTACTAGCCATATCCTTTCAACATACCTTATTCTATATTCTATTAAAGTCATTTAAATTGTGAACAAATGAACTCTTAATTCAAAGAAAAAATCTTCTAATTGATTAAATATTATTACAACTACTTTAAATAATTATTCAACATTTAAATGCAAAAATGTATTCATTGATAAAAGGAAGCATTTGATTTACATATTAAAAGTTCTATGGACAAAATGAAGTATTTGATAGGATATATAATTCCAAATGAAATGGAAGTAAACGCGAAAAAAATTAGTAAAAAAATTTTAGGAAGAAAACAAACTGAGTAAAAAATATGTGGAGTATAAAAAAATAAGTTTTATATAGTGTATAAAATAGACACATTATACACTATTCTGCTTTCTATTTGAGTACTTAAATATACATTATTTTTTATTGCATCCACAAATATGTACATAATGAACAAAATATGTTAACTTTTTTCTTTGCTTTTAACTAAAATGGCTTGCTAAAAACACCAGCTTCATTGTAACAAACAATTTCCGTAATATAATTTTAAGCCAAGATATATACGAAAATATCATACACATGCAAACTAAAATTAACAAAAAATACGAAAATGAAAAGAAAGAGCACAGATCTACAAATGGAAATCGCTTAATAATTTTAATGCAAAAGTTGCAGATGCATCACTTAGCTAATCTTTGTATACAATCTCTTAAAAGATGTTAAATATTTTTTATTCATTGTTTTTTAATATATTTATAATGTACACATTTTTATGTATGTATAATCTTTTGCCACGTCTATAAGCTTAACAGAGCGAGTTTTCGTTTTTTATATTGTTTAAAACACGATGCTTCGCACTACCTAATTATATACTATATGTTTTGCACTAAGGAATGAAAAAATATGTAATTTCAGAAAGCTATTTTATGTTTGCAAATAACAAGGGTTTTTAGATTCCGTTTTGTTAATTTTAAAAAGTTACACAAGATGAATGGGTCTGTGTGCTTACGTTTAAGATATAAAAAGTGTTCAGCATTTGAATACACAAGACAATAACGTAAACTATTTTTGTGCATCATTTGAGCCCTCTTACTCCTCGCCGTGTGGGTCTTTTCATCCCTTTCTTAATCCATTATTGCGAGTTACCAGAAAATGTGAACCAATTTCGTTGAAACTTTGCAGATAGTATTTTTTGGGTCTAGTTAAAATATATTTTAAGTTTTAAGAAAAGGGAACGATTGCTTTCTGATATATTAGATGGTAAGTTTACTTACCAGGGGCCGATGTGTTTAGCGTTTTTGGAGTAATACAACAATTCAACATTTTAAGAAAATGTTAACTTTTTAAGAGATATTTATTAAAAAACATAAAATTCATTCAAATGATCTTTTAAAATAAACATTTTGGGTAAAATGTTGCACTTTTAAAAATTTGTGTGGCTTTGAAATTGTAATAGAAGTGATTTGAATATGAGAAAAACATTTTTGATGTATTTGCAGCACTTCCGCGCACAAAATTAAAATAGATGCTTAAAGGATATTTTATTCAATTTTTTATTTTGCTATAGATAAAGCTCTAATCGGGTGTCCCAAAATGCTTCTCTTATTTTATTAAAGTTAGGTAGATATTAAGTGTTAGGTAGACATTAGATTAAGTGTTAGGTAGATATTAGCATGCTAACCTTGCTGGGATTTCGCCATTTTACACGTAGGCCACATGTAAACTTGGCATAATTTTTCCCATAATTCTTTCCCATATTAGAAAGGTAAAAAAAAATATATTGCCAAGCTAACAGTTTGTCTAGAAATGTGATGGTATTGTACCTATCAAGAACTTGGTCATTATTTTGATCTCAGTACTTTTTATGGCCGAAAATTTTGGATAGGAACTTGGCCTTGTTTTCACGTTTATGTTTTTTCTAAGCTTTTATTTGATACAATAGAATACATTAAGCCCTAGATGAAAAATTTACGTTTCCCCATTTTTCTTAGTATTTTTCCACAAGGCCTACCTGTATACCAAATTTCTGCTCTAAGCCTATAGTGGAAATGTCCAATACAAATTAAACGGCAGTAGAGTCCCCATATGAAAAGTGTCCGTTTTTAGATTTGTCTGATTATTTTCCAATCGCGGACTATCTGTGTACTAAATTTCTGCTCTCTAGCTATACTGGAAGTCCTTACAAAGAAGAGCCAATCTACTTTGGCTCGCAAACAAAGGGCTCCGTATGAATACATATTTCTTTTGTTTTTGCCCTTGTGATCCTTTTGGCAATTTTTTCGTTTTGCTTTTTCGTTTAATTTTAGTTTTACTAGTTTTTAAATTTTTTTCAGTTTTTTTGCCATATTTTTTTAGTTTTGGTGCTTTTTAATTTTTCTGATTTTTTCGGCTTTTTCGTTTTTAGCGATTATTTTTTGTTTTTTGCCGATTTTTTTAGTTTTGACGATTTTTTAGCTTTGATTTATTTTGTTTTCACGATTTTTTTTCATATGTTGGAGATATTTTTTTGTTTCAGAGATTTTTTTTTAGCTTTGGCACTTTGTTTCGTTTTGGGGTTTTTTTTGCAATTTTTTTAGTTTTGGCGATGGCTTTAGCTTGGACGTTGTTTTTCTTTTTGTTTTTTTTTTTTAATTTTTGGCGATTTTTTTCGTTTTTAACAATACTTTTTATTTTAGCGTTTTTTTAGTGAAATTTATTTGCTGGAGTTTAAGCAATTGTCTATATGCAGCATTTCGTTGATGCTTTACCAACTCATCAGTAGACTTCAAACACAATTTTGAACAGTTACAAACACTTTATCTTATGTACAAACTTTTAAAAAACCATTTGAGAATTCACAAATATATAAATGATTTTCAAAAAATAAGCATAGTAGGCTTTGAAACATACAAAACCCAGCAAATAATTTTTTATTCGATATGAATCTATTTTATTTTTGTACACCTTCATACAATTAGAAATCTATTGGATAACAATAAAAGTATTTATGAGGCAAAATGAAAAACAAATTCTAAATTAAATCTTTAAGAAATTTATTATTTGACATATTGTCTTGGTATTTTTTTCGTTTTTGCGATATTTTTCGTTTTTTTGCGATTTTCTTAGTTTTTTGTCAATTTTCTTCATTATGATGATTTTTTGCGTTTTAGCGATTTTTTCTTTTTGTATTTTTTTTCCTTTAAGCATATTTTTCATTTTGGCAATTTTTCCTTTTGGCATTTTTTAAAACGGAATTTTTTAGTCTTAGCGTTTCTTAATATTGCAAGATATTGTGTGAAAATATCAGGTCTGTACCTCTTACGGCCCTCGAGAAAAAAGCCTGTGACAGACAGACAGACGGACAGTGTAGCGAAAACAATGGGAAGTCGTATCATGTTAAGCTTAATGTCGTTTAATAAGATGCAGACATTAAACAAACGTGATTTTCGCTCATAATGACATTCAGAAGGATGTGACGGGTGTGACCTTACCATTCTTAGATTTACAGAATTATGACTTTTAGGATAAGTACACAATAATTATGCTGCATTTAATTGATCAAAGCCGTTTGATTGTGTCAAGTACTTACTGTTTAAAAAACATACTTTTTTAAACCTACTACGGATAATCGAGAAACTTAAAGAAATAACTTTCTCTTGATTTCATTAATATAATTAATATAAAAATAAACTCATAAGAAAATAATAAGATACTAAACTATTTGCTATCCGTCTTATTATAGACAGCAGAATACTTTAAGCAAGTATTTTTTATAATTCAATAAAAAGGCAAATAAAATGTATATTCTTTTCAGAGATAACTGCTTTTTATTAATAATGAGAAGCAAAACAAAATAAAATCTGAAATGGATACTGCACATATGTACATATAAAGAGCGAGAGCAGAGTGTTGAAAGATTTTTATTAAAAATAAGAAATCTATTTTTGTCTTGCATAAGGCCGTTTTACGTGGAATCACTCATAATCAGTTTTCATTGTGCAAAGAATCCTTTACGAAAAGCTTCTGACAAAAATATAATTAACATAGTACTCCTATCACAGCAATTTAATGAAAGCCACACAATATTTTGAGTAAAATTAATCATGAAATAAATAACATTTAAAATATTGTTTGTTGCACCTATGTGTGCAATTTGTATTATTTACTTACTATCTTTATTTGATTTTATCAGCCGTAAACAAAAATGCAATAAACGTTCATGTTTGTTTTTCAGTGCTATATTTTCAGTCAAATGCTTTTGTGTATACCCCGCACACATTTTATTTTGTTTAAGTTACACAAAAAGGACTTATTTTTAAATTTGAATAGTTTTCCGTTGGAAAGCAATATTCTTCATGTAAGAAGAAGTGCCGTAATAGATTCCTTTAAAAATAATCTGAACAAAACCATTTCATTTCTAGGCACCCTGTAAGCTTGCCAAAAATCTTCCCATAATTTCTTTCCCATATTAGAAGGGGTAAAAAAATATTGCCAAGCTAACAGCTTGCCTAGAAAAGAAATGGTAATGCACCTATCAAGAATTCGGTCATTATTTTATAATTTTTTATAATTTATAAATTTGGTACACAGGTATGTCTTGATGGATGTGCCAAATTTTAGCTTTCTAGTTGTACTGGAAGTGCCCCATACAAAAAAGGGGCACCATAGTCCCCCAGATTAAAAGTGCCCGTTTTCAGATTTATCTGGCTATTCTCTCATCGGGACCTACCTGTGTACCAAATTTTAACATTTTATCTATACTGGAAGTGCATCATACAAAAGAGGGTCACCGCTTGCTATTTCTTGGGAACCATTCACGTGAGCTGTCTTGTAACAGCTTCTCTTGCCTTTAGGGAATTACATACGTAGGACTAGAAAACACGTAGGACTAGAAGACACGTAGGACTAGAAGACACGTAGGACTAGAAGACAAGTATGACTAAAATGTTGCATATTTTTGTTAGGTAAATTTAAAACTTCCTTCCGACTGTCTTGTAGAAGATACGAATACCTCTCTACAAATGCTTAGAGGGATAAGATATTAAAAATTACCATATACAGAGGAATATCAATAAAATGTCATTAACATATAAACGGAAATTGCAGTAATTATACGTTACAGATAATTACAGATTCTGCTTTAACATCGTCACTGAATACGATATAATGTATCAATCAAAAAGTTTAAAAGTGATTTATATTATCCAGGATGTGCAGTAACATTTTTGATTTCAGCACGCAAAAAAATAAATTCTTAATGTTGTTTGTTTTTAAGTTTTTTAATGCTTTATAAAGATAAAAATAATTTTGTTTGATTAGCGATATTCTTTCCCATTAGTTCACATCGGTCATATAATTAGGATAAACTTGCTGGATGAATACTTTTATTGAACTATTGTATATTTGATTAGTAAAATATTGCCAAGTCACCAGGTTCATTGGTAAGAATATGGTATTTTACCTATCAAGAACTTGGACCTCATTTTTATCTCAGTACTTCTAATGGCCGAAAATATTGGCTAAGAACTTAACCTTATTTTCGTACATATATTTTTGTGCATATCTGCCTCCATTTTTGCAATTTTTTATTTCTTATATGGATTAATATTTGTATGTATCTGTAATACTACACAGAAAAAAATAGACAAGAATTATGTTCAATAAGACCATGTTATTGGAAAAATATATGAATTTCAATAACATTTGTCATTAACTTAATACAATATTTCGTTGTTTGTATTTCTACCCCATGCCGGTTATATCTCTTCTTTTCATACAAAAGTACTTAAAACAAGTTTTATCTCATAAAAATATAACTGGGACATGGCTCGGCTGTAGAGAGCAACCTTTACGACCGGGAAGCCCGAGTTCGTATCCCAGGCATGTCAACATTATTTTTAATTTATATTTTTTTCTTTTGAAATAATTTTGCTATCAATATAGCGGAATTCTTTATCACAGGAAATTTGAAAAAAAAATTATTGAATACCGGGATTTTTGTTATCAAAAACGAAACTTATTTTTTTCTGTGTACCTCTAACTTTCAGGTTGAAAGTCATGAAGCATGAAACAATTAGGGCCATAAAAAAGGGACACTATGGTCACTAGCATTTATAAAAAGTTCCCGCTTTGAAGTTTTTCTGATTATTTACTCACCAAAACCTATGCCCTTTTATAGCAAATTTTGTGCTCTCTAGCTATAGTGAAAGTATCCCATACAAACCCTCATTGCAACTTTATATAGAGAGTATAGTAAAAAAAAACTACACCCGTTGAAAAGCAGCAGAACGAAAGTGCTATTAAGACTGGAAAACACAACTCTTAGTCTAATCGACTAACATAATTACTGTTGTGTTGTTAATCTAAAAATGTTCTGCTTATTATCGAGTTATTGCTTGTTCTAATAGAAAGATAACACAAACTTTCCAACATAATTAATGACAATAATTTTCCTCATCAACTTATGTTCATCAGTAATTTATATAGAACAAAGACAAGACAATAATAGAAAACTTTAATTATGCTTTTTTAAATGCTTTCGCTAAAACTTTTCAAATTTATTAATAAATACATTTCAATGACTTAACAAAAATTGGTTTATGAGGAATATCATCTACAACAATAGAATAAATACTTATGAAAGAATCATCTCTATATTTTACTTAATTTAACGTTTTTAGCTTAGTCACATTTTAATAAAATGAGCACACATAAAATAGATTAACAAAGCAAAAGTGAATAAAATCGTTATGTGTAAAATGAAAAATGCTTTAAAATCCAAATATAGATAATACTCTTACTCATCTTCTATCTGTGAAATCGTGTAATTATTGTAATTGTTTTCTCTTCATAGCTTCCTTTTAACCTTAGATTGCCTTTAGTCGACTCGGTAGAAGTTCTTGTGTATTAAAAACAAATTAAAGCTCCATATACACGGTCAGAGTTTATGGCATGCATTCTGTTGATAAAATAAATATACACAGTTCAGGTTTTAGCCGACTTAAGAAAAGAAGCAGGTTATCAGTTCGTATGTATTTCTTTTTCATGTTTGTATAGCTCTGTCATTTATGATGGGATTTGTAAAATTCTTGTTTTGTTTGTAAGGGTTTACTTGCAGTTTGGTGGTATAGTCATTTTCTTCGAAAATCCGAAGGGGAAATTCGGCCCCCCCCCCCTTGCATAACTCTGTCTTTTTTCAACCAATTTTCAAAATTATTTTTTTGTTTGCAGCAGGTTTTGATTGCAGCTTAGTCCGAAAATGGAGGAAAAATTTGTTCCTCCTTGAATAACTATGCCATTTGTGGACTTATTTTCAAATTATTATTTTATTTTATTATTTTATTTGTTTGAAAGGGATCGTCTGCAGTTCGGTCCCATAATTTTTTTTTCGAAAATCGGAGGAGAAAATTTATTCCCCCATACAAAACTCTGTCATTTGTCAACCGATTTTCGAAATTCTCTTTTGTTTGAAAAGGTTTGCCTAAAATTTTTTCCCATATTTTTCCTTTCGCAACTCGGAGGGGGAAATTTGTTATGCCTGTGCGTAACTCTGTAATTTGTCAATCGATTTTCAAAGTTAAATTTTTGTTTGGATGGTTTTGCTTGCAATTAGGTCCCACAATTTTTTTCTAAAAGCGGTAGGAAATTCGTTCCCCCCACGCATAGATCTGATATTTGTAACCCTGTTTTAAATTTTTTTTGTTTGAAAGGGTTTGCTTGCAGTTTTAATGCATAATTTTTTTCGGAAATCGGTGGGGAAATTCGCTCCCCCAAGCATAAGTCTGTCATATATGAACCGATTTTCAAAACAATTTTTTTTGTTTGAAGGGAATTACTTGCAGTTAGGTGCCATACTTTGTTTTTCGAAAACCTATGTGAGACTGCCCATAGAAGTGAAAATCTGTCCGTCACTTTGGCCCGCTAAATTAATTATCGCATAACTCCACCGTTTCTTGAATGATGCTCAAAATATTTTATTTGAAAGGACATGAAAGGTTTGATACTATAAAAAATTGCATGAAACATTTTGGGTGGACACCCCATTTGTAGACAAACACACCATTTGATCTAAAATAAAATCGCGTCGGTTTTGCAATCTGTTAAATATGATTTTTGCATTGAAGTGGGGTTTTTTAGCAGAATTATATTCTAACAAGATACATGCCGGCATTTTGACAGTGTTTATGATACTAATGATATGTTGATAGAATAAGAGAAAACAATATAAAATATCTGAAATTTTGTGTTTTTAGTAGAACTGTATGGACATTTTATTATCCAGGCTTAAGTTCGTTCAATTTAATTTTACAATTATATTATTTTTATTGAGAAAGGATTTTTCAAAGCATGTAATAATTAGAAAGACAAAGGAAAAGAAAAGTTCTTGATATTTGTAAGGGTTGAACTTAACATCATAATATTTTCGTGAACAACCACGATCCCATCATCAGAGTACTTTTTACACTCTAGACCACTACGGCGTCCAAAGACAAGCATATAAATATCAAACCTTAAAAGTTAAGCTCTTTCTTATTTTTTACTTTTTACTTTGTTTGTTTTTTTTTTTAATTCAGAATTGGTTCGTGCTGTTAGAGAGATTTCAGGTCCATGTAAAAATCATATAAAAGATTGCAATTTGGCATTATTAACTAAAAATTGGCAAAAATGAACATCCGATCCGCGGTTATTTAAGAAAACCATAGACATATCATGTTATGAAACGCAATGAATTCGTAAACATAGTCTTTTAAATTTTTCAGCATTATAGTGTATGTACTAGTTTAAGTTAAATTTGATTTTAAAATAGCACAAATAAAGTAAAAGGTTTTTAGCTTTTAATTCAAAAAGACAAAGGAAATGCCATTGTGAGAATTCTGATATTTAAAAAATAGGTTGAATGAAAAAAATAATAATAAAATTTTAAATCAGGAAATGAATAGATTAAAACAAAAAACAAGTATTCCCATCTAAAAGAACATAAATGGTAAGAATGAGAAACAAAAGAAAATATTTAAAATAAAATGGCATTTCTGCTTTCAAAGGCATTGAAAGACTGGGCAACCGCTGGATTTAAAATGCAATAAATCTTATTTTGAAGGCGCATTTGCCGTTTGTCTACATCCGTTTGCCACTATCATATAATATAACATGGTATTATTTAGATAAATTTATATATTTTTTGCTGGTTGTGGTTCCTGCTTTTTTGTACTTAAAGAATACCACTTGCATAAACTGAAGTTGCACACACGAGTGATTTAGCACAGATTTATATCCCATTCAAATAACAGGCACAAAGAACATAAAACTACACATGTATGTATATATGCAAGCATCAGTGTTGCCAGGTGCTGGAGAAAAACGAAGCTAAATCGGCTTTTAAAAAAGGTTGGAAAAATTTTGATCCCCAAAAATTAGAAGCTAAAAAAAGGCGAACAATTTTTATAGTAAATTTTATTTTTTAATAATGATAACTTCAAGTTATTGCACGATGCCATTATTGTAATGCAATTTTTCTAGCAAATTTTTAAAAGGAATAATAATACTAATCTCACATATAAACACATGTATATTTCATTGTATCTTCTTCAATCAGAATGGCCTCTCAAAGAATTTTAATCAGCATTTGTTGATTCGCTGCTAGGGATATTAGGAAGTAGTTGCGCAAAGGCTTCTTATCTTAATCCCCTCTGCATTGCACTATAGGAAATTTGCCCATTTTGTAGCGAACGTTAATTGATTGCAATATGGCTAGACCGAGTTAAACTATTTTTTCGATTGCATAGAAGGCTCCCTTTTAACGTCCTTAAATTTTTTTTATCACGCACTCTCACAAAGATAATACTTCTGAACACTAACACTCACGTTCTGTTGTGAAAATTTTCAAACATTCCAATGGAAATCATTAAAATTTCCTTACCCAAACAGCGAAGAAGGTTTATTTCACACTGATTGTATAAAATATTTAATTTTTAAGCTTCTCGCTAGTATTGTCGTATATTGAGTAATTCTGAGTTTCGTACGCTGTATATAGTCAGAAAAATTAGCTTCTTGAAGATATTTGAAAGCATTTACAGTTGAAATAAATTACGTTCAGCTGATCAATGACCGTAAATTTTTTAATAAAACCAACCAATCGATAATTCTATTAGTCCATCCTGGGTCAATTATCATTTTCGGTCCGACTTTTTTTTGCGAAACAACAATGCACATGAAAAATCTGTTTTCACAAATTGAAAAAGCATAAAAATTTATCATGTTTTGCATTATTAGTTTTTCCGTAAGTCCGTCGTTATCCTGGGATATATCGGGGATATATCGTCCCATCCGGTTTTTTTGGACTATAAAAATGGAACTATATGTCCTATTAGTACCAAAACTTCACAAATCTTATAAGGATTGCTGATAAAGTCTTCACTGTGAAAAGTTACTGTTTACTGTTATAAGTTAAAATTCAAAAGTACGGCTGGAAGATTTTAAAACATGATTATCATTGCTTTAAATAACATATAGGATCATTCAAACTTCTTTGGGACGTAGTAGCCCAATAAGACCGAAATGGTTAATATTATTCGATTTAGTCGATCTAATAGACAAACTCATAAAGTTATTAAAATACTACTCAAGTTCGACATTATTTACCATTTATTAAATATTAGAACTTATTATTATGAAATGTTGAAAAGTAAGAAAATGAGATATGTAAAAACTAAATTTAGACTTTTGAGGCTAAATGAGAAATTAAAAAAGGCAAAAAAAAATTCACGAAGCTAAAACGTATATTCGAGGTTAAAAGACGAGAAAAGAGGCTAAATCTAGCCTCGAAAATGCCTAACTGGCAACGCTGGCAAGCATATACAATGTATACGTAATGCATTGTATACATGTGCACATGCATGTGTTATATATATATGTATGTGCACATGTATACAATACACAAATTTTTTACTTTTTAGAAGTAAAATTGTTGTAGCATGTACATACATACATATGTAGAGTTTTTTATTGTTAGTTCCTGATTTGGTTCAAAATTTTGGAAAGAGATAAACAATTCGAAATTTCTGTCAAGCTAAATTTATTTGGATAGCAAGAAATTCTCTTGATGTATGCAAAGAAACTTGCAAAAATCTCTAAGCTTAAGTTACATTTCTGATTATTTTAAGTCTTCAAACCAAAGCAGGCCAAAATGTTATATATATTTCATTCTCTTGAGTGCATATAGTACATAAATATATATAAACAAATAAATATATGTATATCAAAATTTAATAATAAGAATAATAAATATTCAAAGAAGTTTAATTATTTTTGGCTTCAGTGTGGTTTAATTGAATTTGTCAATTAAATTATATTTTTATTTAGATATAAATGTGAAGCACGTAGACAAAGACTTTTGATGAGATTAGCGTGAGCTATCGGAACATGTCAGTTCAACCCTCCGTACAGTCAAAAATTTTTCTTTGTCTACATGCTTCACATTTATCTCTAAATAAAAATATAATTTAATTGAAAAATTTAATTAAAACCGAACTCAAGCCAATAATAAGCTTCTTTGGATATAAACCCATACACTTCAACTAAAATTCATAACTTAATTGTTAAACTCTAAAGGCACCTAGCAAAAAAGGATGTAAATGTTCAAAATATTTTTGTGAAACATATTAAACCTCTAATTCCACCACATAATAGTAATTGTTGCTTATTTTCTAACAAATCGTAAAGAACAGCTCTAAATAGGGGAGAAAGCGGGGATAAAATGTTCCTTAAAAATGTTTGTCATAAAATTTTACTTTACGTCTTCAAATAAAACAAAGCTTCAGACTCAACTTGTACGCCAGAAATCATTGAAAACTTAAACTATGTTTAAGGTTTAACATTATACTCATTCACAATTAGGACACGGCATAGAAAGTGTTACGTTTAAGGTATGAGATGTATTTAGTACTTTTTTGTAAACAGCACGAACAAAATTTTTTTGAACATTTTTACCCTTTAACTCTTCGTTGTATAAATCTTTTTTGACATATCTTAAAAAACGGCAAATAACTCTCTTTCAATGATGTCTGGGGTCAAAAAAGAAAAGACTTGACATAGTGCTGATGTCAAATTACATCTGTGTTATTTCGGTGTATTAGTCACACTAATTATAAAGGATTATTTTATCTGCAACAAGTTATGTTCCCGGGAGCTGTAAAAAAGAGGGAGTACATTGACTTTAAAAAGGAAGCTCTGAATCGCGTAAAAGTAAGCTAAAACTAACCAACAAACTCTTATGTACAATTTAAACAATGTCCATTAGTTTTAAAGTTATGTAAAACCACCCTTCGTAAGTATAGCTCAGTTGCAAATATCACATGTTAACAGTTTCTTCTGCTAATTTTTTCCGGTACTAAAATTTGAGTGCAGCAAAGGATTTAAGTCTAGATTAAATGCTGACCAAAGCGACTATAATGGCAAAGGCTCACAACGTAATATTTAAAAACAAATAGAACATGATCAGTATTCAAAGGAAGAAGGTAACAATTTACATCAATTTAACTATCAACGTACAGAGCAGAACAGAACATCATTGCTTTTGGAAGCCGCAACGCTTCCATCGCCACCTCTTATTAGTGTAGCTCTGTTGTATGTGATTGCAATTTTTTATTTATACATACTTTTTGAGAAAATTGTATATGAGAATTTAATCACTAATAAATTGATGTTAATCTGACACAAAAAATACCAATTTTCTTATTTTATGTTGAAAATTTTTAGATTGGATTTTTATACTTAATGATATATGACCATGTGAATAGCTCAAATTTATTTCAATGTGATTTTTAATGTGATCAATTTTATTTTAATGTGATTATATTGAACTAATTTTCTTTTCAACCCATAGTGATTATTTTAGGTTAAGATCCGTAACGTTATATTCCGGAAGAATAAGACATAATCAGTATTCCAAGGAAGAATTAACTATTTTTTCTCAATATTTAAAATTAATAAACTGTTTTCTCGAAAAATATATATGTTTTGTAGCAAAATATTTAAAATACAAATTTATTTCTTTATTGCTTAAAAGATATAATATGGCTACGAATAGAATACACCACAAATGTATTCTAGTACATAGAATTTTATGTTATTTCATTGTTCTGTTATTAATGTCTCATTCATTTGTCTCTTTGTAGTTGTGACTGTTTTCAAATTCATTTTCATGCTGCTTAAGAAACAATAATAAATGTAAGTCTTCTATTTGAGCCACAGTTAAAGGTGATGGTGATGATGGTTTATTGTGTGAAATATAACACACTCATAATTGGTCATAAATCTGACAGAAGTAATTTATCATCACTTAAGCGACGATATAGCACTTTGAACTAGCTTACCTTCCAAAATACTAAAATGAAAAGAGTAAAAAAATGCGTTTTACCGTCCTTGAAATCCACTTGACCAACAGCAAGTCTTCATCAACAATCAAACCTAAAAACTTTGCAACTGCTACAAAGAAATTTGGAGTAGGTATTCATACGAATTGGCTACACGTAAGAAAAAATTAGCAGTCACAATATTTTTTAAAACATTTTTTCGGCGATTATTTACTTTGCTGTTTTGTGCGATTTTCATTGGTTATATAGTTGATGTTCTTAGTCACTAGTATCCACCATCACAAATGGTTCAAGTATACAATGAACGCTGATGAGATGGTGTAGTGGCCATCGAAATCATCAATACTGATACGTTCCGCTAGTCTTATTATATAATCTAAATATTCCAATCTTAATAATAAAATGAGTTTACATTAATTCAAATAATGAGCTTAAGCTGAAATAATAACTTGCAGCTTAAACCTATTCAGTTCAAAGAAAATTACGCAAAAATATTAGTTTTGAAAAATCTGATCACATAAACGGGCGCCGTAGTTATTACCAATTGTTAATTCCATGATAGTATTGAATACACAGGGGAAGAAAATGGAAATTTTGGTTAGGTGCAGCGAAAACTATAATTGATATAACATACGTATATGGGCCATATCGTTGTAAAAACTACCTTAAATTTTTTTGGTCACCTCTAGTTTTTTTTAAATATCGCGGTTTTTATTTCTTAGTCATTCTATATCTTTTTTACTTCTTCGCTCAATTTTTCCAAACTGGACTTTAAAACTCAATAAGACTTTTTAGATTATTTCCCTAAAAATAAATATAATATTGTTAATGTACGTTCCAGAATATTTTGCTGAAACTGCAAGGATATTGAATGTTAACTATTCTCAGTTTCATCCTAATAAATCTTACATTTGATTAACATTTTAATAATATGTTTAGCAAGCTCATACATAATACTACAGTAAATACATTTTTATGAAAAAATTTCGAACATATTTAATATGTCCTGAAATAGCAATAAAACAAGACAAAATTAAGCACTAAATGTCCTTGAAATACCATTAAAGTCTAATGCTAAAAGCACCTGCGTTATTTTACTCAAATGAAAGATAGTTTTGTACAAATTATTAATTTCTTGCAAAAAATTTGAAACAAAGGTTTTGACTCCAAAAATATGGGGTATGTCACGTTAATATAAAATTCTCGATATTTGAAAAATTGCAAATGAAGGAAATTTTTTTTTTGCTGTATTTGGTCTTGGAATACCAAAGAATATTAAAATATAAGAAGAAAAATATAATTACTTAAAAAAGGACATTTACCCATTTGAATCTTTAGGATGTGGAAAATAAAAGAGCTAATCTCTAAACAAGTGGCTACATTTTGAACTAATTTCTTATTTTAATTAAAAACTTTCTTCCCTGTAACGCCTCGTACATGGTGTGTAAATTTTATTTTTTATTTTTTGGGAATTTTCGTGATACACAATTTTATCAAGGCTAAAACTAAAACAGCTAAACTTCATCATCCTTGAAAGATCAGAAAGATATCCCGAAGCAACCACCGGAATTATTATACTCAAAAGAAGTACATGTTTGCGTATACTAATTTCTTGCCAAAAAAATTGTCTCATTTTACGGTGTTATACTCAAAATTTAGATGAAAAATCCCAAGCAATTGTTTATATAATGTTAATTAAAAAACCACGATATTTCGCAAACGCGAGTTAACTGGAAAAAAACTAGTAAAGCAGTGAAATGAGGGTTCAACAACACGTACAAAATGGAGGTCAAATTTAGGCCACCAAAAATTCTGTCCTGTAGTGTTATTTAATTGTTTGAACTGAATATTGCTGTTCCGGTCCTATTAGACGAATATGAAGAGAAATTTATTGTTATGACCATTTTTCTATCATGCCTTTTCTCTGAGTGCGCAGTTAGAACCAACTTTTTTTTGTTGTGTTTTTTACATATTCGTTTTCATTACACGACGGATGTAAAAAATTTGTTTTTCAGCTAATTTATTTTCTTTTATTCATTTTCGCAATATTTCAAACGGTAGAAAGAAATATTAATTATTTTTACGTAGAACTCATGGTTGTTATAGTTAGTTTGCTGGGAAATAAAAAATAGTACAACGTTAAGCCTATGGCTTAAATGGGACAGAAAACAGTGTGAAATATGGCTTATATTCCCAGCTAAGACTTTGGTCAGTTAACGATTAAATTGCTTGTTACTATTATTGTTAATATAAGCTATTTATAATTTTTACGGCATATGTAAAAACTGTAATAGTGTTTATGCTGTTTGAAAGTTTTAGTTTTTTTCTCATTAAAGAAAACAACTAAATATCATTTTCAGTTACGAAATTCTATAAATTAGTAACTATTTTGCCTAGACGTAGACTTAGGAACAAACTTGTGAACACAAACAAAAATGTCTCAAGATTTTTTTCGCAAACAGAAAACCATTATTTTTTAAACAAATTACATTGGTCTGAAAAAAATAAAAATTTTTAAGCCTTTATATAAAAATATGTGGAATATACAAAGTTGAACGTGCTAAATTCAAATCCGTTTGCATTTTTTTTCTATCGGGCTCAGCCTTTTTTACGGGCATGACTAATATTTCCACTAGGTACAACAGCACATTTCTCCCAAATTCGAGAGCGATTTGGCCCATTAGAACAACTAAACTACTAAACTATGTGAAATAAAATTATCTTTAAGCCACTTATAAAGAATTTTTTTAATATATCCAACACTCACAATATTATTACAGTAACGGAATATATTTTGTTTAAGAATTATTCCGTGCAATTACTTTTAAGTTAAGAAACATTAAGACATATTTATTTAAATTGGACAATTTATTCTCAAGTTAGGGTGAAATATACTGATATACCTAGTGGATATATTAGTCATGTCCATAAAAAAAATCGAAGCCCGATAGAATACAACTGATAACAGATTTGAATTTAGCGCATTAAAATCTCTATATTCCATATATTTTTATTTGAAGGCTATTTTTGCTGCAGACCAGTGTTATGATACCAAAATAAGAAAACTTTTCTTAATATTTTTTTTACAATTTACTCAAAAGATAAATTTATTACCCCTTATGTGAGTGACAAAATAAACTCCTTCAACAGAGTGACAAGGGTACCCGGATCCTCATGAAAAAATGTGTATTATACACTTTTTCTGTAATTTTTGGCCAAAAAATCATCTAAGATTTTGTTGTTTTGTTGGATTATCTCGAAAAAATTGTGCATAGGTTTCCCGGATATGCTACGTTGATAAAAGTACATGGTGTAATAAAGGCAGTACAATTGAAAGAAAAAAAAAATTTTTTTTCTTAAGTTGATATACTTTTGTTATTTATAATATTTAGGCCGAAAAATTTTGTTTCAGTAATTTCTGAGACGAAACATTGCAGAAAAATTGATGTTAGTAAAAAAAAAATCAACAGTATCGCTTAACTTCCTTATATTAATTGTAGTAAATATTTTTTGGTACCCGGCTACCCCCGGGTTAAGGGTGTAATATATAAATTACTCTGTTACACACCCCAAAGAAATCAAATGAACTAAGAAAAATTTAATAACAAAAGGAACAAAAATTTAGGATTTCTCAAGAAGTATTGGCTTCCTAGACCACAAACCTCTGTAGCTATCTCCTACTTAAAATAAAATGGGTACCCGCGTACCCTATCAGTCACTTAAGGGTTAAAAATTATTTTAAAAAATATTAAAAACAAATCTTAGCTGTGGTTCTTTACGTGCACAAAGTTACGCAAACCTAACAAAGAGCTTTTCTCAATATAAAAGGTCTATGAAGAAAAGCTTTTGCTCACATGTAGAGAATTGAGTGCTAGCAAAATATTGTGTAGTGGGTATCGAGTAACGAGTACTTGCTGCTGTTTTAGTGTACTCAAAATTAGTTACTCGATACTTTTAGGGTAGTATATTCATTACTAAGCCGCATGGAGAATTAAATGGCAAAAATGTAACACTATTTAGAAGTAAAACATTATATAGTCGTATCGAGTAAGTATTGAGTACCAAAATGAAAAGTATTGATTAATTCAAAGGAGCAGAAGTTGACAACGCTAATAGAAATAGTTCGGTTATTGTATTTACAAAGCAAAAATAAACACAACGTCAAAACTATTTTTGGTTTAGTTTCATTTTTAAAATAAATTTATATTGCATACCTAAATATTTTAAATCTTAAACTTGCAGATAGTGCTCCTAAACACAAAACACCATTACTGAAAGATTTTTTTAAGCTTATTTTAGTTCTTATACAATCCCTAATAATAGCTTTTCTTATTATCCTTTTACAATATTAAATAAATTCATAGACAACAATCAATTTGACTGCACAAACTCATTGAACTCTGTATAGGTACTAAACTTAATATGAAGTTGAAATTTGGCCATTGTTCTGATTTCTCGTTTTGTTTTTACTTAAGAAAAGAAAAGCATATTACAAAGTTTTTTAAACTAGACTACGTGGGTATACACTTACGAAAGTAGCATAGCAGTGAAAAAAGCAAAAATCTCAAGCAATATAAACCAAAGGGTATTAACGAAACTTCATAGATCTTTCCCTTTTTAAAGTCATGACATTTTGACAGCAACAACGTTGCTGGTCTTTAAAATTTAGTTGGAATGAGAGACCACAAGAAAGGTAGGACGTGTCCAATATATGATGAAAAGGCATAGCAACTATTTTTGTAAAATATGTATGCAGTCATAAATGCAGTATATAAGAAAAATAGATATGTATTTTCATATATGTATATAAAAGTAACGTATACCTGTCTTCATATTTGGTAATCTCCAAAAAATACTTTTAAGACCAATGAATGGCGGTTTTATCGACTATAAAAAAAGCTGGGAATATTAATGAATTATACATTTTTGTAAAGCTAACTTATTAAAAATGTTCGTATATTGAATAAATATTTTGACATATTGGTTATTATATTAGCTAAGCCAAACGAGTTTATATTAAATATTTAGTTCAAGCGCTTGCTTTTCATTACATATTTCTTATGTATGACTTTACCTAAAGAATTTTTCGTTTTTCATTCTTGTTTCTAAGCAAAATAAGGTGTGTCATGTCAATAGTGGTTACATTAGCTTTAATCTGATGGCAAACGAAACTTTGATATGCTAAATACTGTCCTTTGTATGCACTGATCCAAAACTATTATTAACAAAGTACCTACTTATGTTCCTCTGCCTCAGATTTTTTCATCAAAAGAATTCTTTTTCGTTTTCTTATTTTAGTTTTCTTAATTTTTTTTCCAACAGGATGTTGAAATTTCATTAATTTTACCAAGTGCTATCACCCTTTTACACTGTGTGCACGCGTATTTTTTCAAAAACTTCATGCCACAAAAATAATTGCAACAATAAGGAAAGGGAGAGTAACTATAAAATTCAAACTTAACGCTATACCCTTCATAATCCGACAGATAATATTGGACTACGTGGATAATTTTAGCTGAAATGGAGTAGTTACAACATGGTCTTATGTAATGCAGTCATGGACCATGTCATTTGAAAACAATAGCTTTTAGTTAATCGACAAGTGTTTGCGTTTCAACGAGTGCAATCGTTGAAATACGAACACTTCAGTTCTACATCGAATAGTGACATAGAGTAGATTTAAAACTAGTCCGATGTAATGCAGACATGTACCATGTCATTTGCTAACAGGAGTTTGTAGTTAAGCGACAAGTGATCGTGTTTTAACAATTTCAATACCAACACTTGAGTGCTCCATCAAGTAGTGACATGGAGGAATTTTTAGACTACTCCGATGCAGTGCAAAGTTGGGTTATACGGTCCAGCCCTAGGATATCGTAATGTCAAATCGACCATCTTTTCTTCATATATTTTGGTTACCTTTGGACTACTCCTAGTCCGCTATGGAGTATACTTTACATGCGTGTATGAACCAGATGCGTTATCTGCAGGCATTGTACACCTCCATAAATAAACGCTGTCTTTCTAACTAAAAAGTTTTTTTTAGGGATAAGCCCAATTTACAGCATTGTTGATATTTTTTACATATATGCACTTCAAGAAACCTTAAAAGAGTGAGTGTTCTAAACGGAAAATAACAACATAAAAAAATTGTGAAAAAATTAGAACAAAAGAAATGTTGCAAAAAATATTGAGAAAACTGCTGACCTGTATATGTTCGGAAATCCACAAAAAGCTTCATCACTTTACGTTTAGCTATATGAATATTCCTCTTTGATATGCAGTACAGATATACATATGTATATGTATGTATGTAAGTATATACAAGATTTAGTTCAGTATGAGTTTGATTGATTTATTATTATAGTCTTAAGATTCTTTGTAGCGAATTTCAGCAGTTTGGGTTAAGAAAAACTACAAATTTACAAAACTCAATGCCTCTTATTCATAGCAACTTAAAATAAGTAAGGTAAGCTAAGAATTTACGAAATTAATGGACCGTTAAAAGTAAAAACATATTCCTGAGGTTAACACTAAAATCAAAATTTATACTTTGCTTACTGAAACTTTTTGTATGTCAAAAATTTAAGTTATATTGCTTTTTCACCAGACCGAAATCTAGTTTATTTCAATTGAAATTTTTATTAAATTTATACCGTTAACATTAAGGTTTTTGTTTTTTTAAGTTCGTCACCAAACTGATACATACATGGTACACTGCATTATATTATATAGCAAATGCACTATCAATTGCATCAATCAGTAAATTCTTACTGATAATGAAATTAAGTTTGTATTACCAGTATATTTTAACTGATTACTAAAAAATGTTCAGTAATCAGTAAATTTTTATTGATAATGGAATTTAGTTTGTATTCCGAAATATATCAAAAACTGACAATTGTTGCGCACTCTAATTAAAGCTTAAACAAAAAATTATAACTTCAATGGTTTTATAAAATAACTTACTCAACATAACAGTCAAATCAACATAATACAAAAATATTCTATGTTGTTAAAAAATGCTGAAAACATTTATTTTTACAACGAATAAAAACATTCCACCCATATAAAAAAAATAAAACTTTATGTAGCAAAGGAATAGAAAGAGCTGAAATAAAAAAATTGCTTTAGGAGAAATGTATTTTTTCACAATTTTTCCACATCTAAATCTTCCAAACATCACATGGAAATATTTAGCATTAGTTGCAATAAGACAATATAAAAATACCGTTAGCAAGAATAATGCCAGCTCTAAAGAGCCAGGGAGTGAAAAAACTACAAAACTTATTGTTTACATCAAAAGCAGCAATGAGAAGGCGTTTGGCGGGAGTTGCGAAGTTGCGAAGTTTTAAGCCCCCAGTTGAATTATATTCTTGTTAATAAAAAAGTGACAAACATTTTTTTTTAATTTATGGTTTCTTTGTTGTAAAAAATGTATAATAGGCATACAACCAAAATGTTTACCGGGCGCTAGGTGATAGTTAAGGCTGATTTATATACCAAAAAATATTTTAAAATAATTTTTAAAAATAAATCAAATTTTTAAATGTCTTTAAAAAAATATTAATATATAAATGTACTATGCACTAACTTTTACTCGCTCACGTTAATATATTTGCATACGCGTAGATAGCCAATGAAAATGCAAGAAGTTAAAATTGGACAAATAGTCTCGGAGAGGCAGAAATCGCCACATACCACACCTAGTAGTCCTATTTGAAACATCTATCCATTTTTCAATTTCATTAAAATTGGTTACAAAGTTTCGGAGAGGCGGAAATCGCCCCCTACTTCCTCGTGGTTCTTTTTTCGAAAAAATATATAGAGCCTTTGTGTCTATGTTGTCTCAGATCTATAAGTGTTTTAAATTGCATTAAGATTTGTTTGATAGTTTCGGCTTGGGAGGAATTGCCTTCTAACCCCTCATGATCCTATTTTTAAAAAAATATATGCATATATAGCCTGTGTTTAGGGTGGGCCAAAAATTTATTTTTTGTTTATTTTCCTTTATACTCTGAAAACTGGGTTGGCAGACATCTCAAAAAAATTCTCTTCAAGTATGAGCTCTTAATTTTAATAGGAAGGCCGTCCACCTCGCAGTTATTTTATTTTTTCGTTATTATTAAAAATAAAAATTAATATTTCGGTGTTTACTATTTGGAAAAAAACATCTCGTCATATATATTTGTAGGAAATTGAATTCTCTAAAAAAAGATATATGACAATTTTTTTTTTTGTTAAACTCATCGTTAAAAAGTTATTAAAGGCTGAAGATTGACTATTTTCAGGTAGACTTCTTTTTTTATGAATTTTATAACTCGTTAATAAAAAATTATCATGATACGTGCAAATCATAGTTTTATAGGAAATTTATTTCTCAACAAAAATGCTCTAATATGACTAGTCGATTAAATTAACCGTTTAAAAGATATTAATTTTTGAATTTCGGGGAAATTCGTATCAACTCAAGCTCATAATGGACCTAGCGTAGTAGAATAGGCTGAAATATTACTTTTATAATTTTGCGGTCCTCAAAAAAATCTATTCTATTTTTAACCGACTTCAAAAAATTCGTGTGTATGTTTCTTTTTTACTTTTTTGTGTTTGAACACGCATAACTATAATTTTTTAACCGATTTAAAAATGTTTTTTTGTTTGAAAGGGCTTGCTTGCAGATTGGTCCCATAAATTTTTTTCGAAAATCGGTTGGGAAATTTTCCCCCCCAAAATATTGATTATCGCATAACTCTTCCATTTATGCACCGATTTTCAGAATTGTTTTATTGTTTGAAAGGCCTTGCTTGCAATTTTGGAAATTCCTCACTCCCTTCCAAAATATTGATTATCGCATAACTCCTCCATTTATGGATGGATTTTCAAAATTCCTTTTTTGTTCAAAAGTCTTTGCCTGCAGTTTGGTACCATATTTTTTCGAAAATCGGACGGGCCATCGCCCCCTTCTTCATATTTCGCTAAAATTATTATTTTATTTAAAAAAGAAATTCTAAAGCATGTAAATGTTGAACATTTAAAAATTTTGATATACGGAAGGTTGAACTGAGAGCTGTTTCGAGACCACCACAGTCTTCTCATCAGAGCCCTTTACCTACACTACCAGCGACGGCAACCACAAAATCCTAGCGAATATCCTGCTAATTTTCGTCAGCTCAATTAACAGATTTTGTCGCCACATCGCGGCGAGTCGTACCTATTATAAATGAACTTTTTCTAAATGTTCGGAACTTCTTTTATTTTTAGCATGTTCAACTATTTTTAAGCTTTTTTTGATTACGGTATTACCATCGTGGAATATCCTTGATATTTTCTATGCTGGGATTTTTTGAATGTTTATTTTGCCCAAGTTTTTTTGAACAGTACACATTCACGTTTTAGCTAAGTGCTTTTAGAGTTTTAATAATTAATTTTTAGTCGAACTGTATGCTTTTGATCCAAAGTTATTTAATTAGTTTGGCTTAAGTTCGTTTTAAATTTAATCTTGCGATAAAATTATTATTTATTTTTCTTTTATTTAAGAAAGAAATTGTAAAGCATGTAAATATTGAAAATTCAAAGAAAAAAATTCCGTAAAAAAAACGAAAAAAAAAATTTTGATCGAAAGATTAAATTCAAAACGAACTTAAGCCGAGCTAATTAAATAACTTTGGATTTGCAAAAAATATTAAAAAGTTATATGCCTAATTTATATTTTCTTATTCAATTTTGAATTATTTAGCTTTAAGGCTCTTTTTTCGTTTCTATTATTGAAATTTTTTTAGTTTTTACCAGGAGCATAGAAAACCAGCAACGAGTGCAACACACAATCTTCCCCAGTAAAAAAAAGACACTCCAAAGAAGTCATGAAAATGTAGAGTTTGCGATCCGGAAGTAGTGCAAATTTGGATCATTTTTAATGATTTTTACATAGGATTATCATTGAAAGAAGTTATCTTTTTCGATTCCTAATCACCGAATTGGAAGCGAAGTTAATAAATATTTCCTTTTTGGCGTTCTATATTAATATTTTTCTCTAGAAAAAGAGTAAAAAGTTACACATTTTCGCAACTTGTTTCTTTTTACGCGAATTGAAATGTAAAACGGAGTTTTTATGTAAATTTCAGTAAATAACTGTTAATATCTAGACGAAAATTAGTTCATAAATTTCTTAAAAAAATAGAATTTTTAAAACGCATGGTGGGTATTTTTTAAGACTATAAAGAAATCAAAAATTTTTGTGTGATTAAAATAAATTTTTACCTGCTTTTCTACTACTTATCTGCATTTTTGAATATCGATTCTTTGGAAGCAATGAAAATGTAGTTCCTCAAAAAGGACTTCCCATTATTTTTACTAAGTCATTTCTTGACTGCAGACTCTATATCAGTTACAAATACATATATGAGTAAGCATATACATACATAAATATATATAATAATAATTTGCAGCGCAGATAACTCCACTTTAAAGATTATATTAAATTGAAATATTTTTTTACAACTTCTGTTAATGCTAACATATTTTATTTTATTTCAAAAAATAAAATAAAAATTAAACATAGTATCTTGTTACAACGATAAAACAGCTGTTCTATTGCCTGCATGACATCCTAAAGCTATAAGTATAAACTTTGTTTTCTACAGAAGCATACATTTTACATTCAGTGTAACGCAAACACCACTATGCATACACATTGTTATATTAAAATAGCAATTTTCACATATGTTTTGCGATGCATGCATGTGCGTGCAAGTATATTTACATATACATAGATAGATATGCACATAAATATAACATTTTCCGAATTTTTTTTCTTCCATTGAAACGCAATAAATTTTATAGATTTGTAAAATTGAAGAAAACAGCAACCAAAACTATATAAAATATTTTGGTGTTTTATGTAGAATTTTTATATTCCATGTGAAACAAAATCATTTTATATGTATGTATATACAATTTGTACATATATTTATACATTTATTTGTACATATATTTGTACATGCACATAAAGTACATATACACTCTGTATTATTTGTATATATAAAATTCGGTTACAAAAATCTTTTGCATTTTCTACGCTATTAGATGTTACAGACCCACATACACTCCAACCAATTGAATATTTTATATAAAAACTGGAATTAAAATAAGAGTGTAATAAAATATCGTCAAAGAGTTGAGTATCAAATCAAAAATATTTAAGTGCGTTTAAATATATTAATTAGTAACTACCAAGCGAGAAAACGTATTTGCCCTATGACTCGTGAAAATGGAAACGGTACAATATGTTCCCTTGTTGTCGTGATATACATATGTCTATTTGTTTAATGTACACTGGGTGGTTCGAAAAAAATTGAGCCCTAGGATTAAAGACTAGTTGAAAACAATTCCAAAAAATGTTTTCTTAATTTTCTGCCACGCTTTTTTAGTTTTTTTGTAATCTTCGTCGCCATTTGTAGTCCGATAAAAACATAATACATATCGTTGTTCATGGCTTGACTAGGCTACATTTTTTCCTTAGTGAATTCTTAATCCGACATCATATTTATTGCACCACTTATGACACCGCGGATCCTTCCTCCCTAATGTGCAATTTTTTGAATGTGGCAAGAAAGCCCTTCTGAAACTTAATATGTCGAGTTTTAATACTCTTAAGGTGGAGGTACATACCACGCGTTACGCGGCAACGCTTTTCTTACTTATCGAACTTTTAACGCTTTAAGAATGGCAAGTTACACACCACGCTTTTGATGCTTTTCTGCTTATACAATTTCAAGCCTTTACCGGCTATATTTTGTCTTGCTTTTAAGTTTTATTTTTCTTTATATATTTAATGCAGTTTTCATCCATTTTTTAGTAAAAAGAATTAATTTCTAATAATTTATTTCCATTAAACAAACATTTTAGCATATGAATCTGGTAGCACTACCCGTCATGTTGTATACGACGCGTGCAAGTCGCAAACTTCGATTTGTATCTTGCCTTATGGAAACACACTATGTCAACATTTTTGACAGAAGTCTGTAACGCATTAGCGTATTTAACGCATGCTATGTACCTTCACCTTTACTTTTATGCCACGCCCAAAAGATAAGACCATTTTTTTCTTTTTCAAAAGCATACTACATTAAACTACGTCAAATAAAATAAAATAAAATCAAATAAAATAAAACATTGCACCTTAGAATGAAAGGTGTATCAATGACGTTTCTAAAAATGTGAAAAAAAAGTGCTATTGCCACGAGCAAAAGTACAGGTGCCGAATCGTCGCTTTCCATATCGAACTGATTCGATCGAGTTTTCTTAGTTTGAGATTATGACATTCCATATCGAACAATGTGTTTATATTGTTCGATAGCGAATGCCATAACCTCAAGCAAAGAAAACTCGATCGAATTAGCTCGATATTGAAAGCGACGATTCGGCCCCAGCACTTTTTGTTTTTTATTTATAGCACCGCCATAGAAAGCCCGATTTTAAATATCGTGCACCGTTGTTTTGGCTTTTCTGATATTTTAATCTGACTTCGAATTCTGGGCACCAAGAATTCTGTGCAAGAGCTCCCATCTAAAACTTTGTAAGTTTCCCTTTTAATAAGCTCACTTTTAATCCATGCCCCACAATTAAGTTCTTTTTCCTTTACTTAAACATATTACATCGCTTGTGGTACAACAAAAAACCAGCACACCTAAAAGAAATTACAGTTCCAGAAACATCATTGATATACCTTTCATTCTAAATATTGACTGGTGGATTATTTTTTTGTTTTGTATATTGATCGACCTGGTTTAAATGTCATATGTTTGTAAAAAAGAAAAAAAGGGGTTTAATATTGAGGCGTGACATAGTCTTACTAAGTTTTAAAAGGGCTTTCTTCCTAATTAGATAAAAATAATATGTCATAAGTAGCGCCAAGAATTTGATGTCGGACTAAAAAGTCATCATAGGCAAAAATGAAGTAAAATGTAAGCCATGAATAACGTAATGCAGTATGTTATGATCGGACTACAAATGGCGACAAAGCAAAAAAAAAATTATTGCTGTAATTTTATTCGACTGATCTTTGGTCGGAGGGGATGACTGGCATAATTTTATTTTATGAATACCGAACCACTGTAGCGTACCACTGCCCACCTTTCTAACCTTAATTTAGTCACTATAACTAGATGTGTGCTCAAAGTTTTTTAACAATCGATTTGGTAGAAGTTGACAAATTGATAACCTTTCTCCTTTTTGTTTTTATGTTAGCTAAAAACGTATATCATCCCTACCATGTCCAACTATCGAATGTGCAAAATATGTTTTTTGAGATTTGCTATCTTGCTACGATACGCCTAGTTACAAAATATTGCATATATAAAAAGTTTTAATAAAGCGCTGATTTGAGTTCAGAATTGACATATTATAGCGTTCTTATGAAAATTACTTAGTTTCACATTCGATAGTTGGGCATGGTAGGATTGATATTGAGCATAGCTGTCAATAAATATCTTTAATGTGTTTTAGTCTTGTCAAAATTCATTACGATAAACTGTTATGCCCATTAATTATATAGATGTTTAGCTCACCACTAACATTTAGTTAATCTATTTTTGTGGCCACGTACAACGTATGCTTTATAAGTGCAAATTTCGACCGCTAATGTTATAAGTGTCAACGGCACATTGTATTTTTTCCAATTAATGCTCTTAATTGCTTTTAGTCAACGATGAAGGTGTTTTCGCAAATTAGTATGTGTGAATTTAGAGTTAATTTTTGAGATACAGGCTATTGTTTTATGCCACTGCTTCTATCAAAAACATATCCAACCGTTAACTCTTTACGATAATGCTGGTTTAAGTACAGAAAATTAAAGAAGAAATGTTTGCAAAATCTTACTTGTGCAAAAAATTCTCTGTCTATTCGGTTGTAGGACAATAATCATGCAATCGTAAAAACAAACAAATTGAAGATATATTTCGTTTATTTTTCCAATTAAGAACATTTTTCTGGAGCTGAAGCCTAAAGGTCTTTTTCTTTCGTTAAAAAAATGTTCTGTCGATGATGATGTTGTTATTTGTACTATAGCTGCTGTTTTTGTAGTATAACGCTTCTCTGCATCCATGTAAGTTCATATGAATAACAACAGGGGCAATAAATGCAATGATGTGGATAATATATACACATACAGTTGGGAGCAAAAATTGTTAACGATATTTTTGTTACATGTCATTGTGTCCAACGTCAACGACAAATTTTTCACAATATTTAGTAATGGAATGTCGTAAAGCCCATGGTTTGTTAGCAGAAAGTCTATGCTTGCTGAGGCATTTATTTGACTAACCCACAAACAGAAAAAAAATGTAACATCAACATGACGCAATTGTGATTTTAAATCATATTAAATTTACTAGAAATAATTTCTCGTTTAAGTTTGTTAGTGTTTATTTGCTTTGTTCGTTGCTATAGTTCACTGTTGTGCTTAGTTGTGTGAGTTGTTCTTGTTTATTATTTCGTGTGTCAGCTATGTAGGCGACAAAAAACGAATTACCAGCGAAAATTTACTGCTGCTGCTGGTTTAAAATGATAATTTTTTCATATTAATTTTAAATGAAAAATTATTAATCTAACCTTAAAACTCTTTGATTTACAATTTTTCACTGTTAAAAAACCTGGTTATAAACGTTACATTTCATTTTAAATCAACATGAGTATAACTTTAATTTTAAATAAGTTTTATGTTAAATAATCATTTGAATCATGCTGAATTAAAACGAAATTCATTTTACATACCATACAACCTAATTCATTAATAATTTTGATTAATAAGATGCTTATAAAACAAACTTTTGTAGGAAAATTTGTTTTATTAATTAATTAATTAAGTCGGAAATATTTGTTTATGAATTAAGGCATTAGTGTATACCTAAGTAAAGTTTGAAGCTGTTGTGGATGAAGTGGCTAGCGCGTGTACTATCATGCAAGTGGCACGAAATTATTGCTGGGGCACCCAACTACAACACGAAGTTTTCTGGTGCCTATGCACGTAAATCAAATAATTAATAAAATAGCTACATTAAAGTGATGTTATTTTAGTTTGATATAATTATAATTCAACATAATTCTTAGTGTTGTGCCACTTTGTTTTAACTTGAAATAACTTCGATTCAACATGATTCTTCGTGTTGTTCCAATATCAAGTAAACGTTGTTTCAACTCGAAATAGCTTTGGTTCAACATGAGTTTTCGTATTATTTCAATATAAACATCATTTTGATTTAACTTTACTGCAATATTAAATCAACATGAAATATAGTTAATTCAAATGGATAAACTTTCCCTAAAGAATATTGTTAATCATATTGAATTAACATGAAACGCCTATGAAGCAAAATCACTACCGAAAAATGTTAAATTAACCTAGTTTTCGACAATCTTACATTGAAATTTTTCTGTGTGCAGGAAAGCCAATTTTTAAACACAAACAAAGGGCGGCTTGGAAGAAAAATTTACTCAGCAAAGCCGTCCAAAGCAGTAGTTTTAATGATCTTTTAGAATGCTCAATTTGTAATGTCACAGTGTCCATGGACATTAAGAAATGTTCGAAAGTTTTGTTTGATATCGTCAATGGATATTATGACTTAGGACAATATATCTTCTAGAAAAATCAATTTGTTTCATGCCAATCAGTTTAGTAGCTTAGCACTGTACTTTTCTTTTAACAGATAGCCAAGACTCGTGCGTGAAAAGATCAACATAGCCCTCAAAAGCATAGCCGTTGTTCGTTAAAGTGTAGAGACGCACTAAGACAGTGGCTAGGATATACTAATCAAATGCAAAAGCTGCAGATCAATAAAAAACCATTTATTTTGCACCACGAATTATATGACATAAACATGGATAAAACTGTGGCTCCAGCAAAAGACACCAGTACAAAACCACAAAATCACCTCTAAATGATCCACAGTTTCTCTGTTGCAATTTTTCTGTTCGAAACTGTACCATATGTACAAAATTCATATGCATGCATATTGAAAACCAGCAAAAAAATTTTTTACAAATGCTTAAGGATAAAAGGAAAAACGTAGCATAAGAGTATTCAATAATGCGAACATGAGCATGCAATAGACAAGAAATCGCACAGTTTGTATTGACAATAACTCATAAATTTGTTTAGTCCAGAGAAATAGAGATGACGGTTATTTTTGATCATAACACAATTATAGCTGTTGCCATAACATCTAATGTATATATGCATTTGTTTGTATATGAACACAGAAATTCCCGAAAACTCAAAAATTTAGCAACAACCAGATGAATTTTGTCATGGTCGTATTAAAAATACGTTAGCTTATTTGAAAGTTACTAAAAACTAGATTCATTTGGTAAATGGAAAGATAAGTATAACTAATTTTTCCTACCTATATTTACAAAAATTGTTTCAGTTATACTTAAATAGAATCAAAAACAATCAAATGTAATTTGTATATTTTGGTTGTATGGTAATATTTTAAATAATCGGATTAGCTTTTTGTTTACAGACAATCTTGATTACTTTCAAATTGTTTGTAATACATTATTATCAGAAATTTTTTAAAGGAGAATTATATAAATATATAATTGATTAAAGAGACAAAACAATAAGGAACACGGGGCCACAGCAAAATTTTAAGTGAACATACAAATTTACGACTTTCTGCATTCTAACTAGTACCGCTTTTACACAATTCTCAATCCACCCAATTGCCAGCAAAATTGTTAACTTTTGGCTACGAATGAATTTTCGTCTTTGTCATACATTGATTTTCGCCGTACCAATAAACTGTAAAAAAAAACTTAATTGACTTCATCGACTTTAGTAATCATCAGCAGCATCAGCTTCATAATAACTATTGTGACGAAAGTGTTGCTTGTAAACATTTTCTGACAGATTGCCACTTCATGCGTGCATATTTTACCTTTCTTTTATTAAGATATTTTTGCGAAAATTTTTATTTTATCTATGTCCGTGATTTACACATTCTCAAAATAGCTTTTAGCGATTTCAAAACAAATATTGCCTTTTCCGCATTTTGTGCATTGTTTAAGTAATAGAAAACAAATAGTTAATAATATTCCCCCTAAAATGGGACATTAAAATTATAAATATAAATTATTTCATAAAAATATTGTGTATATTTCACATACATGTATTTATAAAATGTTGTAAGTGCCATCCGAATTTATTTTGAGTCACATCAGAAATTTGTATTATAATATACTGTTATTCTGTAATATCAATAACATTTTCAATATTTATTTTAAATGAAGTTTTTAACTAATTATGTATGTAAATTTTTATATTAATAACAAAAAAAAAACAAACAATGAAAAGTTTGCCAGCTTTCAGTTAATAAATTTACTCAATCTTTATGTGCGCCCATAGGCACCCGGGTTCCTTTTTAGTTTCAACCAAAATTTTTTCATGAAAATTGATAGTCTGTCTGTATATCTGAACTTCTCGAGTATTTTTCAAAAAATATTGTTTTTTTAAGCCTTATAGCTATTTTTTTTATTATCTTCAGAGACCGGTTTACTCTTAACACACTTAACTGCGCAAAAAGGTACCAGCAAACTCAGCTCAACTTCTAAGTGAGCAAATATAAAAAACAAGCCCAATTGCTTAAAAACATCCTGTTCTATCTCTTATATTGCTACAAATTTTTTAAAGTTTTTGTGATAACTCTTTAAATAAAAGACATATACTTTGTTTTGCCAATCATCGTCATAGTGTTTACAACACAAAAAAAAACTTTTAATTAGTGCTAAAAAGTTTTTCAATTAACAACACCTGCAAACGATATATTTTTTTTACAAATAAATATGAGAAAGAACAACAGCAGCAAGAATATGAATCAAAAGAAACAGATAACACAACATCACAAGCTATAATGCGTAACAAAAACTGCAGCAACAGCAAAATCTAAATAAAATTCATCAATAAGAGTTAAGAGCATCCATCCAGCATTATCGTTGCCTTTCTCCTTGCATTTCATTTGAAGTTTAACAGCTTTGAACCTTATACTATCTTCAGTTGACTAGTAATTATAATATTTTAGTTTTATATTAGGTAATTCCCTGAAAATAAAGGCGATTTCTTTTCTGGAAAAATATGTTGCATTGTAGTTATATACATAAGTAGCACTTTTTAGATGTTACTCATAATTTTGCCGGGTGCTACATTTGGTACACAGAAAAAATTACCACCAAATAGTTTTCAAACAAAAGTATGTCTAAAAATAAATTTTTAATAAATGTTCTTTACATTATCAATGAAGGAATGCGATTGTACCAAGTTTGTTTATTGAAGATTTTGGAGTGAATCAATTCGTTAATACCGTTGCGTTAATTCTCATTCATTTTTTTAGAGTCCTTACATAATCATTCAGACTTGAACACATTTAACAAAGTAAAATTTCGTAAATGCTTAATGGATGATGATGATGACCCAGACAGAAATTTTGTTTGATATACTACAAAAAGTTCAGTAAATATATTTGTTTGATTAAGTAAACTATTTGGTTTAATATTTGTTAGTATTTTTTCCCTAATTGTTTTATAAATTGAGACAAAAATATTGTTTGATATTTTTCAGAAAGTCCAGTAAATATTTTTGTTTGATTTAGTAAACTGTTTTGTTTACAATTTGTAAATATTTTTTGACAAATTCTTTTATAGATTTAAAAAATTTGTGCAAACACGTTTTTTTCAATGAAATTGTTGAGTTATTTTTGTCTATATTTACATTTTTGTTTTGTAGGTTAATTTCTAGGCAAAATATTTACTATTTCATTGAATTCTTTTACAGAAAATGAAATTTAGTTTTTTCTGTGTATAAGTTTAATCGAACAAATTTAGCTGCCTGTACTTACAACTCTTACACTTTAACATAACTATATTTAGCGTTTCAAATATTGAGTTAATTTTTTTCCTATTTGGCTATTTTTAAAGCCTTTACGGTTTGGAAATGAATATGGACACTACTAATTATAATCTATGTGTGAATTGTTCAGCTATAGATCATATTTTAATAAAATTATTAATTAAAAAAAAATTAAACAAGTTGTTTTTTCATTTAAATTTGTTAAATTTTTTCTTATTTTTATTTTTATCCCAATCAGGTATGTGATGGAAATCAATTTTGAACACGAAACACTTTTGAAAGTCGCTTTTAACGCACTTTTAATCAAATTTTTATAATTTTTGTGATACAAATCCTTTGTAATAAAGAAATATTTTTATAATATTTCTTATAAAATTGTTTTTAATAAAAAATATTATTAAAAAACACCTTTCAAAATTGCTTCGTTTTCGGAATCGATTTCCATCATATACCTGAATATTTCGAATAGCTTCGCCATTCATCTTCAGGGGAAAACAGCACTGTTAAAAATATATAAAAACAATAACAATTATTAACATCTTCTTACACAAGCTTTTATATAGCTATTAATACATTACATTTAAATTTAACAAAAATAATAATTAGTATTTAATATTTATTATATGAACATTCTATATGTTAAACCGTCATTAACAGCAAAAACATATCTACTGACATTAGCTTCTCTGTTTATTAACTATAGTCCTATAGATTTGAGCGCAGTTTTCGGTATCTTGCTTATAATTTAGTCTTCCTTTTGAGGGAACGTCAATTATGTGCAACATTTCTAAAGTAAATCTCCTGGAATAATTTTTCTCTTCTTGTAATATTTTTACATCATGGAAGTTAGGTATGTGATTTGTCTTTGCACAATGGGCCGCGAGTCCAATTTTTTGCTCTAAAGGTTTGTTAGCTGTCAAATCCAACTTATGAGATGCTAGTCTAGATCTTAGCTTTGTTTTAGTTGTTCCAACGTATCTTTTGTTACATGAACGCGAATCGTTGCCGCTGCATTTGATGCTATATATGACATTGCATTTTTCTTCTTTCTTAAGTTTCGATTTTGTGTTACTATATAACAACACCTTACAAATCTTATATAGTAACACAAAATATGACCATATAAACTTTAAAAATTTCTGCATACCTTTAACATTTTACGTTTTCTGGAATATAAAAAAAAACAAGTGTAGTGAAAGCTTTAGGCATTTGTCGTGCTTAAGCGTGCGTGAAAAATTTTGATCGTGAGCATGCGTGATCGTGAGAATCTTAAAGTTTGCTGTGCGTGACCGTGCGTGAAAAAATATTCTTTTCGTGATCGTGCGTTTTCGTGAGCGAAAATTTACTCACGCGCACATCTCTAGCAAAAACGCTTTCCTGCAATTGTTGAAATGTTTGTGTTATAGTTCTGGTAGTGCCCAACGCAAAAGAGGAAATTGAATTTTCAAATAAATGATGACTAGAAATACAAGTTTTATTTTTCTTGTAGAAGTTATTAACAGTGATACGATGTTAAACCATTTGATATTTGTTTGCCTTCTACTTAACCAAAGCTAAAGAGACTCTATGTATAAGCAATGTTACTCAAAAATTAATATAAGTTTTTGTACACATTCTATGATTTAATTTGTGAATGAATATATGAAGTTTCGTTGGCTGCAATAACTTCCATGGAAATAATGTCCATTATCTCCACATAAAGAAGGAAATAATGTCCATTGACATTATTTCCATTTCGAATGTGAAATAATATCCAGTGGACATTATTTCCTTTTTATAAATAAAATAACTGTTTTTGTAGACTAAAATAGTTTTCCCAAGTAGACCTTCGGCCGAGCTTAACGTTTTTTCCTCTGGGTATGTCGAATAGTGGCTTCGCTGAGTAAAGATTTTCCGGGCACGAGTAGTTAACCCATAAATATCATCCATAATATTTGCCAAAATACAATTTCTCAACCTAAATTCTCAAAATCGTATATTCAACACTTATTTTTTGTGTAAGGTTTTCGTGTTTCTTCATAAATTCTAAGACATTTGACTATTTTCTTTTTCGCAAATGTAAAATAAATAAATAAACAAAAATTACTTCTCCATCATAAAACTTACTTATGAATTAATTATGTGCTATTGTTTAGCTAATTTTAATTGCAGTAATTGTTTGTACTCAGTATGCCTGGTTACTGTTTATGTTTCAAACATTTGCATCATCAGTACTAAAAGCCATCTTTATCATCATAATTAGCACTGCAACTTTTTGTAATCATTGTAAAAAAAATTTATATACATAAATAAAGAAATTGTTCAAATTACGTTCTCTCCTTATTTTCATTCAAATTTATTTTTGATTTACCATTAAATTTTACTTGAGGTTAAAGTTCTACAATTATTTGCAGTCGTCTATGACGCTACTGATTTTTTGTAATATTTGATTGCAACATCCCATAGCCATTACAATAAATTACAATACTTGTTATTGTTTCTGTGATGTACTTTATTCTCCGCTTTTTCTTTTTGCTCTTGTTGTTAGAATGCTACTATAATTTAAATTATTTATTGCAGAATGTACGAAAAATTTTTTTATTTTTAGTATTGTTGAATTTTCATGGCAGTAAGAAAATTATGGTCCACAATTTGTTTCATTACTTGCGACGCAATAAAATATTTATTTGCGATAGGAAAATAATATGTCATTATTATATAAATTCTTTTATACAAACTTTGTAATTCAAAAGTATTTTATTTATAAAAAAAAACTTTTTAATCAGGGATGTCAGAATTCCTTTACCAATAATGGCGAAGACAAAAATGGCTAAAAACTAGTCAAAAATGGCTAAGCAAGATCTAATGCAAAAATCATGATTATTAAGTAAAAGTAAGAAAGTAATTCATATATTATATTTTACATCAAACTGGAAAGATTTTTTTAAAGTAAATAAAACCTTATGGATTGCCATTACTTCTCTCACCGAAGTTTTTTCTTTTTATTAGCGATTTTTGTCAATTTTAAAAGTTTGTTGGGTATAGCTAATTAATGTAAGTATTTCAGAAAGTGATTGTACCTGTTTTTAGACATTATTGCGCTCACCGATGATTTTTATAAACGAAACACTTTTCGGAGATATTAGCCAATTTTGAAAAGGTTGCTGGGTATAACTTCTGAATGCAAGTACTTCAGAAGCGACAACCCCCGTTTCTTAATTGTATTTTTGTACACCTCCCACCCCCCTAGCTTGCCATTAGCTCTTATTGCGCTCACCGAAGATTTGCAAATAGCGCGTTAATCAGCACCATGTTTTTATTTGCGAATGCTTAAAAGTGAGGTATATAACTTCTGAATGGATTAACGAATATGAATGTAAATAGAACAACATATCTTTTTTCATCTGGGAAATGGTTTAAGGTTTTACATAAGTTTTTTATTCTTCTGTATTACTCTGTTGTATTTTTGGTAGTGAATAATTGTTCCTTTGTTGCGAGTTAAAATTTTTTATGAAAAATCGTTAAAAAATGTCATGTATGAAAAAATGGCAAAAAATGCCTAGAGATTACTTTAATTTACAATTAACTAATGAAATTATTAAATTTTCCAAAAGTAACGAGCTAAAGAAAGCACTTAGTATATGTAATAAAAACAAACTCTGCCAATTTTCAAAACTCCTGGAACTATTTCCATCGATTTGTCTGATTTGCCTGGCCTAAATATCAATATTTTGGCTACACTATGATATGAATTTCTGGATCCCGGAATAATTATATTTCAAAGTATCAATCTATATCTAAATACATCTCGAACTCTTTTTACATATATTATTACATATGTATTTAAGCAGATCTTAGCAATCTACGCAAAATATCTGACATTTCCTCCAAAAATTATTATTTCTCTAAAACATGTAAAAATAAAGAAACAACTTTTCTGGACAACAATATACTTCGTTATAAATTATAGGAATATTTTTGTACCCCTCCCCTGCTACTTTACATACATATACATATATACATATAGTATATACTCCTATAAAATATAATATTTATGAGAATACAATTGTGGGTCTTACTGACTCATTGGTAAAAATGAAAAATACTTAAATTATTTCTGTCTAAAAGGAAGATGAATCACTATTGCTTTAAGTATTTAAACATATATGTAAGTAGTCTTGCAAAACTGAATGTACGTACGCAAATATAAGATTGTATGTCTAGTAGATTTTGTTATAAGCAGAAGTAAAAATATTGTTTAGACTGAAGCTACTCAAAAAACTTTTACTAACATATGTTTCTACTACACATATATTTAATGTATAACAAACATTCTTCATTAATTTTCATTTTTATATTAATGCTAAAAATAATATTTAAAAATGGATTAAAAAAGTTTTATAACATTAAGTTTAAAGCGTATAATGAAAGATAAACTATTAGAAATATTATAGACACATATGTGTATATATTCAGAAGTAACTTTGGCGAAAACTATAAGACCGTTTTCCATCAAATTGTGCTCATTAGTCTAACAGTTTATACAAATCAGAAAACTGTAAGTTTGAATATCAAAAAGTTATAGTTTTGAGACAAATTTTACTTATTAACAAACAGGTACATATATTTAGAACTGCAATGAGTTATACAACCTTGCCAAAAAGTGCCTTTTTGAACAATTGCAGTTTAAATATTTCACACTAATTTTAGGGTTTGCTATGTCATTTGCTTAATTTTTATTATTACATGGCATAGACATATATAAAATACATAGGATAGCTAATGGGAGTTTTTTTTTAAAGAACTCGCATTAATTAAGCTAATTAGCTTTATAATAACTACCAAACTGATAAAAAAACAATTTTAATCAGCGTTGAAAATTGGCAATGAACATACTTAAGAAACAGAGGCAGTGTGTCCATAGAACTAAAGCAACCGGCTAAAATCCTTTAAATTAAAACCGTCCGATCTCCCTAATAGCTAGAGAACTGAAAGTTTTAATATCTTGATTAGCAACAAACCAGAAAAATCTGAAAACTAGAACTCTTCATATGGGGGGACTAGCTGATCACAAACTTCAGGTTGACCTATGTTATCATTTAATAACAATTGATTAATTTCTACATAATTAATCCTCAAAGACTTAATAATGATTCGCGTTTTCTATTTTTTTTATTTTAAACCTATTTTATACGAAGTTTTCTTCTAAAGAAACTATCGCGAATTCTCTGAAACATTAGTGGTATGCAATATTATTAGTGAGTGTGTAATATGCAAGCAAACAAAACTGTCAGCACATTTTATACTTTTTCAACGATGGGTGCCTGCTTGCGTAAACAGTTACAGTAGCATCAATAATTTGTTTACATAAAAAAATACCTTCAGTATGCACGTATTAATAAAAAAAACTCTGAGCGAGTATTGTGCATATGCATACATGCGATTCATGTAGTTATTCTGAACTAAAATATTTGTTCAACAACTTTTGGCTTTAACACTCACATGTTTTGTATGCACTCACAGGCTCGTTTAGAGCACGAAGTACAACGTGCCACAACCACAACTAAATGAAAACGGAAATCTCTTAAAGCATCGCTATACACAATCCAACGCATACAAGCATCTGTGCGCTCCGTGGTATGGAGGTAAGCATATTACCTCAATATTGGTTGAAATCAGTATTAACAATACTAACAACAATAATGACATCAGGCGTAGGAATAATAAGGACTTAAAGAAGAATAGTTGAACTTTAAGTTGAAGTCTAATCTTTTCATACTTAAATTCACATAATAAACATACTTATAACTATGAATTATGTACACTCTAAAACATTACTTTTTACGATCACATATTGTCTAAAATTGTGTTAAAAATGTCTCCTTGTCTAAAATTACATCGTTTTTGTAGTAATTTTATTAAAGAAAAAAACTTTCAAATTAAACATATTTAGTGCAAGTGGAAAAAATGTTATATAAAGTATAATACGGCTATGGCTGAATGGTAGATACGTCAGAATATCAGTCAGGAGGATGCGGTTCATACCTGCATGCAGCCAATCGCTTTTTTTAGTAAAAATATTTTGTTGAAAAATAATGCGTGTGTAATTTTAGGTCGATAATAATCTGTAAAGTGTTGCCGACTATTATCGACCTAATTTTCAACAAAAGTATCTTAGAGTGTAGCTAGATGCCTACACCATTTGTTAAGCATATAAAAAGGGCTTTAGGCCAGAGAACGAGCATATGTGTATTTGTGTAAGAAGCTTTCCAGAAGCTATCAATTGTAAGAGGATGTGATATGTTATATAAGTTCAAAGTAGGCTGAATAGTCCTAAAGATCCTCCACGGTTACAACAGAAAAAACACCTTTCTAATGGCTTTTGATGAATTTTGAAAACCTATCAAAACCTTACGAAAAACTTTCGAGATTTGACGTCATTTATATGCTAAAAATATATAGAAAAATTTTAGTTTCTTATATCTAAAACCATACTTGTTGTAGACGGAAGGATATTCAAATATTTTAAGAAATTTAATGTAAAGAATGTAACGAGGGTAACGTACAAGAATATACCAAATTGTTTTGCGTACTATCCATATTAATATATATGTTTTTTTAATGAATTTGTTTGTTTGTCGCATAGCGACATTCACTTAAAAATAAATATTTCTATTTTAGTTATAATATAGTTACTCTTTGATTGTTTTATTTTTCTCACGGAGTTTTAAAGTTTTCCTTTTCAAACAAATAATTACCCAGTAAAAAACTGTTCAAAAAAGCAAGATTTTACTAATATTACTGCTTACATACCTCCCGGTACCGCTGTTGATTTTTGTATTACGAGTTTCCCCTTTGGAGTGCTACATTGTTAACACAAAAATCGCTTTTTGAAGCGCTGAAAATAATCAAAATTTTCAGCAATAAAACCGCAAATACCTAGAATATATGGTTTGATATTGATTCGAGAGGCTGATGGACGCACAAGTTCTAAATGCGCTAACAATATTTTGAAATCTTATTATTTGGTAACTTTATTTATTTTAAGAAATTTATTATTTGACATATTGCCACAATTTTATTTTAAATGAAGTCTATTTGCTGATAGTAACTGATTGTAACTTTTCAAAATTGTGGTTGAAGTCTGCTGACGATTTGGTAAAGCGCCAATGAAATGCATATAGACAATGCATAACTATCAACAAATATACCTCATTTTATTTATTTTATAAATTTTATATTTTAGCTCCTTGTTTGCTATTTAATGGGTATCGAGCTAAGGTCCTTCATGTTTGAAAGTAGTTGGTTCCACTACGTCAAAAATACTGTTTCAAACAGGCAGCAAGAAGCTTACATAAACTTACTTAACTTTCCTGCTTGAAAAGCTGCATTGGGTCAGCGCTAAGAAATCAGCTTTTTTGTGAAGCATATTTCGCCAGGCTTGTCGTATAGCTATTTGTATACCTTGTTTTGTATTGCTTTTATTTAAAAGCGTCTTATTATGCGCTTAAAAATGTTGCCTTAGTGCTTCAAATAACATGAAATTTTTTACTGGGTACATAAATATATATATGCCACAGCAAAAATAACAAGTTTTGAAAATTTTAAAGATGTCTAGCAATTTACTTTCTTATGCTCTTGCATTACGAAGAAACTACTAAAAAAGTTTTTCAGCTCTTCAAATTGAATTTACAGAACGGCAAAAAAAGCATTCATTCAAACTAATTTATGCGTGACAACTAAGACAAATCAGTTGACATCTCAGGTAAAGTAATTTCTTGATTGTGCTTTATTTTAATTTCACACAAACATCAAAAAGTCACAAAACTTTATTCTGTTTGCATTTTAATTTTGTATAAATAAATTTCGCATTTTTTTATTGAAAGCTGACGTCTAACCAATATAAATTTTACTTTAGCATTCTGTTTAAAAAAAATATATATATATATTGTAGGCAGGTCTCAATTACATACTGGCAGCTGTCATTTCCAGCCACTGGGTCGAAAGGTTGTTTGCCGATATAAAGAAATGTCACTCATAGTCGATTTCAAATTATTTATTATGGTGGAGCAACCTCAATATATTTTTATAAAACTAAAACTGCTGAAATAATCTGTAAGATTTATAACTAAAAAATTAAATTTTCAATCTCTGCATTTTGATAACTCGCCAATCATAACACAAGTTTAGAAGATTCTGGACTGAAGCAACTGAAATTTGTTTCTTATACAATTTTGGGATGCTGAATTCGGATCAGGCAGTTTATGTTTTTTTCTAGTTTTCGAGATATACATTTATTTAAAAAATGAGCAGTTGCACGACAAATATTAACATATCTGGAGAAAACTTTTTCCCATTTAATAAAAAACAACAAAATTCAATAATAATATTATCTTAAGGCCGTACAATTATTGTTTTTTTGTCTAAGCAGAAAAAAATAGACAAGAATTATTTATTAATATGATTATTTCGAACGTATTTGCTTTGTGAATCTAAATTGATTATTAGGCTAAGGTTCGTAATGTTATATTCAGAAAGAATTGGGTATGATTAATATTCCAAGGAACAAGGGAAAAATTAACATCAACTTAATTTTTCAACGTACACAGTAGAACAGAGTGGCGCCACTTTCGGTAGCCGCTACACTTCCATCATCAGTGCTCACGTGTATTTGCTATCACCACTTGTCAGGTGGCTCTGTTGAATGTGATTTTAATTCTTATATATACAACTTTTTCGTGAAAATTGAATACGAGAATTAAATCACTCTCAAGCTGACTATAAAGTGCACTTTCCCAGCGTTGCCATCGGTTTATTTTTCTTCATTCCCATTTTTCTGATTTTTGTTCAACTCAAGACAAACTTTTTTGGTTTGATTTTATAGTTGAGCTTTTCACATGTTTACATGTTCATATATACTTAAGTATAAAATCAAACCAAAAACGATTGATTTTATTTACAATTAAGTAAGGGAAGTTACAACACTATAACAAGTCTACATTTTATATTATAGGAAAACAACCTGTCGTATTTATAAATAAATAAATGGGATTTGAAAAACTTATATGAAAATAGTATATACGCTGTATATTATACAGTTTGGACTTTAATAGTTCGAAATTTTTATAATTTGTATTTTGCTTTATAAAATGTATCTCATCTATTTCAAAACTATATTAATTTATTGTGGGTTAGCTAATCTATATGCTTGCATTTATATTTTTGAAACATAAATTTTTGAGAATAGCTCGAATAAATAAATAAATTTATTTCTTCAATTTTAAACTTTATTTAGATATACTATAAGCATGTATGCATAAATAATTTTGTTAAAGAACTAACTGGTTTACTTCCTATTACCAGAAAAATAGTTTGATTTAAATTTTTGTATCTTTGTTTTGCCTTTACAGGCGTTTGTTTTCTTTGTGACTTTCATAAATATAATACATACTCGTATCTTTTTATTTATGTACGCTACGCATTAAAACTATTAAATATATTTTTTTGTTACTTTCAGGCATATAATGACAATGCGTGCATGTGTATTTATGTTTTGTTGGAGCTTATTAGGGATTATGCTCCTTAAACCATATAAATTGATACACTTTCATGCAGTATACATTCACTTGCATATTCATGCATATATATTTTTATATATTATATTTCGTACGCCAACGGGATTTGATGTGAAGATTAACGGATAAAAGGATTTTCGTAGAGTTATACTAGATCAAATTATATATTTTAATTTTTTTTGTCGTCATTGCCTAAAAAGGTAATCAACTGGCTGTTTGCTGTTTTAAAAAGTCATCTTATTATTAGATGTTGATTTTTCGAAAGTCATGGGAACCGAATAATATATAAGATGAAACGCATATAACATTTCTTTTCAGAAATAGTTTCCTCTAGAATTCTAAATTAATACGCAGTGAAGAACTAAAATCTACAGGCTACATACAGCAAAAAATTATGGTATTTGAAGGATTTGAATAATAAAAAAAAATTATGGAAATACTTGGATTACTAATAACCGCAAATATGCAATTGCATGTTTTTTTCCTGTGCAATTTATTTAGTCACAAATAAGATAATTGTACGTTTTAGAACTTTTCAAGAATTCTAGCATTGATTTGTTAGTGCATATTCTTGCATATTTTACCCTTTATAGCATATTTTTGCATATTTGTCTCTTTTTGTGCATATTTTGGTTTTTATAATGTTAATTTACACATGTTTTTTTGGCGATTATAAACTTTTTCTAATGTATTTGCTTCCTATTTTCTTAAACATTTTGTTTATTCCATCAATTTATTCCGAGTTTATTCACAACTTTCACAATTTAAATTAATTTTTGGGTATTCTTTGAGAGATACCATTTTTTTCGAGAATGTCAGCTTACATATCATAAAAAGAACACAAATAAAATAATCGCGTTTTGCATATATTTAGGCTATTTATGGGATTTTTCTGATATATTGAAAAAATATGGAAAACATGCGATATATTAGTAAAAATATAAGTCCATAAATTATTTTGGGACTTGGTGCCCATCATTTTATATACGAGCAGATAAAAGCACAGGTTAGCATTGTTAAATCGATCATAACGGAACAGAATTTATATACTTCGTGGTGTCAGAAATAATATTATAAAAATTATAAACGCAATTATAACGTTTGTTTACCATTTCAAGAGCATAATTTTTCAAGTTTTAAGAGCATATTTTTATGTTTTTGGTGCATATTTAATGTTCATAAAGCACATGCTTTAGGGCATATTTCCCGTTTCCCTGCTAATAACACTGAACAGCACAAAAAAATAACATATTCCTAATGAGTGATTCTGGAAGAGAGCACCAAAAATATATTTACGTGTATCAGCGTTTTGAAAGATTGAATCTGGGATTCATAATAGGGAGAGCTAAAATTCTTTCTATTTTGAACATATTTATAGTGAGTCTTCATAGGACATTTTATAAGCATTGCGTTTAATGTATATGATGTGCTTAGCGCTTTTATGCAAAACATCACGAGAAACATTTTTGTGTAATATTTTAACCATTTAACTCCTCGTTCTATGCCTCTTTTTGGCATATGAATATGAGTATCATCATTTCGCATTGAAGTACCACGTTTAAATTGTTAACAAGGAAAGCGTATCGACTAATATATATATATATATATATATATATATATATATATATATATATATATATATATATATATATATATATATATATATATATATATATATATATATATATATATATATATATATATATATATATATATATATATATATATATATATATATATATATATATATATATATATATACATATATATATATATATATATATATATATATATATATATATATATATATATATATATATATATATATATATATATATATATATATATATATATATATATATATATATATATATATATATATATATATATATATATATACATATATATATCTATATATATATCTATATATATATATATATATGTATATATATATATATATATATATATATATATATATATATATATATATATATATATATATATATATATATATATATATATATATATATATATATATATATATATATATATATATATATATATATATATATATATATATATATATATATATATATATATATATATATATATATATATATATATATATATATATATATATATATATATATATATATATATATATATATATATATATATATATATATATATATATATATATATATATATATATATATATATATATATATATATATATATATATATATATATATATATATATATATATATATATATATATATATATATATATATATATATATATATATATATATATATATATATATATTTATATATATATATATATATATATATATATTTATATATATATATATATATATATATATATATATATATATATATATATATATATATATATATATATATATATATATATATATTATATATATATATATATATATATATATATATATATATATATATATATATATATATATATATATATATATATATATATATATATATATATATATA